>OZ022227.1:13499041-14238522 GCA_963978835.1 Tenthredo scrophulariae
AAACTAAACTAATCGTTTCTCGCCTACCATTTCTAATTCTTCGTGAAATTATCCTGATTAATTTTATTTTATTATTTCAAACAAATATTCTACCGTAACTGATTGAAAAAATATTCATAGTTATTTGGGGAGTAAGTCCTATAAATAATATTTAGACACACTAGGATATTTTTCAGTGCCCTAAGAAAGTAGGACAATTATTAATTCTTCACGCTGTTCTTTCGTCCATCAGTTGAACAACTTTCGAATGAGTCCACCAATTTTAATGAAATTTGGTACAGTGATACCTCGGATAATTTTTAGATCCGGTATTGAATTTTGGCAAAATGAGTCGAGGGATTTGGCGAGGGGAAAGAAAAATGGGATTTCGAAAACGTATGTATTGATAATTCAGTAGTCGTTCGTGTTGGTTGGATAAATTTAAACAAAATTGACTATAAAATCATACATGTTTACATAAGCAGCATATATTTTATTATAAACTATACCCACTTTTTTTTTGTATATACTTTTATTAATTATTAAAAATAAAATATTTGAAATCATAATTTTCTAGACACATTCGCAATTCTGATTTCATCAAACCTGCCGGTTTTTTTTTTTTTTATGTCTATGACCGGAATTTTTAAGAAAAATCCGAGAATAAGACGTTTGAAAAAAATAA
Organism: Tenthredo scrophulariae; assembly: GCA_963978835.1. Classification (NCBI taxonomy): domain Eukaryota; kingdom Metazoa; phylum Arthropoda; class Insecta; order Hymenoptera; family Tenthredinidae; genus Tenthredo; species Tenthredo scrophulariae. The sequence goes on from OZ022227.1 coordinate 13,499,706, forward strand.
ATGAACATCACACGCGTAATTTTGTTGAAATTATTGATAGTCGTCTCGCCACAATAAAACCAGCTCAAAAGGCAGTAATGACTGTATCAATTACATAGTCTTACCATCCGAGGGACCGTCTGGTCCTCACAGATGTCTCCCCGCTGGGCTTAGAAGAGAAGCTGGTGGGTAGGTATTTACGCCGGCGCATCTGTGCGTCTAGGAACCAGAACAGAATAGCTGACATTTCGCATTTTGATACTTATGTGCGGTTGCGAATCCTGCAGGCGTTAGCCTGGAGGCCACACTTGAGACAACCCAACTGTTCGAACTATGAAAGGACAGTCTTATCGGCTCGATAATTTTTGGCACCGGGAAATGTCTAGCGACTCGAGGTACGTTTCCTTTTTTTTTTTTTTTAATGAAATTTTGTATACGATTGAAAAAATTATATATTCTCATGCCATTTTTTAAATTGATTTTTTATGTTTGTAGTTTAGGCTTAGCTCAGTATTTTCGAGTCTTTGAACGACCGTCTTTCCACGAATAAAAAAGCGGTGATCTTAGCCGTAACGCTGTGTTTCAGACTCGTCCATTTAGGTGCACGTAATTAAACGGCAGTTTCAACTCGAAGCCGTAACAACAAGAGCCAGCTTGAGAAAAACTGATGCTTGAGGCTAGGCCTACTCTCGGGCTACCTCCTGGCACTTTGATGAGCAATGAAAAATAAAAAAAAAACCTAGAAGACATCCACGGGGAATTATTGTTGCTTTTATTTTAGGCCATTTGGAGCCCTTTGGCTCATACAGCCGCCGGCTACCCCCCAGTTAGCTGGTACTAGGCTAGACTGACTTTGAGGTACCCTGACCCATGACGTCCTATCAATTTTTTGAATGCATTGCATTACCTGATAGATCTGGTGCGATTTAGGATGAGGAAATTTCGAGGTGGGAAAAAGGACGGGGGAATGAAAGCGAGAGGAATCGAACAGACACCATCCAGTTTCGAAGCTTTTAATGCCTTTTCAAATTGGGTCTTGTCGTAAACGACGAGAACTACTCGTTGGCTCCTGCTGTTAAAAGAACAGGAATGGTTTCACCTCCGCCTTTCTGAGAGAGGGACTGGTCTGGCCTCTGGTCTGGGGTCATCGTTATTTTCTCTGGAAAAAAATTTTGCAATTTTTTATGTTTTTCATTCCTGTGGTTTAGAATTACTCCGACCAACTGTTACGGTCGTCGGGTCGTGTGCTAGCGGGTAATAGACTCACCTGATAGATTATTTAATGAAGAGAACACATAAGCCCGGAATTCTCTTATTAGATATTTATCAGTAAAGTTTCATGCTATGATATAATTGCAAGAAATGTGAGATATACAGATTTCATATTTTGTTAAAAATCATTCACGTTTGAGATAAGTTTTTCAGAAGCTCGTGTCGCATCCGTTCCTGTGGTCAGACAGTTTTTCCATTTCACGACCTTTGGCGAATCGATTAAACGTGATCGATCTTTACGCTCTAGGCGATAAAAATCCGTTATTAATCTCTCGCGGCGCATCATCAATTTTTTATTTTCTAGCTTCTTGTAATTCGTAATCTTATCCTTTCTCCATTTCTTCTTTTCTACTTTCAAACTGTAAGTCAAATTAAATTATTTATCCTTCTCCTTATCTAAGAGATAAATCAAGAAGTTTATACCGTTGACCGACGGTCCTAGCCACGGAAGACATGATTAATTGTAGAAACTTGAATTTGCGGAAAGGAATGAAACCCTGCAGTCGAGTGAAAGTCTTCAAGATGAGTTCTGCTACCCACGAATAACTGAGAGATTACCTATCTGCATTTAACTGCAAACAAGTAAACGACTGTAGTTTTTCATACAGCTGATATTTTTGCCTCCCAAATTGATGATTCAGTACTTCATAAAAGACATGATTATTTTTCCAGCTGTTCGCCATTCACCGTTACGTATATTTGTGGCAAAGAAAAAAAAAATCATCCTCTAAACTGTTTGAAATTTTTTGCTTTGTAATTCCCGTCGACTTTCGATCCCTCATCAAGAGGCAGACATACGATTGCGTGCGATAGAAGTTCACGCGTTTTTTTTTTTTATCTTTCTTTTTTCGTTTTTTTATGAACCACGAAAAGATTTAATTTCAACGACCGCAAGGGCAACAGCAAGATGCTTAGAGTTCAGACTCTGCAGGCGGTAATTACGTCACTTCCGGTGATACAAAACCGCGCAACCCAGGTTCTCTGGCAGCCGAAACTCCAAGAGTACCGTTAATTGCGCACAGAGATCGGGTGCAAGGTTCAAAAGTTGAAGCAATTAATCAACCGGATCCCTCCTGGCAATTCCGCTCCCTAAAATCGGAAAAAAAGTAACATGCGCCGTATAGTAAACTACCGCGATTCGCTCAACCCCCTCTAACTCTGATGGAAATACATCTTATCGATACGGAGATCGAAGAAGACCGAGTCATCATCATAGTTCGCGATGTATCCTGAGGGCAAGTGAAAGTCTGCTATTCCTGGCGAACGCTACTTATGTGTTATACATATACCTATATACCTACGTTCAATATACAAATACGTAACAAGAAATATAGACATATATCCATTTGCCCCGGCTTACAAGCTGCTGGATTATAATGAATTACACTGTAGGTGTGTTGGTGTAGATAAACCTCGTGTATACTGCTTTTGACGGTGTCTTCTTAGGTCCTAGTTAAGGTTGATTCACGTGGTAATCTGACTAGGACGTAGGGCTACGTTATGGAATTCTTCTTGTATCTTCATGTTTTTTTATAAGGCGTGGGTAGAGGGATTGAAAAAACGTCTAGTACTCGCCGGGTGCGCGACTGTGAACGGAGTTTAAGAGGCTCAGCTCTGTTACTGGTATAAAGTGATTTAAGTAAACGAAACGTTGCAGTGAGTAATGATGTGGGACTTAATTCCAGCACTTAACTCGTTTGTTCATGTATACAATCGTAAGGATGAGGTGTAATCCACTAATCCGCCTTTGTCACAGATATTTTACATTTTACAGGCTCAGGCCCCACACAGACTGCAGAAGCTGATGGCCCACTTCTATCTCAAGTATCCAATGAAAGACAAGTTGCAGACTTCTAAGTCCGTTGCGGGGAAATCGAAAACCGGTGAAGTTTTCCATTAGTATAAAGTGAAAGTTATTTTTGTTGGAATTATTTTCAAAGAGATGTTGGAAAAAATTCTCCTTGAGTAAATTTGAACTGGAAATTTTACAGTCGAACATAAAACGTATACTAGACGTTAAAACCATGCTTTTCACGTGCTTTGTTGACGACGAGTTATATTAGTGCTCCAGAGAACATCAAATGTTTCGAGTTGTTTCAGTGGAAATATACCCTCGAACTCAGTGACCCGGGAAATCTCTAGTCCCGAGGGACGTTTCAGCTTTACGAACGCGCAAAGTGAGATGGGCTGATAAATTAACTACCTCAAGCTCAGTTTACCGGTAAATTTATACAAAATACATTATTCAGTACTTGGTTTAAAAAAAAAAATACCCATTTTTATCTTCTTTCTATCTCTCCCTCTCTGTATGCTAAAGTATATTTTTTTTCTTTGATCTCGAATCAGGAAGAAAAAAGAAAAAAACATATCGCATCGTTATACGCTAACGAACGCCGATATCAGTTATCCTCGTGAGAATATTGTCTTTGCCACGCGAAATATAATGCCATACTCTTGCTTTTCCGTAAAATTCAAAAATCATGCCAAGGAAAGAATATTTTTACGGACGAATATGCTCCTTCGAGTAACTTAACTGGTTTGATTTGAAATTCGTTCTTATTCTCGTGGCATAATTTTCGAATTGCTCTCACTTCGAGAAGCACTTTAGTTTTTTCGAAGTCTCTCAGCGCTATTCGTTCCCGTCCGATATCTCACGTTATATTACTTCCGGTCTGGGTTAAAGGCGAGGTACCGGCGCCATGCGCGAATATATATGTATGTCGGTATAGTTCGATTCGCACATCCTTGTTATTCAGAAAAAAAAAATCATCGAGATCCCTGACTATCGAATTAATATTAGGCCCATCCCGGCGTATAGTGGAGTTAACGATAATATTGGTGGCCGTGCAGGTAGTCGAAAAAATTAATTACCGGATGCAGCTTAATCGCGTATCGTGTCGATGCTATTACACGCGAGTTCTCTGCCTCCTTATACCAGTACCTAGGTATATACTATCTGAAGTAATCGCGGAAGATTGCAGTCGGCTTGGAAGGTGACCGCGTATCGTCGAACGCTTTGTTGAATTTAATTAGCTAAAAGTAATTGGATAGGCGCACGGCGAACGTTCAGGTATGCGTCGCCGATTGTTTAACACCAACGCCAACGCACCTCGATGCACCTCCGTGCTCGGCAACATATGTAGGTGGATACTAGGTGCAGGACATGCGTTAAAGTTTGTAGAAAAAGTTGGAGATGAAAAGAGTTTTTCTTTCCTTACTTTTTATGTTCATTTTTTATATTTAAAAAAAAAAAAAGAAAATTCCGAAAGACTTTGCCATCATTTATGAGTTTCGCTCGTGTGCGGGATGGCTGCAACAGAACTGCCTTCCGGCCGTAAAATGCAGACGAGAAATAACCCGGGAGGTACAAACTACTCGCGAAAGAGAAAGAGAGATACGGTGAAGAGAGTGCCTCTGTACCTGAAGCGGATTCTACCTATACATGCTAAAAACTTTACGATATTTCTTTGTGGATGTCGTGGTACTTGATATAGTCGTTATACTGTATCCGAGTGCAGCGAAATGTCACTAGACCATGGAGGCAATTTACTTCGCGCGTTTTTCTTGGATATAGGAGTAAGAGCTACGGTGAACGAATATTGGATGGATCTGGTGTGGGTAGATATTTACTTTTTTAGTTGTAAAATACGTATAACTTCTACTTCAATCAAGAAATATGTATAAAAAACATCAGGTATAAGGGTACACAGAATTACAATCATCTTGAATTGTTTCAACGCGGTGAATCAGTGTCTGAATAATGGTTTCGTTAGCAATCACGACTCTCGGAGCGTTAAGACGTCATATTGCACTTTTACCACGGTTTCAAAGTCGCAGATGCACATGACCAAGAAATGTGAGGGTCGCAAATTGATCAGCGAGTTCGCTATTACTGGCTTCGCAATGAACCTGACTGTCATTAAAGTATAGGTGGTACATCGTTTCATATATTTCTATCATAAATTACTTTGCGCAGGTCTTCATTATACTAGAAGGCTGTAATATAGTGGAATTTTTAACAACACAGCTATACTACTTAGCAATACCTTCATACCTTCATACTCTACGATATCTCGTCCTTTCTCTATCTCTTTCTCTTCCTTTATTCAAATCAATCTTCGCCCAAGATGATAGAATCGGACGTTGATGTGAGATTGCGAGGCGAGCTTTGCGAGATGCGTGTAGCGCACGCACACGCGGTCTATGTTATAGCGGTGAGCTACGGTATACGGTACATTCACCAATGACCGGGTGGCACAGATCCTTCACTGACATAATCGGTATAGGTATGCCTGTCCAGGAGGCTGTAAGGACAAACCCAGGGTCCAGTGGAATCGAGAGTCTCGTCCGTGGTCGTAATATAGACGGAGAATCAGGATTGCTCTGAAATCTACCATGTATACTGTACCTTAGATTTATATATGCAGCGCGTTACGTAAGCGTAATATTGAGCCTAGAATTCATACTTCGTTAGTATATTAAACTTCCGGATTTAATAAGCATCCAGTATCTATATGGACATAAACTGCAAGGACGTGAGAATCGATGATATTACGTTGCTCACGAATGCAATTTCTTTCTCAGCTTCTTCCCAGATCATAAAACGCGTGGGATTTTATCTCTCGCTGTTTGAGTTGAGCCATTTTTCTATTGCAATGATTCGTCATTACATTACAAATGACCAACGTCGATAATCATCTATTTATTATACAAGATGACGTACGACCTGGACCATGAGATTTACATAGTTCAACATGCGAAGTTGCATTCAGGGAAGTCCTTGCGAAATACATCTTCAATAGTTTCATCATCGACTAATTTCTTGGTGCAGAAAAAGTTACATAAAGATACAAAAGTTTCTTTCGTTATAATATTGTAAGCTTATAATGTGAATGTTGGCTTTTAGAATTAGGGATATTATCTGGCAGTGAGTTATGGGCATGTATATAATTAAACGTAAGTTTTTAATAAATTAGTTTTTTTACTGGAATATGAAAGAAATAAATGAAACAATATTACTTCAACGCTTTTACTAGTACCCCAGTATTATATACGAGAATTTATTACATTAATACCCTGTTACGGTGTAAGAAAAATGACTCCCTTTGTGGTGTAACAACTTTAATCCTAAACTTACCTTGGCATCAGTAGTTGATTACTGATTACGTATATAATCACATCGATTTATTTAAACAGCTAATCCTGTACGCATTAGCCGCATATAACCAGGTAAGTAGGCATATGTTTATACTTATATCTTAGTCCTTAAGGTTATTACGTAAGTTGAAGCATCCAGTTACGTAACTGTATAGTCGCGGGCGTCGCTTTGGACGTAGGATTATCCCAGGATGCGTGACGAGTGACGTGTCTTATGTACCCCATGTGCAACTGAGATTAAACGACAACAATAAGATTTATCTTATCTCGTGGGAGGATTCGATTTCTTCTTGATTCCTCACTTTACGTGCGAGAGTTGTGCTTTACACGGTACACGTTACACGCTTGCAAATTAGCGTGCCTCGCGTGCCTCTGTACTAAGAAATATTATACTGTTACAGCCGATGAAAAAATGCTAGAAAATCTTCGACTATCAAATTTCTACGTAACTCATACCCAACTATGTCATGCTAATTAAATCCATTCTTCGACTTCAGGGCTGATCGTTTGACGATTAAAATTACCACCAGGTATCCGTCCATGTACCAAACATTAAATACAAAGCAACAAAACTCACAATATATTCAAAAAATACCTCGAATCCTTTTTCTTTTGGAATATTTTTAGTGGATGAAAAGATACGTTCAGAGGCTGCAACTATGAAATGTCTATTTATCACGCGCAGAATCGGAGACTTGGCTCAGGCCGAAGTTATTTTATATATTTATTTTTGTTACTGTAGACACTATACGCTGTCTCAAGAACGTCGCTTATATTTTCTGAACATTATTCCATCTCCTCTTATACGACGGACAAAAATCGACGTGTATAAGAATGAGATTACGACCCATGTTCAGAAATCGATTTTTTCATCGACTGACACACCTCGTGAGAATGTCTCACACGAAAAATATTTGTCTTTTAAACGGAGAGAAACGACTCCATCAAGAACGCGTCAATCAAAGATCATCCGGATAGCAGAGACCGGAGATATGTCGAATGGACTTCCGGCACCAAGTAACTTCCGCGATCTCTAAACATCCGGAAATTGATGGATGCTCGCGACTTCCGCTGGACCAATGCAATATGTATATCCAGGTTTCGCCCACCTTGCACGTTTCATGGTCTCCGAAACCACTAGAGATGAGACGAGGTGCGTCTCGGTGCTTGCGTCATCCACCTGCTGCTTGATGTTATATCTAAGTCCGTCTGTCGCTTTGTGCCAAGACGAGATCAGGAGAACTGAAGAGAGATAAAGAAAGATGAAATAGGAGAGAGAGAGATCGTCGCAACACGTTTTACTTGCGTTGTCACGTCAAACCGGTAGCCGAATAAAAGGTTTGATATTTAGTTTTAATTTGTCCCATCTCTCATCCCTCCTTTACTCTTTGTTCCTCTTGAGCCTCGCCCAAGGTTTCGGGTGAGCCCGTCCCTCGGTAAGTTGCGCCGCAACGGGTTTGTCGTTTACACAGTACGTAGGTATACATACCTATATATACCTACCAATGTTATAACGTGTGTGGCTATTATTCATGTAGACATACAGACATTATAGGTACAGGACGATTCAAGCACCAGTATCCGATATTTCTTATCCGTGGTATTCGCAGTCTAATGATGAATTTTTTTCGGTAATTAATCATCATTACGTATGTATGTATACCTATACGTATCGGAAAATGTTCCGTCGTTTAATTAATTGGTAATTTTCTTTTTATTCTAGTCTGTATTTCAGCGTTAATCAATTTCTTAATTATTCACATATATTGCATTGCATATTGATCATACTTTCTAAACGCTAGTCTTTGGAAACACTCAGACACCGAACACAATTTAGAAACTTGGTGATGTCCGGCTACCATTACGCGAATTTATCCGCTATCTCGGAATTATGAATTTGAAATAATAAAATCACAGATTTTTGTTCGATCCATCGTCTTGGATGAAATAATTCTGAGGCCAGGAAATGGGGTTTCAGTTTCTTCTCGCATTTCGTTAGATCTGAAAAATGTATATATCATCTGACAAACAGAAACTAAAACAGCCTCGTGAATCACCCTGTATGGTTTAGTTAGACACATACACAACTGCAAACGAACAGTCAACACGCGTGCGCACGACCGACGTTTCTCTTCAGCTTACTGGAGTCGGATAGATGAATCTGCCTTCGATTTTGTAACAAATACTTTTCGCTTTCGTGGACTGGAGCGATAGAGAAACGAATTTCTAGCTAGAGCGATAGACAGAGGAAGAAAGATGGAGAAATACGGTTTATTATCCTCTGGGGCTAACGATCGAGAAATACAGTGACTTGAAATAATACGAGTCACAAGTCTCAGTGAGTGTAAATAGAGTAGAGAATAAAAATGAAACTGAAGTCACTAAATGGTAAATTATATTATAAAAATGGAAATGAAAATGAGTCTTCGAGTTAGATGTCATAGGTAATATCTCTGACATATGAGTGACAGAAAGAGATGAGTAATTAGCAGCTTGTCCGATGAGGCAAAAAGTTATTTGTTGAAAAAAAGGTGCGGTGAAAGGAGAGGAGAATCCAGGAGCCTGGAGCTTCGAGGTGTGAAAGAGCAACGAATGTCGTTCTAAAACTGAAGACATCAAATGATTGGCAAGCGATCTGCTACCCTACATGTAATACAACGTCGAGAAAAATATTGCGCAGGATATCGCCAGGATTACACAATTTCTTTTCTTGCAGCTCCGCTACTATTCGACGTATAAATGCAAGTCCGAATCAGAAGTGCTTTTTTCGTTTTCTACTGATGAAACCCAAATATACTAGAGAATATATTATTATTCATCGGTGTAATCGAGGTGCGTCAGGAATTGGTTCACATCCTTGACTATAATTCCATTTAGGAAAGCAAATGTCAAGTTTTGTCGAAGCTGGTCTTTAGTTTCGTTATACCATCTGCTCGTGAGTACAATATTCGTTACATAAATCTCATAAACAATTCGATATATGTAGCTGTGGTAGCGTTATACGTTGATACCTTGATACATGTAAGTATGTATATCGGCTCAGCGAGGTAATGGCAAATCGCGGTTCCAGTCGATGCGGATGGCACGCGAGGACGAGGGGAAAGGCGTGGGGGGTAAAGAGGCGAACAACTTTCACGTGACGACGAAGAGGACGTACCTACATCGGCAACGAGCTTCTTCGTACCGGAATTCTCCTGCGGCATTGTCGGCGCCCCAGGGGGGCTAAAATCGGGTGCCAATTATTAGATTAAACATTTTATATTATAACTTCGCACGCCTGACGGTTGCCTCAAGCTAAATAATACTTCCGCATCCTACTGCCGCGGAAGGATGTGATTGAAGAATTTTTTTATTCCCGATATTCCTGCACCCAGGCATTATGACACAGAAATATTCGGTACACCATTAAAAATTATTATTACGGTGATGTACTCGCATTTTTATATCGAATTACAAAATTGGGTCCTCAAGGAAAAATATTATGAAGAACGAATTCTCAGTGGCATGATTTTCCAATTCGATGAAAAGCATGAATAGGTATAAGGCACGGCATCATCTCAAATGACTGAATTTATTGTTTATTATACTACAGCTATGGGACGAATTATTAATTTTTTAACCGAATGAAAGGTAGTCGAATAATGAAATTAATAGACTTCGGAATATTTTCTTCGTTATTATTAATACGCGATAATTAAGTGTGGTCAGAGTTATAACTAATGGTAAAAATATCGGTTATTTAAAACTTGTAAGGGTATATTTTTGCGCGATCTTTCGTCGTGGCGCGATACCGAGTGACGCCCATATTCCTATATCGGATCCGCTCATCCCTCGTTCAATTACTTGCTCGAGTTAATTGAACGGCTTTTGAAGTTGCACCTCTTCCGAGCCAAACATCTTCGTGACTTGGTGGCCCCGAATAACATAAAGACCACCGGCTGGTCGGTCGGTCGGTCTGTGGTTCTCAGGAACCTCTGTTCTCCGTTCCCCGTTCCCCATTCTTCATTCTTTGTTTTCTGTTCCTGCGGTTTAGACTTCAGTCGTTCAATAATTGCAACTTCTGTTCCCTCCTTAATTCCGGCTCTCGAGTTTCTCGAGGTTTAAAATTTCTATATACCTATACCTATCCTACCTACGACGAAGGTTACAACACGTCGAGATATATGTGGAATTTCGATAACGCTGGCCGATACCTCATACAGGAATTAATTCCTCAATTTCATCGTCATGTAGGTATATATACTGGAATCTTCGGTTATCTTGAGATTTATTGCTTTTCATAAGCCGTATAACTCAGCCCGGTATTATTTCGACAGCTTACGAAGTATTTGCCGTTTAGATTTGGATAGACGCAAGACTTCTCCGGGCTAAAAGATACAACAGAATTTTATTACGTCATTTCGTGTACCAGTTACTTCCGGAACGGATGTTACTTACAGATAAGAACTGACCAATGTCACTCCATCCTGCGAAGACTTGATACGTGACTAAATCTTCGCTTAATTGTCTTCCTGATAATCTTTTCATCCATTTTTGGTATCGGTATCGTTACTAATACAAGCGATGGCAATTTGTACACAAGACTGAAGTCTATACCTTTTAAAAACCGAATGGTATATCTGAGTGAGTATAATTTACGAAGAAACACGTAAGAGACTGATTGCTACGTTTCATTTTCGTAGGTCGATCCCGGAAATGGGCATTTGCCGTGGCGTACCCAATTGAAGATGTGTACCTACACACATTCGTGTTCTATAAGCATACGAAGAAAGAAGAAAGAAAGAAAAACGAGTACAAATGGCGGCAGGATCAAGGCGCTCGCACAATACCGATCTTATATCTTTGCTCGACTTTGTGAACAAGAAGGGCTGCCGACTTGGGTCAACTTGGGCGAGGTCACGTTGCGGGTTAACTGGGGGCAGATTAACGAGCATGGGTTACCAGGAGATCCGGCCTGCGGATCAAGGATTTTCAAGTATCGATAAACGCAAACGCACCAACTTGTATCGGTATGTATAGACTCTGGCCTTTTCAATACAGACGGATAATGTGGGTAAGGATTTTCAAAGGAGTGATAAACGTGAAAAAATTTTAGAGACCAATATGTCTCTTAAAATAATCGTGTTGGTGTTGGGCTTTGCATTGGCCACGGGAAATGAAGTAGTCGAAGCCGTTGTTAATTAGTTTTTAAAGTAGCCCGACTTCCTGTTTACCATTTTTTTTGTTCCTTTTTTTCGATTTTTTGCTAAGCCGTTTGCAAAATAATCAACCGGGAACCAGATTTGGCTTGCTGGATCTCTAATTACTACGTAAAAATTCAATGACCTATCGCATATGTGCCGTGAGTTATTATATAAGCCATTTCTTTGGACAGTACCTACATACATATAGATTCGACGTGTAAGTATAATAGTTGGTACCATCTCCACTTTACACATATACAGGATATACATGGACACCTAAGGTATATATATCGTATATCGTATATTCCGTAGCGTAGAGTCCGCGGTCCTCGACCTATAGTCTATACGCTATGCCGTATTATTGATACTGCAGCTCTTTGCGCGGACGACGCATTGGCGTAGACTTCGAGTTTCCATAAAACTGCTTGGTTTCCATTTCTTAGAACATATACTAGCCAGTTTTTAGCTTATTATTCATATAATTATCGGAGGAAATTGAAGGGTGAATACTATAAAGAAATAGTAGGTTTGAATTGGCGCCAGACAAGGTGTATATATATACGCTATGCGTGAGCTTCCGGATGAGTTGAAAGAAGGTTCCACGAAATGCTGTAACGTTGAAAAGCCATAAAGTTGGACTGTAGCTGAGTTTAGTAATATATCTACCTACGTGGCTTATATAGGAATATACACGAGGTCCACCATACTCTAAGATGGGTAAATGCAGGAATGATCCTTACCACACATATAGGTATATATATATACATATATATATATATATATATTTCATATAGCAATTCGTTGTAGTGCGGGAGAAAGAGGCAGACCGGGACAATCGGCTGCAGGTTTCCTCAGCATTGTATAGATGTACAATTTATATACAAGTAGATGGATAGCAGGATCCTTTGTGCGAAGATCTAGCGAATGGAAGTATAGGTATTATAAATGAGGAGGATGATATTAGCTGTTATTTGCGCCGCTGTATTCCACGTTGCACAATATTAAGCTGCGCACTGATGTGTGCGAGCATTCTATACGACGTGCTGCTCAGGCAGACTGAATTATTTTAATTGATGTAGTTTCGATCGTCTTTCGAGCTTGCGGGTTACCAATTAACGCGCGATCCTTGTGTTTACGGGATGCATATACCTGTAATTACATATACGTGGTTGAAAATTTGCTTTCCGTAAATCACGTTCGTGACCGATGCAGTATCCGAGCCGGATCGTTCAAATATTGAAGTAACATTTTCCATCCTCGAGCGCGGATCGGTTTCTTGCTCCATTGCGTCGGAAAATTTGATTTTTGAAACGTATGAATACACTGCAAGTCATAAAAGACGTGAAGTGAAATATTTCCAACTCGCTTATCTCTCTACATCTTCCTCCATAAAAATTAACGCTTCTTTCGCATGCACTTTTACATTACCATCATCCAAATCTAGATCATGTTTTCCGAAAGCAAGCCAAAGTCAGCAGGTGGCATACGCAGACAGGTCAGGCAGGTGCATACTACGACGGGGGTGTCGATAAGGACCCGGCAGAATTTCGTGCTGACATACAGGTATGTATGTATCTATTCCATTTTACCGTTGAATTACGTTTATATATTCATACATAGGTATATGTTTTACCACTGACTGGACATATGTAGCTTTATTATATGCAGACTGCTCGATGGTCAATCGTTCAGCCATAGCAGTTTCCTTCATGACCAGCATGGAAAAATTCAGTCGATATGAAACGACCCCGATGATGAATACGAGAGTATTGCTGGCTATGGGTACGCCAGAAATACTAGAGCAACTGTAGGAAAGATGATTATATTCTACATAAGCAGGAATCATATTCTATCGGGAGTTGATAAGCAGCTTAGAATTTTTCATCGATTATTGATTCAATTTTGATGAATGGAATAAAATTATTCCATTAGTTGAATATCGACATGTCCATTACACTAGTATACTCTGTTAATGTTTGCTTACGATAATATTCAATCAGGATGTCATAAGAATAGGATGGGTTGACAAGATTTTATTAAGAAATACAGTTTCGAGTTAATTGTAGATCAGGACATATGGTACACCGAAGTTATCATACGTATGAAGAAGGCCCTGAGTCCTTGGGGTAAGCAGCCCAATATACACTTTCATTGGGGTAATCTATATCGAATTGTTACTTATTTGTTATAAGTGGTTCTTGGGGCATCTTCACGGACTTCAGACATTGATAGAATTATTTCGCGATATTTTGTATACCCTAACGATCTCTGACCGCAGGGACTGCGAAAAAATTATCCAAAAATACGTATGAACGGTATAGGAAAAGCAGAAAATTGAAGTACATGAATTTTCGGCCAGTTTCTCAACACCCTAAGGAATCGTTAATGATTGATTGGTATTTCTGTTACAGGTAGGTAGATGAATTCCTACCGCAGTGAAAGCATCTCGGTCTAGTGAGGATTCCTCCTTATTTCCAATGAAAAGTCAGACATTGATTGAAATATATTTGTGAAAGTGTTCATCAAATTTAGGTGATATAGCTACAAATGTTACTATACGAACTCAGTTTACGTTAAACCTGGTGCTACGAAACACATAAATGAACTAGAGCAACTTCGATGAAGATTATTACTTTTAGGAAACATTAGAAAAATTGTACTTAGCTTAAACTACCAGCACCATTGTATAAATGCACTAACAATAAATGCCTACATACAGAAATGATCAATTGCTTTATTATTCACCTGCACTTCCGATTTCGTTTGTTCATTTATTTCAAGTGCAATTGTAAGCCCACAGCATCCAAAAGTTATATTAGCTTTTAATTTCCTACAAAACTTAAACACGAGTATAAAGACGTGTATACATGAAGCTACGTCGCCACATGCACTCGTAGAAACGAGGCTTCATGCACGTCTCTACATGCTTACGTTATTAAGAGTATCAAAAATTTTATTCACACTAGCGTTTTCCGGAATCAGAAGAATTCCATGCCGAAAATTGCTCCTGGTATCAGGAAAACATCTGACCCGAGGAGGTGGTCTGAAATTTTTGGTGGGGGGAAAGAGTACTGTGTCGACACAGGCATGCATACGCTGCTTCATGCAGTCGCTATATAGCTTATCTATACTAGCATTTTTAAGAGTTAGAATAATTTTAAGTCGAAAAATGCTCCTGGTATCAGGAAAACATAAAACCCGAGGAGGTGTTCTGAAATTTTTGGTGGGGGGAAAGAGTACTGTGTCGACACAGGCATGCATACGCTGCTTCATGCAGTCGCTATATAGCTTATCCATACTAGCATTTTTAAGAGTTAGAATGATTTTAAGTCGAAAAATGCTCCTGGTATCAGGAAAACATAAAACCCGAGGAGGTGTTCTGAAATTTTTGGTGGGGGGAAAGAGTACTGTGTCGACACAGGCATGCATACGCTGCTTCATGCAGTCGCTATATAGCTTATCTATACTAGCATTTTTAAGAGTTAGAATAATTTTAAGTCGAAAAATGCTCCTGGTATCAGGAAAACATAAAACCCGAGGAGGTGTTCTGAAATTTTTGGTGGGGGGAAAGAGTACTGTGTCGACACAGGCATGCATACGCTGCTTCATGCAGTCGCTATATAGCTTATCTATACTAGCATTTTTAAGAGTTAGAATAATTTTAAGTCGAAAAATGCTCCTGGTATCAGGAAAACATAAAACCCGAGGAGGTGTTCTGAAATTTTTGGTGGGGGGAAAGAGTACTGTGTCGACACAGGCATGCATACGCTGCTTCATGCAGTCACTATATAGCTTATCTATACTAGCATTTTTAAGAGTTAGAATAATTTTAAGTCGAAAAATGCTCCTGGTATCAGGAAAACATAAAACCCGAGGAGGTGTTCTGAAATTTTTGGTGGGGGCAAAGAGTACTGTGTCGACACAGGCATGCATACGCTGCTTCATGCAGTCGCTATATAGCTTATCTATACTAGCATTTTTAAGAGTTAGAATAATTTTAAGTCGAAAAATGCTCCTGGTATCAGGAAAACATAAAACCCGAGGAGGTGTTCTGAAATTTTTGGTGGGGGGAAAGAGTACTGTGTCGACACGGGCATGCATACGCTGCTTCATGCAGTCGCTATATAGCTTATCCATACTAGCATTTTTAAGAGTTAGAATGATTTTAAGTCGAAAAATGCTCCTGGTATCAGGAAAACATAAAACCCGAGGAGGTGTTCTGAAATTTTTGGTGGGGGCAAAGAGTACTGTGTCGACACAGGCATGCATACGCTGCTTCATGCAGTCGCTATATAGCTTATCTATACTAGCATTTTTAAGAGTTAGAATGATTTTAAGTCGAAAAATGCCTCTGGTATCAGGAAAACATGAAACCCGAAGAGGTGTTCTGAAATTTTTGGTGGGGGGAAAAGAGTACTGTGTCGACACAGGCATGCATACGCTGCTTCATGCACGTCGCTATATCGCTTATATATTAGCTATTTCAAGAGTTTAAGAAATTTTCAGGTTGAAAAATGCTCCTGGTATCAGGAAAACATCTGACTCGAGGAGGTGTTCTGAAATTTTTGGTGGGGGGAAAGGAGTAGTGTATCGATACACGCACGCATACGCTGCTTCATGCACGTCGCTATATCGCTTATATATTAGCTATTTTAAGAGTTTAAGAAATTTTAGGTTGAAAAATGCTCCTGGTATCAGGAAAACATCTGACCCGAGGAGGTGTTCTGAAATTTTTGGTGTGGGGAAAAGAGTACTGTGTCGACACAGGCATGCATACGCTGCTTCATGCACGTCGCTATATAGCTTATCTATACTAGCATTTTCAAGAGTTAGAATAATTTTAAGTCGAAAAATGCTCCTGGTATCAGGAAAACATGAAACCCGAAGAGGTGTTCTGAAATTTTTGGTGGGGGGAAAAGAGTACTGTGTCGACACAGGCATGCATACGCTGCTTCATGCAGTCGCTATATAGCTTATCCATACTAGCATTTTTAAGAGTTAGAATGATTTTAAGTCGAAAAATGCTCCTGGTATCAGGAAAACATAAAACCCGAGGAGGTGTTCTGAAATTTTTGGTGGGGGGAAAGAGTACTGTGTCGACACAGGCATGCATACGCTGCTTCATGCAGTCGCTATATAGCTTATCTATACTAGCATTTTTAAGAGTTAGAATAATTCTAATTTTCTACCTTTCCTGTAAACGTCGCATGCTGTTTCGCCTCTCGCTTATTCAAAATAAAGAATTGAAGGGAGGGAAAATGTGCAATAACGAAACAGTTGATTATTGGAATATCTAGGGATTTATTGCTGCTGCATCAATAATATTACAACAAATATTACCCATTGTTAAACTTTTGTACTACAATTTGTGATTGTTTCTTAAAAATTAAATCTACCAATCGCAATCGAATCGCAATTATTGATTGAGTATTTTTATTTGCTTCTTGACATACAAGGTATTTCACCAGGAACCTTATTCGTATTGCAATAATGTGCTACCTAATATAGCTCATTCTACAAAGACTGCAGTGTTCACACACCGGTTCGTCGCGAATAGAACAGAATCCTTGCTGAACAGGGATGTATGAACGCTAATGGAAGTCTATTCAACTGCAACGTAAAGACGAGTCTTATTACATAGTGTTATTCGGCAAATTACTCGAAAAACTAGACGAGAAAAATCTCTTTATCGATAAGTACCAAACCTAACCGCTCTGTGTTTAGAGCATTTATATTGAGATGCCTGTCAAAGTGCTGTTTCGTTAACACAACTCCCATGCGAGTGCTTCAAGTTTAACGTCTCGAAGACCACTGACGCGCAGCAGGTGCTCTTATCTTTTATAGAGCAGTAACACGCTTTGCCTGACTTAAGCCGCCCACGGGATGCCAAATGGCATCGCCATCTTGCGGACGGTCCGTCGCACTACTTCTGCCGCAAACATCTGTACGCCTCATCATACGCAATGCTTCTCGCAACACTAACACGCGGATTGCATATGGTGAGGCGCACAAATGTTAACGACCAGCCTAGTTCTTCAACTTAACCGCGAGATGGTGATACTATTCAGCACCCTGTATGCCAAATTCCGTAATTTCTGGCGCCAGAATGTAATCCAAGAGATATTGCGCTTCAACTACATTTGTGGCAAACTGATGAACTACTTCTGCCGTAACAGGCGGCAACGTCCAGTTTAAACCCTGTATCGTCGAATTTGCGACTTATTCCAGTTTAAAAAATTTTAGATTACAGATCAGTTCTCATAGCATAAAGACGGCGTTCGTAATAGTAGTTCATATTTATCAGAAAAGTTAAATCGCAAAGGATGTCTAATATAGATTCTTTCAGGTTTCAGTTTACATGCATGACTCAAATTCAAATAGTATATTATGCAACAAGTGCGTAAAAATTTTACGCATATTTTACGCATACTGTATCGAATAAATTATTTCAATTCCTATCTTAGATTTCCCTATCGCATTATATGCGACATATGGAAAATGCCAGGAGTTGTACGAATAGATAAAAAAAACCGATATATTTCTTACATTGGCTGAATAATCTTTAGAATGAAAGAGAAAAATCGAAAGAAAGAGGATTGAAATTTATGTGAAAAAGGATGTAGTCGTACAGGTATAATAAAAATCGATTAAAATTAGGAAATGTTAAATTTATGAAGAAAACACTTCTTCGTGTCACAAAATTCGAGTTTGAAATCACATTAATCATCACGGATATAAAAATAAATTAAATTAGGCACATATATAAATATAATATCAACCGCAGCCTCTGTGGCCACGATATGTTCATTTTACAAGTGGCATATCTACTCGCTATACTATAAGCAGAGTCGCAAAAGAGCGTATAAATTCCGTACACACATATTAGTTATATACTTTGGCAAAGTTAAAATCCCGATAAAAATAGGCGATTCGATCATAAGAGAACAACTTTTGCCAATTTCAATCCACTCGTTAGTTTATGAAGTTAATAGTTATGCTTGATATTGGATCAGTGTAATAAATCTGGTCACGCGAATTGTCCAGGGCAACCGCATTACATGAACGTTAAATAAAAATAAATATAAACTATTGTCCCGTACAGAAATTACAACTACTACAACTATGGTGATAAATGAAATTTACCTTCGGACAGATCAATACATTTCACTAACTTAAGAACCATATGATTTTTGTGACAAAATATTATTTTGGTCCCGTTATCGAGAGTTGCTTTTCGAGCCGCGAAGACTTTCAACAGTCTGAGTCGGAGGTCTCATGAGGTATACATATATTATAAACTAATGCGATTTACAAAACATCAGCGTCATTAAATAACTATGATAGTTTATTACGCTAGGGCGAATACCTGCACCTTGGCTAATATTGTAATAAACAAAAATCGATCAGTTCAATCGGACTATCCTGCAATACCGTTTAATTCAAAATTCTTAATTCACTAGAGCCTCTGTGCAGAGTATTAACATCAGCAGTTTTCTGCTAATCATAAAACAAGCTTGATGCGATTTTAACTAACTCAAAATCAGTTTCCGCTGATCGTAGTTTTGCGGTATTAAATTCTTTTAAATTACACGTTAGACTTTGGCAACCGCAAGCATGTTCCAGTCTCCAATGTAATAACATTTATAGCAGCCTATTTTCAGAGAGGTAAAAATTTTACAAATGTATTTTCTTTTCTTTCTCTGGTTTTCAGAAAGAAAAGAAAAATCAAATGTTTTTTTGCGAAATGAATACTAGCTCACAACGATAACTTAACTTCTACTGATTCTTTGATACTTATTCTACTCTATCTTTGATTGATATTGCAATTAAATCAAATCTATGGCGATCGTCAAATTGGAGGGCAAAGATCATACAATCCTTAGCTAATAATCGACACAGCGAAGATCGTCTTTACTTGTAGAATTTTCTCATCAGTTGATTCGGATTTCCCATTGATTTAAATGTTCAGACAGCGAAGGGCCTTCGATGGTACCCTCGACGTGTATTGGAAGGAATCTTGTCTCAGAGGATTTTCAACATTTTCATCGTCTGGTCGGTCGACCTGCGCACCTTCCAGCTCGATGTCTTTTAAATCAATGTTAAACTCTCTGTTTCCCATCAACGTAGTTAGGCACATTTTTTGCTCCTTAACTCTCGCTCTAACGAGCATTTCCAACGAGAACAAATGCTCGTCGTGAGCGTCCGGTATATACTGATGCATAAAGTTTGCTAATCTGAAAAATAAGAAACAAATAAAAAATATATTCCGATTATATTCCAACTCAGAAATCGGAGAAATACACGGCATTGCTAATTATAGAAAAATGATTACACCTTATTGCTTTGATGATGAAAAATAAACGAGAAGAAATAATTTTTCAAACATATACCTCAGGACATATTCGACATTGTGGCCGCTGGGTCCTGAACATTCGGTAATTTGTCTAGCTATCGATGTGATCGGTGCATCTCCTAGCCAGTGTTGATTCGCGCTTGTCGCGATGTAGATTACAGCAGGAAAACTGCGACTTCCATCTTTCGAGTAAAAAGTTGTAATTTTAGTTAGGTAGCCTCCCAAGGCACACTCCCGTCTTTCTAAGTAAGGCAAAGCTGCACTGCCACGTACTTGAAATGCTCGACCCCACGCTAGACCCTGGAAAATTAAAATTACGAATGAATAAAAATTAATTTCTGTACTAGCGAAAATCTACATTCGTCGTTAAATCGCTGCAATTTTCTGTAGTCGGTTCGAAACGTTTCGTTAGTAAAAGACATGAAATTAGAGGAAAGCGAGTGCTTTATTGTAAATCAGTTCGAAATTCTGACTCTGAGTGATTAACCGTATAACGTAACGTTCGTCAAAGTACTCGACTACAGCACTTGAGTTTTGATTATTTAACCCGCAGCACTTTTATAGCCGGATGAAAAAGGCTATTGGAGGTTTAATTGCTTGATAGAATGAAAGCAGGTATTAAATAATTACCTCTTTGTCTTCGATCAGGGTAGCTACTCGCCCAGGCTGAAATAACAGAAAAAATATATAATTAGATGAGTAGAAATAAGCGAACAACCTTCACCATCACAGAGGCTTTAGTTCGTCATTTTTATCTCTAGCAGACTTGTTTTGTACTGAATAAACTCTTCCTGAATATATGTTAAATTTTAAGAAAATAAATCAACAATTTTGAACATCAAATTATAGTCCTAAGTTAAAAATTTTTATCTCTAGCAGACTCAACTAATACTAAAGTAAACTCTGGCCAATAATTATGCGTTGAATAATAGGTGGGTCAGAAAAGACGTAAGTAAGAAGTAAAAGTCTGATGACCTCATATATCTCTGTGTTTTGAGTAACTAATAATAGCCGGAATTGTAATCGTGCGGTTCCAGAGGAAATAATCTTGTGATATGAGGGATAAACCACGAAATATAATATTATATCCTTAGTATCGTAATTCATAAGACGTATGTAAATAATTTTCGATAAAATTCCATTGATATCATAAATACTATGAGATCAACGAAGCCACCGATTTCATTGTGCATATATCGCGATTGCATTATACATATACATGTTACGCTCATAGAGTTACTAAATAAAATCTAACAACAAACATGGGTTTGTGTTTCACCCAGACCACATTCAATTCATGGATATCGACTACAGACAGAGGATATTGAAATTAAGAGTTGGATTTCTTCTCCGCTTTTTATCACCTATAGAAACAACACACTGCTGATTCATTTCAAGGAACTTCCAGACGTGTGAATAAGGGTTGGATTGCAAGACAGACTGAAATCGATATACTTGTCTGGCTCCATTCGTGAGTGAACTATGTTCCTCTGATCTCACGTAGTTTGATTAATAAATTCCCACGATTTGTGTGAAGTAAATTACGAGGATAATCCAAAGTTTTTAAATCGCAGACTTGGTGTTCGTCGTATCCACCTCAACACTCCGCGGAGGTTTAAGAAATTGTTTATATTTTCCTGAAATATTTTCACATTCCTTTATACGGCTCGCATTTACTCAGCGGCTAAAATATAAAAAAAAAAAACACCTGTGACAATAATTTTGCCGAACATAAAACACGTTCGTTCGTTACTGTAACATCACTTAAACGTATAGTACATATCTGACATACAGCAGTGTTTTTTTGTTATTATCAATTATCTCAGACATGCGGCTGAATGTATGTTGGACTTTGTGTTCAAGTGCATTTCTTTCAGATGTAAATATACACACGTGTAATTCGCTGACGCGATTCGTTCTTATCGTTGAACAAATTTCGAATGAAAATATCTCCCGGTTTCTACTTTGCATACATATAGGTTGATTTTAAAGTCGAATTCATCGGAAGAGAAAGAATCATCGTTGAAACAAGAGTTATCGAAATTTTGGGACCATATATGGAGGCGTCAATATTATAATTCAGTTATTTGTATAGGAAGATAAAATTTCAATAATTTCTTGCATTGGCTGAAGGCCAAAGAAATTCGCAGATCTAAGGCAGCTAGGTGTATATTTTCTACGACGAGCGGATTGAAGCAGGTAACAGTACTCTTGTGTGTGAATTTATTCAATGAAGATAGATACGGTGGAATGAATAGCGAGAGGTTCTCATCTACCGGAAAGTCCGAGACTTGATAATTCCCAAACTCCTATGAACTAAATTTTAAATCACGAATTGCACGATAGTTATTGATCTATAATTCTAGGAAAAGAACTGATGTATCTCTTTATGGTATGATTTGTGCTTTAAAAACAATCTCGAATACTAATTTATAAAACTTTAGAATATGTAAACATACATTTTTTTTTTCCTTAAACTCTTGGAAGCACCACGTTATTATATCATCAGACGTATGATTATTTGATCACGTTAAACAACCTAAAAAAATACATTGCCTGAGATGGAGACAAATTTCTTTTTATTTTCTGCGCAAATGCCTGTTAGTATATATTAGATAATGTTGTATGTTAAAGCCAGATATTTCCCGTTAACGAAAAAGTCCATCTATTGGTTATTTAGGAATTGAAGGACGAATATTTTCCGATAAATAAATCAACATAAATGAACAAGAGTCGAATAACTGTTGATAAGAAAGTCACGTGACTTCACAAACAGTTTTTAATTTTTCTCTTTAAATTCAGTTCAGTTATACTCAAATATAATGAAATTTTCAACTCGAGGCTACACCGGTATCATCATACGTTGAATGAATTGTTTTTCAGACCCTCCAAGTCTTTACATCACGTATCTTTGCTACTAGGAATTACTCACATTTACTATAGTCAACAAGGGAGACAAAGGACTCGACGATTTCTGCGTTGGATTTGATACTAACAATTTCTATCTAACTGAACATCTTTTGCAAGTCAGATGAACGAGTCATGACTATGTTAATAAATAATATATAATCTGTGATCGAAACGAAGAACAAATATTATTGAAATTAATCGATACATGTATATTTTGCATTCTTGTATTATTATTATTATATCGTCGGCTGTATATTAATCGGAATAGAATATGTTGTTTGAATTATAAATTGTTTTAACTTTAGTCAACAAGAGTTGAGATAAAAGAAAGATGAGAAAATAATAATATGAATGAAATTTTCTTGGGCATTTATTAGTGCGGTGCTTAGGTATATGATAACTGACGATGAGACTTTACACTTGCATTTGACCTGGCATTTTGTTCAACGCGAGTCAAATGTCATTTGCAAGAGATTTTTATTGAATTAAATGAACTGAACTTGTCACGAAACAAATTGCAGCTATCAATTCATCACAGCTCTTTGTAGATCTAAGCCTATAGAGGTGTGAGTATATACGATATGCGTGTGCATATTGCACGAATACCGTATGGTGGCACGAGGACGAGACGACGCAAATATACAAACATATAGGTATTTTAAAAGTTTGCAAAATCGGAATAAATAGATCCGCGAAACACGAAGCGGAGCCGTGATCAAGAAAATTAATGATATTTATAGACAAGCGACCGCTTTCGTATTATTCGTAGTTGTTCAACGCGATGATTGATTCGCCAAACGACTGTGAAGAGGCGAATACAAGATTTCAGACGCCGCGGCATAGCAACAAATTTTTAGAGCGAAAATCTACAGAAAAGGGCAATTTTACAAAAAAAAAAAAAAAAAAAGTCCCGAATATGAATCTCTGATTCGAAAGTATTTATTTGAGTTAATTATATCTACGGGTATAGCTGCAGTTCATGAAAGCAAATTTGTATCTTCTAAAAAATATTGGATCATATACGAAGAAAAAAGAGTTACCAAATCGTGGATAGGACTATTGATAGTCCTTCCGAAACCGCAAGGACAAAGGAACAAAGGAACAGAAGCTAAATCGCGAGCCAAGTTATCCGTAGACATTTTTTAATTCAGTCTAGAGCCAAGAGAGCACGTGTTAGTGTATAAATTTAGATCGCGATATATGTAGTACCAACAAAATATTTACATGTTACACATTGACCGCGAATTACCGAGGAAAATAGTGGTCCTTCAAAACCGGATTTATGCAAAAAAAAAAATGTTGCTGACCTATCGCCAATTTTTTTTTTCGCCGCTGTTTTTGGTGTTATCATAAAGCAGTCAGTATTTATTCAAGTTTTTTGATAATTAGGACATTCATAATCCATTATTACCGCACAATAATCAGTTTCGGCGTATGGAAACAAAGATATACTCTATAGAATAACGATATCTCGATATCTGCGTGATTATTATCGTTATATTCCCGCCTTTCTCATGTCGGAGAACAAAGTGCATGAATGAACAGTACACAGCAGGTGTCGCATTGGATGTATATACTTATAACGTTATATACAAGAATGGCACGTGTAGCTGCATAGCAGCAAATTGATTTGATTTAAACATTCAGTACTCGTGTTGCTGCGAAAGCATCAGCAGTTATTCATGCTAATAAACATCGCGGACCCGGGTAATAAATTGCTAAGATCGTTGTTTTGATAGAGAAAAAAAACGATAGAATATCCGGTTTCATAATTGATTCATATAGTAAACAATAAATCGAGAAAATTATCTTCCGCTAATTTATATTCATTTATATACTTGATCGACGAATGTACGCATTTTCCAAAAGTGCGCATCAACGTATTATGGAACATAGGTAGTTGTATGAGCGGTAAATACCTACTTAGCGATCGATATCCATTGGATGATGATATTTATTTTACTAATTAGGCTTCAAGTACGTACGCGGTGTGAATACTCATCCATATCATATCGGAATCGGAAAGCATAGCGAATAAAGCTTTTCGCTCAACTCAACTCACAAAATCAGGCTACTTCCTTACTCATATACCTCTCTATACGATACGTTTCTTTATAATTTTATCCTATTTTTAAAACCGTCATGTAGAAAACTTATACGACTCCGACGTGAAATCGTACAACTGTTCTTATTATTTTCCCAAGGTTATTCTAAATAATATAGGTATAATTTGCAATAATTGTTGGGAATAAATATGACTCCTCAGTCGATAAATTAAAGTTGCGAAGTTGCGAATATCTTAAAAAATTCCGAAATAAGGAAGAACAAAACATTGTTACGTTTCGCAATATTTTCACGGTTCGCGACGTTACAATAGTTCCGAAACGCATGGTATAACTTAACATCCGGATTCTCTCTCTCGGAAAAGAAAAAAAAAAAAAAAATAGAAGCAATTTCTTACCAAGAAATAGTATCTCTTGACTTTCGCATTTTACAACGCAACAAGTTCGCGACTGCACGCGTCCCCAACGTGCCCACGTACTTGTTGCTTATAAATAAAACACTGGCTAATATTTTCAAACGCTACCAAGTCTCTTACGGCAAACAATATTCCCACCCATAGTCTATTTCGTGTGAAATTAGAAGCTTCACGTGCCTTAGTATATTTACCTACCGATATGATACGGTTCGCTAAGATCTAGCGGTCATTTGCACCGTCGTACGCTCGCGTCGATAATTCGAATCTTCGGTTCACCGTATCGTTTCATACTGAACAAATCCAAAACAAAAAATTACCACCTCCTTTGACATTGAAACTTTCCGTCAGTTGAATACATACGCGGCAGTCTTTGATAATAAAAAATGTACTTTCAGTTATTCGAATATGGAAAAAAGGAACTCCAGTTTCTTTGTAATATGAGTTTATTACCTTACCTTATCAACAGTTCCTCGATGCGTTGCATTTCCTTGCCAAAATTTCCTAGTGAATCCCTTTATGTGTCCGGTAACACTTCTTTCGAATTCGAAGCCGGGATGCCAGCACAAAGATCCATAGCCGAAGACCCAGAGTCCGTTCGCTGCATCCATCTTCAATACTTGATCGGTCCTTTCAAATACTTTCTTTCTTGATTGTAAATATATCCGATATACTTCAGTCTTGCGTTGTAATTATATATTAGGATATATATCCAGCATAGGTAGCGATATAACAATAAATTTCCGTCGTAAAAAGTAATAAAATATAGTTATATGTATTTAGACGGCGTTAAAAATAAATAAAAAATATCACAGATCGGAAGTAGGTAGTTTAAAGCGTGTATAATATTCAATTATTTATCATCGATGTCCATCATCAACTTAGCAAGGAGAATCCCTCGTGTATTAATAAAAAATAAACGGGAAGTAGTCTGAGACCGAAATCGTCAGCCATCTATAAGCGGTAACCGGCGAACCACTACTGGCCACTTTTACTAATTCTCTTCGTATTATCCCAATTTCTAATGCCGAACGAATAATGAGGTACTAACACTCGGCGAACGCGTCGGTTAGCTCTAACTCTGTAATCTGCGCTCTCGTCCGCGTACTCTGGTCTATTAACCACCGCAGACATTTAACTGCTATATATACACAATATATATCTATATGTGAAACGGCAGCGATACAACGTCGGATGACTGAACGATTAGGATGATAGTTTGGTGAA
Organism: Tenthredo scrophulariae; assembly: GCA_963978835.1. Classification (NCBI taxonomy): domain Eukaryota; kingdom Metazoa; phylum Arthropoda; class Insecta; order Hymenoptera; family Tenthredinidae; genus Tenthredo; species Tenthredo scrophulariae. Next base: position 13,526,263 of record OZ022227.1, read on the forward strand.
CGAGTGAACCGTTCGGTGGGGTGGGCTTTGCACACTGCGCAAAGCTATTGATAAATTTTTATAACACTGTAGAGTCACTGACGGTCACTCATCACTAGTCGGTAGTCACTGCCAGGGTCAGTCGCGGTACGGATACGCATAGCAGAGGGACACGAGGATCGAACGTATACTATAGGTATGGGTATAGGTATAGGTATATGTATACCAATGAAGAAACAGGCAGTGCAAAAACACTTGCTTTATAAACTGACCCGACACAACGGGACGTCAGACTGTTTCTGACAAGCTGCAGTCAGCAGAAGCGTGGTCGAGGCTCCCGTATACCATGCGCGCGCGCGCGCTTCTCTGCTTTCATGCTTTGAAGAGAAACGTTTGGATGATGAAATAACCGCGTTTGGTTAACGCAGGGTTGATTCGCATAGCCTAGTTACAAGCCGGTTGAAATACCATGCGGTTCACTTATTCTACTCGTAACATACATGTATACTACTTTATCTAATTGTAAATTGAGTCAAACACGAGTACGAGTCTGTATCGTACAGCTTTTATCGTTGGGAAAATAATTATGTTCACACTCGTCTTGAATGCTATTTCATTAGTACAGGTCCGGATTGTAATGTTTATCGAAAACACTCGTCGGTTTTATTGTTTCATATGAATCTGATTCCGCTTAATTGTGCTTGAAATCAGAGGCGGACATGAATCATGATCTTTTCTGCTGAATTTACTGAAAAATCAGGCTTATATTTACTCGTCTTGCCCTTCGGTATAGTAGTCCTGTATTTCGTAATCATGATTAAATTGAGTACGTCTCAATCTGTTCGAAAATACGAAAAATATCTATAAGAATGACGCGGGCTGTACGGAAAACACTTTAGTAATCGGAGAACAATAAATTGCACGTGGAATAGATAAGGCGTTCGTTTGTTTTCCGCATATACGGGTTTATGAGGATAAAAAGAGAATCCCAAAGAAATATGCAACTGGGAATATCGTTTCTTATAATTGAATTTTTCTAGTAAATCAGTTATCTCCGTGATCATGAAATTATAATGATTCATCCAGGACGTATATGCGTAGCTATATATGTGTGATTAATTTTTTATTGGAAAATTACATTTGCAGTGAAAAAAATGTTATATTTATATCATTTCTTAGGGTTTAGGTTTGAAGATATGAAAAGAAAAAAATATTATACGAGTTTTAATTGCGGCAATCGATTCTGCGATCCTACTGAAAGCGGACGTTTTCATATCATAATAACTTTAAATAGCTCTTTCTCGAGGTCATGACCGATAACAACCACTGCGGCAGAAGAAATAACATATTTTAGTTATTTTATGGGATTAGAAATTCTATTTCAGTCCTTAGCTCGATGACTTGAACTCACAGCAGACCATGAGGAACTAATTTTAACGCGGTTTCCCACTGACGCATTATACGTCTTGAAACACTTTTTCCAAGTCAATGTAAACAAAGAAGGAAAATGTAATTTCCCCGAAATAAATGTAGCTTCACGTAATTCGGCATTATTCACGCATTAAAATTATCATTCGAAGAGGTTTCCTCTCAAAGTCCTAACAACGGAAAGCCGAATGACTGGAAAGTTGTATTTAAAGCTACATTCCGGGGGTCACATTTGCTTAAAAACGGACTCACGGGGTGAATCGGTAGTAACATTTTACGAAAGTGAAAAATAAATATTGTGCTCGAATTTTCAGAGTCCGAACCGCGCCTTACGATGAGGTTTTCAAGTTGCTAAATCACCGCGGAGTCCCAGCGGCACTTTTACGCTCGATAAAAGTGTATATCAGCTCGTAGACTCACATGAGACCGCAAATTCGCACTAGCTTCGCATCAGAGCGAGAGAGACGGGGAAAAAGCAACAGAGAAAATGTATAATCTCAAGTCTAAGCCAAAACAGCGATGTGACTCGCAGACTTTTTTTTCGATAAGTATCATTATCGCTTCTTAATCGCATGACTTGACTTTCACGACTCAACAGACCGGAATATATCATCTATGCTTAACGGCAGAATATATTATGTTTTGTCAGACTGTAAATATTATGGTTTACATCGCGAGATCCACATCTCCCGCGGAACTTATTCCGCATATTTCGGTATTAATTTTATGAAAATGTGCTAATGATCACGTGCCGATGAAGGCATAACACAGGTATGTTAGAAACGCGTATAATTTGAAACGAAGAACGCCAATTTTTCGAATGGGTATAAAAAAATCGCTGAGCAGCATCTGCAAATTAAATTATCTAATCACGAGATACGGTCGGAATTTTTTTCAGATTTTATACGATTTTATGGAGTGCCAGAGAGTAAGCTATGCCGAATTCCGAGAGTCAAGGACTCGATGGAAATACGACAGTTTTATGCGTTGCTAAACAACAGTGGACGGTTGTAGCCACTGAATTCTAATTATATCGACATTTTATCAGGTAGTATAATTATATTTGTCAATGTCAAACCTACGGGTATATAAGGTATGCATATAGGTACACATGTGCGAAATAATTGCGATAAGTATAATTATACAAATCTATAGTCTGCGCAGTATATTGTTTGACACAACCAGAGCAGATTAGTCGTTCCTTCTCGTAATCTCATTAGAAATAAAACGCCAAAATAATTTTAATTCGGCTCTTGTCTTGCATTTTTCTATCGTTATGATATTTTTCCCATTTTCGTCATTTCCGATTTCTTCGATTCACGAGATAAACTATGATCTGCTAAAGTTCAAGACTGTTAAAAAATCAACAGTTCTGCGACTATTAAGTACATCGATAAATCGAGCGAACTGCCCAACAATTTAGCCAACATAGATAATATGCCGCTTCAAACAATGAATGAATTTTCAGATTCATAACATGATTATTATATTATGTACTCGTTATACCTATAGACGAAGATTTAATATGGCAGATAGCTGATTTCGAGATAATTAACTAGTTCGAAAATATTTCATAGATATCAATTACTGAGTATAATTAAACGAGTAGTTTAACGTTATCCGAAAAGATAAGCTATGTTATTTATACAGTCAAATGGGAGGTAGTGATAAAATATATTTTCAAGTCTGATATGTATCTAATATTTAAAATACAATCAAGTAGAATCAGTCGCGAAGATATAAGTCTCGTTTTATATGCCGCATGAACTTATCGTTGAATTGTTATAAAAGATTACGACGAATTATGAATGCTGTGGTATTCGAGATCCAGCGAAATGATATAATCTGATAAAAAAAAATCTGTGAAATAATTTCAGATTGCTGCAGTCACTGGTAAAATAAAATTGATCGAAATCTAATTATACAGAAAATTCTAGCGAGGCAAATTAAATTTCTTGTAATTTATTGCAGTTTACACGAAATCGTTAACCTCCGGAATTATATTTAATCAACCTCAACCATCTCCTTGTATTAATTAGACGAAATTATTTCTCATATAAAAAAAATGGAAAACGAATAGTTAAGAATAAAAAATTATGGCACATTGAAGGTATGTGTTCGAGTGTGTTATGTACTTGCTTCAATACATCGTCGCTTTGGTGTTAAACTTTAAATCAAACTATTAAAGTACTTTTCACGAGCAAAGAACACTGCTTATCGCTCAATGACGTTATATCTGTAATCCACGTGGTAGGTACGCCGTACGTTTTATGCTTGCTACAAACAATCTACAGCTGATATTTGCAGAAGTTGCAGAAGAGCTGTAAAATCGAAAAATCATGCCACAGGGAAAGTGCGAATTTTCATTTGGCAAAAAAAAATAAGAAAATAATAATTTTAACTTTTTTTGATATTGGGTTTCCTCATACTTTTTATCCACCTGATCTTCTTCCATGTAATCAAATACGATTCCCCGAAGGAAAATTCATTTTTCGAAGTATTCCTTTCGTGGCATAATTATTCATCCATTCGTTGGAAAAAGTACGGGTTACGGTATCACCTGAATCATTTTTACACCGGATAAGGGGAGCTGCGCAATACATATAGTATAAAAAAGTTACGGTTCTTAATAGTAAAAATAAAAAAGACGTACGTATATTTATGGTAGTAAAAAAAATGATTGTATTAACGTTGGGGTGTAATATGAGCATCGACAATCAAGACGCTTATCGAAATATGTTAGGTGTTACGACGCCCAACAAATGCTGCACCAGTAGGGTAGATATATATAATGTCGTCGACGTATAGGTATATGACGTTGAAAATTTGTAAGTTTTCTTTATTGACTGTCAACGGAAGACGGAAAACGGAAAAATGTTAAAAATAGACGAGGCTTATACCAACTGTGAAAGCTTTAACAGGATTACTTGAACACCCGGAATAATTTTCGACGGTAAAAAATGATGTTTCCAGATTAATCCTAGTTTTTATTAATCATTATGAACTCCTGCGGCGAAACGATTGCGTGTTAGTATTTGGGGCTAAGTCCGGCCTCGTCACTCGTCCAGCGAATAGAACACCTCCGGACTGAGAATCTCGCAGAATGAAGATGAAGGGACGATCGATTGTGAGACGCTGAACTGTAGAACCCATCAGCGGTATAACCGCAGCCGCTGAAAAAAAAAAAAAAAAAAAAAAAAATAAAAACAATTAATTATTTACAATTTAGAAGAATGGTATTACAATTTGAAATTTCATGATGAAAGCGAGGAGCCGAAAGAGAGTTTTCTCCTTTATCAAAAGAATTTATGCAATCAATCGAAGATAACTTAAAATAATTTCTACAACCATTGCGTCTTAATTATATTCTGTTCAATCGTGCAAAAGCTGTCTACGAAAAAATTGGGCCAATATATTTGTGATGAAATTTCGCCAGACACCCCCACGCAGGTTTTAACCGAACTTTAAAGATCTTTGGTAAGATTAGACGATCCGAAATTGCCTCCTAAGTTGTTAATAAATTATTGCCGCAATGTTATCGCCCCACGCGATCTATTGATAATTACAATCGCAGACTGTTAATATCTTAAGACAGGGGTTAATTAAGGATGCTTTGTTCCGTGACATATAAGATATTTCAAATTTATCTATGACTGAATACATACCGTCTGAAATATTCCACTCGTTATGTACGACATAGTTTATTAATTATAATCTTTATTCAAATTCAAATTTCCTAGACTCAACAGAATGACTATTTTACATCCCAACCGGCTTGTTATATTATATTATTTTATCGTGGAATTTATATCACTGATTATCACCCTCCATTGTAGCTAAAAAAATTTACATATTCTATTCGCGACCCAATTGTATGACTGTCAAGAGGGAGATATGCGAGGATAATAGTGGCATAATCAAGTCGACTGCCAATTAATACACGCGCGTATTATATTGTAGATAATTATTCATGGATGTGCGCATACCAAGTCTGCATTATCAATATTAAAGATAATTCATTTCGAGTATGTGGCGATTTATCAATGCCCGATAAAGTGCCACATGCTCGAAAAGAAAATTCCGTTTGTGATGAATGTTGAAAAAAAAAAACAAGGCAGGCGAACTTTAGTTTTTTATTCGTCCGATCTTCCGATTAAATTTTTGATAATTAATTGTTTTCGATATAACTTCATACTCCCCCATCAAGGCTAATTTCCGACTTTCAAGATAAAAGTATAGTTTTTATTTTCATTCAAAAATCAGGGACCGCGCGAACGCAAGTCCCAACACCCAAAAATTGTACGCACGAGTGCCCGCATTAAGAGCAATCGCAAGGGTCAGCCCAACCTATGTGCAATGGAAGAGCCTCGCCCTGAAGGAACAGCCTTCATGATCACGGTAGACCTTTGCGCCAGGTAAGTTTGGCGTATATTGAAATAAAACTGGAGTTGTATTTTTTGTCGACGAATTTTTCTCCCGAGTTTTCCGATAATCAAACACAATCTATCGGTGAATTTCTCAAACTCTTTTCAATCACGTATTTCAGAATTTTATTTGTTTTTTTTTGACGAAACGAAGGAGAACGCAAAGTGCCATGACGGTTTTTAAACGCTTGTCGTTTTACTCCTTAAAATTAATTCGACAATCTTATTTTCTCCGGTTGAAACGAAGCCGAATATTAAACCGCGTGGATAAAAAGATAATTCAGATAAAGCATTAGCATGTTTCAGATTCGTAATTGATAAATGATTGTTTTATTATTACGTTGTATTTACTAATCGTAATTTATTCGGCGGTTAGTAATTTCGTGACGTAATTGTTTATGAGTATACTACACTACGTTGTTATGACTGATTACGATATCTTCTCTTGGTTATCAATTGATTAATATTTTTTTTGTACTTTCATGTAATATTGAAGTTCTGTTAATTCACGAAAACAAACGCAGTTACTTACGCTTAGTGTCATTCAAGAATAACCCTGCTGCAAAAATCCGATACAAACGGATAGACTGCGGATAGGATTCTATAGATCCGGATTCAAAGAATGGATGGAATTCCCGAATCCATCTGAATTTATTGTTATATGTTTATATCATTTCTATCGAACTAAATGAAGATTACCTGTAACCGCTGCTGCAATCGTTCCTTCTTCATTTACTTGGATCTTAGCATTGTGCAGAACACTTCCGATTTGGACAGGACCACTTATCATGTTCGTAAGGTTTGCGTTAACGGGATCAAACAAATCTCTAACTCCAAGCTGCAAGAGAAATTGTAAAAAAAAAAAAATGTAAATTTCTCCCCTTCGTTTACTTTTTTTCAAACAATTCTAAACTATTCATCGAGCGTTACGATCGAAAGACAATAAATGCTGATATGTATAATGTGATTACCTGCTCGAGGGATGGTTTAAGGTCTGACTTCGTTTCGATGGTGAATTTTGGCAAACTCAAACGAATTTCCGTTTCCACCAGAGCTGCATCGATAGAGGATAATGGAATATGACCCAAGTCCCGAACGATTCGATTTATTCCGTCCTCTTCCCGATCAGGAAGGATAATCATCATCGTGAGTTGCCCATCCTGGAGAAAAAATATTGCTAATAAAACCTGGAGACCATAACGGACATCCTACCAAATTTAATCATTCATTACTCACCGCGTAAGGAAGCTCTATCACATCAGCAGCGATTGATTGAATATTGGCAAATCGATGAAAGTCAAGACTGTGCATAAAGTAGGCATTCTGGCAGACGGATTTTGACACATAAAAACACTTATTGACCGTTAAATTTTTGTCGAAAGATTTCTTCCAGTTACCCTTAAGGTACAAAGCGTTGGTCAGTAGCAACTTAGTGTCAGTCCCTAGGCTACCTGTAATTGAATTCTTGTTAGGATAAACGATGAAAATAAAAAATTGATCTTTAAACTTTTCAAACTAAAGAAAATCTCAATGAAACCCTAATTTATTATGAGGATGAATATCCGTTCGGATATTAGTTACCTGGATTTATATTGTTATTATAAAAAAATATGGTGCGTGATAAAATTTTTACGTTTACAAAAAAAACTTAAATAGCTTCTTATCCTTGGGATTTACCAAGAATTACCCAGAATTTTTTTATCTATGCACATACGTGTGGGTACAGCGTTCGTTTATTTGCCAAACATTGTTTTAGTATCCGACTAAATATTATATTCATAACGAATATTTTTCTATAGACTTTACCGAGTCGACAGACATGTGCATGCATACTAATTTCAAGCTTTTTCCCCATACCAAACGGATTAGTCAAAAACTTATCGGATCTACACCCACCCACATTTTGCTACAGGAATAATTGAAGGGAATTCATTTCGGACGATGATAGAATCCGCGATCAATTTTGGTATATAAACTCAACTCCGTTCTAACGCTTTCACTTTATCATGAGAATTTTGATTTCCTACGCTGTATCGGCCTCATCAGACGATTACTTAAATAATCTGAATTATCTGAGCAATGAAATTTCTCACCTGGAGCAATGATCGATTGAATGTGTCCGTGGGTATGCTGGTAGACCCAGCCGTTTATTTGACCTGCTGATCGAGAAGGATCTCCAAAATCAACGGACTGTATATCACTGTCGTAGTTTTGACGCAGAGAATCTCCGTACTTTGGAATAACTTGAACATTATATCCGGTCCAAAGACGTGTTGCAAGATCCAATTGAACACCAACTCTTTGAGTCTTTAACGAAAGTTAATGATTAGTTGTTCCTTATATACATCGTTCCTTCGTAATTCGTTAATATATTAATAGCAATTATAGAAAACTGATGATTATGCGCAAACACTGTTCAATTATTTGATCAATCATGATACCAAACGGCTCACAACTTACGAAACTGTGGATGCAAAGAGTAAATTTAGCTTCCACAGCGTTTTACCAATTTTTAATCGCATCATATTATGCAAATATTAGTCTAGTCTTTACTTTTGGCGAGGTGAAGGCTTTCGAGTTTCTTACCTTGAACGGTGCCAGTGAGCGTCTTGCCGCTGCCCTTATACCCGCTTCATCTGATGGCAACCTCAACAAGGTGAGAAGTTGTTCAGTAGTGCGTCCACCGGTTCCTTCAATCAGAGTAGTTAGTGCTGCTTTAACGCTGGCCGGAGAGATGACAACGTTATCTTCGCCTTCTGATATCGCTGTCTATTCAAAGATCAGAGGATAGTTATGTCAGAAAAAAAACTATTTCCATCTTTTTTATAGCCATGCATATAACGCGACGTAGTCGTATTGAATATGTTTTATTCTTACCTTCAGGAGCTCAATGTCGAAGAAGTTGAATCTGTCATCAATTTGTACGGTTTCAATGACTGCAACTGAAAGGAAATAAAATAAGTTAGAATAATGTAAAAAATATGTTATTTTATAGTTGGAATAACAACATTCATGGTAGTATATTAAATCACAGGCGAAAAAATGGGAGGTTTTTATCGCGGATTTAATTCATTCGGACTTGGACGTTGTGCCGTTGAATAAAATGAGATTGCTGTATCAGTCTACAAAAAAGGATAAAACCTTATGCTTTAAGATTACAAATGGGAGAAACAAGTTTAACGGGATGCGGTTCTGCCGGTTGTGTTTTTTCGCTTGGGGAAATCCCCATGGATAAAGCAACTACAGCCTCGAGTCAAGGCTGACTATACAACGAGCATCGCGACGCTCGATGTGCTTGAATTCCTTGCTTCAAATATTTATTCGATTATTAATCTATCGTTTTTTCATAGATTTCATGTATTCTGTCAGCAGAATTTCAGATTCTGAATAATCGCGGTTTTCTGAACGTCAAAAATAATCGAAGACATGGGCTATTCAGTACTTGTTCGATACGAGTACAAATTTATTTTGAACTAAAAGTTAAAATCATTCCAGTCGCATCAGTTTCCGATAAGACTACTAATAACTATATGCTTAATGACCTTAAGCATCAGTTCCTCTTGCCGTGATCCGTATAGTTCAATATCATAAACACAAGCGATGGTTAACAGTAGCTAATATGTCAAACCCGGTTCGTCGATTTTGGTTTTGAAATTTTAACATACTAAAATTATATCACACGTATGCTGACCACGTTTGTAGTTTGAAAAACCTTCTGAATGTTATTATTTCCCGTATAACATATGCGAAAGTATTACAAGGCTGTTGTTCAATTAACAGACTAACAAACAAAACAACGAGTCTTGTCTGCCTCAAGCCTGAGGATGAAGTCATGAAAACAGGCCGATTACACGATAAGTCAAAATAACGGCACTAGGGGGATAATTTCTTCTGTAGAAAATTGCATTTCTGTATAAATTAATAATAACAAATGTGTCGCAAATTAAGCTTCTCGTGGCTACGTACTTCATTTCGCACTATGACACCCATTATTATACTCTGCCCACCGTAAATGATCGAAGTTACATTCCAAGAAATCCAGACTTTCAGAATTGACGAATTAGTAGACGTGAAATTGAATGATTCGAAAATGTTCGAGGGCCGTTCTGCGGACTTGTTATAATCATGTTGTGTAAAAACGGACAATTCTAATGCTAGCGAAACAAATTTCTCCGGATATAAACACGGGCCAGAGTAATCGCGATAGCCACAAAAGGCAGAGAATTTAGGCCACGGTCAATGCCCTCATCACGTAATAGTAACATAATGTATACCTGAAACCACGCAGAGGAATAAGCACATCAACGATGGGTAAATCATCGTGTTTTCTTTCCGTTCTGCAAGAGTCACACGCACTATTGGCTGTCTCGATTTTTCTTCTTAATTCAGTTTTTAATTTTATATAAAAATGAAGTCAGGGCAGACTTTCGGGATGTCTATTCCCGTAAACACGCTACGAGCTATTGGCGCAAAAGGATCATCAGCGTGACGGTATTCCCGACTGTCCTCGGAGTCAAACGTGGACCGTGCGCGATAATTACGGTCAAGCTATTCGGAGAATATCCGATATCCCCCACTGATCGGTAGGCTATATGGACAGTTCCCCTTCCAACTTCTACTAACTTCTGAATATCCTCGGTCCGCTATCGTCATACAGATGTCATTAAATTATTTCGAAAAAATGAAGAAGTCCATAGAAAACTGTCTGAGTGAAATTCGTTTAATTTCCGTAAAATAGACCGAGAAGAATTGAATCGGAATGCGCTACTATATATACCTATATATGGTAGATTGATTGAGTGGTCGACCAAACCACAAAGAATAGAATATATTATGCATCGAGTGCGTAAAATCTTACGATATTTTTCGACACTGCAGTGTGCGTAAAATGAAATTTTACGTATACTGTATCGAAAAAAATGATTCAGCCCGACGATTACCCGATTTTTCTAATGGACGCAAATTATTAAGACATTAAATATGATGAGGTCCAAGAATTATAAGCAAAGATCATCCTTTAATTATCTCGCGGGGTTTTTACGTGTCAGATGTATTATATTGACGCAGAGAGAATGAGACGTAATCCGATAGGTCAGGCGTTGGGATAAACCAGAAATTGGTAATGCCTGTCGGCATTTCGTTGAGACGGCGATGAAGCGAGTTTTATATTCTTTTTATATAAAATATCCGTGAATCCTTGTGGCGCAATTAACAAGCAAGTGAAAAGATCGAATATGTATTACTTACGTTAGTATTGGAATTATTATTTTTATTTTATTTTAGTTTTTGCAGAACGAGTATCGTGTGTATAATCTCATCATAAATTCACCATATCTTACTCCTACCAACAGGACAGTGATAACCGGTTCCGCTGTGCCAGATTCAATTTCACGTTATCAGAATCTGCTTCTTCTACTGCAAATTTCACGATTTTCTGTATTCAGTTTCACGCAAATACCTGTTTTGACATACCTATCATAAAGCTCGGAATAAATCAGCAGCTCCAAGCGAGTGCTGCAATTATTATTTACCATACTTTTATCGCGAATATGTACCGCCATTTAACAAACCCAATATTGATTTATCTATCGAAATCTATTCATCCTTGTCAAACTCACTGACAAAGATGGCAAATTCAACACTTGGCTCTGAATGGGATTATTTGAAAATAAATGTGAACATTTTTTTTTTCGATTTTTGTCACCCACGCACCGAACCGTTGTTCCCGTTTTAATTATTGCCTGTTTACCGGAGTGATCAGGATCATTGGATTTCCCGTGGTTCGCAAGTCAATTCAATATACGTCATATAGGGGCGGGGAGAGAAGGGCAAAATGCGTACCCTAAGAAATGAACGAGATTGTTCAAAATTGAAAAATGTTCTGAATTTATTTTCGTATTTACTTTAGAACACTTTTTACGTTTGAATTTTTTTTTTTTTTTTTTTTCTCCCATTTTGCCCGCCTCTCCCCAAGTTGCAATCTGAGTAATGAAATTTAAAACGTTTTTCAATTTTGAAAAATTACGAAAAATTTCTAGGGGTGCCCATTTCTCCCTCTTCTTTCCTACCTGCTGTGAAAATTTTCTGAATCGAAAATGACTAAAAAGCGAACAACCATAATTCATAAATTGCAAAAATTGTTATTGATTAGTACAAAAAGCAATAATTAAGACGTATAGAAAAAAGTGAAGTAGGGAAGATGGGCGGAATGAAAGTGCAGAGATCATTCATGTGATATTTGTATCGATAGTAAAGTGATCGAAATATGAATCAGGTCGAGTAATTGAAATTTTAAATCAAAAAATTCACGCCTTATTTGTTCAATCTTCAATTTTTATTCAGTAAAAATTACAAAGCAAAACTTGTCCAGAACTGTTTTTACAATTTTACGAAAAGTCGTATATTAAATTTAATCGACATTATAGTAGTATATAGGAATTTTTATAACTATACGTTTGACGTTTGAGTAAACTGTTCATAATTTTCAATACCTGTCGTATTTGCCGAATGATTATATTCTCCGAATAACGATCCGATACAATAAATATAAGTAGTATAAAAAACGAAAACTATAGTATGGATGTATACCAAAACTGATGAAAATCATTTAACTCATTGAACCGAAGATATTCTCCCGTACAACGTGATATAATAATCCAAAAAAGCCCACTATTCTAAAGACCGTTGAAAAAAAAAAAAAAAAATTAAGGAATTTCAGAGATTGAAGTTTGAATTGATCTGCACTGATCGCCACCTTCTATAGGTACAAATTCTTTCGATCATATTCACTCGATTCAGGCATCTACGATAGGAGTTAGTAACGATTTAATAGAGAAAATGAACACCTGTCTATTAAACTTTTGGTAGTCACTACACATTATCCTTTATTTAGTATTACCAGGAGCAGGAGCAGGGGCAGGAAGATCGTTAATTGCTTCTGAATTAAGCCGCGTCGGTGCAACTAGAACTGTTTCCTCGAGTGTTCCACTTTTTTCGATAGGATTCGTGACCTTTCCAACGAACAACACAGTACCCGTTGATTCATCCTCGATGAAGAAAAGGAAAGGATGTGTAACGTGGAAAGCCGTATCGGCGATCTTGTTACCGATTTGAACCTCTGCGTAAAAATAAAAATTTTTTAGATTATTCTCAGGCGTTTAAACGTCGATTTTTTTCCGCTGAAAAACCACCTTGCAGAATGAGTATACTACAATGCGTCATCAGAGCCGTGCAGTAATAAATATAATTTGCGATAAAACAGACTCATCCAGCCAGTTTGAAAAGTATTTCTCGGAAGGCAAACGCGTTAATAATTATATGAAATTATTATCAATCGGGTAAGTCCCTTACCAGTAACAGCATATGCCGTTGTACCAAATTCGTCTACTTCAAGACCCGCCTTCTGCACGAAATCTGACACCACGAGACGCTGACCCAACTGTTTGGCTCGGTGAATGCCAATCAAACTTGCTGTGTTATCGAAGATATCGCGAATTCCTAACTGCGGAAATTAAACACATAGAATTAAAAAAAAAAAAAAAAACCATACAGATTTTATAACTCTCGATGTATTGATAGAAATTCGCGGTTCTTACCTCGCGAAGGACATTTTCCAAATGAGCAGTGAAATCGAATTTGAATTTAGGAACCACTAAGTCCACTGGGACCTCTTCCATTTGCCGTATATAACTCCTCAATATGTACAGGTTGATGTTATCTACCAGATGGCTAAGCCCAGCCCTTGCTCCAGGAAGAACTATGAACATGGAGTATTTATTCCCCTGGAAGAATTGCGATTGATTAGCCTCCGGAATTATATACTAGTATATAGGTATGTAAAAGATCTCGCGATTTTTTATCGTTTAAAAACCTACGAGATAAGGGAGTCTGATTATCCGAGCATCAAGCTGTGGAGCATCAACGTAATGGTAATTTCCGACTCTATGCATGTAAGGGACATCCAGCCTCCTATCGAGGTCTGTGTGGAATATTCCAGTCCTGGTAAGGCTCGGCTCGAAAGGCTTGCTCCAGGTACCCCTGAAGTACAACGCATTCAGTACCAAGAAGACCGAATCCTTCAGTTTGTCCGCTGTTGATTAAGTTCGCAAAATTCACACCGATAAGTTAGCACATATATTTATTAAACAATATGGTTCATGGTCATTTATGTTTCTCCTTAACTCACCATCGGTAAGTAGTTTTTGAACGTGACCGTGAGTCACGTTGCTGACCCAATCGTTGATGTCTCTTAGTGCAACGTTGGCGTCGGATAAATTTGCAATTATGACATCCGTGGAGTAAAACTGCTTGACTTTTGACCTGTACGGTTGTTCTGGTCTGATGGACGAATCGACTATAAGACGAGTGGAGATGTCGAGGGCATACTCTTGCCGGACCTCCTGTGTTGTGGAAAATATCAAATTATAATATTAAACTTTATTATAATGGAGAAAACCTATGGAATATCACTTCTGAAATCATTGCTGAAAAAAAAACGTACCTGTAAGGACCTGAGGACGTGAGCAAAGCGTTCTCGAACCACTGAATCAACATCGGGAAAATGAAGGGCACCAGCAAGTTCGTGTTTAGTTTCACCTTCTGCACCTTCGTAAAGAAGGACGAGCGCAAGCTTCAACGATATCGGTGAAATGACCATGTTGCCTGAGTACTTTTTCGCCAATTTCTGAAAATGAATGAAGATGAATAAAGATTATAGAGAAATTATGAATTATGCATGGGATTCGTATATTTAATCATTCATTTTTGTCTTCAATTTATTTTTATTTACTTTGCAAATACTCCAGTCAAAGAGATCGAAGTGTTCGGCTATGAAGGGAGCTTGGCCTTCCACACGCGTATTGTTGGTGTTCGCACTCCTTGCAACTAACGCAGCCTCTGTCACTGCAATGGGAACCAAAATGGCGACTAATCCAAAAAGTAAGGCCGCCATGACTGAAAGTAAATTAATTACAATTTTACTTTTTATAATATTTTCGAAGCATGAGGAATATTTCTTCGAATAAAACTTCAAAATATCTGGATGCGTGATGGCGAATTATCAACGGCTGTAATATGATCAAGAATCCGGAAGCTTGACCGCAGTTCAAATATGGTTTCTCTTATCTCGTGGAGAGCAGATTGAACTCCAGTGAAGCTAATCGTTCACGGATAAATGATAGGATAATGAAGTTTCTGATGCGAGGAAACAAGAAAATCAGAAAATTTAAAGCTATACATAAACGCAAATGGAATCGACTAAACTTCTGGAGACTACGGACTCAGGAATAACCCGATGCTGTCATCAACCTCAGGGATACCGCGGGCAACCACCTCCGGCAGACACTCTTTTATCAAATGCAAAGACATAATACGTCGCAACTTCCATATTACTTGTCAGCTTACAATTTACAATTTGAACTACCTAAGTCGATACGTTTTTATGATAGTCTCCATCCACTTTTTCCATTCTTTTTCCGCAAATATTGAATCGATAAAACGTGTCATGTACAGGATCAACATTTTTCCGGGTCCTTGGCCTCTGAATTCGAATAACCGTTACCTGCTTTTTGACACATTATCAATTGTTTCCAACACGCAGTTCTTGATCAATGCGATCGTCAAATAAGCCATGAAGTGATCTTTCAACTTCGAACTGAACATTCCCGATTTTATTGAATCATCTCAGATTTTGGAATCGGTTACGCTAATAATGCGACAAAAAATCCAGGGAATAATATCTACGACATAAAAATAACATAAGTGATGGTCCGTGCGTTTATCTGGCTATCACTACGTCTAAAATATAATACTGACAGAGCCATTTACTTTTATACGGATAATTTTTTCGCATGGGTTGGGTATAGCTACATCCAAACAAATGAGACTATCAACCGAAAGTTTTTTTCGAGCTGATCTCGGCCTAAAACTTGTTTACCAACGTATTAATATTCATTATATGACGTAGTATAAATATTTGCAGATAAATTGAAAAAATATCAACACGAAGAAGATACATACGTCATCTAACAGATACGCGGTGATATAAAATTAACAGACGAAGTCTGTACTTCGGGGCTGGTGCACATACGGGTGTATAGTCGAAATGCTGAGGAAACAAATTACAGAAAAAATGTGGAGTAGGTCGAAGCGAAGAATTAGTTCATTGAATCCATTAAAAAATGTAAGCTAATAGCAAGAATCCAACTGCCTAAGTGCCTATTCTGATAAACTTTTACAATCTACGAACTTGTTTTTAAGCTTGGTAATTTTCTAAATTGCGCGGCGATCGGTAGACTTTTACGTATTCATAGTTAAAGCTGTTGAGGGTGTATTATTACATATTATTGATTACCAATCAGCTGAAACAAACACTGCTGATTCCAAAAATCCGCATGACTAATTTCGTATTTATACTTTAACTGATATATGGAGCGTAAGATGTTCACCATTTTGCATCTCCATAAGTTCCTAACATTTGTGAATTCCAGTAGTAGACAATATGTAGGGAATAACTTTTTCCTTTGTCATTTATGACTTATTAATTGAATCAGTTTTTTGGAATACCTTACGCACAAGAATTATAATTTTGTAGATGTAAATTCATCACGTTTGTACTATAATTAGACCGGTCAATCCAGAGTTTGGAATTCCCAAATGGCTCGGGAAGGTGATTTGTGACTCATTCTACATGGACTAGTATCCTTGATAACGGCAAAAAAAAAAAAGTTGGAACACTTTGCGTTTTATCGGATAATTTTCTTTAAAACTCCAATATCCGAAGCTTAAGCAATTGAATATCTTATTTGACTAATGGTCCAAATGTACAAGGACAGCCTTTGACATTTTCCTCATCATATTATGAGTTCATAAGGTCTATTCCACTGTAAATGATGAGTTCCTTCTTATCTATTACACATATAGCCCGCAGCGGTCGTTTATACGGAAAACTGTTTCTCGCTATAGTATACATGCAAATCAGTGATTCCTGTATCTTACAATTATCTTCGTGTATTAGCACACGCTCCAACTCTAATTATGAAATATAATATACTTCCAAAAACTATTAACTTCGTTGGGTAGAATATTTCCAATATAATTTTCTGGCCACCGCACATGCACGTGTGAATCCATACCATACATAAAATATAAATATATAATATGTATATGAACTATCATAAAATATCGTATTTCAACTCACCCGGCCCAGAAGACGTTTCACGCATCTTATGAGCGATTATATCAGATAAATCTTTCACTTAGTATAAGAACGATGATCACAGCACTGGCTCAGTCTCAAGAGCGGCAGTGCTAATGCTGTAGACAGAGTGTGGTCAGGTCTCAGTTCTAGCTGTCTGAAACCGGTGTGCAGCGCAGTAAAGTTTTCCGTGTACAAGTATACACCCATCGGATGTATATAAACGACTATATTCTTGCAAGCTAGTGTTTGTATTCACGTCTGTACAGACACGAAACTTGTATGTATATTCTATACGGAAATGTATGTGAGGTGATGACGCGTTGCGGCTTCCTTGACTACGTGAAAGGATGGCGCCTTACAAGAATGCTCACAATTGTTCCACCAGATTTAAAATATTGATTATATATTATATAGAAAACGATCAATCGATTGGATTTTTTAATATTAATATACTATTGAAGCCCTGTCAACGGGGAAGACGATCGATGCTCAACCAAGGAACGGGCTTCAGTTCGAATTTTTTATTCATTTATGTAGATGATGTTAATATGTAATGTCCGATCTCGATAGTATATATATATTATGATTAATTTCCTTCAGTCTGCTAAAAATGGTTAGTTCAAAGTTATACCAGATTTAGATATGGTATCCTTATCATACAAAAAGCGACTGACAGTCTTGACCTCAAGTTACGGGGTACCTATAGAGCTGCTCTATATCATATCATCGAACCCTGAAGATTCCCCAAATATCACCAAATTGAAAGCACCAGTTCTTTTTTTCGTCTCAAACTTGAGTTCCGCCTAAAAGTTGACTTCACAATCCAAGTCCATTTAAAACAACAAAAACTGACGCATTAGACATTTATAAAGACAATATTTCGTCTTATGTTGTTTGCGGCCTATCTCCGTGCAATGGGTGTGAGAGTTTCGAACGATACGCGCTTCCTCCAGGTCATAGTCCCAGGGTCAATTCCCGACCTATTGCTTTGCGTTTTATAGCGACGTCACCCTTCGATCGACCTTCACCTCCAGGTCAGTTTTGGCTCTGCTCTCAACCTTGAACAGCACAACTGAACAACTTTCTAACATCTGAAGATTCAGCTGTTATTTCTTTTGTCAGACAAAAACTAGCTGAATACCAGATTCGACGTATTTATTCAAAATATCAATAGACTGCAGTTTCTATTTCCGATTTCAGAATCCTCGCAACGTTTCAAATTGATGATAATTCAAACATGAATTGAAATGGCTGGTTATAGTAATTGTTGTACAGTTTTACAAGGTGAAAGATCAAGCATAAAGTAACCTTCAGGGATTCGCAGATGTAGCTGGGATATGAAATGAGTAATTGTTCGGAAGATGAAGTAATGAAATAATATCGAGGCGTCTATAAATTATCAAAGAATTGAATTCATATTTATTAAGAATACAATGATTGTAATGACTATGTTGTTACACATAATGATATAAATAGCATGGGTGATCGTAAACATATGTGTGAGATCGTAATTAATCGTTTCTGCATTGCAGTTGTTCAGGATTGTTCAGCTTTGGTATTTTCAGTCTCTTCTTTGTCCAGCTGTACCTGCATAGCGGAGTATTTATCAATAGCTCTTTTAACGAGGTTGGTAGCTGCAGTAATCTTTTCTGGCGTCATAAATGTTCGAGCAAGCTCGGTAACTTGTTCCGCTACCTGTAAGGATATAATAAGACATAATGAAAGAAGCATAAATTCTCAAGGGTAAAACAACTCAGCGTTGGAAATACCTCAACTTAAACAAGCACAAGTTTTTCCTTGAGGAATAATTCCGATCAATATGCAATATATAATATGCCGGTGAATAAATTACTATCGTTCTTATTCTCTCAATGAACAAAATTTCGAAAACCAACAAGCTACCAAATATATGAATTGAAAATTTAGCGAGGAACGTATGTTTCCGAAATAAAGAATAAAAAATCCACACGTGCTTACCTGAGCCCTTGCAAGTCCGAGAGTAAGTAACGAACAGAAAGGAGTAAAGGCGCATGTACCGATGGTCAATATTGCTCCCACGCCTAATGCCAATACAGAATTAAATAGATAACGCCCGTAATTTGAAAAGAACCTCGTGACCGGACCCGGGAATATCCCCGATATTAGACACCCAGCCCCGCAGCTAGACGATTGTTTAGTTGGGGTTGCGGGTGTAACATATGTTACTTCTCCCGTCCGCACGGAATATCCTTGGTAATTATCATATGTTGGATAGCTCAGAGCGGGTTGGACTAGATTTGGACCATCGGGTAAATTACTCGGCGTAAAATACGTTTGAACTTCTTGAGTCTCAGGTAGATTCGGACCGGAAGACAGGACTTCAGAACGTGACTGAAAGATTGGTCTGTCTACTGGCTGCACAATGGTACCGGCCAAAGCGGCGCTCAGTACCATCGAGAATATAACCAGAATGCGATTCATCTTTAAATTTACGGATTATCAACTGCTGCAACAACAATAACAAATAAATTTATTTTCGAATGGTTCATTATGTTATGTTGATTATTATTCAAATTTGCACATTATTTTTATGGTAATTCATATTCTTTAGGATGCAGATCGCATCCACCATATTGATACATGGACTAAGGCCTAAGACATGCTGATGGTATTTAATTATCATAAAAAAAGAATTTCCTAGTTAAAATTTACCTGTCTCGAATAGGAAATAGGTTTCTTGATCACAATATTCCACTGTATCGTTCCCGCGTTCAAAACCTCTCCAGACTTTGGCGAATTGTTGACTGACATTCAGTTGCTGGATGTCTGCCCCTTATATAGGTAATAGCTACCCTTAACGGTTCAGCGGGTGGTTCATTAGCAAAGCATCGTCACCACTCACCGATATCGACTTTACTACCAAAAATGGAAACCTCTTATCCATTGTAACGCATTTGCACATCCGGTATCCTCGGCTTGCAGGTATAGCGCGGATTTGGTCCCGCTCGATTATCTTGCAAAAGAAAAATTTTGGTACCGGGGGTCTTTTTACCTGTTTATTTACTACGCGATGGCTATTAGATTACAGCAAAGTATTACTAGACTGCATTAACGACATTATGAAAGGTCGCTATGATTGTTCAGGATGAGCAAGGAATGTGCAGCAGGCATAAACATTTTTTGCACAAGTACAGGAAGAAAACGAAACCAAGAATTTTTCTAATTTTTATTTCCCGTCCACACTCATTACCGAATGTCGAAGATGATCCGATATGCTCGATGATTTCGTATAGAAAGAGTAAGAAAAGTTGATCATGAGTTCCTGCTGTAAAGTTTATATTTCAGAAAAAACCAGTCATACGATTATCACCTGATCATTCTACTTGTTATGTTTTCGGTGCCTATTCCTATACGATGACATTGATATTATGGTGTGATTGAATTTAACTATAATGAGTAGAACGACGATGCGAAAGATATCGTAACGGGTGATTCTTGACCGATTTGAAATGCCAGTTATTGACAGTTAAATGTTCGTAAAAGAAAAGAAATCCAGATTTAGGACACGCGATAAAGTGTCACGTACCTATATTGTTAGTGTACCTCATACTCATAGGCACATTTAGAAAATTCCATAAATTTCAAATTACGACTAAGTGTATGGATTTGCGGTATTCCGCTGCATTTACCCATCATTTATATTAATACTGCGGTATTTCGGAAATCGTATACTCATAATCTAATTTTGAATAATAGAGAGAGGCCAATTAAAAATTTCTTCAAACTCTTCTTTATCAATTATTTTGCAGCTCTCAGCCCCAACAAACTAATATTTGGAATATAGGTGCAATTATTTTATCCAATGAAAATACGACTATATTCTGCAAAAGAGTAGACCAGAACTTGTCTCGTGACAAGGCAGACTCGTGTTTATCTTTCTAAGAATTAAAAGGAAAAATCCCGTTGCTCAGCGTAATGAGTATGCAAACCTCTGTATTTCACTCATGTCAATGTATAGGCAGTAACAGGAATAGCAAATACGATGTATGTATGCATACATACAGTACATTTGTATTGAAAGACTTCCAAAAAAGAAAAAAAAATCATATCTGTATCTCCGTCACTCTCTCTCTTTATCTCTTTCTCTACCTCTATCTCTATCTCTATCTCCATACAATATGTCCTGTTTTGTTTAATTCATGTATGGGACGTTTCCATGAAAACCCATTTACCTATATATACTTGTTGTAAATATACTATATTTCATATACCGTAATAGTTCTCAGAGCAATATATCAAATGTTTATTGCTCATCACTGAACCACTTTAGGTAACATTATTATTCGATTATCAAGACGTATAGCGAAAGTCCGATTGTAGTCACAATTGTGGAAGATATGTACTTCCGATAATTACACTGAATATATTCTACAGGGGTTTTTGAGTCACCTTCTAAGAAACAGCGAAGGCGACAAATTTTTAAAGGAATTTCCTATGTACTTTTTGCGGTTTGATGTGTAAACCGACCTTTTGAATAAAAGTTCAATGAATAAAATAGAATTGTTTTCGGCAAACAGTAAGAAATAAATGTTTATTTTGGAATAAACATCTTGAAATAAACTTCTTGGAATAAATTGAAAGAAATTGACTTCATACATATATTATACATATAACAAATATCAGCTAGAATATAACAATACAATATAGATTTAAGACTAATGACATGGAATTCTCGAATATAAATCATAGAAAATAGAAAATCTAATATTACATATTATATAACGTGTAAATGTATGAATGGCAATGGATAAATTATGACGTTATGACGACGATTCGCAATTTCAATTTCAGCCCCAGCTTTTCAAATAACATTAAAAATAATTTTTCATCAATATTTGTATGATGCGGAGATATGATAATTACCTTATCGTTACGCCTCGATATCATTAATTTAACGTATATCACAAACAGATCTATACTAACTTGAACAGACGCATTTTCATTTCAAATACTTAGTTGAATTGAATTATTTACGGATATGAAACTGAAAATTCATCATGTGTGTAAAAATAGAATAAATATCACAGAAAATATCTATACAATCTTTTTTACAAATTAAAAAATACTTCAGCTGTGATATACTTGGCAATGGTAATACTATTTACAAAAAGCGTACACAGAAAGATTTATGAAAACGTATATCGCTTCACGGAATAAATTCGTCAATTTTTATTTTGTTTCAAGATCATTGATTCCTCAAGAATCTGCTTTCTAAGTTTTTCAGTTTCATCCTCGCTGCTATTACTATCTGACGATTTATCTTCTACTTTTGATCGCTTCCTCGTTACAGATTCTCTCCCCATCTTCGAACGCTTTCGCTTCTTACTGTTCAATGCTTTTTCGGTCACTTCGAGTAATGAGTCTTCATGTGTTTCTAAGAAGAGATCATCCTCACCACCACTCACACAGAAAGAATCCTAAAAATTAATAATCAAATACAGTCAAATCTATATTTTGAGATAAACTCAATCATAATACAAGGTCATCAACAATATTTCCAAGACAGAAAATAGTTCATTTCAGTATTTTGAATATTTATATTTTGCGTAGACAGTATTGATCCTTTCATGAATATCAACAATACCTGTATCCCTTGAATGCTTGTTAAACAACAGAAAAAGATATGGAATAATTAGAATTAGGTAATATATTATGTCCGACACGTTTCTTAAGAGAGTAATGAACAAAAATAATAACTTACATATACGTAGGCAGATTCTTCGATCTGAGACATAGGCTGAGAGAATACTTCGTCATCAGGTACAAAAGCCCTAGGTTGTTTCAAATGGAGAGCATCTCTGTTATATACATCTTTGATGGATTGCAAATAATGCCCTTGCATATCGACTGTCTCGGGCCCCTGCTGGGTGTGACTTACGAAATCTTCTAGATCATCATCTTCTCCAGAAGTTCCACTCGAAGTATCAGAAAATACATGAGCTTCGCAGTCTAAAAATTCAGATCTTATCCGATTCCGAATCTGATATTTCTTCCTTTTATGGGAATCGCGATCTAAAGAACCACCTTTCTTTCTCTCAGCAGTAGTAACTTCTCTAGATAATGGTGCTTTTCTTATAACTTTATTCTTTGGATTTGCTGAAAACGAGTTCAGGTTTATAAGTCGTGAGTTTGGTTCAATATTTTCCTTTTCAGGACGTGACCATTTTAATTTCTTCAAGAACAATGGGTTCCTGCTTGGAGTCGCGACATAATTGAGGTTCGGACGATGATCATTACCAGTTTGAAATTTTCCATCAAGTTTATGAAAAAAATCGTCTTCAAAATCAGAATCATCATCATCATTGAAGTAGCCTCTACTTGTGCTCGGTTTAAATATTTTGCTCTGCTCAGTATCTAATTTCTTTTTCATCGGTGCCAAGAAGCTTGATAGCGGAGTTGACTGCCTAGACATAGTGGATAATTTTTTGCTTATCGATTCCGAAGATCTTGTATCTTTTGGCTTATTTGGTGAGGACGTTTTGTTTGAATTACAAAATTGCTTTAAGCTTGCGACTGGATTTTCCGGGGTTTCAAAATCACTATCCCATTCGTAGTCACCTAAATCAAAATCCGCTGTCTTCAGTGGA
Source organism: Tenthredo scrophulariae (assembly GCA_963978835.1). Lineage (NCBI taxonomy): Eukaryota > Metazoa > Arthropoda > Insecta > Hymenoptera > Tenthredinidae > Tenthredo > Tenthredo scrophulariae. The sequence goes on from OZ022227.1 coordinate 13,549,917, forward strand.
AAAGATTTTTCGGCCTGCATATTACTTTCTAATAATATTCCGGAACCATCAGAATTAGTTTTGAATGATTCTTGTTTCTTATTTAACAGACTATTCTCACGCTCATCAGTCATCAATGTCTTGATTCGGGTCTTATTCTGTGGCAGAATTTCCAAATCATCAGAATTAGTTTTGAACGATTCTTCTTTCTTGTTCAACAGACTTGTTTTTCCTTTATCAGTTGTTGATGGTCTGGAATCCGAATTTAACTGACCATCTGTTAGAACGCTAGACTTGTTACAGTCTGCATATTCCTCGTCACTTGCAAAATTATCTTCCCATTTAATATCAGATAAGTCGAGGTCCCCCGCGTGTAGTTCTTCAATTTTCAAACTATCATCTAAGTTTTTTGAGACATGATTTTCCTTGCTAAAATAAGATGAGACAAAAGGATGCGTGCTATTTGATTCAACTTTTTGTGCCGTCTTGTCGTGTAATGAAAAGGGTTTCTTTGATTGATGAAACGTGGATGGGTTAGATTCGTGAGGATTTGATAAACCTTGAGAGTTTTTGCTAATTTTGCTCAGATTTATCTTATGCGACCTACTATTTTCAATTAATTCAAGGATCTGTGTTATCGTAGATGTGCTGGAATTAGCATTCGAGTTATTTGCTCTTTTTTTTTCCGTGAATGAAACTTCCTTCTCAAATATTACCTCATCATTGTCTTTGTGAAGTGGCTGGACGGTTGACTTATTCCTACTTTCATTATCTGTTGTAATTCCAGAGATTTCGCCAACGAATATCACATCATCATCTTCGTCCAATGATTCTTCGAAATACTTATTTACATTCTTGTTGCTACTGCTTGTTTTATTCGTTATAGGATTCACCGGTTTTAAAACTGTATCCCTCACCGGGTTTTTGAAATTAAAACAACTCTTTGAGTCTGAAGACTCGTTGCGTTCTGATGTAAAAAGTCGTGAGCTAGTTTTCGTACCTATATTGACGTTTCGATCAGGGATGATAGGTAAATGAGAAGCTTTCTCATCATCACAATGAAACTGTTTATTGACGTCTATGGATTTGTTTATTTTGCTAGTGTTCATAGTCAACATTGCCATTTCCATAATATCAGGTTTAGCTTCATCTAAGTTATTTATCAAAGATTTAGAGTTCTCGTTCATCAACGGATATATCTTATTCTGATTTTCTGACATAACATTGTTTGCAGGAATGGTCGACGGCTTGTTTGTGCTTTCCTGAATCCCTGCTTCATTTCGCTTGTTAGATACCGCCACATTCACAGGACTTGATCTTTGTGTTATTGTATTCCTTCTCAAGTCTAGGTCAGTCTGACTCGAAGGAATATCACTGTCCGAGGACTGGTCTAATATACTTTCAAAACAGCCGATTTGTAACAGACTATCTTCTTTTTCACATTGCTGTTTGTTAGTATCCGAGACTTGGTCTAATAAACGTTCAGCAATATTTGTCGTGTCGAAGCAATCGTCTTCTTGTAACGCTGCACAATAGTTATCACTCTCATCCTGTGACAGTCTTTCTACAACATTGTTTGACTCTTCGTTGCTTTCACATTGGCGATTCTCTTCATTAGCAGCCAATACTTTCACATTGTTGTCCGAAATTCTGCCTTGTTGACCGTCTAAGAGGGCCATTTCATCTGATTCGGTTGAATCCTCGAGTAGATCTTCATAATTGAAATTTCCAACCGCCGGCGTATTGTCAATCGTTCGACATTCAACGACATCGAGTTGATTGTGATTTGGTAAATATACGTCATTGTCAGTTTGGTCGAATCCGAAATCTTCAATATATTCCGGAGACACGCATTCCATGCGCTCTTCTAAACGGACTATACAATTTAGAATATCTAAATCAGGCACTAAATAGTCGAAAAAATTGTCCACATCATCGTGTTCCGATATTGCTAAATAAGTTTCATCCATTCGGTTCAATTCATCTTTTACTTTATCCACTTTTGATGCCTTGATTGCACATAACGTTAAAAATTCAAGCACAGCAGTATCAGAAGTAAGTAGTTTTATGGAATCTGGCTGTGAGATTTGCATCGGTGGTTTATTTGCCTGACTAGGCTGACCAACATGAGTCAAGACTTCGTTAGGCTCTTTGCTCGTAGAGGGTTTTTTCAAAAATTTCAACATTGACGATTGCATGGACTTCCCTTTATCAACTTCACCTGGCAACATTACAACAAGACAAAAGTATTTACATGTTATTAAAATATCGAGCCCATTCCTGACCATTATTCATATTTCATTATTGTTATTATTATTATTATTATTTTACCTGTATGGCTTTTTGCTACTGTAGGTTTCTTTGTATTCTCCTTATGCGTATCATCTTCCTTTTCTTTACGTTTCCTCTTATTGTTTCCTGCAGGAGTCTTAGGTTGAAGCACAATATGTCTTTTAGAACATTCTGGGTTGAGGTGAGGCGGTACCATGCGCGGACTTTCTTGAAACATAGCTGAAATTATGCTACTTGACTGGAGCACCCTTTTGTTCAATGAATCTTTCTTGGCTATCGTTGATTTCAGCACCTACAAAAGGTATACGATTACGTTACTGGATCTTATTGACACATCACAAGCTCTAGAAGATCTTGATTACAGTAAATCCATTATCTATTCACAGTAGCAAGATAACTTCTTCCTATCTGATTAGCGATATCACTTTTATAATATATTATGTAAAAAATATATTACGTAATGAGTATGTATTATGGTACCTGATGTTCCTTGCCGTCAGTAACAAGCATTACAATCCGACCATCTCGACGACGACCCGTACGTCCCATTCTTTGAACAAGTCGAATGGGCGAACTCTGAGATATATCAAAGCACACTATCAGATCCACTTCACCAACATCGAGACCTTCCTCACCTGTAATAAGCACATAGTTGAAATAGTATGATTTAAAAAAAAAAAGCATTTTTTTTGAATAAATAAATAAATAGTTACCAACCAACTGATGTAGAAATAAGAACATTGGCTTTGTTATTTCGGAATGCTTCCATCGCTTGCATTTGTTGTTTACGTTTTTGTCCTGATTGACCGACAAACATTTTAGGTCGAAGTGTTGGTCTCAATTGAAGAAGTGCCACGTATACCTCGTTTACACTGTCTCGATACTTGAAGTAGAAAGAGAGAAACTGGATTTAATTTGAAAAGATTTGAAGGAAAATATACTCATTCTTTTGGCACAAAAGCTGAATTATAACAGGTACTATATATGGAATCTCTGAATTTCGTGTATCCTGAATTCATTTGTACAATACACACCTCGACAAAGACAATGGCTCTAGTTTCCTCATTCTTTGCAGCAAATCTCTCAAAGTGTTCCAATAACAGTCTTTTTAGCTTGTGAAATTTTGTGTGCCCAAAAACCAAGTCAATCGGAATCTGAAAGAATTGATTGAGATTCAACTAACTGTGTTGATTTGAAACACAATCACAGATGTAATAATTAAAGAAAGTGAATTGAAAATCAATCATTTCACTGTGCTCATACTTCTCCTACACTGCCATCTGGTAAGGGACACAAAGTCGGGAATGGACCAAGAAAAGATAATATTTCATCAAGTAAATTCTGTAACGCAGGCTCGTCAGTCATCCAAATATCAGCAGAGTGAGCTATTGAACATATAATGAATCAGTCAATGCTGTAATTATACAATCGAACTACATTGGCTGCATATATTGTGGCAATCTGAAGAGGTGAATAATAGCAATACCAAAATGCAAGTAGTCACTTACTTTGGCAAAAAGTGGCAAACGCCCGAAGGCCATGTCGTATCAATAGGTCATAAGCATGATATAAAGACATACATCTGCTTATCGTCTTCATAACTTGACCATAGTTTGCAGGTTTGTTGGTCTTTGATTGAAAGTCTTTGTATAAATAGAATACCTAGGAAAATAGGATCATTAGAATTGAACGAGAATAGTCGAACTCATATAAATAATGAAAAGGTTACAAGAGTTCTTACCTTTCCTTTGCTGATGGTGCTCGCATCCCCCTTGAGTACATTGTACTGGACAAGAAGTCTAACGTGACGATCCATTATAGAAACGTACTTCTCCTTGAATTTGGCTAAGTCCTTATCCAAAGGAACTATAATAATATCAGTCTGCCTTTTGTTGAGATAAGGTATTATGTCTCGTGAAGTCTCATCTCTTAGTTCCAAATTTGATATTAACAAATTTTTCATTACCTATAGTATCACGTAAGGTTCATAAAACGTTGAAAACCACCGAAATAATTGCTCAATAATTACAAACTTAGAGCCAAAAAATCATTGGCAAAAATTATCGTGTGTTTATTAAATGAAAGAAAAAACCTAAGGTGTTTCAAATCAGAATCAGGTTGTTTTGATTCAAACAAAATTTGTTGTTCTTTGATTTGAACCACAATTTAAAATTGTAATCTAAATGAACTAAGTGATTGATGGCATCTGAAATCTTATTATCTAGTTTAGTTTCATCTCTATCAAGATCTAAAAAAAACAGTCTTCACACCATACCTGGCAAACATCGTCTATTCTGCTACCAGGTGTAGCAGAAAGTGCTAGTACTCGAAAACATGAATTTTGGGTACGCAGTATTCGAAGACTCTGAAAAAAACGCAAAAATGATAAATACGTGTTATAAATGTTGAATACACTCAAATCTGTGAGTGAATTCTTCCTCATATGGCTGACCTTATGTCTTATATGTAGATTAGACACGTACCTCGGAGTACGCATGTTTTCCCAAAGCTTTGTGAGCCTCGTCTATTACTACACATCTGACTAATTCACCAGATGCGATGTTCTTCTCAAGATCATTTTGAAATACTTGGGGTGTAGCGAATATAACACGCTTAGTAAACCAAGCTATTTGCCGATTCTTTGGATTCATCAAACCTGGGAGATTATAATTGATTGTTTAATGTCTCTAAAATATACTTAGCTATTTATTCAGCTATGAAATAACTTGGTTATTGAGTAGGATTCTCATAAAAATATTCATTCGATTGTGATATAATTAAAGTTATAGTAAGATTGATATTTGTTACCAGTGAGTTCGATTGTATCGCTACTAGGAATTCCCATAATGTCATGGCAAGCGTATATTTGTTGTGCTACAAGGGGCTTAGTTGGAGCCAAGAATACTATTTTTCCTCGGGGATACCATCTCCAAAAATTATACATCACTACCGCAGCAATCAAAGTTTTTCCTAGGCCTGAAAAAATACGATATAAAAAATTAACCGGCTGAATTGTGTAAACCAGTGAAAAGACGTTGTTTAATTTTGATTGAATATTGGATTCGAAAATATTGAAGGAACTTTGATAAAACCTAATGAAATTGTGCAGTGATCATCTGTCATGTGAAATCATCACAATTCGTGACGAATAAACTGTATTAAAAAGTGTTAGGTCAGGTTATTACCGGTTGGAAGACAGACGAGAGTGTTGTTAAAAAGTGCATTTTTCGTTATGTTATATTGATACTCTCGGAATTGGTAATTAATTGGATAAATCCAACTTGTTCCGGCCGATAAATCGAATCCTTTTGTACTAGGATCGGAAGAAATCATAAATTCTGTCTGTGACAGTTCCATGCTGTAGCTTATGCTTTCTCTGTGTGAACTGTCATTTGAATATCGTCAATTATCTGCTAGCGCAATTTTCACTACACTCCCAGTTATGTACATTTTATACATGAATCATAATACAAAGATAAATCTATTTTGGTACGCTTTAATAGGTTAGGATAGACGACGGAATTTGACATATTTTTAAACTACCCGGTAAGTTCGTGGACCAAGAAAATACGAGAAATATCTCGCAGTTCGAATCCACCGTTCCTATACTCCCATACAGAAAACAGCTACTTCTCTTTTAACGCGTACACGACGATACAAGACGACTATTGGCTGGATCCAACAGGCCTGACCAATAATATAACTGCATCGATTAGTGTCAGAAAATTGAAAAGCGACCCTTTATCCATGCATACAGTACGGTTTCGAAGTTCCGGTGGCCCTAGAATGCGTACAATTTGTATATCAAACAGAAGCAAGCTTCAGTTGAGATTTAAAACGGCTGTATTCAACGAAATGCAGAATGTTCATTAAAAATATTCGAACTGATATTTCTGTTTATTTTTGATAAAGTGAAGTTCGTGTGTAAACATCAAATTTCAGTCAAAGAACTCTTCACCCTCGTCTGCAATCAACGGTCCTCTGTGGGTATTTCTGACTTCGAAGAGGTTGACAAGGTGATTTTTTTTTTGCGTTCATCAATACAAGTTTAAAGTTCGCACTTTTTTTCAAATATACTGAACAGATATCTCAAACACCACATCTATACGTATCTCTTACCCTTTCTTTCTTTCTTTCTTACGAAACGATACATACCTTCGTTTCTTTAGTCGGATTAAATAAGCTATTTTACAATCTAACACCACTTAAGAAAATATTTTGCTGTGAAAAACCAATCATCAATTTTTATCTCATGCTGTATAAGAGCACTGAAAAACCCTTTGACACAATTTCATAGATCGATTACTCTTCTACGATGGAATAAAATCACTTACAGCTCGCTTTTTAGGTTCATATGTTACTAAATGCTAACGAATGTATCTCATTTTAATCTGTAGCTGTTATAATAATAGAAGAAAATTATGTTGTAGAAATTAGATGAAAACCAAATTCACACTCCAATTGAATAAAATGGAATGTGCAAAAAACTAACCTCTGCACGACCATCCTCTTTTTTCTCAATAAATTCATAAATCTTCTATCCAAAGACATACTTCGTGAAGTCGCATGATATATCCATTAGGAATAACGAATCTATAAGGAATTCAGGTTACCTAGATGATTTGTTTATCATGGTGAATATACTACTCTAATAAGAGTTTTTTACAACAACGTTGTGCTCTGCGTTGTCATTGTTGATTTCTCAGGTGGAACTCTAATTATACATCCGATTTCTACTTACAACCCCATTTCCATTTGTGCATTACAATTCGAAATATAATAAACAATTTAACACATACTTGGCCTTCCTTTGCTAGTCATTTCTTTTCATTTAAATCCCTAATTTGAAATAGGCAACTTTTTATTATTAATCTTACACTTTTAACTTCAACAAATTCATGTGGTATTGCAATGGGCTTTATTTTCAATTTGAAACCGTTTGGTTCCTAAAACTCAATGTTTTTATATTGATATTATCACAGGTGTGACCACAATGCCAGCAATCGGAAAACAACGCCGTGCTAATATAAGAAATAAGACGTTCCGTAAGAGGAGGGATCGCTTTGCAGGAAGCTCTAAACCCAAACCTTTTACACCACGTAAGTATTTGGCTACGAGATGAATCTGTGAATATTTATTATCCTGTGATGAGAATAAGAAGTTAATCACTCTAATATTTACATTGAAAATTTTCAGTCTCTGGAAAGCTGAAGAGCAACAATAATTTATTAGCAAAAGCTCTATCTGCACAAAAACAAGAAACACAATTATTATTCTCTGAGAAGGTTGAACTCACCAGTCAATTGCAGACACTAAAAATGGCCTGCAATAAACGTGATGTAAGTGTTGTTCGTATTTATATTTTCACATTGTTTTTCATTTCTACAGTTTTGATACCTAAAAGGATTCATTGTATTCATGTGCATAAATGAACCTGGTAATCATCCCATTATATTTCTTAAATTTTTAACAAATTTTTATTTCACAGTTGATGTTTGCAAATGTACAGAAGAACGCCAAGGAAATGTTGTCGATGTTAGTGACAATGACAAATTATGTGACAAACACTATAATGACTTGTCAAGAATTTTCTCATAAAACTGACTGTAATACTACAGGGCCCCGCTCTGCCTCAGCCACAAGTGAGTACGCCGATAATTTGCCTGTTCTAATATTTCACCATTTCTTATATCGCCAATACTTGTCTCTATCACATTTTATTATGCTTATGTTACAAATATATCGGCTGCATTTGCATTTCTTGTATCTATCTACCTACAAATATACAGCTGAAAATGAGCCTTTTTTTTTAAGGGAAAGAATCTAGTAGAAGACTTTCGACAAAATCACCTGCGAGAGGTGTAGTCAAGCCTATGGTCAGCGGACATACGATTACTAAACCTACAATTAACTTACGTAGAATCAATATGCAGCGGTTAAACGATATGTTGGATCTCAGCATCGTTGAGGAAGGACCTTCCAGTCCTATGAACGATAGTACAATTAATACCAGCCGAACACATACTGCCTCGCATACTGCAGCTTTCACCAGTGCCAACAGGCTTGGATACGTACGTATAGAAGGGCTGGAACAACAATAATTTGACTGATCACTAATATCTTGATCACTTTAAACTTGGAGAATATTAAATTAAAATAGATACTGAATAATAATCTAATGTCTCATATTATAATCTCAGGAAGGTGAACGCAGACGCAGATTGCCAGAGAGAATACCAGTAGCATACGTTGAATCTGATGGTAAGTGTTTCTAAATTGAATGGATAAAACCAGGTACTTTATTTCCTTTAAAAATAGAAGCAGAAGATTCTGAGTCATAAGATTGTTGCAGATGACGAGGAGGAAACACTTAGCAGACAGGAAACAAGACTATCTGCAAGATTCTCTGGCAGGATTTCTAATAGTCTTACAAGAAAACTGAGTGAAAATACACTTATGTGTCAGATACGAAGTCCTAGTGTTTCTTTATGCGATGTATCTAAACTCCTACAAAATTCACAGACTATCAACGTTCGAATGGTACGTTCATCGACTAGCAGTAAAGATCTGACAAAAAAAAAATTCAATTAGAATTATAAAGTCAGAGGTATTATATTAATTTTTGTTCCGTTTGCTTATTGAAAATTCGTAATTAGGAATCTGTATTGGGTATATCTATCTTTGTTTCTCTCAACGGAAAAAAGATTCCATCATAATTCAGGATATTTAAATTTTGAAAACTTTTTGCAGTTACAAGATCCTCAAGGTAACGGAGACTCCAATAGACTATCAGATACAGTACAAAATTTCTCGCACCCGCAACGTATCAGTGATGGAGGTACTCCTAGGATCAACATTGCGATACAAAAACCTGAAGGGGCACGTAAAAGCCTTGAAAAGACACTTCAGTCTCCTCCGGCTGGCAAAGAAGTTGCGGTCGAAAAAAGTCCAGAAACAGTAACGAAAACCTATAGAAATTTGGCAATAGACCCAATAGAGGGGCCTAGCTGGTTATTGAATAGATCCCCAGTAAATCAGTCATTTCAAGATGGAGAACAGACTGTAGAAATTTTCCGTAGAAAACACATTACGAGAAAATTGAATTCATCAGATTCTGAAGATGAACCACAGAAAGAATCTGACGATGGATCAATGGAATTTACAGAATGTGTTAAGCCCGTACAAAGACCACCAGAAATTTTAACACCCCGATCAGTTGATAAGCAGACTGATTTTAACTCTAAACTTCCACATCGTATAATCCAGGATAAAACAACTGGAAACAATCCTTCTAAATCACAAGATGTGGATAATTCGTCAAGTCATTCTGACGAGGATGAACAGTGTACTAATATTGCTGCTACTCGACCGAACAATTTTATAACAGATCGTCGCCAACGTTACGTTAATCGTAGTGATGACGATGATGATGATACAATCATGTTGCAATTGTCCAAAGTAGCAAAACCTTCCAAATTTAATATCAATGATTTTCGTTTACCTGTTGTGAGTTGCCCGGTCGTAGCTCCGCTACAAGCTAATTTTTCGGATCCGGAAGTAACGACAACGATTCAAACAATACCGCAGAACTATGTACCACCAAACTTAGTTGATGATGATGTTGACGAAAGAGTATCAAACATTGGCGGTTTACAACTGCCGAAAATTGATGATGAGTTGATTAAGACTAAGAAAAAGAAACTTCCAGTCAAGAGAAAACAATTAAGGAAACAAGTAAAAGATCATGATTCTGACTCCAGTAACTCAGATTTTCAGTTGGAGCAGCCTAAAAAAAAAACAATCAAAACAGTAAAACCCAAAATTGTGAAAGACCCAAGCAGTGCTAAGGTCGTTTTGCAAAAGCTCAATGATACGAGCATGAAAATAAGGTCTACGAGTCCTGATCAAAGCCGTGTGGATAAATCTCAAGACTTGTATGTATAACATAATCTTATACTTACGTTAAACAATTCGTAGAACTTTGATTCTGTTTCAAGTATCCTAATAATGAAATTATATTTCATGGTAATATCTGAGTTCCGATTTCAAGTCTGGTGAATAATTTTCCTCATGACCATAAATTTAATGTTCAAGCTAATCTTATTCAGCCGTACGCGGGAAAAAATGCGAGCTCAGTGGCGCCTCACCGTGAGAATCGTTCCTCCCTGCCATTTTGATATCTCTTTAACACCGTTTTAGACGCGCTAGCTCCCCAAAGTTGCGGGAAGACTTGGTACTTCCTCATCAGTCGAGCAGAGGGTGTAACCAAACAAATACAAAGTGATACGATTGCTCGCCGATGCAGGGAGCTAAGCTGCCCAAAGATCTGGTGAAAAAGTTCACTCATTCGTGAGGACTCTATAACACCGGCGGGGAGCTAGGCTTCTCGCATTTTTTCCCGTGTATAATTTTCAGCTCTGTGATCCGATCGATGGATAGCTTCTTTTTTGTAAACATAAATACGTACCTCGAATTGAAATTAATATCTTCATAATTTATTGTTATTTTTTTATCAGCGATGCAACAAATCATAGGATATCTGAAACTGGGAACTCTGACCTGGTTACTGATAGCAATAGCAGCACACATAGTGTGAACGGAAGCAACAGGCCCAGACGACACAAAGCACCCACTAATTTAAAAGAACCCAGTCTATCAAAGTACGTTTGAAATCAGAGAGTATAATGCTCTAAATATTCACGTTAAACACGTAGGTATATCGTAGGTATATCGTTTTAGTGGCCACTTCACTACAACGTAGAATTCTTCTACTGTTAAAATTTTATACGAAACACACTATGCATAGAATCATATTGGGTGCAATGTTCGACTTTACTTTTTCTTTACAAATAGTGTTCCTTTATTTTTACACCATCTCGAAATTCATAGATCCTTTTTAATATTATATAATCAAATATAATGAGCACTGAATAAATCGAATAAAACCTTTCGAGTGGATGAAAAAGTAGTCTGGGATATCTCGCTATAGTTAATTCTCACCTGTAGTACACTACATTATTTATATAATCTACGATTACCTATTTACGTAGCGTTAGTTAGTTACAAGCTATATGACTATCAGGATTTAGATAATTTAAAATTGGTTCATCCATTTTCCGATAAATAAGTTTAGTAAGACTTTTATCGGTAAAATTTTTTGCAACACTAAAACGATATCCTTGAATAATTGTTTAATAACACTTAGAGTGAATGTTGTCTTTTCCAGAAAACTCAGAAGATAATTTGAACGATTAAAGCAACGTTGAACGTTTTATTCAAGACGATATCTGTTAACAATATTACATTTATGATTTTTCTTCATCTACGAACTAAGTCAATATAGAATAGTTTTGAAATATTCAATGCATTTATACACATCAAACACACCAAGCATGTAAAACCTATTTCCATGGCACTTAAACATGTCTGAAGTTACATAATTACACTCATTGCCATTGGAGGAGTAGAATCAGTAAAATTTACATCCACATAGAGTACGAAAAAACTTGCGCATGATCAAAGGATATTATACTTGTAAACTCATTTTGTGTGTGTAATTCGAGTTTGAATAAAATATCTATTGTTAGCAAGCATCATACATTGGTAATACATTCCTTTATAGTACACACATATCTTGTGTTATAACTTGCAAAGATTTTTCTCCAGGCATCTGGTTGAGCTACGATAATTGCACAATTTTTTCAGCGATAATTTAGCTCAAATTTCATTAAGTACACGACAGAAAGAAGCCTGTTTATTTTTTTAATATTTAAGACACAAAAATTTGACACATTACTCTAGTTACTTCGATCTTTGTTAGACTCTAATATTACTTGCATTGAAATTAGATGAATAATTGGTGGTCGATTTTTGTCTCAATGTGCTGATTTGTTGAAATTTGTCTAGGTATTAAATTATTTCCCATGTATTTCATCATTCATAAAAGGGGCCACTTGCTTTTGATACATAGTGACAGCTTTTTCTTCTGTTTCTCATCATCCTACTATATAATATTTCTGCGAAAAGTACTAAAATTGACAATACGACACCCACAATAACTAAGAGTTCTAAAAAAATTGTATTCTCAAAACTTAGGCTCCTGAAAGAATGAACGTCATTAACAAGATCAAACGGTGTGACGTCTAACAGGTCATGTTGCAATTTTTCCATCAACCCAGCTTCTTTTAACGTGTGCAACCTGTTGAACAAATTACTTTACACCCAGCCTTATGGGTATACTGATTTGGTACTTGATTTCATTTAGTCTAATAATGTTCATATTATCATTAATATGATGTGAGGATATTTACTAAAGTATTATAATCATTTAGTATTTCAAAGTTGTACAATGTGCTTCTTATTCACTTACCAGTGATTGATGAAAGGCAAGTACTCGTTATGCTTAGTCATGGCATATGAAGTGCTGACTATGTACTTTTCATGTGGTAGATAATGGAGCTTGCATGCTATTTTCGATTGTAACTCCATAACTTTCAATCTGTTGATCATAAATGCATACTTTTTTTCAGAACAAACCCGTTGTAATCCTTCTAGATACGTTTTTGGTAAATTCGTAACATTTTTCTCCATTACAGCCTCGTTCAATTTTTTAAAAAATACATTATCTGTGTTCTGCAAACATTATACATAAAGATTAGAAGTAAACTTTAATCCTCATTCGATTTAGCCTTATTAGAAAAAACAAAAGTCTCGTTTTTCTTGCACATACATGATTTTTTGATTCTTCTCTACATTATAATTGAATACGACTCATATTTACATAGTAAAGATCAAAAGCCGTGCTATATCGAAGAACGCCAAACTCATATTGGCCATCCTCTAACAGTTCTTCTAATGAATTAAACGGAGCTGCATAATGTTCAACGGCCAAGCTAGAAGCTAGAGACGCTGAATACGTAGCGCGAAATAAAAAAGCCCACAAATTAAAGCAGACAAACACCAGACTAATGGAATACAATTCTTGTTGCAAATCTCCTCCTGAATTCGATATAAAAAATATGATTATTGATTACGTTATGTACAGACATTGGGAAAAAAAAACTGAGAAAAATATCGTGTCCTGGTTGAAAAGGTATATAATATATTAAATACCCTGTAGGCATAACATTTGATGCATCTTCATGCACAGATCCAAAAAATTGAACTGAGTTCTGGTAAGACCAGCCTTGCAACCAATGCAGTGCATAAATAATAATACCACTGGTAAAGCAGTAACTGTTGCAAGCATGCTATACCAAGCCTCACCAGGCAAGGGATCAGCAAAGTGAGACCCTGTTTCTATTTCAACACTTGTTTTTTTTATGTATACCCTATACCTGTGGACAAGACAATATCATAGTCAACGAAAATTAAACTATTGTTTGTAAAAAAAATTCTGCAATCATACGTAGGAATATACATACTCAGTTTGGGCAATAGGTCCACTATAATCTATAATACTTAGGCTTTTCGACTCCAACAAAAGTCCCACCATATACATGTCTGCTTCATTTCTTGCTAACTTTCGGATAATAACATTCTGCAGGGGTTCGTGAGATGGGTAAGCAGAATTGTTTCTTGATACCATCACAGTTTTTACCCTGTAGAAAAATACATACATTCTTGTAAAATGGTATTGCCTTTAGCTATGAACCTGATATTACTTACGTAAAGTTTAATTCCTTTTGTAACAATTTCGAAATAACTCTGAGTAATTCACTATGTTTATGACTTGCAGAGTTACTCAAATGCTCCTAAAATTTGTTATTGTAGAATATTATAAAATTAGATGTACAGCAAAACCTCCGGCACTGTCGCTAGTCGGGACCGACAACCCCCAGCACTGTCGCGTATTGGCCTATTTTTTCCCGACCAATCAAAAGCAAGTATAGGGCCGTAGAATTACCCCATAGCACCCGAGGTTTCATAACATACACGGGCGACGCTGAGGCGTCACGGTAGTCAGTAGATGTGGTACTGCTACAGGGGCATGGTGGGGGTACCTAAGCGACAGTGCCGGAGGTTTTACTATATTATCAACATTTCCTGCAAGTAAAAGCATTGCTTTTGAGTACCAATTTAAGTTCAGCCGTGCGAAGAACAACTCCTCCAAAATCACTTCTTCGTTTTAGGATGGTCAATTCCGTTGCTCTCAAACCTGTATCAGGGTCCCATTCACCATAATCGATTATGCGAACTGGATGGTTCTTCGCCGGCTTATAAATTTCCCAAAATTTATATCCATAATCAGTTCGTCTAGCTATGTATACTTCGCTTCTCATTGAAAGTACAATTTGGGAGATAATTAATTTCTGATCAAAATCATTTGCCAAGAATAACAACCATACATCTTTTCTGATATCTCTTTTTCTCGCTTCTGCAATCTAGTCAAGTTGTACAATCGATTACAGTATAAATTGAAACACTATCAATAAGATTCCAAAATTATCCAACAAAAAATGGTAACATAGATTATTGCTAATTCCAATTCTATTAAATATTATCTTTATTCTTACCATATATTCTGCAATGTTTGAGACATTTCCCATAATGAAGGATCGGAGTGGTTTGCTGCATCGCATTGCAGCAGAGAAATCATTGTTCTTTTCTCGTTTGGTATTGAGAACTTCTAAGATAGTGGGTATATAGTTGTTTTTGATCGCTGCTTTATAAAAATCGAGCGTAGCTCTTTGGACGTTTAATCGATCAAAAGCTGTCGAAAGCAAAATATTACATTTGACTGAATGAAATTCGACAAATGCTTTGATAGCTTGTTGCATGATATAATCTGCTTTAGCAAGCCCAATCAACAGAAATAAAAAATTCAAATGAAAGGGCAGCAACATGTTCAGATTCTCTCAGTTATTGTTTCGCAGGTAGAGAAGGAAATGATCATTCCTAGATTGAGATTCCTAGATAAATAATACGACTATCAATAGTAGTTTCATTTGATATCTACTATTCTATGATAACAAAGCTAACTTGGCATTCGAAGACCGAAATCCCACAATTAATCTAATTCGTAGTCCTATGTTCAACAGCCAATGATTGAGTAGACAGTAAATCTGTTTGGCTTTTGTATGACGATAACAATAGCATCAATTCTTGGTCAACAAAGGAAACAATTCGGGAGTCAGAAGTTCGGAATACAGAAGGCATGAATTTGATCAGATACAATGATGAAGTATTGTAAATATACGTGTATTGAGTATCACATTGTGTTCAGTTTTTTCTCAGTTATATAAATTAGTTTTTCCATTTAATTGATGAAACGCGTAAAGCATTTTCGGCATAAAAATAATGCTCTGACTGTGAGTGTAGGGTGGATTTGTAGTCCATTAAGGCCACGCGATCTCTTTGCAAGACAAATACCTATGAAATAGATGAATCAAATCAGTATTAAACTTGAGTTTTGCATCTAACATTGTACTCACATCTATAACAGCTCTGTGACACTGGAGTTTTTTTGCCAATTCAAGTCGTTTATCCAAATTGTCTACGTAGCTGAGAAATTTTGCAACCAGAGAAGATGGGGCCTGGTTTACGTGGAGAATTTTCAAAATATCTTCTATTGAAAGATTAGTTTGTAACTTTTTACTTCCAAGCCACCCCTGAAAGTGCATTCAATAAAACATCATTTTATGTGAAGAATTATTGAATCAATACCCCGATAATTTGAGAAAATGACTCGAGAAACAATAATATTAAATGCTAGGTCAAATCATGGATGATTACTTTTGTTATAAGTAAAGATTCGACATCCTCCCATGCCTGCATTGATGCTCTAGTACTAAGCGCTACGCTTTGGTACTGTCTTGGAGAGACAGCATGTTCCTTACAGAGATGTGCAGCTGACGTAAAGGAACTATCTGTAACACCCCAATGATGCCGGCACGCATACTGGAGACAATCTAATACCGAAGAATGTATTTTCAGTGGTTCACCAGATTCTGTAGTCTTTGCTACTATTTGCCACTCTGTAAGGGTGAGAATTAAATAATGTAAGAGTATATAAAATGTTCTAGATTCTATACTCGACAAAATTGATCTGACAATTGAGACTACAAATACTTACCAAGAAGTTTAATGTAATTTTGTACGTAAGATATTTCCCTACAATTTGGCAAAGCTGTAAAATTTGTTGTACAACAGTTCTGGAGCTTTTGTAACAGTCTATCATGATGAGGTGTATTTTTTATAATAATTTGTAAGTTTGTCATCTGTAAAACTAGGAAATTTATTCACACTTATCAGGGTGATGTATATAACAGATATCTTTATCGTTTAATACTCACAGCTGCATCTTTAGAACGTCTCAGCATTCTAAAAATTACAAATACTTGTATCAGGTTTATTTTTAATGTATTCATGTATGAAAAAGAACTTCAATTAGCAAAATTGATAGAATTTCAAATACACACTCACGTTAAAAGATCTGTGAGCTCTACAGTGCGCAAGGTCGTAGCAAGATAGCGAACATATACATTAACAGCGTCAGGTCTATCTGCGAGTAATCTCTGAATCAATGATCGCTTCAAAGTTTTTGCTATGAATATTATCACCTGTAATAAAAGTATTTCATTTCATAGGATCATAGGCATAATTCTAAAGCAGGGATTGATTCTCGTTTATCATTACTAACAATTAAAATGGCATTTCCATCGCCACAAGCAATTGCTGCATCAAGTAATTCGGTTTTACTGGCAAGTGACTTGTACTGTTCCAGCATAAACGGTTGACCCAACAATATTCGTCTCAAAGTTATGTCTGGCTGTACTAGAGGCTTCTCTTCACGAATATTCTCAAAGTTGTCGGCTGTTAGGACTATGATATTGCATTTTTTTAAAATGATGATAAAAAAAAGGAGATAATTATAATAACACTAGGAGATGCACTTCCAGTAAATATTTCCTATTTCTCCGAATATAATCGTGAAGCTAACAGTTCGTAAATTTTTTATAATTTAATTTTTTTTATTTAATGAAAAGACTGGGAAAATTTATGGGCGTTTTATTAATGGAAGTGAGGTGAATGAATTAAAATACGTACTACTAGTCAGTGTTTTTTCGGAAATAACAGACAGCAAAGGTTTGAGGTTAGAATGTGAAACATCGGATTTTAAATAATCGTCAGAATCATCAATGCTGGATATTCCAGCTCTCAAGCGTGCCGTTCCTGTTTTAGAAACTCCAAATAATTGTCCTTCCTATAACACAAATTAACGGAAAATCATAATATTCATTATAGAAGCAGAGGTTAGGTAGAGAGTCGAGGTTGACAGAGATTGGTAAGCGCACCTCATCATCTTCGAAATTAAATACAAGTTTATCACTGGTATTCCAGTAGCTTTCGTCATCTTTTGCCGAATTCATTTTTATTTAAAGATTATGAAAAGCGAAATTCTCAGCTTAAAAGTGCACGGACCGATTTCTTGTCACTTAATTCTATGTCAGATAGGTACGCCTTATTATACGCAACCCAAATGTCAATGCTGTACTTCTGCACCAAATTACTTTTGCCGTCAAGATCGGTACGCCTCGTGATACGCAACTAATGTAAAATTACAGGGATGGTATACGGGTTGCATACAATAAAGCGCAGCAATGTTGGCGGCAAAAGTAATTCGTATCTGTAGTTCTCAGTGTAATAAAAGGGTATTATTTATCATTTATTCAACTTATTGATAACTTATGATGGGATAAGGGGTAAAACGCATTGAGACTAAACATTTAAAATAATAACGATTTATATTCTTATATAAAATATAGAATGTTCACTTGATACGTTAAAACTTTTCTTTCAATCGCTATTGCCTATTGGCAATTATTACATTTGGATCGATTGATATACATATTATGTTTATTAACACGGATCAAGCGTTACACAGTATACTGAAGTATACTAATTATTTTAGTCTTTGTTTTTCATCATAAATGCATAAAAACACACAGAAACAATTCACCCGCTTATAAAATCTCGACCTAAATTAAATGCTTACTTATACTTATGTATTGATAGAAAAAGATTTGCACAACCCAAATTACGAAATAGCATTCAGCACAAGATACTCGGTCTGTATACATTCCTATTTACATTTTTTTTTTTACCTTTAGGTCTAACATAAATAAGTTGCGAAAGAATCATACAAATACTCAGCTTCATTATATTCATTTAGTTTATAGCAATTTAACAATCTTTTTCTACATTCCAATTTTTCCACTATACACACATTGGCAGCATTTTGATAGACGACAATTATTCTAAGGTGTAATTTATCATCGCAATTAACTGTATACATCCCGTACCTACAATTGCTGAAAATCAATATATTCACGAATTAGTATGATGGACTAGAGTCCATTTTATAAACTCCTAAGTAGCATAAACATAAACCATACAATATTGGCACATATTTACAGACTGTGAAGCAAAATGAGGAGATTGTCCATAAATCAACAGATAATGGAAGGTACAAGAATCATCTGGGCGTTTGCCTAGGATAATTATTGATTGAATAATTATGTTTTACAGACATTCAATACCATTTAATTATTCACCTTATCGATACAAGATGTGAATCGTAACGAAAGAAACTATTGCGTAATAAATTATGGTAATATATACAGTCAAGATATCGCGATATCGGCTTATACATTTTCAATAGACTGTAGATTGTTTGTTATCAACACGATGAGAAGGCTTGAATTAGGCTGTCAAATAGCCGACAGTCTTCAATTACCTTTCTCATAGCTTTCATGTGAAAAATTGCAGCTTGCGTTATGCCAAGTGTATAAATTGTAAAAAAAATAATATAAATACCGAGATTGTCATAATCTCTGTTTTTTGTTCTGATCCTCTAGACTAATTATAAATCTTTCGTATTTTATATGGAATGTGACCTGAATGGTTTATTGCCTTGAGCCAAGATACTCAGTCCATGTGATGAATCCGTCGTTGTTCATGTCTGTTGCACCCATAACTGCTTCAATCACTTCCATCAGCTCTGAGTCAGTATGATTCTCCACATGCGAGTCTTCGCCATCTAAGCATTATGGAGAAAGAAAAAATATCAATGTAATCTCGTGTGAATACTTTGTATAAAATTTCACTAACCCAACCAAGTATTTGCTCAATTCGTTATATCTGCCAGAGTCAAATACATGAAGTAAGTAAATGAAGAATATGTATCAGTGAAGCTACATTGAGAACAATTGAAAGCTTAAGCATCATTCGAATGAAATCCATGGTCAGTTACTAGATTTAAAGTCCTGGCACTAGGTGGACAGCTAAATAATGTAAACAGACATGGTGTACTCGCTTATTTATACTATGATATTGAATAGTATAATAATTGTACAAAGTACTGCATATCCTTGCAGGTCTAGGCAATTTGTGTTGACGAACTTTTATACAAACTAGTAAATGACATTGAAATTACTAACTCTGACCTGACCTCAACGAGTTTATGGTCGTCCAGTAGCAGCAGCTTTTTGCTGTGCCTGAATAAATTCTGGATAATCGATAAACCCGTCTTTGTTCACATCATCCATACCCAAAATAGGGTCAATCAAAGCAACCAATTCATCATCCTTGAAGAGCTTTTCCTCAGCATGTGGCGCCCCAGTTGTTTTACTTCCCTGCTCTGTGTACCAGAAACCAACGAAAACACAAAGCAATGCGAGACGTTACTTTGAAGCCAAAAACGAGACGCATTAAACAACATAAAAATAGACATTGTCGTTTTAGAATATCGTAAAGCAAATGAGATGACGAAATAACAGGCAGAAATAATTAATCTCAATTTTTCAATGTGGGTGGAAATCGTACTTCTATAGGGGTTTCGATTAATCTCTTTTTTTGAAGCTATGAAATACTTCCACAAGTGAAACATTGGGGGTGAAGATCTGCTTACATGTGATAAATGAATTAACATAGCTGCTTCACCTAAGCCTAAATCTTGCTGACAATGAGATTCTTTTGATAACATACAACAGTAAAAAAGCTTTGTAGAAAATAAACTGATTTACATACCGTGCCAATGGATGAGAGATTTAATAAGTTCACAACCATCTAGTTTGTTATTATTGTCAGCATCGTGCATTTTGAAATAATGGAACTGTAACTCCTGATCAGACATTTTACTCGTGTCCATTGGTATTTCCATGTGCTCCTGTATGTGGCTGTAAGAGAACAAGTTATTCTTCAAAAATATATTTGCCTTGTAAATTCTTTTCAATAATAATCAGAGTTCATATCATAATATGATTAAGTAAAGTAAACAGTCTAATTATACAAATTTCAGAACGTGTACTGAGTATTATTTTTCTGAAGATGCTCTAAAAACATTGAAATTTGTTTTTTTTTTCATACAAACTTACGCCTTCTCATTTTCTATATTTGCAGTATTAAGTATTTGCCCTGGTTGTGGTGGCCCATGATTATGATCGTGTCCATGCGGTACTTGTTGCTGTTGCTGCTGCTGCTGCTGTTGCTGCTGTTGTTGTTGTTGGACAGGAACTTGCTGAATTGGAGCTTGATGTTGAACAGGGACTTGCTGCACTGGCACTTGGTACTATGAAGTTACAGCATTATTTCAAAAACAAAAGCCACCAATAATCATCACAGCTTTAGCACATCTATGATAATTAGCACAGATCTGAGATTCTAATTATTATTTATAATTCAATAAGGAAGAATAAATTCCGATACCAAACTTAACAACCGTAATATAGAAAAAATGAGAATAGAGCCGCACTGTATTGATATACGAATTCTCAAGCAAATATACTCTCGTTGTTAAAGTTTATGGGTTTAATAACATGTCACGTTCAAACACAGTTGTCTCCAGGGTTTCTGAACGCTTGTGCAAACATGTATATCCATAATATGTGAAACTTGATTTTAAAGCGCTAATAATACTGACTGTTATTTCTATTACCTGTTGCTGTTGTTGTTGTTGTTGGATTGGCTGCTGTTGATGAACTTGTTGATGGACTTGAGGTTGCTGATAAACTTGTTGCTGTTGATGAACTTGATGCGGCTGAGCAGCCTATAATTGATTTGAAAAATAAAAAAAATGAAATTGTTTTGAAAAAGTTGAATCAACTGAGTATATTATTAAATATAAGATAACATTGTTAGGTACAAACCTGTTGCTGATAATGTTGAGGCGGAACTCCTGGTGCAACTCTCTGCCCCTGAGCATTAACTGCGTAAAATTGGGCCAATAAAACAGCGCATATCCATGCAAATGAATACATATTGGTTTACCGATCTGAAAGTTAAATTAGGTTATAACTTTCTAATAAAAACAACAACTGGAATAATATGGATTTAACCGAAGTTGTTTTCAAGTAACAGCTGCTACACTGAGAAGATATAAGAGGCAAAGATTCGACTTGACTGTTTTTTTAAACATTAACATTATTTTGACAGTACCGAAGTATGAGGAATGATGGAGACGATTAGACTTATTCATACCTTTTCTATCTTATAGTTTGTGAAAATTTTCTCATATATGTGAGAATTGGCTAGTTTCGAACCTCCGCAATTCCAATACGATACGAATTCTGGTTATGTACGTCGCACAAATATGTTCGAAAAACCGCACGTCTGCCTTATCCCACGACGCACTGACGTGGACCTATGGAACAGATGTAGAAGAGGGGGTGCTAGATGTGATACAAATAATACAGTCTGCTAGGCTCTGCTGGTAAGAAATTGAGAAAAAATCGGAAAGAAAGTTACGTGACTGTGTTTTAATCTCCTAATTACGTGAGTAATGATTTTTCTTAAATTTTCATCAATTTAAACACATATTTCGTTGAAACCTGAGAGCTTAGTGAGCCCCCACTGCCATTTGTAGTTATCTGTAGTGGGCTGTGATTATTACTTTGTTATTATCACTCTAGATGACGTCGGTAATGAAGATAGTTTGAATATTTTTAGTCATATTTTATCATTCGAGTTTACATATCAATGTCGACCGTCGAAATATTCTATGATCTTCCGGGTAGGGATGGGCGATGTTTAAGATAAAAATCGATGTTCAATATCGATGTTTAGAAAATAAATTGGAACATCGATTATCTTATTTTTGAGTTTGTTTTTTCTGCGAAAGGCATTTATGTTCCATGAAAAGTTCGTCCATAAAAAATTCCACACAATTCGTGCCCGTGAATATTGTACTACATACAAATTGAGTTTGAAAATTGACGAAAATCGGTGAAGCGGACATTCTGGTATGACTTTATTCTCGAATTGTTCATTAGATTGGTCTCAAATTTACTGTGAAAAATAAAAAATTATAATCACGATATCTAACACTGTGATTTTCAAATTTAATTATGAAGTGCACTGTAAAATATGTATAGTCAACCATACACCGTGTTCATTCGCCAATGGTCAATAGCTGCCAAAAATCCGTTTTCGCGCCTTTTTATCGATGTTCGGTGAAATGCATCGAACATCGATTAATCGGACCTCAGAAACATCGGTCTAAAATAACCGATTATTAAAAAGAAGAATCGAGCTATTCGATCAATCGGTAAACATCACCCATCCCTACTTCCAGGCGTGGATCCCCGTTTTATGTAGGAATTAGCTACACAAATCATTTTTTATTGGATGGGTATATGTTCCTCTGCACTAGGGGATCACTATTTAAAATTGTGTTGTCGAGCAATCATTTGTTCGCACTAGGTATTCAACGCGGGGTAAGTCGAACAGGTCATCAACATTCTACCAACAAAGAACCTAACTCAGTATGTCTGTATGTCACCCTTGCCAAGCATATACTATACACGTGTATGTATGCATTACGTATGCCTGTACGTCAGCAAGAAATAATCTAAATATTGTGTCTAAAAATAAACTTTAACTGAATATCAATCATCAAACTCTCCCACACTTCTATTTAACATTTAATTAACCACAAGTACGTTGAATCAAATCATTATTATTGTTATTACAAGTTATGTGATTAATTAAAAAAACCATGATTTTGCTCAATCATCTCTGATATTCGTCTATTCGTAAATTTCAATTTTCAGCATACCTTATATTACAGATCATGGCGATACCTGCGCATCAACTATTACTCGAAGTTTCCAAGCTCACCGAACTCCAATCTATACATGTCTCGCTGAAAGAAAGTTTTAAAGGAGCTATGGTAGCTGGATTTTCAACTTTGCTCGGCGGTCTGCTACTCGGACCTGTAGGACTAGCTATTGGTAATAAATTGAAATTTTCATAAATTTTTGTTCAAATTGATGAAAAAACTTGTGTGAAAGATTTCTGAATCTAAGTTATCTTCAAATTCGCTTTTGCTACTTATTCTATAATTTTTCAGGAGGAACAATTGGAGGATGTTCTGCAGCAGTTATGGCTAACACAAAATTCAGATCCATTCCCCAAATTATTCTTTACGACCTCACACCAGCACAGCAAAATGAACTTGTTGCAGCAATACTTGGAGCTATCAAATGCATTCCTCTACGAGACGTAGTTGACTTTGCAACAAATGTTGCGCAAAATCCTACTGTAGCTACAACTGTAGCTATGGCTGTTGTTTCTTTTTTAAATTCACAGCCAGGAATGGAAATTGTCGATTGAACTAGAATGTATCACTTCACTTACAAATGATTTCAAGCAGAAGAATTCTTTGTTATAATAGCTTATTGACGGTGTGAATCCAATGAACAAAGATTAGATTTCATATTGTCAATAGCTATTTGATAATTTGCCTTTGGTAGTTTTATAGCATGGTACTGTCTTCCGGTACAATATTTCCGTATAATAATGATTATTCATTTAATATGTATTTTATTAAGTTAGTAGTATTGAGAAAAGTCTGACTAAATAGTCTGCGATAAGCTATAGCACTTTTCAATACAAAAGCGCAAAAGCAGCAAAGCGCGTACGAGTGTGAAGGCCCGAATGAGCCCGAAGGCGAGCCGAAGGTAGCGAGTAAGGCGCCTTCACACAAGTACGCGATTTGCTGCTGTGGACTCGCATATCGAACTCTATTTTTCTCAACACATGCAACACAAGGTCCTCGTCTGTGTGCCGTCTGTGGGCACGCAATCAGGTTTTTGCGTACTTGTGGGCGAGAAACCTTTGCGCACCGGTACGCAAAAGTCTGCTTTGGGTGCCAGTAGATGGTGCGCAAAGGAGGACTTTGGGTGCATATGTTAAGAAAAAATAGTTATATCTTAGCTCATCTGATTAGTTTATCTAACTTTTCATAATCTACACTGTTTTTGATAGCAATCATGTCTTATCAATACAGATAAACGGTCTGGCGAGCATTGAAAAAAAAAAGTGAAAACATTTCATTCAACACTTCTGCGTATTTTGCTACCTCTACACCTATAGATAAGTACGTTTGGTGCCAGTGAATAATTGATATTCTCCTAATACGTAGTATATTGTAAGCATTTTATTGTAGATTATCATCGAGTTTTTTATTTTAAACGAGTAATGCTCAAAGAATATTGTCAGATACAATGTTGAACCACGAGTTGCCTGAGTCTTACACCATCACCGAAGCGGTTTTTATATCTTTATTACGTAATATTATGAGATTTAGGAGCGAAAGTACGTTCCTGATTTTATCAAACAGTTCTATATAAACTGTTGGGTAGAGCTACTAGTAAATAAATTCACTTAGACTGGATAATTTATGTATGCGATCTATTGAAATAATTTATTTTTCGACTTTAAAACGGATTATAATACGTTGAATAGATAGAATTTCATCAGGATAATAGAAAATATAATATTTTGTTAGGAAAAATAATGATTTTTGATAAATTGACTGTAATAATTACTCATTTATTGAAAATAAAATTCATATACTCAATTACCTATCTACTGAAATTTTTGATAATTTTCTTGCACAAAAATTCAATCCTGTCCTAAATTAATATTAATGTAGGTAATACTCAAGCTATATAAGAAATAATTATCATATAAATAAATCTATAAAGTTGAAAAATCCTTAAGATAAAATGAAAAAGTATTTTCAGTTCATGATTGACTATAGCATTACTAAAATAAAAATGCCAAAAATTTTATTTTAAAACCTCTCATTCTTCCTCAGGTATGTAGTATTCCGGTTCTATGATGTCGAATTCTCTGGCGTACCCTTGGCCCTAAAAAGGGAAAAACAATTAAGCAGCCTATATAATATTTTTACATTTAACGAGCGGCTTTGTTTCTTCGTTACATAATATTTATAATAAATAAAAACTTCAACATCAATTCAAGATTTACATACAGTATGTTTGATATAATTATACTAAAATTATTGTGCTGAAATGAATAACTCGTATTTTACCTCTTCAAAGATCATAAACATTTCTTGAGCGACAGGCAACGACGAAAAAATTGCTTTCAAGTTGCGTTTCACAGGTGGTTCTAAAGCGTGGTCTATTGCTGACCATGTACACTCCTTCTCATTTACCTATATATCATAAAACGGCACGACATTACATTTGCTAACAGATATAATATAGTGGCATGTATTTCTAGAGCTCCATTCATCAATTCGTAAATAAATATCAAAGAACTGTGATACCATGATCACAGAAACTGAAAAATAGCATAGTAAAATACTTATTTCTAATACCTGCATTTCAGTCTGCATACTGATTACTGTATTGCTGAGAATATCTCCTGTCGAATCAGCTTCAAGAACAATCCTGGCACCAAAAATATTGTGATCATAAAGAACTTTCAGATCACCCATCGCAACATTTTTCCATGTGGTACCACCGTTTTCTTGTGCCATCAGAGTTGCTCTTTTTTCAAACATTATTGAATGCTCCTCTTCTTCATCCTCTTCATCCTCATCTTCATCTTCATCTTCATCTTCATTCTCATTCTCATTCTCATTTTCATTTTCATTTTCATTTTTATTTTCATTTTCATTTTCATTTTCATGTTCATCGGGCTCGCCAGTCTCTGATATTTCTGCTGTATCCTCAGACTTGTTTGCTGTCGACAAAACGAGACAGTATTATAATAAGATTTATGATTCTAAATCAAACGTAATTTAGAGTTCTGTACGATTGAGGATCACAGTTCTAAACACATCTAACAATTGCTAATCTTCTTTCCTTTTCACTAATGGCTCGAACGATTTACATTTATCTTATCCCGAATGCACTTTATGAAATTATATAATAAATAGTTAATAATAGCAAGTACTCACCTATAATTCTGAGTGATTCTCAACCAATCTCTCTTCTTCCAATTGTTCTTACAACTAACTTATATTAGGAATATAGTGTGGATGCATGGGTAGATTAAGATGTGAATAGCGTAACTTTATCAATCTTGAAGTGCAATCAATGTTAGCAAGTAAATGATGACAATAATAATAATAATAATAATAATATACAATGTTTGTAGGACATAGCCGAATTTTACATTCCTTATTAGACAAAGATCAACAGTTAAATTATCCAGTATTATAAATATTCTAAATGCACTATCTACTAGACATTAAAATGATGAAAAAAATTCATGTCATCAAGTTGATTTCATGATTATCAGTAGTAAGAATCTGATATTCTATGTCACTCTTTCAGCATTATAATATTCAATCCACACCGACACTCGGATAATCAATTATGAGCAAAGAGAGTGGTGTATCACAAGTAAACATTCAGGTAAAACTATTCATAGGTGAAGAAGTCTGGCTTTTGAATGCTGAATAATTTATAAAGCGATATAAATATTTGTATTCAATTATTCGATATACTATAAAGATTCTAACAATCATTAAGCCTAAAGTCAGACTAGACTGAATTGATTCTGTCAAGCACAAGATCCAGTCTAATACATGTGGTCAAGTAATTTCATTGTATTGTAAAAAAAACAATTTTAACTAAGCACAAGTTTTTTTTCGATACAGAATTTTTATTCACATTAAAATCACAATTTTATGTAAAAAAGAAGAGAAAAAAAGAAAAGAAAACCAGGTACAATCCTCAAAGCAAAATATTTTCAGCAGTGGCATTGCCGTAAACTGATAGTACGAAAGAATAAATTGATTATTGAATATCAATATTCCTAATTGTATAATTAAAATTGAAGAAAAATTTAATGTAGATAAATATATTTCTCACCACCCCATCTTGCATACTATCAATCATTAAAAAAAATAATAATAAAAACGAATAGAAAATACAAATACCAATACGAAATGTTAATATTGAAGCATGTGAACATAAATCGTACGTACAGAAAATTGATATTACGATACGAATAGAAGCAGTAAATGTTAAAATACAATGAATTGTTATTTGTTCTGATAGATTAGCTACCTTGGCTGTTGTTCTGTTTCTCTCGCAAAGCTTGTTGCGCCTTATCAATGGCATCCTTGAACTGCTCCGCGAGCTCTGGACTTTTGAATTTCACTGCTAATTCTTCAAGGGCAGGTTCTTCTTCCGCGTAGTTCATCCCTGCCCAACACCAAGCTCTATCAGAGCTGTTCAGAGTGTGAAATTCCTGATCTGGTGTCAGTAACAAGTTACAGACCACCTTGTGGACTTGTTCTCTGCGCAACAAGAGGCGGTAAGTTCCGTGAGCAATGTGATGTAACAGCTTCATTTCACCAACACCTCTTTCTTTCCATTCTTTCGTTGCGTTCACATATCTGTATAATTTCGCTCGCTGGCCAAATTCTGTAATCGTAAGCTCAAGATATAGTTTCAGTTCTGTCTTATTAGGGCAAAATTACTTTCATAAGACTTGGTTCAAAAGTTCTGTAAATGACGAACCTTTCTCTTCATCCTCCTCTCCGGTACGCACTTCGATAGCATCAGGTAGAGGTACGATTGGTTCAAAGTGTGGGTCATGCTCTTCGCCATTCTGTTCTCCTTCTTCGTCGTCATCTTCTTTGTTCTTCTCATTTCTAGATTGTGACTGTAGTGCATTTTGAGCTTGTTTAACACCGAATACCGTACTTCCCGCTCCGGCGAATGAAAAGTTTGGATCTGGAATTTTGTAAAGCACAATAGATTGAAGAATACATATGAACAGATTGGAGGACATTGAAATTCCTTCCAAATATCTTTATGAAAAAAAAAAACCTCACCTATTTGAAAGGCTGGCTGTTGCGGTGCCTTTGCAGCTAGTGTAGAAAAGCTAGCAGCATTTTCAGTCGGTAGGAAAGAAAATGCGTCCTCTTTTTTTGTCTCAGATATTTTGTTAACAGATTCAAAGGCGACAGGATTGGCTTGAATGGAAGCCGGAACTCCGAATGTAGGACCGGCAGATGCCTTGAAGGGATTAGGTTTTTCTATCTCGGCCTGTCCCATTGTTGTCTCTACTGTCCCAGCCGTATTTCCAAATACTAAATTCCTTGATCCAGCAAAGATATTTGGAGCAGGCAGTGTAGTTGGTCCTGTTAGGCTTGCCGGGCTACAAATTTTCAAATCCTTAGAAGGCTTCGCTTCAGTTCCAGAATCAGTCGTCTTGACTTCGTTCGTACCACCGAAAGAAAAGACATTACTAGTCGCTGCGCCAAGTCCAGAAATTGGTAAAGCGGAGGTAGTGGTGGTATTAGCTTGACCAGATGGTAAACCAAATGGAAAACCAGCAGTCTTAGGAGTAGTCGTTCCAAATGTCATTGGTGAGCTGCTTGTTGTAGTCATTAACGGAGTCCCTTCAAGGAAAGTGTTCCAACTGCTTGTTACAGGTGTTCCAAAGGAAATAGTAGTTCTAGGTGTAAAACCGCTGCGATTAGGTTCTTTCGATGCCGGAAGACTTGGTGCTGATGTTATGCCAGTCTGTGATACCGCCGTCAATTTTGGAGGAACAAATATAGTGGACTTAGAACGTGATACATCGGTGTTAGAAAATGATTGTATAGTCTCAGGTGTAGGCAAAGCAGCTACTGGTACTGGTGGTTTAGAATTTTCTTTAATTGGCGGTGAATCTGTGTCTTTGCAGCCTCTGCATCCAGGACAATCGGGCAAACGTTTGTAGGCATAAAAGTTATCTGGTAACTGAAGTTTTAATGCAGCATTTTTTTCTTCGGGCGTGACTGTTGCTTCGTACACGATTTCTACATCTGAAGTAGAGCTGGACCGTCCAAATAAATTCTTTTTGATAGTTACAGGTGATTTTTCACTTTTCTTTGGCGCAGACTTTTCAACAGGCGTTTTTGCAGACTCTTTAGCGTTGTCGATAGCTGTTTTAAACTCTTGAGCTATTTCGCTAGTCTTGAAACGGCATGCAAAATTTTCACGAGAAATATCTCCTTCGCTGTAATCGGCGGCATACCATAGCCAGGTCTTATCATCTTTAGCTGTGAACTCCATGTCGGGAGTAATGTTGTGATTTAAGCATAACTTTAAGACTTGATCCCTCCTCATTAGTAGACGTAGTTTCCCGTTCTTTCTATGCTTGAGAAGTTTTATGTCACCGAGACCTCGTTCTTTCCATTCTTTACCAGTAGACTCATATCTATAAAGCTTTGCTCTGTGGCTGTAAAGGACTTCTTCATTTTCCTCGCCAGTTTTCACATCTACTTTATCAGGCAATGGAATTACTGGGGCAAAATAAACGTCCTCACTTTCGGCTACTTCGTCTTCGCTTGTCTCACCACCACCGGGTGATTTCACGGGAGATTTAGCCTGGAATTGAAAGTCGAATGATTTTCCTGGTGAGCCAAATGTGAAGGGTGTCTCCTGATTTGGTGTAACTCCTAAATTCTGGAAATTTCCAAAGCTGAATGTAGCGCTGCTATTCAAACTCTGAGATCCAAAACTCAGTCCAGTAGGAGTCTTTGCCGAATCACCAGCAGCTTTAGCGTCGGCCTTAGGTATCCCAAAGCTAAAACCACCAACAGGATCTTTCTGTACGGTCTGGGGAATACCGAATGAAAACGAAGGTACCGACGTGGATGAAGATGCAATGTTAAATCCGCCAGTCTTTGGTTTCATAGGCATAGATGGATCCTTGGGTGAATCACAAGAAACGCAATAATTATTTGACGGAGTATTAAGAACCATACAGGCATTGCATTTCCAGCACCCAGTAGTGAACTTGAAGCCCTGTGTCGGAGGTACTTCATTAGATAAAATGGTCGTTGGAAGGGCAATTGGTGATGAGCCGTTGCCACAGCTCTCGCATTTCTGATTATATCCGTAACTTTTGGTTGAACAGCTCTTACATTCCCACAACGAATGTTCAAATAATCCTGAGGGTGGAAATTTAGGAGTAGCAGGTGGTTGCGCAGCAGTTAACTTGCCAGAATTTGGAGCAAGCGATTCACACGCCAAACATTTGTCATTTGTGGCATTGTTTCTAGTATAACATCCTCCGCATTCCCAAGAGCCAACTGCGGGCTTAAACATCTCAGCTAGTGACTTATTTTGTTTATTATTATCGTTTTTCTCTGGCTGTACAACGGCGGATTTCGCAGGTCTTGGAGAAGGCGATTCACATGCCAAACATTTGATGTTTGTTGCATCGTTTCTAGTATAACATGCCCCGCATTCCCAAGAGCCAACTGCGGGCTTAAACATCTCAGCTAGTGACTTATTTTGTTTATTATTATCGTTTTTCTCTGGCTGTACAACGGCGGATTTCGCAGGTCTTGGAGAAGGCGATTCACATGCCAAACATTTGATATTTGTTGCATTGTTTCTAGTATAACATGCTCCGCATTCCCAAGAGCCGATTGCAGGCTTGAACATCTCAGCTAGTGTCTTCTGTTTATTAACATTATCTTTTGGTTGCGCTTGTTCATTTATAACATTGGTTATGCCTGGCTTTATTACTTCAGTGGGAACACGATCGTTGACAATCTGTATCTGTTCAGTTGTTGATACGTTATGAAGTTCTCTGTCGTTACCTGCTTCGGGTTTAATAAACGAAAACGAAGCGAATGGACTCGGCTTTGATACTTCCTTTGACTTCTGTGTAGATTTAGAAGAATCTGTTGACTTTTGTTCCTGGATTATAGGCTTCGATGTAAATGAAAATCCCCCGAGAACTACTGGGATATTCGCAACCTCTTTTGTAACCGGTACTTTCGGAGGAGGCTCAGAGTTGTTAGATTTCTCGTCAGTCTTACCGCCAGCGCTAACAAAATTTTCAACTGAATTCGGCAAGCTTGTTTTAGCTTTATCAAAGCAAAGTTTAAAGTTTCCAGCCTCATCCTCAGTCTTAAATTTGATACATAATTTTTCTAACTTGACTTCTTCGTCTGCAAAGTCGTGAGCTACCCACATCAGTGCTTTATCAGTATTTGGCATTTTGGTGAGCTCCATATCAGGGTGAAGTAAATGATTAGCACAAATCTTCAGCACCTGATCCCTCCGCATAAGTAAGCGGACCTTCCCTTCCGCATTACGAAGAAGTTTGACGTAACCAACGCCCCGTTCTTTCCACTCTTTCTCAACGAATCTAAAAAGCTTGGCCTTGGCACAGTACAAAGGTGTTTCACCTTCTTCGCCAGTTGTTATTTCAACCTCAGCAGGCAGTGGTACAACTGGCCGAAAGTCCGGTATTGGATCATGCTCAGTTTCGACGTACCATTCGCTCGACTCATTACCTACGCTGGTTGACAATATGCTTGTATTTCCGCTACCTTTTTCAGTAACCGACATATTTGTTGGAATGGTATTCGTCAATGTAGTATATAACGGAGGTAAGTTAACGGTAGTTGGAATGGTGGCTTGTAAAGGCATTGAGATCTGGTAATTGTGTGGTACATTTGCAGTTTGTGGTATTCCGCCAAGTCTATGATGAGGGGGAATAGTAACGCTCAATGTTGGCTGAACGGTTGGTACAGTTGTGGGTAAAGTGTCAGAAGTAGTTATCACAACGTTTACAGGAGGCGGTTTGTTAGGAGGAGCAATATAATTCCTAACAGGCTCAAGCCTTGGTGCTGGAAACGGTGGTAGAGGTTGATATCTTTGCGCAGGTGGAAACATATTTCCAGGAAACGATGGAGTCGGGCAAAATAAAAATGGTTGGACTGCTGGAGGAGCGCCATAATTCAATTCCCCATAGTCTTCCTCGCCTAATACATACAAGTCCTCTTCAAGGGTTGGATTTAGAGGGGCTTGAACAACGGGTCGTTGCTTTTGTATCTCCTTTCGCAAATCAGCTATCTCTTTTTTCAACTCTTCCAACTGCTCTCCCATTCCTTTCGTAGTATCCAGAAGAGTTTTATATTGTTCCATTATCGTCTGCATGACGTTATCTCTCGAGTGTATCAGTTGACGAATTTGTGCATCCAGACGCTCGGGACTTGGTCTTGCTTCCTAATTTTTAAAGAAATTAACAAGCATAAGCATTTATTCATCTGTAACATCACCAAGCATGGAATGAAGCGATTATTCCAAGTTCTGATCAAAGTCTAAAGACTTGGATATGCTCACTTACAGTTCGATTGCGTGACAAATCCAAGATATCTTGATGTTGGGGCCGGCAAGGCGTGCTTGACTGATTTGGTGTTCGATGGGTGCTCCTATGAGGTGTATTTATTTTGTGTACAGTACTGCCTAGGCCATAGGATGTGTTTATAACCGGCTGTTCCCCGCTATGCGCCGATGAATAACTCTCGTCAGATAATTCATCACATTCATTTCTGTTTACTGTAAATATGAATTTATTAAAAATGTAAAATTTTTTTTTATATTGAAGATTGAGTTCCATTTCTCGACTTCAAAGGGTGAAATAAAAGTAAAAATCGGATCAAACCAGATAATAAGAAAATACCAAGAACTTACAATCATTACGCCACAAATCTGGATCTATGCGTTTTAATTCATTTTCTATTCCAGAGATATGGGTGCAGAGCTCTGAATTTAGTGGATGTTTTGGATTAGTGCCTGGGCTGCGCAGACGGTCAAGAGTTAAATAGAAGCAATCTCGAGCTTTTGACAACATGATAATATGCTGAGAACGCATTTCTGATGTTAAACTTTCTCTGGGTAATGAACTAACAAGTTCATCAGCAAGTGTTTTATAAATCTGTAGGAAAGAAACGAATTCCGTGAGTTCACGAGTCGCAATATTGCTGAAAGAAGTCATTCCCATTATTATTGAACCAACCTGTCCCTGCTGAAAAGAAGCTTCCGGGCATTTCAGAGCTTGCAAAGCTTCGATTGCTTGTTCATGTTGTTTATCTCGTAGATATCTTTGGGCTAACAGCAGTCTACCTTCCTCTAAAGCATTTGTTAGTTCGACATTATTCATGTCTTTCCTGTGGTCAGCAGAAAAATACACGATAAAAATCAGATGATATTCCGAATTGTGGTTTTCAGCAAATAATCGAAAATTTCATTCATTTAGAGCACAATCAATTCAATAATACTGACCCTTGATAATCAAACAATTTACTCCCCGTGCTTCGTATGGCTTGATTGTTCTGAAGTCTTTCCAATAAAGGAACAGCAGCGGACCAATAAAGCTCACAACGAGCCTCTAATGCTGGAATATCTGGGTGTTCTTCGTTTTTGTCTTTTGATATTTTGACCTGTAATAATTTGAGAGAACTTTAATACCAAAGTTCAACAAAGATCAATTTTTTGTCAAAAACTATTTAATCTAACTAATGCGTACCCTGTGATGAAAGAGACGTGCCAAATGGACTAAAAGACACGGGTGTAAGCCATGATTGTCTATGCAACGAACTACTTCTAGTCCACGTTGAAGTATTTGTCTTATTTCTCCAATCTCACCACCGACTCCTTCCTGTTCTCGATACATCTTGTAGGCCGCTATCCACCTATTATTACAATAAATATTGAAATTTGGTCACTACAGCGCTGCATCAATGGTAGTCAATTCCACATCATATTAACTGCGACTCAAAAACAATTATGGACCTTGCGTCTATACTTTCAATCATTTGTACAGTTAATAACTCCATTTATACTCATCAGTTTCTTTGCAAAACAATATTACGCCAAATTCAATATATAACAGTTTTTAAAATTCAATCAATATCTCAATATGTAGACTAATTATTTTCACCATGATTTTACCATTCATGCATTCTTACACAGCTGATATAAATAATCATTGATCAATATCAATTATTTATAATATGAGTATTACGTGATTCAAATATTAGATATAAAAGGAGAAAATTATGTGAATACAAATGGTTGACCAAGGGAAAATAAAACTGCTACATATAATCGCAAAAATAATTCCTAATAAAGTGAATATTTATCATTACTTGAATCGATGACGTTATAAATAAATAAAAGGGGAGTTAAAAATATGAATATACTATTCAACAATTTTCATGTATAAATTATGATATGAAAATATGAGCAATCTTGTTATTCTCATTTATAGATCATATAATGGTATTAAAAAATGAAATTAAAACTTGAATTTTTTTTTAATTTACTATGATTAAAAAATCCATTCAATTATTAATGTACGTATTAATCCTCGAAAGTCAGGAGTCGAGCTGTTGGTAATTCTTTCCAAGTAAAGCTAAAATGTTACCCGATGTGTAGCAAATCTGCTGGATGTAGAAACATTTATAATACCCACCACTTTTCTTGAGCACTGCTACAAAGTGTGTTGGTGATGTCAGCTGGTAGAGTCGGCAGCCTGTCGGGACTCCAGAAGCCACTCCGCTGTTGTTCCTCCACAACGACAGAGGCGCACAAAACTGTCACACAATCATACACGTACATACATACAGCCATGCATTCCCACAAAGAGAATATTATTAAAAGATCAAATGTGTTTAATATTTTCAACATGTGCATATTTACTTAATTTTTGTCAGTGAAAAAAAAAAAAATCAATCAATCTAAAATATATTTTATAAGAATCAAATTAAGAAAGCATAGTATTGATTTTCTTATTTTTTATTTGTAATTAACTATTGACGCTGAAAAAAAGCTAGTTATGTTGCAGTAAATTCCTGTATAAAAAGGAAATAAATAAATAATAATAATAATAATAATAATAATAATAATAATAATAATAATAATAATAATAATAATAATAATAATAATATTAAAAATAATAATAATAATGTGATTTTAGATAATTTTGTATGAAAAATAAAAATGACTTCACATTCAGTTCAGTTCAATACACTTTAATATAGCCTAGTCTTATTTTGACTCATCTATGTCTGAATGAATTTTGATTAAATTTGTATATTTAATTACCTATTGAAAAGTGACTAGTGAGTTAGAAATAAGAAGGAAGGATATATGCCCATGTATATTACACACATTCTATTGTTCGCCACATTTTTATCCCACCTCCAGATATAAATTTATAACTAAAACACTAACCTGCAGCATTTAAAAATGCATCGATGTCTAGCCGACTGAGACTATCAGCTGCTGCAAGACTCAGATTGTAGACAGAAAATTGAAGCTCAGGAAATATGTGAGAATATTGATGAGGGTGTGGGCCATTCAAGTTATTGTGATGGATATGATGTGGTCGACTTTTAATACCCAACCAAACTTGATGGTGCAATGAACCAGGCCAAACCTCTTCAGAGACTGTAACAAAAGATTTAATTTCATGGTTTTCAATTCTATTCGATCTTATTGAGATCAAAAGCCACTGATGAATAAAATGATAATAAATAATAAAAAAAAAAAAAACATGAAAAATTTTGTAACAAACCTTCATCATGATGTTTCAATTCGTTATGTGTGCAGAGTCTAAGTGGAGGATTTGGGGTAGAATGATTAGCAAAATGTGAGCTCTTTATCATTTGCTGTTGGACTCTGCTTACAAATATTCTCTGAAAAGAAGAAATATCAATGTAATATGTTATAATCGAATTTGATACAGTATCCTAAGAACCAGGCTTTCTCAAAACCTTTACTAAGTTCATTCTCAACCCATAATTCAATGACTAAG
Source organism: Tenthredo scrophulariae (assembly GCA_963978835.1). Taxonomy (NCBI): domain Eukaryota; kingdom Metazoa; phylum Arthropoda; class Insecta; order Hymenoptera; family Tenthredinidae; genus Tenthredo; species Tenthredo scrophulariae. The sequence goes on from OZ022227.1 coordinate 13,586,070, forward strand.
GCATTTCTGAATAGATAAACTACCCTTTACCTGATATACACGCTCTCTCCAAGCTCCGGTACAAAATTTATCAATTTTGTCAAGGAATCTTTTCGTATCATCTCTTGCATAGTCTTGAAGTACATGTCCTTGAATGAAAAGACACATCTTTATTATTAGAAACCCCATTCTACCCAGTCGATAAATTTCTCATATTTCTGCAGGCTTTAGATCAACATAATACTTCATATTGTTTAAAAAATCTATCTGATAGTAGGAACTCACCGGCTTGACTACATCTGTAAGATGCTTCTCTGTACCACAGGTTTACTTCAGCTCTGCGTTGTTCTTTTAGTTTTGTTGCCCAAAGAGCAGTGGGATCAGGAGGGTTGGTATGCAATGCGCACAACAAAAGTGGCGCACACAAACGCCCGGCTTCGCTCCAGCTACTATGTTCACGCTTAGTTTTACGCAGCAATAAACAAGCCAAATGGAAATGCAATTGACCCCACATGTGACCAAACATATGGCCAGCATAGGTGGAATCATTTGAAAACTTCTTGTGGAGTTCTGCCTCTGCCAAACTCTGGTCAAAACTGAAATCACATATTAAAGTGTAAGTAGATTGGGTCGGCAATAAGCATTTTTCTGATTATTATTGAAAGAATATCTTTTGTTGTGACATTGTTCAGGCTCATTTTTTGCTCTATTTACTTTAAAACTGCTTGTGCAGCTTCGGGGATAGATTTCTTTGGCCCCTCTCCTTGTTCTTTGATAGAGAGCGCTGCGAGCCTTTCTAGAGTAGAAACATACAGCATCCAGAAGGCCCAATCAGAGCGTTTGTTGTCTTTGCATCTTCCAAGTAACTCACAAACTGCTTGATACCATATAATGTTGTCCCTGAAAGCGTGGCTTGATTCAACATTGAGGGCGTGCTTGTATGCATCTTCAAGGTTGTTTTTCTCCATATAATAGCGCAATAATTTCACGCGTAACGTTACATCCATTGGTCTGGCAGACAATTCAGCTGTAAAAATGATTCATTATGTGGAGAAGAAGCGAGCTTAGTTTATCAGAATCACAGAATATGCAAAAAATAAACAATTCATAAAATTCTAGCATCACTCACATGCTATAAGAGCTACGAGATCTTCGGCATTATCATTTGGTCTGTCAATAGTTAGTAGTTTTTCTTTCAACCGAAAGACAATGGGATGATGTGGGAATTGGCGGTCAGCTCTTTCCAGCCAGTACCTTGCCCTGCTTACATCCATCCCTACATCTGTGTCTGCCAGGATTTCGCAAACTATTTGATAATGAAAAACAGGCATTTGAATCAAGTTTCAACCCCATGGAAATCACGAAAATGTATTAGCTACAAAAGCTATGTGACTATTCATGGATTAAATTTCTCCTTTTTAAAAATCATTTATAGATTTCAATGTTAGTGAAAAAATCCCTTTGAAAAATAAGATATATCAACTTAAATCCGAATCTTTGATGGAAATTAGAGGCTCTAATTAATTATTGGGAGAAAATATATCAAAGTTAAGGTCAAGTTTTGGGTCACCTTTTAATACGAGGTCATCTTGTCTACCCTCAAGTTCGAGGGAGCATTTATATTCCGCTAAAGCAGCTTCTTTCTGATCTAGAGCTTCGAGAGTTTGACCTAATAGTTTATGTGCGCCTGCTGAATCTTCTCGCACTTCTAAATAACTTGATACATATCTTCTGGCCGATTCATAATCGCCGACTTGATGGTAGAGTTTAGCGATGTTGTAGCATCTGAGACTTCTCTGAAATGGTATTTTTCATTTATATTTATATACTAATCTAAAAGAGAGATTGAGAATTTGAGAAAATGCTAAATGAATTGAAAATATAAAAACAGACGCTGAGATAGACAAAAAATTCTAATATTTTCAGCGCGATATTAATACATTTTAAACATTATTCTATACTTGTTTTCAAAGCAATATCATATTTTTCATTTTTACAGCCAAGTACGAGTGGATGCGCAGCCCATATACATATTCGATAAAAATGATGAGGCGACAAAATGCGATATCAGTGTAAATAGTATAAATGATAAAGACGAAAGAAATGGATAAATTTATTGAGCAAAAATTACATCATTTATGATCATGTTTACTGTGTAAATACAGACATTTAAATGTGGTGTAAAAATCGGGAAAACGTGGATTTTTCAGGGTTACTAGATTGCTGCCAAATTCCTGTGGAATTAAACAATGATTCGAAGTTCTCGCGAGTATTGCGATTACGTAGTAATGCTATTAATAATTTGCAATGAGAAAATTGTAGGACCTCGTTCGGTTGGTTCTGTTCTGTTCGGTTTTAAACGCGGCATAAAATATGTGTCTATGTATAGGTTATGTAGATATATCTACGAAGGTTCCTCGGTCGAGGCCTTGGAATGAATAATAAGACTTAAACATGTGACATTGTGTAAGTCAATAGCTAAAAATAAATGTAATAAGGTTAAGCTAGTAGCTGGTATGAAAAGCTACTGAATTCAGGGAAATAAGGATAAGTTAATGATCGAAATATGAAGGTGACTTCTGGCGGGATCATCCACATCTCGCATGGCATGGGAACGACACCGCCTAACGTCTTCGCACATGAATAACCTCCCCGCACATACCTCTTTTTCCGTCTTTAATTTCCTTAAGATTTCTTGCACGTGGCGATCAACGTTCTTCTTATCATGGAACATGATTCCGCGATTTTACGAACTCCTCTTGCCGGTCGTGCCGCACCGCAAAAGTCAATACTTTCTTTTAGAAAAACTGATCCAAAATACAACAAGATGCACGAACCGCCGCCTCACCGTGCACATCACTTTTCAAACGGACTTCTTCTCGTCAGTTCTACCAACCGATATTAGGGAGTCGAAAATGTGGTCGATTAATGAAATCTATTATTTTAACAACACAGAGATAATATTTTTTCAATCTATTAGTACTTTCATGAAAATAAGATAAAACAATTCATGAATTTATAGCATTTCAGCGAAAATTATTCACGCAAAATAAATCCGTAGAGACATAAATCTAGTACCAAATATGTTGCTACACTCTACAGTTAATTTCACAAACTGTTGACTGTAATTTAATTCGATCGTTATTTCGAGAATGATATAAGTTGTTTTAATATCGTTTTATCCTTAGTTTTAAAAATTGGGAGATAATTTAGAGCGAGATTTTAGTTCAGTTTAAACTAACTCAGCCTTCAATTTATGGCATAAATTATCTTTGCGGTTTAGGGTTCAGTTAAGGTTAGAACATAGTTAGAACGAAGCATACCGGAAAGGATGAAATCACAACCGGACGGTCTCTGAGTTGATAGGAATATTTTAGATAAAAAAATACTGTATATTGTATTTAAAATAATAGACTTCATAATGGAAAGTAACGATAATAATTCTGTCGATATTTTATATCGCAGTGAAAATTTCCTAGTAGTAAACAAGCCTTACGATTTGGTTATAAACAGTAATAACCGTGATTTGAAAGTAATAATTTGTTGGCTAAAAACCTACTGATCTAATGCCTTAAAGTGATGGTATAAATCGGTATATCAAATTTTCTGTATCGTTTCTAGTCCACCTTGCAAACGGAGATACAGACTATGTTTCCCGAACTAGTTAATCCAGAGCTACGTCATGAATTTCATTTCGTTCATCGACTAGATTACGCAACCAGTGGAGTAATTTGCTTGGCTTTAAATAAACAGGCGGCTAAAGCAGCCACTAATACGTTTGAAAACAGAAAAGCTAAGAAATATTACTTGGCTTTGGTTCATGGTCACGTTAAAAAATCTCACATTATTATAACGGAGCCAATTGGTTAGTGAAAAGGAAGGGAAAGTCTCTTTTATCAATAAAATAAAAAAATATTATGTCAAGTTCAATTTCCCAATAATTTCCAACCCATATTTTGATAACATTATAAATTTATGTCTCGCCTAATCCAAAAATCACAAAATACTGTTTTCGTTTTCTTTCATACAGGAGATGACGTTCGTGAAAAAAATGGAAATCACAAGATGTGCACTGGGGATAGCGCCTTCTGTGAAAGACCTAGAAACTCATCAACAGCCTTACTAGTACTTGAAATAGGAACCAGAAATGGTAAACCAGCAACAAAAATATTGCTTTGTCCTAAAACTGGTCGCAGACATCAATTGCGAGTACATTGTTCACACATCGGTCATACAATCATAGGAGATTATACATACAGTGAGAGGCAGGATACGGAACCACATAGAACCTTTTTACACTCTTATAGGTCAACTATTTGTTTATATGTTATTTTATAGATACGCATTTCTATTTTTCATCTCCATTATTCACAGATAGATGGAGAGATAAATGAACTGTGTTTATTGTTTCAGACTGATACTAGAGAATGAGGTAGAAAATCTGGATATTAGGACCGAAGATCCATTCGAAAGTTCGAACTCGATAAATCAATGGGTTCCGATAAAATCGTTGCAGGTTTTAAACAATAGTGCATTTGCTGCTATTGATGAACTCACATCAAAGATGTGCTGACATATCGAAGGCCTTGTACTTCATATGTGATTGGAATCCACAATTCAGATAGTAATATGTTTCTTATATTCTAGCATATCCGCGTTTATACATTTACTGACTGGAAAGGCGATAAATGAAACAGATTTTGTATCATTCTTGAAATAAAATACGAATGAAGAGGAGGTAAAGACAGAAACACTGAATTTCATATCAATTTTTAATTATCCCAGATACTCCGGAACTTGTTATTTTGTATTCAATGTTACTGCGTGGCAGGTAGGATGACTGCATAGCGTGAAAATAACGATGAGTATCTTTTCTGCAGAGGTAGAAATTGTTCGTTATTATATTAGCCCATGTTATACCCAGTGTTGGCTGTTCTATTGCTTGAAGATCATTTTGAATGGTTGAAGAAACGACTGCAGACACCTGTAAATAGAAGACATGTTATTAAGCGAGCAAACAATATGAAGATACTAAATTTGATCTCGGATAAGATTCTTCAACGGCTCACATTTCTGTGATTATTTGACGAAAATCCTTGATATCTGACCTGATTAATACAAATAACAGCGAGCTTATATTCACTCGCTAGAGTGTGCAATCGATGTCCAATATTCCAGAGACTCTTTGCTCTGATTTTCATTTCATTGTTAGAATATTCTGCTCTGTACGGTGCAGCGATTGAGTCCAGTACTAACAAGCCTATTTTCCGGCAGGCTAACAAGCGCGGGAGTCTTTGGGTAATACAATTTTCTAAGTCAGGCTGGAAAATAATACAAATCAGCTGTAAATGTTTCTGAAATTTGGCGAACTGAAGCATTAAACAGTAAGGAGACCAATAACAAAGTCATAATCATTCATAACTTGGGAAATTTTTCTAAAACAAGACTTTAAACAGATCAATCCTCACAAGTTCAATTAGTGTTTCGACAAATATAGCATCTCCAGTGATATTAAACTTTTTAGCAAGGTCAGAGTGACGAAGCAACTCCTGTAGCCTTCTGATTGGAAAATTTCCCTCTGTAGAAATATATACTGCTCCTGAAATAATGAATGTTCATCTAATTAGAACCGCAAGATCATAAGATAGAGTTTTTAAGTCATTCTAGCATGTTTTTAGCCGACTCTGTTCCACAATATTTTAAGTCTCATACCAGCTTCATATCCGCCACTCAAAATCGGGAGTTGAACTGTCAGGCAAAGCTGCAAAGCAAATTGAGTTTTCCCAGTACCTGCTGCTCCGTAAATTTGCGTTATACCTCTATTCGAGAAACCGCCTTTTAACAAATGATCTAGATTTGGGCATCCAGCAGTAAGAAATTTCTCTTCACTTGTTAGAGATCTCGCGGTTATACCTAGGCGAAATATCGTGTAACATCATTCTGGTTAAGTATGTTGACATTTTTTTATATCTTCTAATTTACTTCGAAATGATTATAACGTAGATATTGCGTAGATATGTACCAAGAAATGAATTGTCTTCCTCTTGACGAGAAGTTTCTGTGCTTTCATCAAACTTTTCCGGCTCTACTTCGTCTTCGGATTCCATATTTTCAAACTGGCGTTGAATATACGCTTACGGAAGTTTGTTGAATGTCGAACTGCCAACTGAAGGAATCTAAAATACCACATTACCTATATCTGGGGGATGTTTTGCGTATGAACGTAGCCGTTGAATTTTTTTTTTAACAAGCATGACAAGAGCCAACTTCAGGGTGATTGTTCGCTTGAAGTGTCTACAAAAATCCAATAAATAAATTTAGAACTAATTCATAACCATTGAAAAGAAGATTTTCTTTATAAAACCATGTGTCACTTACGCAACGTAATCTGTTCATAAATAGAATCAAAGACAATTAAATTAACGGATTTAAATTATCTAGGTGTGCAGTGACAGGTGCATAAACGCCCTTTTTGATTTTTTTACAATGACGTCATAACATTGTTCAATCCGAATTTTAACCACAATTATTGGATGCGTATGACGGAACCACTGACACCAGTGATAATTTCAATAAGACTAGACTACGATTTAACGGTATGTTATTTATAAACAATAAATAATAAACCAAAATTTGTAAGATAAAGATATGTGAAGTTAATTTACAAAATTTACTTGTGTAATTAAAAGATTTCAATACAAATTTATGTTACCTACAATATATCAAAATATTTTTTACTCAAAAAATTGACAATTAGTATATTATTTTAATAGCAAATTCGTATCTTTTAAATTGTTAGATAATTGAATGTATTCAAGTTACAGTATTATTGCATACTTTCTATGTCATCTGTTCAAGTAATACGGGACCTGTTTTAATCATCATTGCATCATTTTAGTGCAGAACTGACATTATAAGTTATATAGAATTGGTAAAGTACTTAGACACTGACAAGCCGTGATAGTGAGTCTGTAATTCCTAATTTTTTTTTTTTTTTTTATGAATAATTAACAAATTCACAGACTAATTCAATCTGCACAATAAGTTGCATATTTAAGGTTTAATTTTGAATCCAAATTTACCAAAGATTTAAATTCGTCTCTTTTAATTCTGGAATTATCAAACGGTGAAGAAACTAGAGTTTTGATTCTGAATTTATGTGAAAATCGAGTGACTGAGTTAACTGAATGTTGACGGAAAAGTACCATCATATAAATTATCATATCTGGCTCATATTTCAATCATCAAGATATCCATACGAAGCAAATACGTTTCGAGTTTTGAATTACTAGCGATTTAGATAATCTCAACGATTAAATAAAATAAAGAAAGATATGAGATAACATAATAATAAGTGCGATAAATGAATTAGAAATGATCATATATTTTTATAACGAATTTTAATTAAATTTTTTCATACGTCTTCAAGGTACGATGGCCCAAACAGCAATAGCACCTAGTGGAATGGAGCGCAGCATACATGAAATGCTCAAGGATGCCCCGTCCCTTAATGAAAGCGAAAATGCAGTTCATACTGGAACTCCGCCACCTCACGTTCCAAACAATCATGCTAGCGGTCCGCCACGACCTGCTACAATGAATTTACCCATGGGTAGTCCTACGTCACAAAATTGTAAGAAAATAATGAATTTATTGGAGAAAATTATTGCAGAAATTTTATGAGAAAATTTTCTCATAACTATTTCAAATAATATACAATCGTAAAACTGATTGAAAGTATTATAAACTGGAGTATTTTATAATTTATTATTTATTATTGTTGATCAGCAGTGACAGTGACAACTCCAAGTACACCACTTCAAAACGGTGATGCTCAGACGATGCGTTCTGCTCAAAGCAAGATTGAAAGTATTAGAAACTGGAGTATTTCAACATACAAATGCACCAAGCAACTGATGTATGAAAAACTTGGTAAAACATCGCGCACTGTGGATTCTGGTAAAATATTTTTCCATATTATTTAACAGCTTATCAACTAACTCTCTGATAGTCAACAATTTCGATCATCTAAATATTTCTAAGATTAACTAGATACATTATAAACGTATTTCAACTTGAAAGACATGAAATTGGTATTAAAAATATGTGGCCAATATAATTTCTACGTGTTGCAGAACTTGAGGCACAAATTGAGCTCCTGAGAGATACGCAGAGAAAATATTGTAACGTATTACGATTATCAAGAGCCTTAGCATCTCACTTTCATCACGTAGTACAGACACAGCATGCACTAGGCGAAGCGTTCTCAGAGTTGGCACAAAAGTCGCCTGAACTGCAAGACGAGTTTCTTTACAATTCAGAAACGCAAAGGAATCTAACTAAAAATGGAGAAACACTTTTGGGGGCCTTAAACTTTTTCGTCTCGTCTGTTAACACTCTCTGCAACAAAACTATAGAGGATACATTACTGACTGTTCGTCAGTACGAAACAGCTAGGTAATTATTTTTCCCATTTCTTTATCTCATGCATAAAAGAGAGAGAATCTTTCTAACAGAAGTATTGTTAAATATGTTTCTTTAACAGAATAGAATACGACGCGTATAGAACGGATCTGGAAGCTTTAGCGCAAGCAGCAAAGACTGATGCCAGCAGTGCATCTAGAATGGAAGAAGCTCAGGCGAGCTATGAACAGCATAAACAGAACTTTGAAAAGCTTCGATCTGATGTGTCTATAAAACTGAAATTCTTAGATGAAAACAGGGTAGGAATAGATCAATTATTTCATTATAAAACATCCGACTTGATAATTGCATAATAAAATATTGTACCACGAAACACAAGGATATGACAAAATTATGCTCATTAAATTCAGAATATTTACATATTTCCTGTGTTCATTCTGATTCCAGATCAAAGTCATGCACAAGCAGTTACTGCTGTTTCATAATGCTGTATCAGCTTATTTTTCCGGTAACCAAACTGCGTTGGAGGCAACTTTAAAGCAGTTTAACATCAAAGTTAAATCTCCTAACTCGTCTCTGCCGTCCTGGCTGGAACAGTAGAGATAACGTATGTTATATTTGTACCTATAATACCTAGGAATACATTTTTATGTTCACTTAATACCAAACAATCATTGGGAATGACATAATGATTCATCTTACAACAAAATAGTCGAATTGAATTATGTGGCTCGTCGATATTGATGTAAAGTAATTTGTTATATCATTCAGACAGTCTTGAATGTGTGAAATTATACTGTATATAATTTTTCAGCGATGGGAACATTCAATCGCAATGCCTAGGATGGAATATCTGCATCAACAACCTTTATGTCAGATGCTGAGGTATGTTTTCATTTCAAATTGAAGAAAAACTGTGAGGAATACCTATTTGGTAGAACCGATTATGTTGAATTCAAAAATAACAAACAAAAAAACTTGCCTCAAACTGAGCTCACATTTTTCCTATCGAGTTCCCGGATGGATTAAATTTTATTCATGTTCGATGTGAGGGTTTTGATTTGATCTGATTAACTGCGTGTATAAAACTCGAATTCAAGACGAAAATAACGAGATTCAGTTAAGATATTTTGCTAGGCATAGACGCAGTCGCCTACAATGGATAATTATCAAAAATTTTTAACTTTGAAATGATATTTGTATACGTGGCTAGAATTATCAGTGAGGCACATAATAAAAACGATTAAATTCTCGAAGTTGAATGAGATTTGACAAAACTCGTTCTTGAGCGTGGCATATATTAATAAATGACAATAGTAATTAATAATATAATGAATAATTAATAACTGACTTTTTGCATTTTTAATCTTTTTTATTTTGTGTCTGTTCCTATTTTTATTAATTTGCTTTGCTCTCCATTTTTGTTCTGATCAAAATCTATAACAAAATGTTAATGTATTTTGGGTTCAGCCAAAATATCAAAACCCTGTAATTATGCTAATACATTTTTATACTTTAATGAATGTTTTCTGTTTGGTAATTAAGTGATAAAATAATCGGACCATTCACTTAAATTAAGACCTGAGAGCTTCATATCTATTGCACACACTATCTTGACTTTTAATTAGCTAAATAGTTAAATGTGGTATACGTCCTCTTTTGAATTTTGAGGAAAAATAAGAAAAAATAAAAAAAAAATTGAGAAACACGTTGATAACGTTACATAAAATCCTTGTTAGATTTGAAAATACATGTTAAAATAGGGGCCTAGTCATTAAACTTTAGGGATACGTACTGAAGTAGAAAATAAAAACTCAGACGAGAAATGCTTAGGATTATATGTAATTAAGTAAAACTACTGAGTATAGGTACAGAAGTTTCATACCATTGATTATACCATTTTCATTTGTCGTTCACTTTTCTTTTTTGTTAAAGAAAAATATATTGCAGCACTCGTATAGCGATGGTCAATGACTAGATAACGATAATCAACATATGTCTAATGAATCAGAATATAAACATGTGCCTGTATTAGTAAACAGCTTGAATCTAAACTATGTATGTTAAAAAAATTCAGAAAAATCATTTTATTATCTGTACGGCCAGAACAGGCGATGAAAGTCTCTTAGAAAGGATAAATAATGTGAATATATGCTCCTATTAAATGACAAGACTTATGCCTGTATATAATATGTATACATATGCATATTTATAAATTGTCAACTGACAATACAAGTGGACAATACAAGTACAAAATATGCTCATATATTTTGGGTAGAAAAACTAATCTTGCTTACGAATATGTGTCATCAAACATCGTTTCGTTAACTCCTGTGATTATTATGATACTGTTAGGTAATAATTTTAATTTATACTTTCCATTAACTGTAGGAGTGCTGTATAAAATATTGTATTCAAGATTTTGGAGAATGTCAATCTGAGTTTAAAACCTAATGCTTGTTAATTTTCGTTCCAATAATCGCGATACAGGTATCTATGAATTGGTGGTCATTATATTTTAAATTAAAAAATATCTTGAACTTTTGATTGTCATTTCAGCTGATAGAGACTTAGTATATATATTTCGTTGTTATTTGAATTAAGACGATCTTAACATAGCTGCACAATTAATTAAAAAATGATAAGTAAAGGTTCAAGTATAAGAAATTCACAATCTATTCAGAGAGTAGATTATTTAATCATCAGAGCACTGATCATACTCAAACTAAGTCAAAGCGTGATATGCCGCTGTGGGCAATCCACATTATTGTATGTTTGTATTGCGACTAAAATATCGAGGCCCACTTTTTCCTTTTTCTTGTGAAGTTTTTACACCAGTATTTGTAAAAGCTCAAGTGAGACATGTGCTGTAATGTTAATATAACACACCTCGATGATATTTCCAAGTATAAGTCATGATGAAAACAATTATGACTTACATAAGCTTGCCTGAATGTTAAACACTATTCTGCAACTACCGTCTCAAATGCCAGTATTTTATATCAGTTATTTCATGCTATTGTTTATAGAAAAATAGTAGAAAAAACTGTTGCACCACAAAGCATTTGAGGCAATATATTGTATTCATATTTCAATATTATAAAAAAAAATAAAAAATAAAAAATCTAATAATATAAAATATTATGTGTATGATACATATAATATTCTGTATATACACATACTCATCAATAAATCAATGCTTATGTAACACGTGAAATTATGGCTTTGTTATTTCAATGAATCATCTTACCAATCTAGAAGCGAAAACTTTCAGGTTCAAAGATACTGGACGTCTAATAATTGTACAGAAGTCAATTTAAAACGAAATTCAGAATGTACATTCCTTGAAGAAGGTTGAACTTGACCATTTTTTATGTACTTCCAATAATAATTACAGAACAATTTTTACCTGCGTCTCTCTCTAGATGGTCAGAAAAATATGATACATATGATACAACAGTTGAATAAATAACTCTTCATAATTTGTATTTGAAATATGTACAGAACGATTAATAATTAATATATATGTATATATATATATATATTATTCAGCTGGTTGATTTTGTTGTAAAATTTGACTAGTTTCAACAACTTGGGTATCTTGTTGAATTTGCTGTTGCTGTTGTTGCTGCTGCTGCTGCGCTTCTGCTGTGGCTTGAGCCGCGTTCATTTCCTCTATCCTCTTGTTAACTAAAAGCGGCTGTACTTCCATATAGACTTCCATTATTTTGTGATTTGCATTTATGTGTTTTTGGGCACAATTGTTTATACAAGATTCCTGTGATATGAAAAAAGAAAAAATTTACAAAATGTTCATATTACCTTCAGAGAAATAAATTGAAATAAAAAATCAGAGAGCTTCGATATGCGGCTTTGAATGTCATTTAAATAGAAAATTATTCTTCTATAAGATATTATAGACAGTTCATACATCGAGGTAATTGATCGGTTATTAATCTTACCTCATCTAAGTCAATATCTCTGGAATTGAACGTGTTTGCACATCGCCTGAAGCATGTGTCAGAAATCTGATTGTACAACAGGAGAAAATCCTTGAACTGCAAATAGAAGATTTTTAAATAATTATTCATCCGCTGTTCAAGGAAGCGAAATTGTTTATAAATCATGAATATGCGGCGTTTAATTTACTAGAAATTATGACAGAAAATACAAACATTTCTAATCTGCGCTAGGTCCATGTCTCAATAACCGTATTTTAATAGATTATATTTGCAGAATTATGAATTTGGAATACCAATGACTCTCGGGTAAGGAATAATTGCATGAATTGTTATACGATTCGGCAATGCCATAACCTTACGCGCTGTTCAGAATTTATGCATCATGAAGTGAGCGTTGAGTCGCGTGTTGTAGGTTATGTCATGCTGCCAACAGTTAGAATCAAAAAGTACTATAAAAAATTTGTAGGATTGATGTGGCGGAAGAAATTATCGGATATCCGGAATACGATCCCGTTCAAATTTCATTAAAATGAGAAACTTATTTCTTTAAATAAATATAATTATTCTCAAAGCGGAATGTATCGGTATATTATCTCCAGATACGAAATATTGAAATGGCGTTAAAAGTAATAGTTGAAAATAGCGTTAGCGTTCTATGTTTTATTTGAGACATATACCTATACCTGTACTCATGCTCATATTATTATGCATATTACCTAGTATAACGCTAGTATGCTCATATTATTATTCCAAAAATTTCATTATTTATTCTTTTATTCAACATTTTTTCCCTAATTAAAATATTTGTACTACCTGCGGTATATTACGTATTTGTAAATATATCTATGGATACATAAACAACGTAAAATTAAGAGATTATAATATAATACAGAATGAATAAAATGTACAATGGAGAACAATAAATCCAACAATAATATAATCAATTATTATTACACATATTATACAATTTTATTTGCTAATAACTGTTGTACGTTAATTTGTGCATGAGAAGAAAAAAAAAAAAAGAATTTTTTTCAAACTCAACACTAATGATCCAAGATACGAAGATTTCCAGATACAATTTTATTTTCTAAAATAGTTCCCGATGGTATATCTATGCGGTCTCCATGATTTGCAATTATTATGACTGTTCCTTTCAGGGAAACTCCTCTTCCAAATGTAACATCACCAGATACGGTCAAGTGATCCAATTCTAAGAGGTCAGGAATTGTTGCAAATCTGCGTAGGTACTCTTTTACCTGAAAGTAAAAACGAATTGGACATACTTGTATCTATTATACAATTTTTTTTTTTTCAATCTTAAGCAATTTAAAGTTAACAGTATTATGGAAATAAAATCTGTTCATTATCACAGATACATCATATAATATTGTTTGATGGTATACTTTCTATTTATTAATATCCTTTTATTTCCTGAGAAGAAATTTATGTTATTCAAGATGTGAAATGTGTAAAATATGATAATATTCAAAATACAGAAGAAAATTCTGAGTTGAAGAGTATGGAAAGTTTTCTTTTTTGAAGTATGTATTAGGTTCGCATAAATACCTTTGAAAAGTGGTTATCACCAAGTTTAATGAGAGGAGTGGTGGGGAACATGCGCTGTGGACTCATGAGGAGAGCTCCTTTCCGCAAACTGTACAAGTTGCTCATTACCAACATCAAATCTGAAGTCTTTTTAACAGGCAAGAATCTGCTACGAGGCACATTGATTCCTAACAAGAAAATAATAGAAGAAATCTAAGCAATTTACTTTACAAGCTTTGTTTATCTTCTATTTCGAGAGGAATTTTTTATCATTTGTAAAGATTTTCTAAACTAATCATCGTATGGACAGTTGTAAATTCAAGATTACTGAATTTTGAAGAACTTTGGCAACTTGAGCCTAGGAAAAACTAGCGCTAACATACTATTCTGTAATTAATAATTGTTCTTAAACAATTATTAAATCATTATTATTATTAAATTCGTTAAAACGAATTTTCATTACATTCGAACTACAATACACTCACCAAGACCTCCTTCAAATGATTTCATAGCAGCACCCACAGCTGTCTCTAGTTGAATAACGTTCAAACCGTTACTCAAACTTTTGTTATTTACAATAATTTCCATGTTGAGTGTTTTTTCATCCAATACTCTCTCAATGGCTGAAATATAAAAAAACTGTTATTTCAGAAAGTGACTATCGCATAATTTCACAAATTCTAACGGACAATATTATACTCACCAGTTAAACTGGCCCACAAATTATTCGTGTTGAAAAATTTGAAAGTTTTTACAGATTTGAAATCGTCTACATGCTCTTTTGGCACTTGGGCAATTTCCAGAAGACGCAGTTTATCCTCATATTGGATCAAGGTACCACCCTAAACGAATAACTGCTATTAGAATCACTGATTTCAATTTTTTGCCTCTATCAACAGTAAAAGGTCAGTAGAAAAGATATGAGAAACCATGAGCTGTATTTAAATAAGTCAAAGTTTCAGTTATTGAAATGTAAGAGAGAATAGACCTTCCGCTACAAACATATTTGATTGTGTATAATCGAACTCGACAATCCAATACATTACCTTTACGTCAGCCCTAGTCTTGTTCGTAACTTCCATTACAAATTCTGGTGAAATCACATCTTTGGAGTTAAGCAATAGATTTAGAATGTTAAGATCTACAGTAGCACCCAAATTATCAATGTTGGATATGAAGCAGTATTTACGACCCTGAAATAGAGATAGAAAATAGAAATGTTAGACAAATCGATAGTTATTGCTAATATTCAAAATGAAAAACTTTTATTCTAACACATCATATTCACAGATGAATTAATGATAAATATCCCTTATGACAAATAAAGAGTAATTTTTTTCATTTAATGATGACTCACCTGTTGAATAAACCGCTTTAACAGACCAGAGTTCTGAAAACTTTCATAAAAATCACCGTGACCAGGTGGAAACCATCTGTGGATTAAAAAAAAAAATGATTGAACAAAGGAATACATCCATTTTTCTTAATTCAATAAAAACTTCAAGAGCTGTACAAAATGTTGATAAGACAAGCTGAATTCTATCCTATCAAGCGCTGAATGATCGTAATTTCAATTGTACAATTATATCTACATAATTAAAAAACTTACGCCTCTATATCTTGATCGATATTGCAGTGCTTAGCAATTGGTAGTAGAGAATCTCTATTGATGCGTGGATAACAGCTTTGGTTGAAAGTGTGAATATCAACATTTAAGCCTTTGTATTTTCTTATTATTTTCTGTGTGTCATCGTCTGTGTTAAACGAATTCATCAATATCAGTGGTACGTTTGCGTTGTACGTTTTGTTTAAATCCTGTGAAAAAATGTACTTCTGTAATTACTGCATTCGTTAATCGCTTTTTTCGGCTCCATCAATTGAGGGAAAATCAAATTCCTTCTTATTCGAACCTATCTATACTGTTCCGACAGATATTCATCCAAGAACAAAATCCTCACAATATATTTACCTCAATTTGTTGCACAGTGAGATCGAGGAAAGTTAAATCATTTCGAACAGCGATGACAGACTTTGGGCCATGGCAACCCATACTTGTTCCAAGACCACCATTTAGTTTAACGACTACCAATTTTTCTAACATGCTTTTGATCACTTCCTCTGATGGGTTTGGAAGTGTGTTATAATCCCTAACCTTGATAAACAAGAACATCCATTAATTAAACAGTATACAGTGTTATAGAATGAAAAGGAGAAACTATGTTGAATAGGAAAATATATTCCTAGTATTGAGAAATCCAATCTTAATGATTAAAAAAATCATTGATCACCTGAGATTTTCAGTTTGATCTACCAGAGAACGATTAATTTTATTTATTTAAAAGAGGAGTGATTTTTTGTAATTTTTCAAACGTGTAATTCTGTTTTCTTCTCAGTTACTGATATGAGAGCCTTTCGATAAATGGAAATTCCTTTGCTAGAAAAATTAGTCTAACAAAATGATCTCGAAAATTTGCGATAAGAAAAAAAAAAAATCAAAAAAAAAAAAAAGTAATTGCAAAACAATACAATGCAAACTCACGGCAGCTTCGGGTAATTTTTGAATACGATTCCATTCTAAGGAGGGTCCTTCTTCCTGAAGGAATCTATCGAAAAGTCGAGTAAATCCTTGGAATTCACGACCCAATCTATCATGTTCATTTGGAGGTGCCGTTCCCAAGAGTCGGTCAACTTCATGTTGAAGCTGGATCAGAGCATCTTTCTTCGTTCTTTCTTTGAAATCACGCGTGTCTGATGGTGACCTTTGATGGCCGCGAGACTGAAATTACAATAATGAAATGAATGTGTGATCGCGAAATACGAGCAGTATAACATAAAAATGAAGAAATGATATATCATCGAAAAAATCCTAAATAACACGTCAATCGAACCCTTCGAGAAATCATTGATTAAATAATAATTGTAACGTTCGGAAGGTGTTTTTTCTTTTATGATAACGGTTACTAGCATAGTATAAAGGATAGCGAAATAATCAGTGAATTTAAAAATTCATTTTGAAGCGTTGAAATGACTGTAAAGAAAATTAGTTCTAGATAGAAGAATAAGCGAGATAAGGTAAAAATAATCCGCGTAACATAGGTACGTAAAGTAATGTTTACCCCGTCCTCGAGATCGTAGGTTGATTTTTTGTTTACAGTTTTGTAAGGATAATCGCCAATTCCTCTCGATAGCATGATGTTTTATTGATTGATTAATCGATTAAAGAAGTTCAACTAACTTAATATAATTGCGGAGCAACTCGCTCAACGAATTCTCTCCTATACATGTAATGCGGTGGTTCGTACTGATATTATGATGGCCTAAACTGACATCCAGGTTTCGCAACGATAACACCAAAGCACTGATTGGTTCATGTTATGATAATATACCAATCGGAGTTTTGGCTAGAATAAACAAAAACGAATATTCAATACTTTCTTTTATACCCATATCAGTGATGAACACATACCAACAAATTATTATACCTCCATTCAATACTCAAAAAATGTATACAGGTATACTATAAATATGAAAAATTTATAATGCTTCTCTTTTTAACGCTATATCTCTGGCGCTAAAAATTGAGCATGAAAAATTCCGTACCTCGAACTGATAAGTTGGTGGATTTTGTCCGATGGAAAATTTTAATTTTATTATTTTAAAAAAATAATACTGAACTAAAATAATAACGCACATCTATAGCCTTCAAATTTCACATATATTATTATCATTTTCAGGACGGGTTCTCCATAAATACTCCAGAAAATAATAGGAGATAAAAAAACAGCAATAATTCCACCTGGCGAAATTTTTAAATACTCAATTTGTTACTACAGCACTACTCTTACGAATATGAATCAATTTCAATTGTAGTAGCGTCATTTTTAACGGTTTTTCATTTATCATTGCGAGAATTCCGAAGGCTTTTATTAGCAATATAATTTCGTGAGTGATTTTATTTATTATGATAAGCATAAAAACAGGTTTTTCGAAAACTTATTACGCGGAAAAGAAACCCGTTCTACTAATACTCGCGTATATTTTTGGGTTTGAATGATCGTTTAATTATAACGAGATTATGCAGATATAACTGTGTCTCTACTATCACACATATGTATAGTCGTGAAATAAAAATTCAAGGTAAACAGTCGATAGAATATTATTATATTAACTACACGGTATGTATGAGGTATTCATAATTACTACACGGACTACGTGTTTAGATTAGAGTTTCAAAGATAATTCTGTAATCGAAGCAATAAATAAAATAAAAACACTAGTAAGCCATGGACAAGTTTCGAATGTAACAGTACACGGTCACGTAAATTGATTATAGTTAAATTATTTTCATCATAAGTAGTAATTAATTGAAATCAATTATTATACAAAGTTAAATATCTACGATCATGACGAGGTTATATAGAAAAATGTTTCATCTATCCTGGAACACCGTATCATTCAAAATAAATAAAGGAGATCAAAAGCGAAAGATCGAAATCGATATTTGAATACGAAATTCAATTTTTGTATTTTCTTGGTGTAATTAGTTTCAGTTTATCAGGTTCTGTACAATGGAAATTAATTTTCCGTATTCGTACATAAACGCATATTTCATTATTCTATGCATTGGAAATATTTTATTTCCGTTGTTATAAAAAGTATGTGAAAATTTATTCGACTCCAAAGCCGACTAACATTTTCTCTCAATGTCATATTACGATTGCATATGTATTAACTAAGGCAAATTAGTGAATAATCGGTTATTTGACACTCTTCAATTATTCTACTTCTATTTTCCGTACTATACACTCTGCACAATACACATATGCACGCAATGTCGAACCCAAAGACAAAGATCAAAGTACTACAACGAGTATCGATGCTGATTAATAATCCACGCAATAGACGACGAAACTTTACTCAGTATTATCACTAAATAATTGACAAATTTGCACAAAGATAGTTACAGAAATTATAGTATAAAAAATATTGCACAATAAAAATTGAACAATTAAAAACCGTCGCGTATCCATATATTATAAGCTACGAATTACGGAGGATTTATACTCTTTCGTAAGATTTAAAAAACGAACGAATCACGCGTTATAATACGACCAACATGTCGGACAACCTTGTCAACCAATTACTAGTCTCATTGCGGGTCGCGAGTTACAGAGAATCCGCACGTAAAATTCTAACGTATGAATTTACATATACATATATGCATTGAAAATTTCATAGCAAGGAATAGTCATTGCTTATATTACGACGCAGATGAACTTGCGTCCATATAGAATTATCGAAAATGATTTTCAACAGTAACGTAGTAACGTTAGTTATCATGGAGTGATCAAGCACAAAGTTATGCGTACTTGATCGTCAAGATTTATAGTCAGCGTGACAAGCAAAAAAAAAAAAAAAAATAAATAAATGAATATAATGATGAGATGTGAAGTAAACTACTGTATAGCAGTATTGATTTTTTGTTAACTGCAGAATGAGTGATTATTCTAGATAACAATTAGAAGAAAAATTGAAAAAAACAAAAAAAAACAAACTATGTCTTTTGAACTTTTATAATTATTATCCAGGCAGATCAGAAGCTAATCATATGTCTGGAATACGTTTAGTCATGCGTTTATCCGGATCATTAAAATCGGAGAGTTGTATTTTCTCCTGAAATCTAATGTATTGTTTCATATATCAAATGATAAAGTAGCTGAAATTTTTTTTTTTAAATCGTGATATAATTCGAAACGATTCTATATGTTTACGAATAATAAAGTCCACGGAGTATGGAGGGACTAATTATTGTACACGTAAGGTAATTGATACCTATACTTTCCGAAAACGCGAGGTTAACGTTAACAACAACTTATAAAATAGCGGAAAAATATATCCAAGAATTTTCGGCATATCCCATACGATTACGTCACGTCGTATAGAACATGGCGATGTAAATTTGTTTGTATAGTTCCCTAATATCTAAGAAGCGATATACTTCTGGTATGCTTGAGCGATGAAGGTCATCGGGGTCAAGTTATGTCTGCACATTTATCAGTGAAATTGTGATAAATCGATATTTGTTGATAATTAGATCGTTGGAATGAAATAAATTTTTTCAAAGTTGTAATTCTCATGAAAAAAATGTTGATGTACGTAAAACTTTTAATACAAACCATGAATCCTAATGATACATTATTAACATCACGCTGTTGATTAATAAAAGAATATTTTTAAATTGTAATCACGAATCGATATTTTCGCGGGAATTTTGAAGCCGGTCAAATACGAGCTGTTTCATGCCAACTCTTTTAGCGCGGTAATGCTCCATTGGAATTAACATACTCCGGGTGCTCCTTCTACAAATGTTATGTTTGAGTAGCACATATGAAAGATAAGAAATCACAATCAGCTGCACCATACCCACGAAGGTGTTTTATGGTTCAGTTTACTCACTCTGAGCAAGTACTCCATGTGATGCACACCCGGGGACAAGGGGACCAGCTGAATGACTGACAGTCCTGACTGAGGGAGTGAATCTGTCGCGTATATATAGCGTTAAAGAACGCCGCGCATCTAGTTGGTTTATCGTTCAGTTCGACCGTCGTATATATCTTATCTTATCAGTTTTAAGCTATTCAGTTTGTGTTATCAACGGTCATTTATTTTCTTATCAAAAAATCATAAAAGATGATTTTCAGTGAGTATCGGTATAATGCACGCGAGAAAAATACAAGTACGAAAAAGGGGCTCGTGCGTTATCTTACATATTTCTTTGCGTCTAAGTGGTCGCTCGTTGATTGAACGCAAAAATTATTCACGAAGTATAGATAATTATAATCGTAACAAGGGTCTAAAGTACGGTTACAACGTGAAACGTAGTTTAAGCACTTAATTACATCAATCACACGAGCTGATGCATACAAGATATGAATAATCGGAGAAAATGCCAAGTCACAGTGGAATATTTTCTAATTTTATGGATCAAATGGCCAGATTTGAAATTACTTGTATTTCAAATTGCATCAATATTCAAAAACATAAAAAGAAATGAGACAATATATAGTATACTATACAAGTTACATCGTTTGATAAGATCATCAGTAACTTAGCTATTCATTGTTTTACCATCTGTGTTAACTCTTCGAATGAATTCTTCAAATGCAGTTGCGTAACTTTTTGCAATTATTGTTTGTTCTTCATTAAAAAACAAGATATATTGCATCATTCTTCAGGAAAGGAAGAATCATAGTTTGAATATACCCTTATGAAGATAATCTGTGAGCTAAAAGGCGATTACATAAGAATTGTGAAAAGTGAAATTCGTTTTAGTCAAGATCACATATTTCCTTGCGAATGAAAATCTGGGCAAATTTTTGCTTTTTATTATTCGGTTTGTAAAAAATTAGGAAAAATCTTCTATTCGGTAGAGTCTAAGCATGACTGCATCCACGCGAGACAAGTTGTTTTTTAAACAAATTTTTACATGTATAATAGTGTAAAAATGAAAAGCTCTAACGTGTGTTAAATCCTTACTTAATTATTATTAAAGGATTGAAACGCGCGGAAGGATATCTGGTCGACAATTTATTGCTTGGTCACGAAATGATGAAGAAAATTCGAACGTATAAAATTGGAGGCACGATTCTCCAGATCCGCCTACAAATTGCGCAAAAAAAAAAAAAAACGTGAGTCTAGTCTAGAATGATACCTCGTATGTACCTGGTCCAATCGTAATTGAAATGTTGCTAATCTATTTACCTACGTGCAAACTTTATAGTAGGATAAAATCGGTAAAATTAAATGTATCATTCGAGAGTTGATGTGAGAATGTATATTGTTTGAAATTTTGAAAACAAACAGTGAAGTATTTGTTTTTTCGATGCAATATGACCCTATCCACACGTTTGGGTTTTTTATCACAAGTTGCACGTGGATATACGATTACCAAGTCGCAATGCGTTCGCACCGCAAAACAGACCGCAACGTCTGACTCCCGTCTATAATATTATAGCAGCTGCACATATTTTGTCTGTATTAGTATGACAGATGAGATGATGGGATATTTTGCTACTGGTGGTCGGGTATCGGTTCAGGAATGAACTTCAACTCTTTTTTCTTTTACATTGTGTTTTTTTCAATTTTCTTTTCCTCTATTTCGATTGTTATCGCTACTATAATTCCCGATTTTGTAAAATTTCCAAAAATCTACTGAATTATTAAATTCAAGTTGTGTTATGAGTGTTGTATACTTATTCATTGGAATTATCACTTCCGACATCATTTCATTATTATTCAAATATTTTTTGTGCAAATATTAGAGACTCCGACGCGGGAGTAAGACGGCTTAGAGAAGTGGATATACTTGTATCCCGAAACATCATCGTCACTTTTTTAAAATCATAAAAAAAGGAAAACTCTACTTTCTATTTGACCGTTTTTGGAAGGTCATTAAATGTAAAGCTTCGGTCATGAAAAAATTTCGTCATTTCTTAAAGGGCAGGAAAATAGTTGTAAATGTGAGGATAGCTTACATTAGATTGAAAAACATAATAATAATAATCTAGGAAAACGTAATAATTCCATTGAAAACATCGGAAATATACAGCGACATGAGAAAACAAATGATTAAGATGAACCGTTCGAGTCAAGCATTCTGCGTCACGAGTAAACGCATATTTATATCTCTATCGCAGAATACATTTTTTTTCACTGAAAGATTCGAAGAGTTGTAATAAGGTTATCAGAACAGCTTGCGCATTATACAATTTTTGAGCTTGATTTAATATCAGTTACTCTGAGAAGAATTAATACTGCCTTTACACACTGATATATATAAAATATAAATTTTGACCGTCGTCTGATTTTGAGTTACATAATTAGAGCAATTCAGCTGAACGAAGAAATAGGAATAACTCAGAAATAAAAGAACTTTCATTTCTGAAGGTGTGAATTGTAATCTGCAATCTCTGAGTTGAGAAAAAGTTTTGGGAATAAAAATTACGACGGTAAAATGTCACTACTTATACGACATTACGTATTATCAAGTTACTACAATTTCGTATTGTAAATGATGATATCTGATGTTAATGAAATGCTGTAAAACTGTATCTCCATTATTCTTCATTCCATAAATGAATCTAGGCAATATAATTTATGTAAAATAGAACATGAGGTTAACGACAGTCTTATATCAGTAAAAGCATGAATAGCGTGGGAGAACTTGAGATATTATTCGTGTCCGTTTTGTTGAATAATCTCTACTCATTTATCAGTCGTTTGTTTAAGGTAATTAATTCGAGTAGACAACGAGCTGAGTGACAGTGGTAAACAATTAATAATAATCTCTGAATTGACTAACCTTTTTATCATCAACTTGAAGCATTATTAGATATTTATTATCGAAGATCAACGGCGCGGCGATCCGGACAACGTCTGACCTCTAACACACTCGAAAGGTCACCCAAAGCTCGTATATAGGTATATAGGCGACACTGACCCTTCGCAAATCTCAGTTAGCTCAGAAATAATATAGATAACAAATAATTAAGTTGAGCATGTCGCGATCTCAGATTATGACGTTATATTTATATCGCGAATTGAACCACGTGATATCATCCCTGACAGAAACACAAATAGTAGATTATTTACAAAGCTAACTTCACACGCATATTCGTACCGGCAAGTCGAGTTTGTGACGTTGTTGGACCACTGAAATTTGGACTATCACTAGCCTAAAAACAAGGAACGGTGGAACCGCCTGCTGGAATAGGACTGAAACAGCTGATCGGTGGTTGTGTGCATTACAGAAGTGTCAAAATTATTACCGTACTAAAAGGTTCGACAGCTCAAAGTATATCGAATGATCCATTGACTAATAGTCACATGTATAATGTCGGCGAATTACTATTTCGCGATAATCGGTCATGCCGACAATCCGTTGTTTGAGATAGAGTTCAATAATTCTAACAAAGATGCGAAGGTTAGTTTTCACATTTCAGGTTATGATTTGCGTATGTATAATTATCTCTATCTTGTTCTTAAATTCTTATTAAACGTTGTAGAAAGAGGATCACCGACACTTGAGTCAATTCATTGCTCACGCAGCTCTAGATTTGGTCGATGAACATACGTGGAAAACTACTAATATGCATTTGAAAATGGTAGATAAATTCAATCAGTGGTTCGTTAGCGCATTCGTTACTGCGACTCATATCAGATTCGTTATGGTCCATGATAGCAAAAATGAAGACGGTATAAAGAACTTCTTTAACGAGATGTACGAGACTTACATCAAAGTGAGTAGAAATGAAAGAAATTCGTTAGTAAATAAAGAATGATCCCTCGAATCAAGTATATAACTTTATTACAAAAAACCAGCAATAAAATCATTCAGGTATTTCATAGAATGAATATGAGGTGATGTAAACCTGTTATTTTTATCTTATATTCTAGTATTCCATGAACCCATTCTACAAACTAAATACTTCGATCAGATCAGTAGGATTTGAGAAGAAGGCGCAACTTTACGGCAGAAAATATCTATCGTCGTAAATCTCGATGAATGTAACATTGGATTGCAATAATTCTTATTTTTTGATCCAAGCATTAGAAGATACAAACCTTCATCCAAATATAAATAATAAACACGATAGTTAATGGTAATCAAGACACTAATCTGTGCGTTATATTCTGTATATTTTTCCACATTGAACTACTGTTTGTTATACCATTCTGCTAATCAAGTAAATTCAAGCTTAAGTTGATTGAAAAATGTATGCCAGATGTAATTGAACGTAATAAAATAACAATAATTTCTTTAATACAAATCTGAAAGTTTTAATAAAGTTGATATACAATATACCAATATACCGAAATTGAAGTAATCATTCTGCAGCCTGATGATGAGACTCCGTTATTGTTGTAGCATACTTTGCAAGTCTTGCAACTGAAAAAAAGAAATACACCGTATTCATCAGATCTTAATATTGAATGAATCATTTCTTTGCTTTGTGAATGATTGCTAAGACAAGTAATTGGCTAATTAGGAGCATTAGCATACCTCCTGTTCCTTCTGCATTTGTTGAGTGAGCAAGTTGTCTAAAATGTCTTGAAATCTCTGTCTCAATGTATAATTTTCAATATTAGCTATTTCCATTTCTTGTTGATGTCTCCGTTGCTTCAACTCCCCTAATTCTGAATAGAGTGTATCTATTCGGGATTGAATTGTGTCTGTGGAATGTCATTTAAGAAAATTAATAACATTATTGAAGAAAACATTTGAAGTCGTTAGTGTACTAGTCCCGAATAGAAATAGTTTCACCATTTGTAAGAGCCATGGGCTGGGACTGAGAGAAATCATCTGGAATCATGTATTCCGAGTGGAATGCTTCTTCCTTTGGAGCCTTAGATATATCAATCAATGATTTTTCACCCTCTTCATTATCGTGGAACATCTCTTTACTGAATTGTGTGACTAGTCCGTTGCTGCTGGATGCATGATTCCCAGATCTTTCCGAGTATCGCACCTGCAACAGACACCATCAACGTTCATCAAAGAAAATCAAAACCCAGAAGATGTCAGTCAGCATTAACAAGAAATAAAAACGGTCTAACAAGATTAGCTGTATCTTTTAAACGTCGATCTATAAAATCAATCAGAAATCTTTTGTTCATTCAGTTTTATACAAAGAATAATCAATCGTGTGAAAATTCGATATACATACCTGCATGGAATTCGAATCAGACACACGACTGTCTGCAGACAATCTACTGTTTTCATCTAATTCCATTATATTGATATTTGCTTCTTCCTCATCATCCTCACTGTCGCTCACAGGTTCTCCAAATATGTCGTGCTCAGCTGTAGATCAGATAAATTAGGAAAATCATGAAGTAAAATAACCGAGAAAACTTGTCTGATTAGTAAACACGATTCGAAAAGCTAAATATGAATTGAAAAGTAAATAAAGTACATCCAAGACAAGAAATTCCGCAATCAATTCAAAGCCTTAGCAATAACCTACCAACGTCAACACTCTGTGAAGTGCTACCATCAATATTTTCTCGTTTAGTCTTAACAGTGCCTGACGATGAGACTTTATTAGGCTTAGTTTGATCCTCGTCTTCGCAGATAACTTCCCATTTAACATTTACAGCTTCGTTATCAACTCTGAGTAGTCTTTTGACCTCCTTTTCAATCTCCGGAGCCTCAACATACTTCTTTTTTAATGTTTTCCTGAACCGTCGACGTCTAACGTTTTTAGCTGAAGGAGTAATTCCATGAGGCCATAAAAATTTCTTGTCTACTTTATTAGGGTCCTTTTTCTTTTGCCGAACTGGAGACTCTTCGTCTGTAGTAGTTTGGTCATCTTCTTCTTTGCATATTACCATCTTTAACGAATTTCAATCAGTAAGAAGCCTTCTGATTACTTTGAAGGATGAAATTTTCTGACCTACCTGACAAATATCAGCAGTTTTATAAAAACTTTTGTTGTCTATTGTTTTTAAGGATTCTACAACCGTTGGTAAATCTACAACCTGTGAGGATTAATTTAGTTTTAATCTTAATTAGATATACGTTTTTTTTTTTTTTTTTTCCTTAAGAAAGATATGTATAAAAAAAAGGATAAAATTACCTTCGCATGAAGTAACCAATGATCGAACCTAACCTCTCCATATCGCATATCATTTTCCAATTTGATACTCAGACGATCTTTTAACGGTAATCCACTACGCAATGTTTCTCGTAATATTTTAGACGGCTCCTAGATAATAATTGATAGTGAGTTACCATGAATTAGTCAATAATATTGATTAATATTGGTTAAAAGAATAACCATTGGCATTCGTAGAATAAATTGACTCTCCAATTCGGCTGGCGGGTCTTCCCGACTTTTATAATCCGAATTTCCGTATCTTATCATTTTTGTGAATTTAAATATCAACGAATTATTGATAAGATGCACTAGCCGCAGGAATTAAAACAATTTCAATACTACAACAGCTTCTGACATTCGCACAACACGCTATGAAATATTTATTCCATTGGGCCGTTGCAAGTGCGCTGGTGAAAATCGAACCGGGCAAAATTCCCCAGAATATTGTTTCAGTAAATAGATTTTGGAACACATACACATCACCGATGTGCGATGACCTACGAATGACGGACTCCCGTACGATTCACGCCGCGCAAACTAATAAGTAAGGCAAAAAAGCCGAAAACTTTTTGAAGAAATAGACATTTTTCTCTTATACTTTGTGTAACTAGATGAATTAAAAGTGAAGCAAAATGCCTTCGGATCAAATACAATACTCCGAAAAGTATAACGACGATAAATACGAGTACAGGTTAGTAATTATCGTGCGTATTGAAGGCAGACTTTAACTAGCACATAACCTTTTCTAAGTTCGATTGTTTTATTTGCAATAAATGATAGGTTTAATATGAAATCTTCACGCATTTGTTAATCTGAAATATAGCTTTACTATAGAATCACGCTGTTAAAAATCTAATAACGTATTTTACAGGCACGTCATCTTGCCTGCAGATCTGGCTCGTCATGTACCCAAATCGCACCTTATGACTGAAACTGAGTGGCGAAATTTAGGCGTACAACAAAGTCCAGGTTGGGTCCATTATATGATGCATACTCCAGGTATAACGCCTTTCAAAAGCTTCGAATCACAATAAAAGAATAAATACTGTTGAATTAAAGATCTAGATTACGTTATAACGCATTGAAGAATTATTGACAACCTTCAAACTGAAGATCTCAATTGCATATTATATTCTCTTTTCAGAACCCCATGTGTTACTTTTTCGAAGACCAAGAGTAGAGGTGCCTATGCTCGTTCGAAGTGCACCTATTCAGTCACAGAGAATTACTGCCTGATCAAATAGGCGTTAGAATTGAGTTATACCTGTTTTGAATTGACCACATACTGTGATAGTACCTCTTCCTTGGTATTTTGCTATTTAGTTATTGAAAAGTTGAAATAATTGTATCTTATTACATGTTAGTTTTATAAGTTGTAATGATACTCGTTATCTTTATGTATGTTAAAATGTCTGAAAGTTAATGTTGAAGTATGTATATTTTCTTAAAACTTTTCATTTAACGCAAATAATAGTAACGAATATATACCAGCAGAAGGATACGGAAGTAAAAAAATTGTATTTTTGTACATCTATTCACAAACTGTTTTCATAGACAATAAATGTAAATTGTTCATGAAAACGTTCTTGATTTACTTATCCCTGCATGATAATACCTAATAGCCATCACGATGAGAGATATGCAAATAAAATTTTGAGTATATTTCCACTGAAAACACGCATGTACTGATATTTTCTATCCTTTGATACCATCCGAATGATGTTTTTTTTTTTATTAATTACATATTATTGCTTACAGAATGATACTAAAATTCGGCTAGGATAACAGAGATAAATGTATTATGCAAAAAGTTGAACAGTTCTGTAAATCTGTCGCTGATATCCTAGCAAAATATTCCTATAACTAATAAAATTGTCAAACTTCCAGTCAAGGACTGATTATGAACTTAATACTATCAAACAAAATATTTGCTTGATTACACTCACAAATTTATCATCCTAAATCCAAGATAATATGCAAACAATCGTTGAACATGCAATGGTTACACTTTTTCAATAAAAGTTCTTGGATTTTATTTTATGCGTCACTATTTTTCAAGCTTTAATAGTCTTTTGAATTACCCCCTCTGATTGTATCATATCACTTGAGAAGAACCAACAACTGTTAACACTAAGTCATCAGCAAAATATTATTTTCACGATATATTTCTTTTCTCTGCGTCGATATGGAACCAAAACTCAATACTATCCTTGCAAACATACGTTAGATACAATATAAGCAGGTGTCACGATATTTCAAACTCTGTTCCTCCTGCATTAGTTTAAGAACTGTTGCAGTATCTTCTTCAATTATTTTACCCCAGCAGAGTCTCTCTTAGAAAATTATAAATCGGAATTGTCGCTCAGTATTTTTTGATAGATTTTCGAATAAGGGCCAACCGCTGCTTGTGAGCTTCGGTAACCGTGGCTCGCTTATAGGGGCGAACTTCGTCGGTACCAAACCCAGGGATCCACATGCTCCAATTTCTTTCTGAAATTTCATTAGAAAAAAACATTACTTAGGATATTTTGTACAGCGATCTTTCAATGTTTTATTTCAACTGGTTTATCTTCTTTTACCTAAATGTAGTTGAACATCTTTCACCTCGACCGTATTCGCGTGTCGATGTTTAGCTAAAAGGCAAGCTGCATTTACAGTAGTTTCAACGAAGTCATCGGCCAATTGTAAAAGCATTTCCTCTACTTCCTCATCCAATTGTTCTGTCGGATCAACTTCTCTTACTAAATCTTGTAGCCGTGTTTTTGTAAGGAACTGCAACATGAAAATAATGAACAAATGTATTAAAATGTTCATATTTCAATGGATCTTCAGGATTTTACAAGCAATATCTGGAACTACGTTAATATGTGATGAGAAAATTGATGCTGGAAAATATAAAAACTACTAAAAATATGTTAATTCCTAAATACGCCAAGCCCTAAATGAATTATTTCAACTCCAAGCTACGATTGCGGATAAAAATTGAAACTGAAATTTTGAAAGATGACTAAAGAGATTCTATTTGATATTTAAACATGTATCAAAATAAAACCTGTGGAAACTCCGTAGAAGAACTGGTGTTTGACAATTGTACGGGTTGGCCTTTAGCTGACTGTGTAACATATTGCGATTGTTGCGTTTGTGTTTGTGGCTGAGGTACCTGAACGGTACTCCCACTTTGCAACGTTGTTGTAACGGATGGCGTTGAATTGCTTGGACCTACCGACTGCAAATTTCCAAGCCCAGAACTGGCGTCAGAAGCTGTCCCTGATTGCACTACAGGATTTTGTTGCGCCATATCTAGAACACGTTTAAATGCACAGTTGATTGATCAATTAGAATTTGAATTGCTTTTACGAATGACATGTCTCATATAATAGCGACAAACAAGTAATATAGATAAGCGTAGACAAGTTGTTGCACTTATTGATGTTTAGTGTTTACATTGTCGTAATAATTGAGTGAATGAATATATGGATAAACGCTGAAGTTTGTCTGAATGAAAAATTGTTAGAAATTTTTTGTTCGTAGTTATCAAATGTAGAATAATAGAAATAATCGAATAGGACGGAATGTTAGTTTGACGAAATAAAAATAACCTAAAATATTCGTTAACCTGTGGAAGTGATTCGTCACTACTCGATTGAGATAACACATGTATGATGAATGTGTGTATAAATCTGTGAATACATACCGAATTTCTGTATCAATTTAATTCAATTATAGACTACGAACACCCCCGAATCAATCAGTCCAACGTAAATTATCCGCGGACTTGAATTTGTCCAAAATTTTTTTAATTACGAAGGAAAACAATTACTACGTTATCCATAATAATATGTCGCCATTATCAAAGCCAAATATGGATTGATAATTCACCACATTAGATTACAAAATTGAAATATTTAAGAAATATTTGAATTTTTTATTATTCATTAAAACAAGATACCAATTTCAAATCACTAACATGACTTAAGATTCTCTAATGCCCGGCGGCATGAACTAACCCAACCTAACCTTACATAAATCCGAATGTTATTGTTATTGTTATGATTCTGTATCGTGATTCGTGATGAATAGTTTCCATCGTTTTTAATGAACTAAATATCAAACTAATAGTAATGGGATGACGATTGATTTGAGTATTCTATAATAATAGATGAAGCTTCAAAATTTCCTTGAATAATGAAGAGCTCGATATTGTTAGGATCAGTTTGTTTGTCGCTGTTACTTGTTGCCGGTAATGAAATACCCAAGAAAAAATTACAAATAGGAATAAAAAAGCGTGTAGAAAAATGTAAAGTACGATCGAAAAAGGGTGATACCTTGTACGTGCATTACGCGGTATGCTTCATCACACTTTACAGATTATTAGACTTAAATGCATTCACACATAGGTAGATCCACTTTTTCATGAAATTATTTTATGTGTAATGCATGCTGTATAAAATTATTTCATACATACTTAACCCATTCGTACCCATTCGTCCTCACGGAAAAACGGCTGACTCAATAAACACAAAAAATATCTTTTTATCGTAATAATCATTTATTTCTAGGGGACGTTGGAAGATGGTACCGAAATTGATAGTAGCTCCATCCATGGCGAACCCTTGCCGGTGACCTTAGGCTATCGCCAAGTCATCAAAGGCTGGGAACAAGGTCTTATGGGGTTGTTATAATTTTGTTTTTAACTTCATATGGAATTTCTTAATCTATCAATTTTCACGACTAAATATCTATTATGAAATTAACGTCATGAGTTTAATAACCGTGTAATTGTCTAGTAAGATGCAGATATCTTAATTATTCAGACAATTTTTTACCCACTTTGTTGCTCAATGCTGTTTATTCTCTGCAACATAACTCTGCTCTTTTTCTACTTCCATATTTATGCAGTTAGAATTTTTCGGAACTGAATAGTCATTTAATAACTCAGTTGATTATATTTTTCAGAATGTGTGAAGGAGAGAAAAGAAAAATCGTTATACCGCCTGATCTAGCATATGGAACACCTGGGGCATTGCCAAAAGTACCTCCTGATGCTACTGTTATATTTATGGTGGAATTGATAAAGCTTGTGCCCAAGGAGGAACTGGAAGAAGTTGACGACGTTATTATCAGAGAGGAACTTTAGTTTTATCAAAGTTACTGAAACAGTAATTTATTGTTGAAAATATTTTATCTATTACCAAAGAATATCTGAAATTTTAAATTGAAATTTAGTTTGAATTTTTATTCAAACTGTGAAGGCCATCGTATCAATAGTTTTTATTGAAACGAGATTGAACGTTGTATAGGAATCTTAATAAACTCTAGATTATCAAAAATACGTTTATTCATCATCGAGCCTGATACGGCTAACGAAAATTATTTTACACATGTAGGAACAATAAATTATTGAATCACATTCGTCTTTGCAATATAGTATGAATATTACAATCTTTTTACTATCTATAAATTCATATAAACTATAGAAATCAGGATTCACAAAATAAAAGAGTCATTGCACGATGGTCGAGTAAATAAAGTGCAAGGACTTGTCATCACAAGTAACATGAAATTAAATTGAATTCAACTGAACAAAACGGAACGAAACAAAGCAGAACCCTGTCTGGATCATGTGTTAGAAATTAATAATACGATATTATCAGTAAAATTAACGAGTGCCTGAGTCACATAAAAAAACAACCAGATGCTAAATGACAGCTTATGTCGATAATGAACATTTACTGCAAATCTTTAAAGTATTTTGAGCGTTGCCTTATTAAGTTACATCAAATAAATTATTTAAAGTCATTTCAATGTAACAAAATATTATGAATGTATAAATTCAATTTTCACCTGATCAACGCTACAGGTCAACAATATCAATCCATACACTTGCCTTGCTTACTATTTTCTGGACAGAATTATGCGTGAATGAGAATTATTACCAGTAGTGTGCGTACTAAAATAAACATGTGCCTGCCATTCATATTTTTAAACTCATAATATACATTCGCACATTTTAGTGCTGGAGACCAGTTCTGAAACACAAAAAAAAAAGTTATAAGACTCCTTGAGATGCTAAATTCAAAAGAATATCAACTACCAAAGACAATCCCAATAGAGAGTGAATAGCTCCCTTCGCTAGTCTAGAATGGCTTGCTGAACTTTGGGATTAGCTCAAATTTGGCTAAAAATAAAAGAAGACTCACTTTTTTTGAAAACCAAATGAGCTCAACAGACATTGTTGTCCCTGTTCAACTTGAGACTTTTTTTTAACTGGTTGAAATTTTCTGTTAACGCTTGACCGAGGTAAACGATTCTGAAATAATGTACTTTGTATTAGACTTGAATCAAAGGATGTATGTGTACCAAAATTCTTGTGTGTATATACCGATTTTGCAGCTCCTTGTATCCCTCTTAGAGTTCCCTTCATACTTGGGCTATTCAGAGCAGAGACTGATAGCAACGTTGTCGAGCCATTCATCTTAGGATTTAACCACATGGATAAATTAGACCTTATAGAATTTGACTGCGAATTATATAGTCCGTTCGCAGAAGGCGACATTTCGGCATTTACCGCTGACGTAATTTCCTTATTACTATTAATCACATTGTTAAATGAATTCATTGCTGGAATTGAACTATCTTCAAGTACAGATAAGGCACTGGATATTTCAGCTATTGTCTTTTCACATGTGGAATCAGATACACACGTTGATTCATCTATAATCAAACGATCCTGAGATATTTCCATTCTCTCATCAGCTGCCGAGATTTTCTCTTCAATTTTACAATCTGATTCCTCATTTTGTAGCTGTTCATCATTTGCTTCAGGAACTAGATGATTGCTGCTTTCTGAAGATAGCGCTATTTCAGTTTTTGAGTCAGTGATTTGATGAGCAGTATCACATTTCTCGGTCACACGTTCGCTGGTCGCTTCCCCACAATTTTCTGAACTTGGTTGAATAGAGGGATCAGATATCCGTGCGAAAAATTTACTTTGGGTAAGAACATTGTTGTCTATCACAGTCGGCCGAAACCTAGCTAGACTTCGAAATTTCGAACGTTGTCTTCCTTTGTCCAAAAGACTGGGTGAAATTTCGTGAGTCTTAGGTTCCTTTGCAAATGGATTTGCTCTCCTAACTAATATCGGAGATTTTTCTCTCTCCTCTGATCCAGATGTATTTAACTGGAGCGTAGATACGTCCACCTCGTGGCACGAACGTTTGCTGTTATCAGATTCGTTGCCTGCGTACAATTTAAGCATATCCTCTTGCTCCATGTCTTCAACGTCTGAAATGATGACAGGGATTTTTATAATTTGTTCAAATTTTCAACAGAATTAAATTTCTGTAGGCCCTACTAATAGGTAAATTAAAGTATATAACAGTAATGTTATTACCGTCATAATGGCGCTTAGGGGACAGTAGAGTTCCTTTAGCGGTCGTTGTTTTGAGAACAGTTACTTTTCCAAATGTATCAGGCCATAATGTTGTCTGCTCACTTGTTTTAGGTGCCTTCTTATCAATTTTAAAATCCTTGCACCAAATGCTATTGTCTTTTATGATCGGTTTTGCTTTCCATGAATTAGTTCTTTTTATACTCTGAAAGTATAACGAACTAATATTCATTTCTTATCCTCAAGGAGAAGATGCGTTAAATCTGACTAGATTTTAAACTTTATTTTATTGAATTCACCTTCCCAGCTGCAAAGGTGTCCGGGTCATAATCATGTAGTTTTTTCAAAGACATAGGATCGTAATTGCCAATAGCTAGCTGCCATGCAAGATCATCGGGCATTTCCTTGCCCGCAAAATGCAGCTGCTCCGGCGTTACATCAGGAGTTGGAGGAGTGAGACGTACTTGTTTCCTATTGAAAGGGCAAAATACTAACTGGTGTTTAAACGTTACATCTGCTCGTAGAAACGCGTCACGATACTCCACAGTAACATCCAATGACTTCATGTTCAGATATGAAGGTAATCTTGTGAGTGCCTATTGATACAAATGTATAAAAGAAAACTTAGTATTTATAATAATAAACAATCGCAGAGAACATGTTTTGTTATAAGTTGCTGAAAATTTTTAGAATATAGTTGAGAAATATTATAGAGAAGATTTAGTGCTGATAGAATGTCATGGAAAACTCGTCAGTCAAAATCACCATCAGCATACCTTGTGCATATCTGTTTCAGCAGTTTTCTTAATGAATTTGCATGCCTTGCTCAAACCAATGCCTGGCAATGAGGGTAAGTAGTCACAGCCCGATAGGATACACATGTAACGAAATTTGTCCATGCTAAAATGCTCGGTGCGGACACCCATGGCCAAATGAAACCGATCTTGCTCAACGAGCACACCATTACCGAGGACATCCATCTTGAAGAATATCTACAGGGACAGAGAATTAAAATGATTGGAGATGAATATAGGACGTTGTTGCATGAAGCTAGGAATAAATATCGTCAGCTTTAGTCCCAGCTGGAGAAAATATCACTCCAAAAATGTCAACAAAATTAAAGAATTGTTTGTAACTCCTAATTCACCTTCTTGCATCCAAACAAAGTGAGGTCACTGTCCTCAGTGATGATCACATCTGCTATTCCGGCAAGGTTCAAGTAAGCAAGCTGGGAATCTGCCTCATATGGTGCTACTATACAATCAATGTTGTATTCGTGGCATGCTTTTATCAAGTTCAATGCCATTTCATGAGATATATCAACGGATCTTCTCAACAAATTTTTTCCTTCAGCTACTTGGCCTATTTTAATTAATTCAGCAGCTCTTCGACGATTTTTTTCTCTCAGTCTAAACAATATTTTCACATAAATAAAGTTTTTTTTTTACACAGTTACTGTGTTGGAAGCGTAATGAATATTCCAAGTAATTCAAACATCATTTTACTGATTTTTAGTTCAGCAGATATAATTTTTGATACTAGAAGCAGTTTGGTTTTATATTTCTGTATAATAATCATATTTTTAACTTGTTGTACAAAGAGGCAAAATAACATACTCTCTTCTCTTTAATTCGGTATCTTTTTTTGCTGGCAAATGACATCCGTCGAACACAAGAATTGGTTTGATTCCATGCGCTAGGAGCATGTTAATGTATTTCATACAATACGTTACATACCTTGAATCACAATAAATGAATATGAGTACATCACTCCTTATTGAGATTATGATTAATATTTTATCAGCAATGTTATGGCATGGTTAATTAAAAATTCACGACTGCATGCATGATAAGAATACATAATTTGAAATCTACTAAAATCGGAGTCACAATTTATAAATTATCGTTTTTGAAAGCAATGAATGAAAAATGTTTCAAGTCCCAAATTAAATCAGACGAAACCTTCCAGGTGTGTAGAGAGGAAATCTTGTTCTCTATTTCCAAATCCTGGGAATATGATCATATTTTGACTAACACAATAATTTAAGCTGCGCCATTTAGTATTCGATCCTTAATTGCTACGTTTGTTAAAGTATAAACATTTGGCAACTTTTTTTTTCGAGGTATATTAGGGGCTGATATAATTTTGTAAAAAAAACCTGAGTCTAGATTGAACATACAACAATTTAATTGACAAAAAGAAGCATTGAATGAAGAATGAAAACCAAGCATCTTACGCATCTGTGGGTTGCCCTAGAGCCAATTTTTCGGAACATGAAAAAGCGCCTTTGTGAAGCCAGCAGTAAGAATCAATAGCAACTGTTCTTCCAGAAAATTGACTAACGTTTCCTTTTGTTGATGCTTTTTCCAAAAACGGTAGTAGCCCGGTGATGCCCATTGTCTTATTATAGGTTGATGTTATTAAATCGGAGCATCAAGCATAAAGATGCTAAAAATCAACTATTAATTGACAGCGTATAGTTCAGTATAATGCGCAAGAATATTCCTTATTCTGTTACTTTAGAGCCTTTAACTATACGGCATGACACTACCACGCGGAGTCCATTAAAGGTAAGCAATGCACCGTAAACTGACAAATCTTACGAACTGGATAGCCTTTTAATGATTTTTGGCGCGAAATAGGGCCATGCGATAATCGACTATCGATTTGTGCGTTCATTAAAAACCCTAGGAATATGGAAATCTGTTTGAATAATATTTTCGCAGGAATGAATTTACTCAAGAAAACCTCGAGGCATGATAAAATGTAATTTCGACTACGGCCTACCTCGATAACGATAACGGGGAAGGCGGTCTGTAATATATAGTTTTTAATAATATGAAATCTAACGTTAAAAAGTCACGTGGCGGACAAGCCCCCCCCCCCCCCCCCCTGCAACGCCTGGTTTGTCACTGACATACACAGATGTATATTGTGTATGCATGTAACTAAGGAGTTGCACGACGACAGTGTTCAAACTATTTTCGAGTCCAAGAACTGAACGTCAGGGTGGTTAACTTAATTTTTCCGAGCCACGTCACACGTCACGGATCGTTGGTAAATAGAAAATTGCACACTATCGACAGAGTGCTAAAAGTGGGATAGTTTGTATTCGCAGAAGTTGTGAATTCACGATTTATAACTAAATTTTACAGTATCAAAAATGGCTACGGCAAGAAGGGCATCGCACGCTGGTAGCTGGTACACGGATTCTGGTTAGAATTCTAAATATTAGTACATTCGGATAATTGGCAATAGACTAATCATTCTTAAGGCATATCATATGTTCTGTTTATAACCTTTATTCGAGGTCATTGACCTTCCGACAATATCACTATATTGTCATTAGTCATGCACGATTTTCGCAACATTATTCTACTCCGACTCTTAATTTTCAGAATATTTTTTTTACTATTATTTATATTGCTCAATTTTACAAATAGAAACAAAAAAATTTCATGTCTTTGTTAATCTGCGATTATCATTCGTCGCGAGTATATCTAACAATGATAATCATGAAAAAATATAAAAATAAAGATAAAACATTTGGATATATTTTTCGTTTTGTTTTATTTCGAAAATATCGAAATTATTTATCATATTATTGATTTTTTTCAATATTTGCAGGCACTGAGCTGAACAAGCAATTGGAAACCTGGTTGACCAGTGCAGATTTGACTCACGGACCAGCCAGAGCGATTATAGCGCCGTTAGTAATATTAAAAATCATTTCAACAATTCTATTACTCTGGCCTTTGAGCAAAAGATTTAAACGAAAATTTACAGTCATGCAGGCTATACCTATTGCGGAGCCTGCGCTGGATTCGCTTATCGACAAATCAGTCCTGTAGTTGTGTGAGTATGATTAATTTTGAATGATGAATTTGTGAAGTTTCTTTGAAAACCAGATGATTCAAATGTTATTATATCCTTATTTCAACTAGACTGACTAGTTTATAAAAATTTATTTTTCAACGATGTAAAAAGAACCAAAAATATTCAAGCAAAAGTATTCGAGACAAAGAAAACGAAATTTAAAGTCTTTTGATTGATTGATACGATTAATCTTAGCATTAGATCAGAAAATACCTGATTGAAATAATAATGAAAATAGCTGTTGCGCAGTCGCAGGATATTCATTTTAGGACCATCTCATCACGTCAGATTGGCAGGATGCGCTCTTTCTTCTGCATCCGTTTATAGAACTCCATTATACGATCTACATATAGATCAACAAAGTAAATATTCTTAATAATCAATCTTAGAAAGTTAATAAACTGAAATCCGTCTCCAGGGAATGTAAAACCTTAATAATGACTTGATTTACACTTATTATATCTAAATATTGTAAATTATACATTTTTTCATCGTATTTTCATAGAATATTAATTCCGTAAAGAAATTTTCATACTCTGGATATTCTCTCAACCCTTTTTATCATAAAATATATCAATTCCTCTCTCAATTCACAATTTTCAATTATCTTCCCATCATAGTTTATAGAGAACTAGAAGAAACTAATCAATTTGAATGGATGGATATGGACACTGACGAGGATGAGCATAGCATTGAAATGCATCTACCTTTCATTGCCAAGGTCATGGAGGAGTGAGTGTTTCATACAGTCATAAATAGTCGAAGTTAATTTCAACTAAATGTTAATATATTCCAGTTTACTTGGCTATTATTTGCCAGCAAAACTGATGTTCTTAATTATTTTGCATAAATGTGCTAACTTTGTTTCATCACCACTAGATACGTTGAATCTAATTTTGAATTTTAATAATATTCAAGGTTCAAGGACTCCTTTACCATAGTTCCAATTTTGGTAGGATCGTTGAGTCCGGATAGAGAAGCTGCTTACGGAAATTTACTTGCTCCTTATTTGGCTGATCCTCAAAGTTTATTTATTATATCATCTGACTTTTGCCATTGGGGCCAGCGCTTCCGTTATACTTATTACGATCAATCATGTGGTCCGATACATAGATCTATCCAAAACCTTGATAAAATGGTGAGTGCTCTGTCTACCTGCATCAGATAAACACCGAATTATCACGAGATTCACATAAGCCTGTGATATTATTGTCAAATATCTTTGTTTCTTGCCTTGTGGCATAGTTAGCTTGAAAATGAAAATACTTATTCAACTTATGTAATTATAAATATTTCAACCTTTGCAGGGCATGGATATCATTGAATCGCTAAACCCACCTGCTTTTACCGAATATCTTAAGAAATATGGAAATACTATATGTGGAAGACATCCTATCGGAGTTCTTCTGCAGGTAAAAACAAAGAGAAATGATTATCTCCAATATCTTAGGATTATCTACGCAGAGTTTCATTTCATAGACAAATTTGTGTAACTAATATCGCATTGATTCAATATTTCTCTGTTGTTTTCCTCTTCTCCAGGCTATAGGCAGCTTAAGAAGTAACACTAATGGGCAGAAGATGAGTCTGAAGTTCCTTAAATATGCTCAGAGCAGTCAATGTAATAATATGGGTGATAGTTCCGTTAGTTATGCTAGTGCTGCTTTGTTGCTTGAGTGATATGGTACTTTAAATTTAACCAAAGCACAACGTAAGTGGTCTGGAGTTTGGTGGCAGTGTCTACGGTAATATTACAGTGAAGATATTGTATAATATGATCAGAATTCAATGTTATACTATATTACGTAGCATGTAATTGACTGAAATGCAGAAGAAGATATTTGCTCTTTTGAAGCCAGGAATTATTTAACTTTAGAATAAATAACAAGGGTGAAAACACATGTTATAGAAGATAGATTTTTTTAATAATACTGCAATAACAATGTGTTCAAACGAGACGAGTGATTTATTAACAGAGCTTATGAAGCTTGAAAAACAGATACCTTGAGAACATAAATTTGATTTTGAAGATATTTTTTTTACCCTAGGATTAAAGAAACATGGACATAGCTTACTTACTAGATAATTTAATGCCTCATTTTGAATACATTATTTGTGGCATAAATGTTGCATAAATTTAACCCGGGCGATTTCTACAATATAGAATTTTCTCTGCTGGTTTAATAGTTATATTAATTTTTGTATAGATAATACTGTACTATTATTATGGAAATTACACTTTTACTTAGATTGTGTAAAGCCTGATTTTGGTCTAATACTTACAGTGTTAAGTAGAGTACTTTTAATTAAATTTCTCAAGAACGAAATATTGAAAATTTCATTGCTGTGCTTATTGTTTGAATGATAACAGTGCTTAATATCTTCTCTGTCGTAGAGCGGAAGACTTCTGTAATTAATAGACATAACATTGATCATATCTTATACTTCGGAAGTTACTTAGATATTTGCCAGTCACTGTAGACATGAGACGTGCAATACTTTGATAGATCTTATCGTCAGTCTCAGAATCTGACCAATAAATTGCTTGTCCTATGCTTTGTGGTATTTTGTCACTAATGGATTGAAAAGCCACAAGATATACGTAATTACGTATAAAATACGTAAATTCTCGATTGTCAGGACTGCTTGCAATTTATTTTATACAAGCCAATGTATTCTAAAATTGATTTTTTTGATTTGTTGCAATTTTTAAAACAATCAATTAATTAATTAATTCTTAATAGCTAATAAATATGTATCTTAATTAACAGCAGATTGTGACCTGTTTTTCCTATCGTGAAATTAAATTTAGGAATGTGCGACCAGAACAATGATGAATTGATATAATCTTAAACTCAATTAAATTTGGACTATAAATTTAAATAAAAGTGCCAATTTCAAATAAAATCGATAATTAATTGTTTGAAAATATTACGCTATCTAATAGTTCGAGTCCTAGACCCAAGGAGTAAATTTTGACCAATTTAACTCTATGTAAACTTGAATGGCATTTTAGCACAGGAATAGTTTTGAGTTGTAAACAATTGTAACATACGTTAATATATTGAACAGAGCTGCTTACATTTATTATTGTTTACTCCAATAATCGGGTCAACAATTTGATAAAATGCTTTTATCAATTTGTCGCTATAATATTCGTAAGTAAAGTAAGTAAGTGATATAAAATTAGTATTTCGACCTATTTCAAATGTTTTTATATTGTGTATTGATTTGTAATTTAGCTATGTATACGAAATATATAACAGATTGTTTAAATTTTTAGTAAAAATCAATTTCCCATCTCGAATCTAGAGAAAATTACATAAGATATACATTTATTAAATATAATTGAAGTTTATATTGCAATATTATAAATATAATTTATTTAACAAGTATCAAATAGTTGAATAAATTATTATCAGTAGTTTTTTTATAGTTATAAAATTATATTATAGCCATTCAACATAACTGACAAAAATCATTTAGTTCACATTCGTTGAATAGAAGTACTACATACATACGTACAAATAAACAAATCAGAAAATGTCATTACCAAACATTAAGTTGTACAATTTCAACAGTAAATAAACAGTTACTCGTAAACATATTTCATATTTTACGGGATTCGGAATTTTTTTCCAAAGATAAATAATGGTGATGGACAAATTGTGAAATTTGGTAAAACTTGAAAAACGTATTCTCTGAATATTGTCATATGTATATCACTGTTAACATGCAAATATAACTCAATAATACGTGTGAAACATTGAGTTCTACATTCGAAACGGTTCGAACCATTATTCTTTCAATTATAAGATCGGTGAAAATCAAATAGATTGGATGCAATGGATAGACTAAGTTTCATTCTGTAATAAGATATTCTACTGTTGATCAGTAACGGGGGAGGATATCAAATTTAGATATATATCATATTGTTGATCGAGTCCAATGTAACAGTCTGACATTACATAGAACGTTAATTTTTTTCTCCCTGTAACAATTCGAGAAAAAAAAATTAAAAGTTATTAATTTAAGACTGCATCTCATCTTTGTCAACAATTAACTGGTGTGAACTGTACATGCAAATAGGTCATTTAAATTGATTATATATTTACCTAAGTATGGCGGAGTGGCAAAGAATAATTGATTGCTTCTACGTTGTCCTCTGACGCCGGATGCTCTCTTCAGTGCCAATAATTCCACTTCTGTTTCATCTCCTAAAGTTAAAAACCACCCTTCGTCTTTTCCTCTTGGAAACTTGGGGCAATGCGCTTTAAGATTTGAAGAGTGATTCTTTCTTTTCATGTTAACAATTAACGTGTAATCATTATTTTCATGGACGTCTATCCAGCAATCTGGTCCAGCAGGTTGAGGCACTGTTTTTTCTGTGCTACCATCAGCCCACCATCCTTGTAATGTTAATTCTACCGATATAACTGGCATATCCTTGATAACCTGATGTATCTGAGAATAAAACAAAAATTGTTATTATAATCTTATTAAAAGGAAAACAAAGTAGGATGGAAATAAAAATTACCTGCTGAATTTCATTGTCTGACAATTCTTCCTGCAATGCATTTGCTAGGCGATTGTAATTGCCTTGGGTAACTGCGCATAACATAGGCAAAGATTTTGGCAATGAAGAGAACAAGCGCAAATGATCCTTCTCTAGGTGAGGTAGAGTTAGTAGCGCAGGCTCGTCAACCCATCTCGCTTGGATAATCATTTGAAGAAGTTGCATGAGACGCAGTGATGCTCCAAGCCAACCCCG
This sequence comes from Tenthredo scrophulariae, assembly GCA_963978835.1. Lineage (NCBI taxonomy): Eukaryota > Metazoa > Arthropoda > Insecta > Hymenoptera > Tenthredinidae > Tenthredo > Tenthredo scrophulariae. The sequence continues at coordinate 13,628,679 of OZ022227.1, forward strand.
ATCAGCAACGATATCTATCATTGCCTGGTTAAAAAACAGAATTCATTAACATAAATCAATTTCTTCATGTGCAGCAATTTACAAAGTTCATATGTAATTTCGATTCCGTTGAAATAATGGTCAGCAAATTTACCTGCAGTATTCTGATAGCTTGATCGAGAACAGATTTAAGATCTGTTAGGTAGTCTGCGCAGGGCAAAGGCAGTCTAGAGAAATGGGCTTGCAGTAATAAAAATGTTTTAGTGTTCGGAGAATCTAGCGTTGAAGATTCTACACTGTAGCGACACATTTTTGCCAATTCCCTGTAAAGATTGAGGAATTATATGTGGAGTCATAATAAGTAGAGAAAAATAAAATGTATTGTAATGCGTCTGAAAAGTCCAAGACAGGCGTCAATGAAACAAGTGTTTAAAGACCAGCTCCTGGTTTATAAGATAGTGTGAAATAAAGCAGATCTCAAAGCAGATCGATAAGCAGTGGGAAAAGAGAGAACATGTTTTTCTCAATAGGAAACAAACTACTCTACACTTGAAACTTGATCATATTATACAATTGTAATTACTAACTCATTGAGTAAGTCTTCATTGTGCCTCACTGGTAGTTGATTGTACTCATGAGCATCGCATGCAATTCGCAAAAGTTGTTCTACTGTGAGATTTGCTACCAATTTTTGATTGAATAGTAACATTGACTGATGCCCCAGGTAATAGAACGACGCTATTCTGCCCATCGCTAGAGGAGACAAGCATTGCTGATCCTGAAAAGTTAAGATATTACTGAATTAGTGAGTTGTAATGTATAGAAATTTCTCATTCGGACGGGAGAAATTAATATTTGTTTAGTGAGAAATGATTCAGACGTCAGATCAGGGCATCCACATGAAGTAGAATGAGCGGTACTTCAAAAGTAATTCTACGTAAAAAAAAGTGGAATATTCACCTCGTCGTAATCAATACAGTAGGAATCTATTAGTACACTGAGCGTTTTTTCAACCAACTCAGAAAGATAGCGATTGACTTCCTCTGGTTCTAGAAGATCCAGTTCGTAATATCTCGGATTCTTCATTAATCTTCTAAAGAAGTATGTCCAAGTTAGATAGTCTAGAAACTCTTGTTTATTCTTTATTGTGCCAGCAACAATCTCTGCGTTAATGTGATCAGGCAACACTTCTAGCAAGCTTGATTCGACCGGGAATGGCTCGTATAAGAATTTCTTATAGAAGTTCTTTTTTATGTCATGAACAAGAACTACGGCGACACCAGAATCATCGAATTGAGGTCTGCCAGCTCGGCCCATCATCTGTAGCACATCTGTTATCGGCATGTCAACGTAACGCTTCACCTTTCCATCGTAGTATTCAGTTCCTTTTATTACAACCAAATGGGCAGGGAAGTTTACTCCCCAAGCTAAAGTGGCTGTTGCTATCAATACCTGAGGGGAAAGAAAAAAATGACCGTGTTAACATTTCAAAGTTGTAACTAAATCTCTCCAATTCAGAAAATTAGACTCACAATTTAAGCTACATCACATCTACGCACCTGAATTTTATTATTCACAAACAGTTCCTCAACGGTTCTTCTATCCCTGTCTTGTAAACCTGCATGATGTAGTCCAATTCCAAAAGCTAAGGTCAGTTTCAAATTCAAGTCTTTAATATTGACCAGGATATTATCCATTTCATCTTCAATCATATGCAACCATTGTTTAGGATCATCCTCCGCAGCAAGGTATGCAATCAAATCTAAGGCTGTTAAACGGGTTTGCCTTCGAGATGATACGAACACGAGAGAAGGACTGCAAGGAGCGTGCTGTCTAATTGCTTGAAAAGTGGGCCGATTCATTGTCGCCATTCTTGGACAGTAGTGCTTTCCTGGAAATCCACTGATGTGAACTTCTAGTGGAACTGGTCGAACCGAAGGTCGGAAATTGTACAACCCCATCTAAAAAAACAAAAACAATTTCAAAATAAAAGGTCAGAAATATACATGTGCAAGTTTTTCGAAAGTAAGAATAATTATTGCAGGGCATTTACTTGTTCGATTCCAAGCCAGCTAGCTAAGTCCACAGCATTAGCCAAAGCCGTAGAAAGACCGACAATTCTTAATGACTTGGAAGTGTGAGAGGCGATGAAGTTCGTTCTTGAAACAATCACCTCTAATACTGGACCTCTATCTTCACCCAGGAGATGAATTTCATCAATTATAATCAGCGCTACTTTTTGGACATAGTTTCTTGTCTGCCAACTCCGACTGATACCGTCCCATTTTTCAGGGGTCGTTACGATTACGCTTGCACTTGCTATGGCTCGTACGTCTGGAGAAACGTCACCAGTCAACTCTACAACTGATTTACCTAATTTTTCTTCTATTCTTACTTTCCAGTCGGTGATTCTTTCCCGTACCAAAGCTTTGAGTGGAGCTATGTATACTATCTACAGAAGAAATTTTCATGTAAGATCCTGTGATAGAAATACATAAATGGGACAAAGGTTCTGGCTTACTTTTTGATCAGGATATTCTCTGAAGACTCTAAACATAGCAATCTCTGCAGCTATAGTTTTTCCCGAGCCTGTTGGAGCCCCGAGAAGAACGTTATTATCGGTATGATAAAGGCAATGAAAAATCTGCGTTTGAATTGGGTTGAAGTGAGAAAATTTGTACAATTTCTCGAATTTTGGATCTTTCAGAGCTGTTACTGGCAACGGCTGGAGTTCTAACAAATCTAAACATATTTATAGAGAAGCATTACAATACACGTATACAATTCACAGATATTTATAATGTGATGGATAAAGTGTTTCGTACTTTTCTTCATTCCTAAGTACTTCAAATTTAGAGTATAACTTAGTTACCAGTATGGGGTGGGTGAGTCTCTGGAAGTATTAAACCTTGGAATGATAGGGCCAGTACCATTTCACATCCCAACCAACGATCGCTTACAGCTTTCACGAAGTACTGCGCTGGCAAAGGTTCGGAGAGTGGAATTGTCATCACAAGATCCTGAGCTGCTTTCTCGTAAACCTACATCGAAATTAGAATCGAATTAGAGAATTCAGCTTCTTGGAAATTTCAGTTCGATTAATCACCAACAATTCGGAAGTATCTACTCAAATATGAAATGCAATGATAATCAATTGTGAAAATATTGATGATAGATAGTAGATTTCTCGTTTTCAAAAGATGGAAAATATTATGAACAAGTTCTCACCATTTTCCTAGTCACCAAAAAGTATTCATGATGATATATGAAGTTACTATCTGGATCTTCTATCCATATCCAAAAAGCTTCAGAACTCTTTCCATGAACTCTATCATTCCAATGAAAATCTGGATAGATTTTCAAACGAATACGAAGAACTGTGCGTGTTATTGGTTGCATAGTTGCCTCTAGTTCTAGGGCAGGAAATTCATTGCAACACTTTTTGACAATACTTCCCATCTTCTGGTTCCTCAGGATGGTTCCTAACAAAATAAACAAAAAATAGGATGTTGAAGGGATAATTTCACGCACCATGGTCCAATTTGTCATGTCACCCCGGATGCTTTACATTTCTACAAACGTCCTCTTTTTATACACTCAACAGATTGTAATGGTATTATTAACGCACCAATTTCTTGGATGTCCATATCCTTGAGCTTTTCCATTGTCAGATTACGGTCTTCTATTTTGGTGATGATATCAAACGGTAAGCAGCAAAATTGGCGCATCGGACTCATATGATCCCATTGCTGAAGTTCCAGCATTTTTGCCATGCCCAACAATCGTCCAGCCATTATTGCGTTGTTTTTTCGAAGCACCATCTCAAACAGTGCTCGACAAATACGAACAGCATTCTGTTAATAGTAAATTCCAGAATGTTTGAACATTTGTATAGATGAGTCATTGTAAAACGTGCAGAATGAACAAATTCAGATCGCCAATTTCCAAGATTAAATCTTATTGATGAATAAAAATTGTCTCAGTATCATATCTTCTTTTTATCTTACCTGCGTGATGTAGGACATGTCCGATAAGAGTGAAAATGAATTAACGCGACCCCGAGACAAGAATGTTTGCAGCAAAATGTTTACTTTTCCATGAATATTCTCCGTTCCACCCAGCACCAATACCTCACAATAGTCTCTAGTTAAATTATCCAATTCATCCATTTCATCATCTCTGACCTATGAGATATCAACGAATAATAAATGTAGTGGTCACATAAAATATAAAGATCGTCATTTGATGAGAAAACGCTGTAGACTTGTGATAACTTACTTTGAGCTGTTCGAATTCTTGGGAGCTAGATATCATTCCGAGAATATCAGCTTCAGTCATAATCGGCTTCATATGTTCGTTGAATATTTCCACGGTATCATATTTAATATAAAAGTGACTCGCTGTTCGGCCCAAATCTTTGAAAAAAAAATTTTCATCCAAGATTATAGTGAAACTAAAATTTAAAATATAAAATCGTGCTGATTTCCTACCAGTTACACTCAGATCTCCAGTTCGAGGAATGTAACGAATCATTCTAGCTTTGTCCAAGGCTTTTGCTGCCGTGTCTATCAATTCTTTTCGTTTTCTTTCCAAGTTTGGATCTTCGATGACATCCTGATAATTAATACCGTACACTTGAGGGTTCAGTCTCATTCGTACAAATAAATAAGTGTAACTTAGCCACTCCACGGCTTCCTCCACGTTCGATATTGTGCCCAACGTAATCTGCGATGAAATGATGAGATTCAATTAGTAAGCATAACAGAACTTGAAATTTTTTACGCATAGACTGACTATATTCCTTAGTTACTAAATACATGATAAAATCTGTGGCATTCACCTCCGCATTTAAATTATCAGCCAAGTGGGTAATGAAGTTACTCTCAATTGGAAATTGATTCGTTAGGAGGGAGAGATAATGCGACAATTTGTTGTGTGTAGTGATAATCGTTCCGTGTCCAGATGTATCGAATTGTGGTCGACCGGCACGACCAAATATTTGCAAAACATCCAGTATGCCTAAGTCAATGAACGATCCGTGTTTCGAATCATATATTTCTGTACCCTGAGAAGAATATATTTTATTAACGTAGAAACTAAAAGTGATTCTTTGATTCACTTTGTATAGTAATCGTCTCAGAAAATCTTACACGAATGACAACAGCATGTGCCGGTAAATTCACACCCCAAGCTAGTGTAGACGTGCATACAAGGACCTTTATTAAACCATCGCCAAAATATTTTTCTACAAGATTTCTGAAAGAAATAGAAGTCGTGTTATTCAACTATGTGTAAAGCATCCCAAAAGTTCAACAAGTTTTTGTAGGAAGAGTATTTTTCTTGTCCGAATTCAGGGAAGCTCGGTTCGGTATGTACTCACCGATCCGTACGTAACATGCCTGCATGATGTACAGAAAAACCATAAGAAAATAACTCTCCAAGATGCTTGTTACGCGATTTTGCTAAAGCTTTTTGAGCAAGTCCAGTGTTACTGTCTGATGTAAACAGTTTTTGTGTTCCATTTTGCAACGCCATTTCTTTGAGAACTGTTGCTGTTCGGATAGTAGCGTTACGAGCGTGTACGAACACCATTACCTAATGAGAATTAAAGAAGTTTAGCATTTTTGCGAAGAAATAAGCCATTTAACAACTGAACCAACGTCAGAAATTTATCTGTCTACATAAAAACGATGAAATTCATGAAAATTGTTCATGCACCGACCTGATGACCCTTACGAACCATATCAACAACATGATTATAGCATACAAGGTCCATATCAGCCATTTGTTGTAAGGGTTTCAGCGCTTTCACACCGATGAATGTCTGGCCAAGAGGTACTGGTCGAAATCTATGGTCAAAGTAGAACAGCCCCTTGTGTAGATTGACACGTAGGAATTTTGCAACGTCTGTATAATTGGGTAGGGTCGCTGAGAGACCAACTATTCTGATCATGCTTTGGGATGATTCAACCTGACAACAGATGAATATGTAAACATTAATCAATGTTCGATTAACTAGATTCTTTTGCAAATTAGTTATTCATCTTTTCAAACATATTTTCCTTGTAAACTAAAAATCAGAATCACATCCACTCTGATTCTAATGATTATACATAATGAGTACAGTTCAAGACAGTGACCTGCAATTCATAAGAAAAAAGTATCACCTGTCTCAAGGTTCGAGCAACTAATGCTTCCACAACAGGCCCGCGATCTCCGTGGAGTAAATGAACTTCGTCGATAATCAGTAGCTTTACAATACTTGTAAGTGCAATATCGCCCGATCCTTTTCTCGTAACTACGTCCCACTTTTCTGGAGTAGTTACGATCATTTGAGTCTGCTGAATCTCAACTTTTGTTAGCTGCATATCACCAGTTAGTTCTCGTACGGTAACACCCAGACAGCCTAATCTTTTATTAAAACTTGCAGTCATTTCAGCGGCTAAAGCTTTCATCGGTGCTATATATACTATCTTGAATTGATCTTTCTTCAAAACACCTTGTACAATGTGTAATTTGAGCTGATGTATTACAGTGAGCATGGCAACATTGGTTTTACCAGCTCCGGTTGGTGCACATATTAACAAATTCTCGTTAGTATGATAGGCAGCGTCAAATACTATGGTTTGAATTCGATTCAATGATTTTATACCGTGGAATGCCATTTGACCGACCTGGAAAGAAATTATAGATCAGATTTGTGCTGTGGCTATAATTTGTGAGGAAAAAGCTTGTGAAATTTAACACATAATTTCATTTCTTATTTCCGAGTCTGGGTTGCAGTTGTGGAGTGGTAGAGAAATCTTTGGTAAGATCTACTGCAACTTGTTTGGCATTACCTCATCTAACGAGGAAATCATCACAGGATTATTTCCAACATCCATAACAGCGGCAGGAGGAACTGGGATATTCACTTCTTCACATAGCTGGGAATCTTTTCTTTCGACATTTTCTGGTAGCATGACCTTCTGCCCGGAGACAAAGCCTGGAAGTGAATTACCATTCTTGCACATTGAGGCTTTTTTCAAAGTATTGAATGAAGGACTGATGAATGATTATCATCATTTTATGAATCGATTAAATCAGTTTACCTGCTGCAGCTTTAGCAGTAAGTTTCGAATCAAACACAAACGGGTATCGTTCAGCTTGAGCAAGAGATGGAAAAAGACTTTTTTTGCTAGTGTTGAGGATAGGGGCTTGCATAGCCTGTCGCATCAATGCTTCTTGTCTTTTTAGACGTAACTCGACTGGGTCAAAAGTTTCCTCGTCTTCATCGTCTCCACTTTCCATTCGATTTGATATTTTATTCATTTTTTTTTCTTCCTTCCTATACTGCTTTATCAGTTGCTTTTCCTTCTCCGATTGAACAATTACTTGACATCCTACCTGAGGCCTTGGCAATGCTTTAGTACCAAAGAAAATAAGGGATTGATAATATATAGTGATTTTGTACCAGGATTCTTTCTTATTTTAAGAGGTATGGTATGTTTCATTTACTTTCAGAGCGTACATAATTGCATTCTGGAAACTCTTAGATAATCAAAGCTTAGGAAATGATGAAACTCACGTGCAGTATTCTTTGGTATTTTCTGTACTGTAAACATAGTAATGATGATTTTCTGATGCTCGAGAACATACTCGATAAATTCTATATTCTCATATCCAAGAAGATCGAAAAGTTCTGTTTGGAGATTATCACCACCGCATTTCAATTTATCCACTATCATGTGTCCAAAATCTTCATATTTCATCTCTGCTGAATATTGTTCATAACATTTTTTCAGTCCCTTTGTAAATTTGCTTTTTTCAAACTAGGAATTGAAGTATACTATCAGTATATTGCATTTGTTCAATCGTCCGTCGATATATACTAAACTATTGAGAATTAGTCAAAGAATCAGGCTCATAGAATTCAATAAATGATAAAATAATTCCGCTGGTATAAGCATACTATTAGAAGAAAGTATAATACAAGTGAAAAGATCGTACATAAAATTATAAGCCGAGAGGAATAAAAGACCTGTAAGTCTAAAAAATACTATGTATACTATAATCATATTTGTTATTGGATATTTATGAACACATGGTATATGTATACCTCAGTTTTATTTGGTATAATTGTATCCACGTTGTAAGCCATGGTAAAATTGCTAGTAATTTTTATAGGATTCTTAGCCGACATATCTTGAAGTTGTTTAGTTTCTGGCCACGTGACTTTGGCTGGATAAAAGGGAATATCAAGACCAAACATATCTGGAGGAAAATTGAAAGGACTGTTCTCCTTTTCTTCTGAATCAAGTAAGTAGTCCAAAGATTCTTCTGTGATTCTTCCTCTTATGGATTTTATTATCTGAAATATAGAAACGTTGAAAATTAAACTTTCATCTCAAGGTTGTAGTTTAACAGTTTAAGAAAAATCCATAAATTTCAAGTGAATTCAGATGAACATCATCAATTTTCCTACAACTTTTACCTGCATTATTTTGTTAGCTATCTCTGGTGTTATACAGCCAAATGTTTGTTTCAAAATCTTTAAATTCTTTTGGCTAACATTACTCTCATTTATCAGAAGCTTCAATGTGAAAATTGCTGCTTCATCTATCAATGCAGAAGTTTGCCCATCTGAAATGTACAGAAAACCTTTTTTAAAAAGAAAGCTACAACACACTAAAAGAGCAAGAAGTTGATGTTTGAGAATTATCAACATAAACGATAGTCGAGCATTATTTCCAAATACATCAATATGATGTTTAAAATTCCATGTTTTTATTCAAATTCCCTACTTATTCTTGATTTTCTCTGTTTCGAATAAGCCTAGAATAACAATACTAACCACAGAAGCTAGAAACTTCATGATGTAACTCATTTAGATACGGCACAGCGTCTTGATCTACAGATTTACAAATTTCAGACCAATTTGGACCTCTGAAAGCAAACATATTAAATTTGTTAAGTAATCAGGATATAGACTGTCACAAAAATACCACGAATCTTCCTAGGTATCAATTCTCAGTTATCGACGATTAATGTAACTCACTTTTTCAACTTCGCAGCTCTTTCTAGCCGTTTGGCAACAAGATTATTCTTTTCATTTTCTAGCTTTTTCGTTCGCCCCAAGTCTGTGAAGGCTCTTAGCGAACGGGTGAGGCGGGGTAGCTCCCGCATCCCCACAGATTTGAGCAGCGCTGTTAGAAGTTGAATTTCTTTATACCACCAGCTGAAATTTAATTAGAAAGTTTTTCATCGATTTTAACGAATTTGGCATCATATTTCCGAGCAAGGTTGTCACGCTGCTAACTGGGTCACTATTGAGGGTGAAAATATGAAGCAATATGCTAATAAACCTGATAAGCACGGTCTACATAACCTATATTAAATGTCATATGGAGAAGCAAATGTTGGCCGACTTCTGTGTGTTAACAGACTATAATAAATAGAAAAATAGAATAAAGAAGAGCTCGGGTACCTACTTGAAATGTCAACGATTCCGATAGAGACGGGAATTACATGTTTAGTCTCTATGATACCGAAAGCCTAGGAAACGAAATGCTTGAACTGCTGCTTGCGAACTTTTTATGCAGCTACAATTGGCTACAATGTGCATTGCAAAATAAACGGCAATAATATGCAAGGGGTTTCCCCCTACTAGCTGAATGTCACCTCGTTCTTTTCATTTACCGATAATGTAGATTTCGGTCATTCACATCGTCGGTAAGGGTCTATGTAGTATGTAGACGTCATGGACGAGTTTTAGGTTATGTTAGAGTCATTCAATAAATTTACGTAAATATACGTAGAATATTAGAATGGTAAATATTTTGTGTGTTATAAGCGTAGAAATGTCAATAGTTCACAATGCATGCGATGATATTCTATCTTGAAATTCTCGGAAAGCGTAAAGATGAGAAGCAACATTTTTCGAGGTTATAGCGTAGGGCACCCTATATGTCAGGATGGGATTGCTACCACCTGCCGATTGGACTCAAGGGTTGGATTTCGTCAAGACATGATGCAATTGTTGATTATATTCGAAAAACTCGAACTCATTAAAGAGTGAGAATATTTATTGCATAAACGTTTTCTATGAATGCAGCAGGACAGAAGACTGAAAGGAAACGGGATATCAATGAGTTGCGACCGGAAGAATTAGGGGAGTTTTGTAGGCAGATAGAATGCACTGATCTAGAATCAGGAAAAATCTAGGAAATATCTAGTGTTCTGAAACCGGAGGTTTGAATGTATAAAAAAATAGTCACTTCGAATTGCAATTGATTATTATTTATTCACAATTATGTTATACACATTGAGTAAACATAGATAAGTATAATAGACTATTCAGTTTTAGTATCCAAACATTTGTATATTTGCTCCTGGGTTAGTTTTATTATTTAACCGAACATTTTAGATGTCATCCCCTCCAACACATTGGCCGATGCCACCGCCAGCCTATCCCCATTATACTTGAGTCCATCATTTCCCTTAGAATAAGGAAACGCGCTGTCGGTCTGAAGGTAGCAGTCACCAGTGTTTCTGTAACAATTAGTCACATTTGTAATTTCGATATCAAATGTTTGAATCTTTGATAAATTCAGGTACAGTTACAGCTGGAGTTCTAATGTAAAAAAATTTGCTGAAAATGTTATTACTTCAGCGAAAATCCAAAACCCATGTTGTCGATGGCGCCTGTGCACCTTCCAGCCTCAAATTGATTCCAAGAGTCACGAGTAATATTCGTTGATATCAGTAAACGAAGAATATTTGGATAACTCACAGAACAATTCAATGGAGGGATCGATTTATAAATGTATAGTAAATTCTAATTCCATGATTTAAGGATGAACAGTTCCAAACTTACCTGCGGGGAAAATCAAGAAGTGTGACAGAGACACAAGATTACTGACAGCGCTTCAAGCTAATATCGGGACGCACTCTTCCGCAGTTATGAGTTAATAAGCCCCCAGATATGTATACAGCTGTTTGTAATTGCGTCGATTCACAAGTGAAATAAATGTGCACAAAATTCTAGATCATAGGAAGTTTTTTTCTTGCGTCATTATCTTCACGAATTTGTGTAAACAGATCTACCTAATTTCGTATCCTGACACAAGAGCAATGCTATCTTCTAGATTTCAATTAGGCATGTTCAAAATGTGTATATTTGGATAGAAAATATTCACAGCTTGTGTTATAGTCAATTCCATAAAGTTGTATGTCTATTGTATATTACTACTAGTGATAAACTTCTAGAATTTTGCGCATCCTATTTCAGCAGAAGGGGTTTATCTTATCGTCTGGACATTAACTACTTTCTCAAAGCTGCTCGTCTGGACATTGACTGCTTTTTTTAGGTGCTTTTCACGTGTGTTTTTTTTTTCTACTAGTAGTATTGTATCATTACTACCAGTATTCGGTAGGGACTCTATCAGTTCTGTTAGGTCACAAATATGAAGGTCTTCCAATTGCCAGAGTGCATAGAACAGACCTTCTCCTCAATTTAGCAATCGAATTATTATTTTGTAGAAGCATCATAGTGAATGATGGGTGAGACTTTGATTCGAACCCTTCACACATATTTTGGATTATAATAGCTAAAGATATAAATTTGAGATTTCGAATCCTAACAGAGAAGCTGCCCTTATGTGTTGAAGTTATACCAGAATCAAATGTCCAATTTTTTCAATACACTTATTGCATAGAATATTTATAAAGTACAGATCTTAGGTTCAACAACAAACCACAATTATTCTTGCTTGTGTATTTGCAATGTACCGAAATAAAATAGCGACTTATAAGATAATTTGAGAGAACCGTAGAAAAAGGACCACATATTTGTAATCTGTATGTCTGTTGTAACACTAGGAATGTTAGAAGCTAATAATTATGGGATTTATTCTATTTTCAAAATCGTAGAGCTATAAAATCAGAAGGAGAATTGTTCCAGTTGAACAAGTACACTATGCAGCAAGATGAGGCTGCAGTCCATTTCTGAATCAGCTACTGAGTGAATACTAGCAGAATGTTCTCGAGAATTGCGCCGGGAAAAGAGGAGTTGAGAAAAACGGAAAAAAAATTATCCTTCGGACAATTCTTTGACATAGGTTCAACACCAGGATGGAGGAGGAGGTTTTATATTCTAACACACGAAATAGTATCAATGAAGAATAAATAAATAGAAAACGATCAGCTTACATTGCAATTGATCATTATTCCTTCACGATTATGCTATACATATTGAGTTGATTACATACAGTGGAATATTCAGTTTTAGTATACATTCATTTATATATCTATGTTTTAAGGGCTTTGGTACAAACTCCGATTACCCCGAAAACGCGATTCGTAGTTTCTTCCATAATACACAACTGATATGAATGAAACTTCAGGGATTACTGCTTCATTTCAGCAGAAAATGGCTAAGTATTTCGATTTTATAAATTTTTTTAACAAATTTTTACAGATCCAGTTATCATTAGAGAAATTGTGGAATTATTCACAGATCTACTCGATTTATTGCGTTTTTCAACTACTTATTATTGGCCACTCGGTGGTGGCAATCCATACATTTTGAGCACTATCTCATCTCATTTGACAAGGAAATGACCGAGAAACTACGATTTCACGTCTTATACAAAAATAGCATCTTATGGAATCGACACTTTGTACCCATATATTAACGCAGTAAAAGTGGCCTGTGTCGGAGTTCCCACGCGATTACCAAAGGCCCTTAATTCATATGAATATTCAACCGAGAAAGTGCTTTAAGAAAGATGCGAGCCACTCGAGGACTCTGGAGCTTAGGGCACTCATTGTCTTGGCATCAAAGATGATTCCACTGTCTCCCTTTGAATAAGAAGATTTGCTGTTGGTCTGAAGGTAGAATGTGCCGTTTGCTCTAAAACAATTAACAATGTTTGTTAGATTAATGTCGAACACTAACATTTTATAAATAGAGGTATTGCTGCAACGAGCTTTCGAAAGTAAAAAACTTGAAAAAATGTTACTACTTTTGAGAGAATCCATAGCCCATATAGTCGATTGGTCCTGTACATTTTCCATCTTGAAATTCAGTCCAGGAATTGCAAGAAATGGCTTTGAAAGCTGTCGGGTTTATTACAGACTCTGCGAAATACTTCCAGGATACGTCGCTACTGCAATAGAATACTATGGAGACAGAAAATAATATGATTATTCAACATTTATAATGTCAATTTGTTAAAATATTGGAATGATATCAATAAGAAAATAATCTGTAACAACTCTAGGGCTAAAACCTTTTTTCAATTAGAAGTGCGATACATATGGTAACTTATTAGGGTGTTTCAAATTTTTGAATCTCACTTACATTCTGAATTTAACGAAAATGAACATCCAGGTTGAACAGCATAACCACTGTTGGGATAAAAATCAACAGTGCCAAGTGCTGTTGAGACTGCCATAAGTACCCCATTTGTATGGATTACCTCGACGCTAGTCGCATCCGTGGACCAAAGGTGATCATCAAGACTAAAGAGGAACCAGCCGTGAAGTTGAGGGTCGAGTCCTGCAGAATAGATATTTCATCCCTTATTTGTCCCAAAGTAAAATAAACATTCAGCTTAAAATTTCGCGCCGTGCTCAATTTGTGCAGAGTCACTCATGTAGTGGCAATATACTTGTCCTGAGAATTCTTAGGACGTAGGAATTTCATTGCACTATTTCTTATTCTTTTCAATGAATACTCTAGAGAGTTGATGGCTTTGTCGTACGAGATATGATGATGGCCAAATAATCTCCTAAGTCATGAATGATGATTACTTTGAATATTCGATAATGATAAATCATATTTACCAGTAATTCTCGGAAATGTTCCAATAGCAGTACGCGCAGCGTGTCCAACGACATGAGCACCAATACTATAGCCTATCAGGTAGAAAGATGAAGCCGGAACACCTGCAGCTGTGAATCGATTGAGCAAATTTGCAACAATCTCACCAACAACTCCAGATTGAGTAACTAGGTAAGCAAATGCGTTGACAATGTTTCCAGAATACTTCAATTGGGTGGCACAGTTGATAGCGATGAAATTCCAGCCCCCACGTTTTAGGAAAGCTGTAGAATCACAATAAATCATTAGAAAATCATAGCTAGAACAATTCAAATATATTAGAGTCGTAATTGGCTATCATTACAGTACCAGAGCAATGGGAAAGTATTTCTTCGTTCTGCCTAATCTTGTAGAAAATTTATAATCAAAAAACTTAATTCTATAGACTTGGAAAAAAATTGATTGCTCTACTACCATTTGATATGAATCTTGGAAAAAAATGGAAAAGTTGTCTTATATCTTTGCCTATTGTAGGAATAAATTATTCCGAATAGTAAGCAACTAGAAGTCACATACCGTCCGCAACAGTAATGGGGCCCTCAGATTCAACACTTTCATCCATCCCATGAACGTAGATAGCAACTGGGTTGCTCGCGTTCCATGCATTATTGGTCATAGCTCTTTCTCCGAATTGTATGGCATAGTCAGCATATTCTTTTGGAGTAGTTCTGTAAATTAGAAAATGAGACATGAAATGTTAGAACCACGATTATTCCTCTTCTCTCTACTTGATTTACTCATCACGGCTCAGATAACAAGTAACTTACCCATTATAGAATCGAACGAAAACATCATCGGCTCCGGAAACCAAATATGCTGTGAAAGTGCCATGACATTAATGATTAATAATACACAAGGTTTAGGTGTGAGAACTTACATGCGCCGACAACTGCTAATGTTATTAGAATCTTCGCCATGGTTTTGGAATGAATAGATATTACCTCAGGGCGGAACTTGTTATATATAGCTCTATAGACAGTTCTTCTGAACACGAATTTATAAATGATGTGTGTATGTATATAAAATATTTGAGAGGTGTGAGAGTATTTAAAAAGCAGTTTAAAGTATCGGACACCTGTTTCTACAATGCCTGTATCAGAATGATTCTAATCATTCTCCTGATAAATTTAAGCTAAATTTTCCATCTATCAATGTATTCAGCAAGACCATAAAGTTCTTGAAAAAACACTCTTCACCCACATAATAAATTTCTGTTGCCTTAACTAATTTTCAAAAGGTTCGAAAAATCAATATATCTGTGAGATTAATTGTTTTTATTGTATAATTTTTATTGCATGCCTTTCGGCTTTGCCGGCTATGAAACTGCCACCTTAAAAACTTTCTTATCAGATTAATTGTGTCATGTTCATTTTTTGTCAAATGTTAGGCAACTCTCCTTTTACATGATCGATTCAAAGTAAATATTGCCATCTACTCTACATTGCTTTACTTAGGCGATATACTACTAAGATTTAACTGAACAATAACAGAATCAAAATCGCTCTCCACAGCGTTGCGTTCTTATATTTACATTAGCACTACCACTGACCACTCATCCAACCCATGTATTGATACAATGTTGATTTTAATCACAAACTTTGTTCTTACTTTAGCCAGTCTGAAACAATTATACATCATTTACTGTCCATAAATTTGTTCATAAGGCTATGATAAAACGATATGACTTAGTCACGACTAGGAGAATTATTAGAAGTTTGAAAAAATCTGGTAGTGAGTTCAAACTCGACGTATCACATATTGCCTTATACATTATGATCCAGCTATGCCAGTATAGAACTCTGAGCTATTCTCATAGCTTCTCTGAATAATTTTTTTTTCAATGGCCCTATCTAAATGATTTAATTACATTAACTAGCAAGACTTTTTTATGTTTATACACATTTTATCAACAAATTTCTATATTTAGACGGTTTCATACGTACATGTGAAAACTTAGAATTCTACAGGCAGTTCATAATCAATACATATACGTCTTTTCAATGTGACCATGCTGGGAATAGTCATTAGCATGTCACTGAGGTTTTTCTTTATTGCCAATATATTCGTTATTGTGGAGTCCATAGTATGACATGTTATTCTGAATAGTCCGAGCAATATAGAAGCAAATGTGCTATCGTCAAGCTTTTTTTAGATTCTCTATCTCTGACTTCAAAGTCTTGCAAAGGGTAATTCAAATATGCGCTTATGTCGAGGTGTTACATCCGTAAAGATGACAAATTAAAGCTGAATACTATTGCTAGAGATTTATTAAATGAAAAATAGGAAGATTGAAAATATTCAACAAATCTTAACATAATTCCTGGGTATGATATGAATTATATATATAAGCCTGAATTATTCGCACGTGGGGAAAAAACCAAAAGTTATTATTCACTGGCAATAAGAAGGCCACTTCGAACAGATATTTGTACAGCTGTGTATGATTTTGCCGATTCAAGAGTTAGCAAGAATTCCACACCACATGAACTACTTTTTGCTCTTTCATTGTAATAAATCTATAGACATGCTAAATTTTACCTATCCCTCTAAAATTGTTGAAAAATTACTTGTATTCAGGGTAAAGCCCAAGTCTTGAAGTAATTTTCGATTTCTGACTGATAGAAACTTTTACCGGCAACAATTACCGATTATTTTTTTACAATGATTATATTTTATTTAATAGAGGTACACAGAACATTCATTTTTATCATATACATTCCAGACATTTATATATTTCTTTATTGAATGAGTTTCGATATTCAACCGAAGTAAAAACAAGTTAGTATACTATATTACTATATGATATAGTTGAGTAGTGTGGCGCTAGATAAAATTGTCTGCACTCCCATCATAGATGATTCCATTGTTTCCTTTAGAATAAGGGGATGCGCCGTTGGTCTGAAGATAGAAAACGCCAGTTGCTCTGTAATAATTATCAATGTTTATTAGATCAATATTGAACATTATTTAATCATCTAAATTCAGGTGCAGCTACACATGACTTTTCAGAGTATAATGAACTTGTAGGATTGCTTTATTACTTTTCAGAATGTCCATAGCCCATGTGGTCAGTCTCTCCTTCGCATGCTCCAGCTTTAAATTCAGCCCAGGAGTTGCAGCTGATGGCCTTGAAGGCTTCAGGGTTGTTCACAGACTCTGCAAACCACTTCCATGCTACGTCACTACTGCATAAAACTACAGAAACATAAAATAAGATGTTAAATTAGGAATGCGATACATATAGAAATTTTTTAGGATCTCGGAGATTTTCTGATTTCATTCACCACTTTGTACATTAACTGGTACTGGACATCCAGGTTGTAGAGCGTAACCGTTGTTCGGATAAAAATCAGCAGTACCAAGTGCTGTTGAGACTCCCATAACTACCCCGTTTGAGTGTATTACATCAACAACTTCCGCGTCTGTTTTCCAAAGGTGATCGTCGATACTGAATAGAAACCAGCCGTGAAGAATAGGGTCCAGCGCTACAAAACAGATTTATTTGCTCAGTTATTCGTCGTTAGAATTAGAGAATAAGTTCATTAGAAATTACAGTTTGTTACAAAATCAATAATGTATATTATCAACCTTCTGAATCGTGGTGAGTGATTAATAATCACTCTGAAGATTTGATAACTCCTCATTCATAAGATAAATCATATTTACCAGTAATCCTTGGTATAAGTCCGCCGACAGAACGTGCAGCATGTCCAGCAATATGAGCACCAATACTATAGCCTATCAAGTAAAATGATGAAACTGGAACACCTTTAGCGACAAGCCGGTGCAGCAGTTGTCCCATACTCTCACCAACAACAGCAGATTGAATAACGAGGAAAGCTAATGCTCTGGGAAGAAATCCAGAATATTTTGCTTGGAAAGCATAGTCGATAGCCATGACATTGTAGCCACCGTGTTTCAAGAAAGCTATGAAATTGAAGTGCAACCATTTTAATACCCTGTGTACTTGTAATCATTCCATTTATATATTCAAGACATTATGAGAATTACATCAATGCTAGAGTAGTTCTTTGTACTACATACTTTGCAAACATTTGACTATTTTACTGACATTTCATCTAATCGTAAAAGTCGGAAAAAAATGTAAGGGTCGATTCGAAATATGCTTTCAGATCAATAGTAACTTAGAGAAACATACCGTCTACAATGGTAGTGGTACTTTCAGAGTTAATACTTTCTTCTATTCCATGGACATAAAATGCAACTGGTCTGCTAGCATTCCATGCATGATTATTCACTGCTTCTTCGGCAGATTCTACAGGATAATCGGTATGTTGATCTGTTGTAGTTCTGTAAATTTAAGATTGATGAAAGAACAATTATTCTTCGTATACGTTAGCTTTAATTTATGTACAAACTTCCAGGTATTCTAGCTAACTCACCCAACATACAATCGAACTATAACGTCAGCTGCAGAAGCTGCAGATGCTGTAATAGTATCATGACATTAATTCGTATGTTTGAAACCTCTGAGTTGTCTAATGATATTTTTTGCATTAGTCATCGTCAGATTATTTTGGGAAAACAACCATTTTTACTTACACGTATAAATATAAAATTTGAATAGGGTAATTTGGAGACAAAAAAAGTATGAAAAGTTACCTGCGCAGATAAGAGTTAATACCGTCAGAATCTTGGTCATGATTTCTGAATGAATGAATTTCGCCTCAGCACCTCCGATCTTTGTATAGCTGTGAAAAAAGTCATTTCAAAAAATCTGTAAAAATCATATGTGTGTAGGTAATATATTTCAAAACAAGGGGACATTCACAAATTATGTAATGCTGTTAGGGAGGAGAGGTGGATGCTTCTGCGCGACTAAGAGCGAAGGGGGGGACAGAGGAGGCTGGTTGAATCTTATGTAACAAAATTATTATTTCAATACTTTCTTTTTTAACTAAAATGTAATCAAATTATGTAAGAAATGTAGATGGGAAAGTTATATATTCCTCTACATTTTAGATTTTAGGTTTATATTTGAAGCTTAAGAAATCCTGTACCTCACATACAGCGTATTTCGCCATTTAATGTATGGGAAATAGAGTGACGATGTTCTCCTAATACTCAAAAACACTCAATAATTGTCACGTAATGTTCACGTGTAAAACAAAGCCTCGTGGAACCGGAGCCCGGTAGCTCAATTTTGGAAGGTGGCGCATACAGTCTAAATTTTCCCTATTTGATTAACAGAAGATTCTTGCTACACAAACACTATAATCGAAATATCTCAAAAACTGTGCAAGTTAGGCAGCTGTTCTTGGTGTCATTTTGTAGATGATTGAATTCTCTGCAAAAAAAAGTCTGATCTATGTTAGAGCTAGAAATTGATCTTGTACCCGTACGGACGCTCAAACTTGAGCTATATTTGATGAATAAATTTTTCATAATTTTTTTTTGAATTTTTAGATCTAATATAGATCAAACCTATTTTGTAGTGAATTCAATTACCTCCAAACTGACGGCAAGAACAGCTGCCTAACTTGCACAGTTTTTGAGATTTTTCGATTATAGTGTTTGTGTAGCAAGAATCTTGTGTTAATCTAATGGGAAAAAATTTAGACCGTATGCGCCACCTTTTAAAATTGAGCTACCGGGCTCTGGTTCCACGAGGCTTCGTTTTACACCCAAAACTCACTTTTCCAAGGGTGTACGAGGTGAAAGAAAAAAAAAGTTGAAAAAAAAACCGGTCTAATATGTATACCTCTGTTCTATTTGGTGTAATGGTATCTGCGTTGTAAGCCATCGTAAGGATACTTGTAATTTCACCGATTCCTATAGCTGTTGTGTCTCGAAGTTATTTAGTTTCTGGTCACATTACTTCGATTGAATAAGAGGAAATATCAAAACCAATCATATCTGGGAGAAAATGGGAAGGGATGTTGTGCTTTTCCTCTGAATCCAACATGTAGTCCATAAGGATTACAGTGTGAGCCAAAGAGGTATGAATAAGTTGAGACAGAGAGATGTAGGGGAGTTTTTAGACAGATGAAATGTATTAATTAAGATTACAGGCAAAAAAGAGCATATCTTATATTCTAAAACAGGACGGATTATGAATATGCAATATAAATATGCATAAAAATTAGTCAATTTCAATTGCAACTGATTATTATTTATTCACGATTATGGTATACATATTGCGAATAGACATAGATCCAACTGAATATTCAGTGTTGGTATACAAACACTTATGTATTTACTCCCGGAACGGCTTTAATATTTAAGTAAAGAAAGCTGCAACGATGGCACGAATTATATAGAGCCATGCGGTGGTCAGAGTTGACAGTGTACTCCCGTCATAGACAATTCCTGTCCTCCCCTTATGATAAGGAGACGCGCTTACGGTCTGAAGGTAGAAAGTGCCAGTATTGCTGCAAGAATCAGTAACAGTTGTAAGGTCGATAACAAACGTTTGAATCTTCTAAATTCAAGTACAGCTACATCTAGAGACTTTTCAAGTATGAAAAATGACTGGAAATGTTATTACTTTTTAGAATATCCATGGCCCATGTAGTCGGTGGTGCTTGAGCAGCTTCCAGCTACAAAGTGACTCCAATCGTCACAGGCAATGGCTAGAAAACCTTCAGGGTAGCTTACAGACGCAGCGTAATATTTCCATGCTGAATTACTACTGCAGGCAACTATATAAACACAAGATAATGTATGTGCTTATTTGAACATCTACGGCATCAATTTATCAAGTTGGAAATGATCAATAACACTTATAGATTTGAAACCTTTTTCCAGCAGAAGTACATGATGATTGAAATTTTTATCTTTATTACATCTAGAGCAAAAATTTTTTAATGCACAATACTATTCTCTTGAAAAAAATGATCTTTACAGCTCTAGATGCAAACCTTGCTTCATCAGAATGATTTTAATTCAAATGATTCCTATTCTCATTATGATTATTATTCTGCAGACAAAAGTAGTAATTGACCATTGTTCACGCTTCTGTTAAATCATAAATTTGATATCTATGGAAACTTGTTAGAACATATAATATTATTTACTTCACTCAGTGTGATAATGGATGTTTTACGCACGCTTCACGTAGGTAAAACCCGCATTCTCACACATCATGAAGTAAAATTTTGTAGCATACTTGAAGGAACAACTTCTTCTGATCTCGTGTGATCGCAACACTCACCTTCGGCTCATGCTGCAACCTCACACTCGTCAGAAAAAGTTTCACCGCACTCGTATCGTAATGTACTATTAATTTTACCCACAATCTCTAACGTGTATACTCACTTGTTTCCAAAGTATATCCTAGGCTGCAGCCAGGCTGGAGAGCGTAACCACTGTTAGGATAAAAGTCAAGAGTACCAATTGCATCCTCAACTCCCAAAATTCCACAATCACCATGTATTACATCAACAATTGTTGCGTCCCTTGATTCAATGTGCACCACACCGGACTTATAAAAGGCGGGAAGCGCAGGATCAAGTGCTATGGAATAGATGCGTATTTCTAGAGTAAGTGAGGGGCTTCGTGTCGCAAAAAAACAAAAAGTACTGGCCTCTTTCTGCTCTTCAAATGATAAATCATAGATACTTTGTATTGGGACTATTATTTATTAGATAAATCATATTCACCAGTGATCCTCGAAAGTGTGCCCTTAACAGTCCGAGCAGCATGCGCAGCGACATGAGGGCCAAGACCAAAGCCTATTAGGTGGATAGTTGAGAGATCAAACCTTGCCTCTACAAGTCTGTTTAATAGTTCACCCAAAGCTACACCAACAAGACCAACATTTGCAACGATTTTGAGACCGACCGTTGCTCGGGTAGAGTAATCGATTGCGAGCACGTTATGAGTACCAATTCCCAAGTAAGCTGTAACATTCCAGTTGCTAGTCACGAGATTATAGTCACAATAATTTACATTGGGCTCTCAAGCTATTGTATATTAATGCCGGAGTAAAGTTTAGATAGAACTAATATATCTTGAAGAAAAATTTACAAAAAACGTGTATAATATTATCTGGGTATATACTCAGTAAAGAAATGTTTATTTTACTGCAGCTTGGTCCGATATGTGGGACAAGGCATAAGAAATCGTTTGAAAATATGTTTCATGTGTCCGATGCCCACAGGCAGAACAAATTACTCCGAATTTTTAATATTTTGAAGAATTTTACCAGTCAGGATAGCAACACTACTATCATCATCAGCACTTCCAGTTAATCCATGTATCCAGAGTACTGTTGGCTTGGCTGAGTCCCACGCACTGTTGTCGATAACTTCTTGTGCGGATTCTATGGCGAAGCTAGAGTAATCTGATGTTGTACTTCTGAAAATGCAGAATGGAAAGATTAAATGTTAAAATACAACGATAAGGTAAGTAAGTAACTCACCCAGTATAAAAACGAATGTGAACTTCGCCTGGAGTAAGTTCATCCGCAGAAGCAAAACTAGCTATAAAATGTATGAACATGTTACATAACACACAGTTTTGTAACACAGAGGCTTTGAGTTTATAAGTTATGCTATGCAATATTTATTCATCACAATAATCGAATAGAGAAGTAGTTTAATCATTATAAGCAAAGAAATAGGATATATTTTTGAAGTTATCATCAGTTTTGAAATATCAATTCGTTAACTCGGAGATGAAGAGTATAAGTTGAAGTGTAAGATCGCACCTGTGCAGATGATGGATAATATTATCAGAATCTTTGCCATGATCTATGAAGAGAATGCATTTCAACTCGCCAGACCTCCTTATATAACTCTGAAGAAGGTTGTTATGAACACATGTCTGTAAATCTTATCTGTACATACATATTCAAGTATGTATATACCAATAGCAGCTTACAGCATCGAACAACTGTTTCTACAGTCTATTATTGAAATAATAAATTTAGGCTCAACCTAACGTGTTATCAATTAACTTAGCCATAGCATTAACATTCTAATGTTCTTATAAAAAATATCTTCAACTCTATAAGGACACAGATTTATTTCAAAGAGAACTAATTATGCAGAGTATAAGCAGCTGTGAAAATGAAAAAAAAAAAGAAAATATTAATATAATATATGAAATCACTCATCTTTAAATACTTATTCTATATTAATCAATATAATTATTTCCAATATTATCGATAGGTATCCATATTGTTAAACAAATAAATCGATAAATTTATTATGAATAAATCAGTTTTTATTTACATAAATTGATCAATTACACAGTACAACAACATTCGGATGGGTCTGACCTAAAAGATGAAACCTATACGGTCTCATAGATTTTTTTACGCTGATTTCAAATCAGTTTCAAAAATTTCTTGAGGTGGTCTAGTTTTCAAGAAAAAAAATGTTGAAGTTCAAAAAACTCGGTGAACTGGACGACTGGAAAAATTCATTAAAAAAATCAATTTGAATGGAATTGCTCGCACAAAAAAACAGGGAATTTATGAAACTTCAATTTCAATAGTGGAATCGACATCTCCTCAATTTTTGTAGTAGAAATGAGTAAAAGAAATATCACAAAAAAAGTTAAAACATCCGGAGTTTTTAAGAAATTTGAATCACTTGAAATTAATCGCATTGTGAATATATTTGCAGCAAAGTGATTACAGAAACTGAATCATAAAGCCAACTTCTGGTGATTCAAACCGAGACCGCTAGAAATTGAATACGCTCGGATAAGGTTAGGCAGCGCGACGCTGATTGGTTTAAATTTATTTCGGGTATTCACGCTGCGATGTGCTTGATGATATATGATTTTTGAGGTTAGTCGCTTTTTACAAACAATGTCTCCGGGTTTAGGTGTAATATTAGGGAAAACAAAGAATGTTTTCTCATACAGTACCAAAAGTTTAATTCTCCGATACGTACAGACTAGTGAAAATGTCAACGCAAAAAAATATACGGCTTCTATATTGTTGCCACAAACAAAATTTCCAAATCGTTTAAATGGAAAAAAACGAGTGGAGATGGACAGCTATTTGCTAGAGGTAGGTATTTATTTCGCTCACCGAATATTATACCCATCAATATAAATCCCTATCATTTTTTCGACTCTAAAAAAATGTAGGGTTGTTATGTACGCAATTATATCTTTATACACATAAGCCGAAATATTAATCACATCTTACCACATTTTGTTATCAACAATGTATGTAGCTTGCGTTTGTAGAAAACTCTTTATTTCCATTACAGAAATGTGGATTTTCCGAACTATATAGTTGGCAACGAGCTAATCTTCTTGGGCCTGATTTTATCCTGCATGATGGACCCCCGTACGCCAATGGAAGCCCACACATGGGTCATGCAATCAACAAGGTGATTGAATCCTAATTTTGCTTTTCAAATTTTTTATGATATGCGAATGAGGAATTTCTGGAATACTTCAGATGAGATGTAATTCATCACGCGTAATAATCGTACGATGTATTTATTTTTTAGATCCTTAAGGACATAACAATACGAAGCAAAGTAATCCGAGGTCAAAGAGTTCATTATGTACCAGGATGGGATTGCCATGGATTACCAATCGAACTTAAAGCCTTATCTTCGTCAAAAGATGAAATGATGAACTTGACGCTTATTCAAATTCGACAGAAGGGTAAAAATATTTATTGCAATAGTCAAAACCTCGGCATTATTATAACTGTTTGCTAATTTTCTTACAAGTGATATTGTACATCATTCTATCAGAGATTTTGTAGCTTTGTCTTGGTGTTTGAAACTATAAACTTGAATCAATGCAAAACCTTAAGGATTCAAGAATGTTGAGGACATAGTATAAGGTTTAACAGCAATGAATTATTACTTTCCTATCTTTGTTACAACTAGTAATAAAATTTGTGTATAACTGCTGAGAATTGTTGATAAGCTGATTTAGCAAAGATAGTGGTGAGAAAATGCAAGCTAGATTTGGAATCAGCAACTCTCATCGAGATACCAAACCTGTGTATATCATTATTGGAGACTCATTAGATAGAATGCAAAAAAAAAACTTAGAAATTCGCGATCAATTGCGACATTATCAAGTATGATATAAATCATATAAGCCTATGTCAATCGTCCGTATAAAGAAAAAAAAAAAGAACTTCATGATTCATTAGTAATGGAAGTGAAGAATTGTCAAATATGTGTGTACAGATGCTTGGTATTTTGAGGACTGGCGATTGACGCAACTTGCTACGCAATTCTAAGTCATATGAAGTTCTGTTTGCTGTGTCAATTCAAGTAATCTATACAAACAGACCAAAATTAATGCCCTGGTACAACGGGAAATGCAATCTTGTTTATTTCCTTACTTTAAACTTTTGATTAATAATTATTAACAGCTAAAAAATATGCGGATGAGGCTATTGACAAACAGCGAGGTGTATTTGCATCCTGGGGTATAATGGCAGATTGGAAAGAGTCTGGTTGTTACTTCACTAATCATACATCATACGTTACGAATCAGCTCCGCCAATTCATAACTTTGTATGAAAAAGGCCTAATATGCAAGGATTTCAAACCTGTTTATTGGTCCCCATCATCAAGGTACAATGTAATCATATATCATGAGTATTCGTAGATGCGGGTCACTTGTTGATGCTTGTCAATGAATTCACAATGAATTGAACACAGATTCATTCAACAAGTGACCCCCATTCTTGAATACTCTCTGTATAATAAACTGAAAACTCTTAGTCGAAAGCTTTCTCATTTGTCTAGCCATGGAAATGTTTAATGAGTGAATTATTTAATAAGTCTTAGATAGGAATTCAAATGCACAATTTTCATTAAATATCCAAATTAGTACATCTATGTATTTAAAGTTGAGATTTGAAAGGGTACTACGCACCAGTGCAGATCCACATTTAATTTTCTTGACTTTGCTCTTACTGTAATGGATTTCATAAAACATCATGTTATTCAGAACAGCCCTGGCAGAATCTGAATTGGAATACAACAAACAACATAGAAGTAATTGTGCTACAGTCAGATTTATTTTGGATGTTCTACCTCCTGCTTTGGAATCTTTTAAAGGACGATCCATCTACGCACTTATATGGACTACTACTCCTTGGACATTAATCGCAAATCAAGCAGTAGCATTTGCCAGTGATGCTAAATATTCCGTTGCAGAGGACGAAGAGACAAATCTGTATATTATTGCCGAAGATTTATTAGATGAAACGCAAGAAAAAATTGGAAATCTGCGGCCAGTGATAACATTATCAGGTATTCTATGAATTCAACAAATTCAACAACAGAAATTTGTGCAGCTTTGTTTTACCTTGACCATCCATGAATGAAACAGATTCACGTAAATTTTCACACTGTATATTTATTTTATACCTTCTTCATGATATAAAAGACGATAGAAACAAATTGAACGAATTTTATGAAATAACAGCAAATGCATTTTCGATCATTACTTCACTATACACTTTTGAATAATTATTACAGCTATTTTTATGTTAACATGTGATTTTATGATTGATGTGGGAATTATATGTGAATGAACAGGAAGCGAGCTTCTTGGCGGAAGATATTTACAACCGGTAACAGGCGTTAGTTTGCCTCTCCTACCAGGAAGTCTAGTTACAACTGGGAAAGGAACGGGTTTGGTCCACATCGCACCGGCGCATGGAATGGAAGATTTTCTTGTTGGTCTAGCAAACAAATTACCAGTGGCAAGTATAAGAACTTCAATAGTTGCAATTTAAAATTCTTCAAACAACATTCAGGTAAATATGATCTATTTTGTTTGCAGTTATCGTTAGTGGATGAAAATGGTTGTTATACAACTGAAGCTGGTTCTGAATTCACTGGGTTGAATGTTTTAAAGGGAGGTAGCGAGGCTGTTTTACGTAAAATTGGAAACAATGTAATACACACTGAAGTTTTTGAACATAGTTATCCATACGACTGGCGGACGAAAGAACCAGTTATTGTAAGAGCTAGTCAACAATGGTTTATCGACACTGATGCTCTTAAACAACAAGCGGTGGTGAGTAGCTACCGGCGAATGCTGAAATTTTGTTAATATTATAAGAAACGTATGAATACAGAAATGAGTTCTTGCCAAATTTGTATCCAACGAAACATTACTGTCTGATTTACTTTATGAACAAACGATTACTTGGTCGAAAATTGGCTCTGATTTAGGAATTTTCATTTTGTTTTACTTTTAGGATTCTTTAAAAAATGTACGCGTGTATCCAGAGTGCAATAGTATATCTTCTATCAATGGATTATTGCAACAAATAAAGCAGAGGCCGTATTGGTGTATATCTCGTCAGCGAGTTTGGGGAACACCAATACCAGTTTTGTACCACAGAGATACTGGTGATGTAATTACAAACAGGTATGTCGATCAGAATCAGTAATAAATAGATCCCCCAACGATTTTTTTAGCATATCTGTACATCAGAATTATTCTGAAACTGTAATCATTAACCCGTTTATTTTTTTTATGAAGTTATAAACTATCATAACGTGTCAAATATCCTATAATTAGAAACTGGCACATCTAGTAGCTAGTTAATATTCTAAACATTCGAATATCCCGTCAGAGATTGGATCGAAAGATTGTGTTGCTTGATGGAAAAGAATGGTCTTGACTCTTGGTGGGAATTACCGATCGACAAACTAGCTGGAAAAAATCTTTTAGAAGAATTTAAAGTCCAAGCTTCTGATCTGGAGAGAGGCCAGGTAAAAGAGAAGATCTCAAAAGGCCTAGTTGATGAGTCCATTGGTAAATTCTTTACAATATTTCTATTTTCAGGATATTTTAGATATTTGGTTTGATAGTGGTATATCTTGGTCCGCTGTACTGCCTGATGGAAAAGCTGATCTTTATCTAGAAGGTATAGATCAATTTACTGGCTGGTTTCAGTCATCTTTACTCACATCTGTAGCACTGCAAGGTGTTGCTCCTTACAAGTATGTACTGCATATTGTGTTGCAACGATACTTATTTTAATTTCTCTATGCTACGTCTTAATTATGGTAAAGACGCATAGTAACGTGGATCATATTTTGAAATTACAATGACTGATCGGAATCATTTACTTTTGATTTCAGATCGTTATTCGCACATGGATTTGCAGTAGATGAGAAAGGTCATAAGATGTCTAAATCATTGGGAAATGTGGTTGACCCTGAAGAAGTGACTCAAGGTGGTGCAGATCTAAAAAGGAAACCAGCTTATGGCGTCGATACTTTGAGGTAAAAAAGCATCATTTATTAAAAGCTTATTGCTTGTAATACAAATATTGAAACATATCGGCCAGAATAAATTGTGCCCTGAAAAAATACGAAGATTGATGTCAACTCTGGCTATCACCTATATCAATGAAGTATGGAACAGGAACACACAAACTTTGAAGTCTTGTGTAATTTATAGGATTTCAATCTGTTTCTACTCAATCGAGTAACAACTGAGCTGTGAAAAATATCTTGTTTGTAAACAGACGTTTCCGAATGATCATTTTATTTAACAATAAGATTTGTATGACGCAGAGTAATATAAATGGATATATTAATAATATTTATTACCAACTAATCTAATGTTTTTTAGAAAAATATTCTAACGTTATGCACCACCTTCCTCTGTGATTACAGATGGTGGGTAGCTAGCCATGGTACTCAGCATACACAAGTTCCAGTTTCGGAGAACTTATTAAAGGGAAGCTCAGAGTCTGTTCAAAAGCTTAGAATGATTTTTCGGTACCTCTTAGGTGCTCTACATCCATATGCATGTGACGTTTCTCCAGAACCTGAGTATCATTATCTGGATAGATATGTACTGCATCAACTCTACCATTATGATAAACAGGTACAGAGTTAGAGGGTACCATTGAACACTTCCAGGCAATAAGTCAATTCATTGATAGATTCGAAAGCTTTATCGCTCACGAAATAGAGACTGAAACTGTGAAATATTGGGGATTTATTTTTTATCTCTGTAATTTCAGATTGAAACATTGTACAACAATTACGAGTACCATCACGTTTGCAAAACTGTTACATATTTTGTAACAAATACAGTATCTGCATTATACTGCCATCTGATTAAAGACAGACTATATTGCAGTAGCGTGAATTCACCTCTTCGAGTAGGTGCTATTGATGTCGTTAGCGAGATATTGGCTGTTCTAACACGAACATTAGCTCCAATACTTCCGCATTTAGCAGAAGAGGTCTGGTTACACTATCCTGATAATCTTGGTAAGACACAGATATCCCAAACATGAAACGACGCACATTTTGAAGAAGATTTAACTCCTAAACAGCTTGCAAATTAAAAAAAGAGCCGAATACATGTATAGATATACATTTTTATATTGTAGCTTCTGTGCCACTATTTCACAGTGCATACAAATTCCCGGAAGACTGGAACCAGCCACAGGTAGCTAAGGTCATAGAAAGTGCTTTAGATATTAAAGCTGGTATTAATAAGCTTGCAAATATCAACACATGGCAATTGGCAGCCACTGTAACTCTCAGTCCAGCCCAGTATTCTATTATCAAGGTGAGACCCAGATTTAATCGCAATTTGCATAAGTATATTATCGAAGAACCATTTCATCCAAATGCTAAATAAAATGGGTGTATTTCTGCTATATAGAATTTGCAAAAAGATGAGAAATCATCGACGTCTGAACTCTGCGAGCTGTTCCAACTCTCTTCAATTACGTTAGTACAGAAAGATGATACTGAAAGTGCAGTAGTAGATTTGAAACCGATCGAAGAATCACTATGCGAGCGATGTCGTAGGTATTCAGTACCGCAGCCTGGCAGACTTTGTGCTCGATGTGAAAATGTTGTAAGTTCTATTTTAACGTAATTAAATGCATTTTTATCATAATTATAATTTTTGTAAATACAATATAGTAATAAATAAACTGACTCATAGTGAAAAAACTTATTACACTTCATTAAATGGTAATTACTCTCGCGATAGACTTATCTTTTCACGATGAGCTGGCTACTTCTAGCCATTGTAAGAAAATTAATACACTCACAGCTGTCTTATCGTTAATGGTGTTTTTTTCAATTTATTTAAGACTGATATTACATGAAATAACAATTATAAAGCATAATAAATAGACAAACCTTAACATCAATGCAAATATCAACATTATTGATGTTTATTTGCATAATTTAATGGTAATTATTCATCTTTTATTACCGCTATGTGCGATTTTGATATTAGTTCAAACATACATGAGTGTAGGCCACACTAGAATGTCTAGTAATCACTATTTTTATTATTTTGCTAATAAAATATTGTAATCACGTTAATAAAACTCAACATGCTCGGACTTCTTGATGCATAGACTGAGTATTATTGGACAGTGTTCAAAAGTAATAATTTGTAAAATTTTATTCTAAGGTTCTAAATGGCGATGAAAAATAATTTCTAGTTATTCTGGGGAATCTTACGTAAGTTTGAAACTCGTAAATACTTTCGCGATTACGTATAGAATTTACGAGAAAGTAAATAAAATTCATTATAAAAATAGACTAATGTATGACTAATGCTTCAGAATGCTGTCATCAGTACCCTATATTGTTAGTAATGTTATTTCAATCATACGATTCAATATTTGCAAGAAAATATCAATTATTTCTGTCTTTGTACCGACGTATGCTATGATTTGTTATTGCTCTGTTTCATATTTCAATATTTCTAGCATGGTTTGATAATTAATTTTCAATATCAGTGAAACGTCACCCCACTGCAAATAGGTAATTCATATATCAATGAAAGGGCATTATTTTATACTACAAAAAAGGTGTACATTTAAAGCATATAAATAGTAGGCAAATTGAGAAATCAAAAATAATAATTTTTTGTTAGAGCAGGAATTCTAATAAGCCATACATACTTAATAGTGGTACTTGCAAAAACTTCAATCTCAGGAGTATGAAATATTTTACTGCAGTAATGGAAAGATAAAAATATTTTTCATTTTATTTCAAATTAATCCTATGAATGAAATAACTATTCTCCTTACAACTTTTCAAACTGGGAATATGGACATTATATATTTCATTATTGTGCTATTATATCAGTAAAACCAAAGATCTTTCAAATTCTTTATGACAATCAAACTCTATAACAAAACCTAATCATACTGTTACGGTTAATTAAATTACCAGGCCGTAGCATATTTATGTGCATTTTTGTATTTCTCTAATTTCCAACACTTAGCAATAATTATTATCTATATATTGAATGAGTATTCGTTCACTTTTGATTTTGGACATAATTCATATTAAACTACTAGTCGAAACATTCTGCTTTGAATATTAAAAAAGCACCGTTGCCTAACTGTGTAGTGATTGCTTGCAGTTAAGTCTGATAGCTTCTAAGTAACTGCATCATTGAAACATACTCGAAATCAAATTTGCAGTTACCTACTAGGACTATCATGTTAGTATAATACAATCATTAATTGGAAAGATGAAGTGAAAAGCGTAATAAGTTTTTAAAGCACAATTCAAGAAAGATCTAACAGAACTTCATGCAATGTGCAAAACATGAAGAGAAACTAAAATACCTTCTTGTTCATATATAATACATAAAAATTCATGAAAGCTACTTGTACTGATCACAGACACTAATTATTCAATATTTACAAGAGTGATAACGTCTTTGCATCTTATGAAGACGGTGGGATTTGACATGAATTTGATATCTAGTAGTAAATATTCTAATATACCCACAGCTGCATATAGAGCAACGCAGTGATGTGATCTTTTTTTGATATGCGTCATTTATTCTTTTCTTTGACCAGTTATATCGTAAAGGCTATTTATATTGAGCGCATTAAGAAAATGTATTAAATGCGGTTGATACCCACTACTAGCCAATTTATCTGCTACATGGGCGAGATATGTCCGTAGTTCGCAAAAGGCTTTGTATAACTGCTGCAATTTTATGTAATTGGGATGTGCAGATCCTCTGGAAGTGATGATCCAACTTTGTGAACGCACACGATTGTGAAACTTCAAAATAACTTTGAAAATGTTATGCAGACATGTTCGCATTTTTTCGCCCCGTTGACTCAACATACACCTGACCAGAAGAATGAAAACATCAGTTGTTACAGTAATATAATTATAATTTAAACTGAAAGATATAGTTGAATCATCAAAATTGCTTACCGTGAAAGAATTTTTTTGACGTATCCTACGTGAGTGAGATGAACCTGATCAATGGTTATAGCATTCTCGAGATCCTTTTCAAATTCTGCCCAGCTGGCATGGAGTACACTGCATGTCAAATAATTGTGCAAAGCGGTCATGAACTGCATCATCGAGTGACGGAACAATTGTATCTGTATTGATATCAAACACGTATCAACTAAATCCGTAATCTTATGGTTACTCCCCAACAATTGTATGCACGAATACTCACCGAATGATACTGTTGAGAGTTTTCAGCTTTTCTTCCGACTTTTAAGATGTGAAAATCTTCTTGGAGAACCCACATAACACGTCCAACCATTAACAAGAATTTGAACACCTTGCTGTATTGCAACATCGACATCTCATCAAGAATTATGTTGAGTGGCCAGGATATCTTGTAATTCAAAGAGAGACACTCCAAGGCTTCAGGATTTGAAACCTGTAATCAGTACGCAAAAGTTTTTTATTGATGCTGCGAATGAATGAGTAAGCATATCTTAGAAAGTTACCATTGTTCACCTGTAATTGAGATGGTACATCGATTGCAGAGAGACTGAGACGCTCAGAGTTTGCATAGCTGCCACTGAGTGATGCAACGAGCGCCTTATTGAGTAGATTATTCAGCGTTGCTGGATTGAGGAGGTCTGCTGGTATTGAAATCTCATAGAGCCGTGTGAATAAAGATTTTGTTAAATTCTTAGCGAATTCTCCATTCAATAAGAAGAAATAACTTCTAAGACTGTGTAAATGAGATAAGAATTTATGTTCATCTAATAAGTACTTGATTATTGCGTCGTTTACAAGTCTGCTCTGGACTTGTAAAGGTATAGCAACAGATTTCTCTAAATATACATGTAGCGAAGTATTGTCTATCATCTCCACGTCGGTTACAGTTAAAGCTGATTCTGAAGTTGGTGTCATTGCAGCGGAGCTAAAGCCTAAGAACTTAGGGAACATAGGAGATCTGTCTGGAAATTTGAAACCACTTTCTGTAATGTCTGAACGCGCAGTATCTGCCGTCAATATATCACCAGTGGTCAAAGCGGACCGTATATCCGCACTCATTTCGGATAATGGGGTGTCCATGCACTGCTGTAATTGTGACATACTACTACTCATCGACAGTGGGAAATGATCTGTAGTGCAAGACATGGGTGTGGTATTATCCAGAACAATTTGTTGCGAGCTAACTGACTTAGGAATTGGAAATAGTCCACCAACATCATTATTTTCGTCATTCAATTTCTCAACTGAAGTAGTGCCGTATATGTAGAATTCTTGCTCCATAACTCTGGCACGATTTTTTTGGGCTTGAGTCAGGGTTCCGGGTTGATTTCTGGTCATTTCATCGGATGCATAATTCGTACCTTGATCAGTAGAGTGTTGCATATTCCGATTTCTGTTTTTTTGTGCATCGGTCAGCTTAGTTATTATGTCTTCTGCCATTACCAGTGTAGGAGTCTCTTGACCAGTACGATGTGCCATACTTTTGTTTCTGTTTTTTTGTGCGTCTGTTAAATCGTGGTTGATTAAATTAGTCGCCTGTAAAAGATCATTCTGACCCTGATCGGTACGGTGTTGAACGTTTCTATTTCTGTTTATTTGCATTTCGGAAAGAGAGTTGGGTGGAATTGATTCGATCAAAATGTCTTCGGATTGTGCCTGACCAGTTGCAGCAGTTTCAACGTCTTTGTTTTTCTCAGGGAATATCGTTTTTAACTCATTATTATTGGGAGTCCAGTTGTATTCTTCTTGTAGAACTTTGAGCTTATTGCGTTGGAGTTCCGTCATATTATCAGGATTTACAAATTTCATTAAATCTAATCTATTGACGATCACTTCACCATTTGAGTCCATGATTCCGGGCTCTTTATCCAAATCAGTAAATGCGTCTAAGTTCCCAGTATTCTTCAGCCTATTAGCTAGTGCTTCTTCAGTAATGTCTTTTCTATCGTATAAAAAATTTTTCAAATTGTTCTTTTTGTTCCCAAATTCTTGATAATAATCTTCCCCCGAAAACACTGTATGTCCCATGATCCTATTCTTATTTTTTCGTAATGTTTCAGTTGTTATAAGGTCTTGTCTGATTTCAATCGGCTCAGTAGACAAACTTATTGGTGTTATATTTAGTACAGTAGGTCGAGGTGATTTAATGGTAAGATTTTCAGTCGTTTTTTCACTGTCTTCATCTTTTGAACCGACGTTAGTATCTTTGGTGGTATTTTTGGCAGGAACTTTCTCAACAGAATCCATGCAAACCTTGGCAAGTTGCGAAACGTTGCTATTTTCATCTTCTTGTGCGTTGGCATTGGCATCGACTTCACTTTTCTCAGATTCAATTGGCTGCACAGAATCATTAAGATTCAAATCTCCAACACAAAATTCGGCACTCTTGTCTTCGTTCTTTTCGCCAACGTTTGTTTCATAATCTTTGGACATCTGCGTCACCCGCTGTTCCTTATCTTTCAAATCTGTTGAACTTAGTCTATCTTTCATCTCCCATACTTCATTTTTAGCTCTAGATAAGGCAGCTACTCTTTCGTCGAATAATTGCATCCTCCTGATTCGCCAGTCAGCGTGGATTCTGCGTCTATCAGCTTCGGCAGCCAATTCATTGTAGTATGTTAGAACATTGTCTCTGGAAAGGATTAGGAGGGTTACTAAGTATGCACAATACTTGAAGATTTAGCGACCCATGCAACGTTGGGAAAAGTTACTTCTCTTGCTGCATTCTTTCAGCTTCCTCCTTCTGTTCTCTGTTGATTCTTTCTGTAAGCAATAGATCAGCCTGTAATCGAGCTTCTTTATCTCTTTCTCTGCGAAGAACTGCTTCTTCTACTTGGTCTTTTAATTCAGCTAACAATTCACGTTTACTCTGCGCTATTCGTCTTGCCGTTTCTTCCTGTTCACCTGGAAAATAATCGATATGAATTAATGACACAGTGTGTTTGTCAACATCTTGCATGAACTTGTGATACATTGAGAAAATCTATTAGTTTTATGGATAATATTTACTCACGTTTTATTTTCAATAACATTTCTTGATGCGCTATATTTACAAGCTGTGCCTTTTTCTTTAAGATATTTCTTTCCTCTTGAAGAGCTGAACAAAGAGAAACTATTGAATCCGAAGCTGATCTACCTCTAATCATGTATTCACTGCAATGCATTTGTTGCTCTCGCAGCTGCCCTACACTGAGGCAGACTCGTACTGCGGGATGTGAAGTAGCAAGCACACCGCACAGCTGATTCTATTTAAAATAATTATCTATTGTTATCTAAAAGTATCAAAAATTGATGTCGTACTGCTTGGCATGAATTAAATCACCTTCGGATCACAGATCTTTAGAAGTCTGACTGCTTTTCCACATTGCAGTATTGAATCAGTTAATTCTACCAAGAAACCTGGCACTGATTTCTGATTAATTGCAAAACCTTTAGTCCAAAACCTGTGCCCCCTTTGTCGCAGGTATTGTGGTTTAACTTTGATCATAAATTCTCCATAGATATCATCACAGACACCTTCGAATAACCACTTCTGCAAAAACCTACAAACAGTGTTATACTTTATAACTATGTAAATATGTTATGTATGGGAATCTGCCGAGCTGCTTCAATTCTGCTATTTTTCTCGTTTGAATTATTGTTATACATACCAAAAATAAACTTCACAGCAAGCTTTCAGTACGGAATAAAATACCAGAGCCACCTGAGGCTGAGTAACTTTAGTAACTTCTTGATATATGTGGGTCAGAATACCCAGACCTTCGTCAAGTTCAACCTTATTTTGGCTATCGCAATGACAAAGTTTAGCTAGTTCCGTGATTGTAAGACCCAAAGGACGAACTTTGTCGAGTAAAGCTAACAATCCCACTGATCCTTTTTCAACAGGAATTCGATCAATTGCTGCTCGGTGGCAGAGGAGTACTTCTTTAATCTTGTTACACATCGCCTAGAATATTATCACATTCATACTAAACATAAATGAACCATTTATCCGATAGTATCAGAATATTTATTTACTACATCAAATATGATGACTAGCTGTATTATTACCTTAAATATTAGTCCTTTCTGTTGCAGTTCACCAGTCTGTGAATGAGGTGTTGTTAGAAGAGTCAAGGCTCTGAAGCAATTTCCCCAATGAGTAACAGGCTCACAAACATGTTTTAAACTCTCAATGCTCAATCCCGGGATAGCCAAGTTAGGCTGCAGGTAAAACCCCAACTAAAATTATAAATCGGTTTCATTAAAAAGAAAGACTAATGATATCAAGCTCAATGACGTCGCGTATAAGTGAGCCAACTTTTTTACCAGATTATCATATCTGAAGCATTCGGACTCGATCCCAACGAGTATTAATTTGATATCTGATAAAAACTGCTGGGTAGGAACTTCTTTGATCAAACTTAGAGAATCTGTAATCTGAAAAATAAAGGAGATGTTTATTTAATGCAAATGTATCGGGAAAGAATATAAGTATAGTTCTTCATAGCTAGATTAAAAAGGTAGGGTGGAGAAAAAATTATTTTGTATCAATACACGGATGAATTCTTACGCTTGTAGAAGCCATTTGTAAAGTATTGGCCTGTTTTATTCTCCTTAAATGAAACATAGCTTCCGGAGTTTCGGTAATGAAATGTGGCTGTTTGGGAGGATCAAATTGCCCGAGAGTCTCCCATGTGCGATGATTAGATACTGGTTGATCGTTCGCTACATTTTCCCAAATTTCATCATAGTTCTGTTTGTCTATACTAGATCTTTCGTAGAGACAGTGATTAGAGACTTGGATATCCCAGATGTCAGAAGTGGTGGTTTCGGCCTGTGGCGGATCAGCATATTTCCAAGACGGCTCTATCTCTGATACTGAGCCTTCTTTCGCAAGATAATAATCATTTTCTAGCTCCTCCGCATCTTCCTGAACAGAAATATAAAAGAATTTTAAGAGAGACTACAGCTATTAATATGTTTAGGTTTGAGTAGGTGGAATATACCCCTACCACAATATTTGGAAGAAAATACGATGGCATATTATAATCTCTAGATGCTGCCAGCTCTATTATTCCTTTTGATGCATCAGATGTTATCGGTACCAACGTATTTTCACTTCTAAAAATTATTTAGGTATTATATTGAATAAATAACATAATGAAATATAAATTGCAAATGATTAAAGATGAAAGAAATTCAAAGCTCCTAATCAAATTCCAGGGTTCATAGTCCATGTAGAAACCCTAATATCAAATTCTTCTTGAAATTCTATGTCGGCTTTAAAAATTCTGGTACAAATGGCATAATTGTTTTCTTTAACTTCTGTTTGCAATTAATTATACCAAAAAATTCACCCAATCGATTCAATTGTGATTGTAGTTGTGGATCTAAATCTTCCAAGAAAAGATAATCTGCTACCAGGTTCAACTGCACAATCCTGTATAACAGATTGGCGCTCAATACCCAACATTTTCTCCAATATATCAGACACCACAAATGACTCCATTGGATATATTTGAAATGGTCTAACGCCTTTACCATCCCATAACAATTCTGGTAAAAAAGGGTTCGGTTCTCCATAATGAAACACCTTCTGTAATATAAATTTTAATTACTATATTATAATGAATATATTTGTTTATTGATATCTTTAAACCATATTTGATGAGATTGATCGCCCGACTCTCAAAGATTATTAAAAAATTTCATATTTCTCACAAGTTCTTTATCTGTATGTTGCGGTTCGAAATTTTTCAAACCAACGAGCAATTGTAAAGTGGAATAAATAGCTGGATCTATATCGTCTCCCGCGTTTATTAACTCGTCTAATAAGTTCTCCAATTCTGAAGCCTTTGCAACAGATTTTTGACCAACTTTTAAAATAAATGCATGTTTTAATAATTCTACCACTGGATCTCCGTCTTTTTTCTGTTGTTGAACTGTAAATAAAGAGACATGTATATCGACAGAGATTAAAGTGGCCAAAATTTGAAGAGACTTTTATTTATTCAAATAAATAACAGTGAGTCATAGCTACCATATAATTGATGTGTTTCTGGAGATTTGTTCAACAATATCCCATAGGCTTTGGATCTCAATTTTTTCAGAGTTTGAGAATAATCTTTTTGTGGAATGTAGGGATGTTGTTCGGCAATTGTATGTTTTTTTAATAGCTGTCTACAAAGTTTTGTTACAAGAGCGTAAGTCCCTTCATCGCCAGTATTTGAATCCATTTTTAAAAATGATCGATGAAGTTGTTCATGTTTTGATATATGTTTGAAATTCACAATTTACATTCACAATAATATTATATAAATACGTATATGACATTCAGTATATAGCTATGTATAATATAGCCATGTAACATAAAAATATGTCAACGTATATATGTCACTCTGACGTTTTCTTACTTTTGATTTAACATATAATTTATCGTACAAATACAACAAACGTAAACTTTACGCGCGTTAACATAATTCATTTTGCTATAATAGATATTCATCCATAAACAATCTTTTGAAACTACTACATCAAATAATACCTTTAAATGTCACGCTTCAACGACCTCAAGCGATACCTTTAGCTAACTATAAGACGCTGTTTGGTACCGTCGGTAAAACAGGACTCCTACTTATCAACACCGTTCTTAGTAGTTTTCAAGTTGACTGAACGATGGCATTACAGTCTTCGGATCAGTGTCTGTTTTGAAATCATTGAAAACCACACCGTCGTGATTAAGATATTAGAGAATTATAATCTCGTGAAATCTAAATTAAGTACGTGAGTGTAAAAGGATCGATATAGAACAGAGGATCTCGATAACTGAGATGTTTGACTCATCAATTTTTCGGCGAGGCAATATGTTTCATGATTGTTTATTAGAATCAGAATATCCTTCCTCTAAATTAGCAACGAAATTTGACCCATTTATTCTATTCTAATAATAAACTAATATCTGTTTAGGTATTATGATCTATGTAAAAAAAAAAAGGAAGTATTTGTCTTTTGACATATTCCATCTTGCTCCGCATTACCGACAGTGTAAAACCGTGCTCTGCATTTGTTTCTCACTTTTTGTGCGCGATTCGACAGTCGACAGTTCGACACCGGACACTTCTGCTTCCAGTTACTCGGTGCGCCGGTCAAGTGACTGAGTGCGTTTCGTGCGTGTGTGTAGTACTTATAATTTGAAGGGTTTCATATTTTATATGCCAAGTGATAGAGTGCTGTGTAAGATTGTTATTATTGTTAATAGTTTTTGATCGATTGCAGCACTTTGAGTCACAAAAAACACGGATTCGCTGATATCTCACAAGTGTGAGTTAAAAAAAATTGTTTTACAAATGACATATCTATAAACTGTGTTCCTGCGAGAAATTTTTGATGAGGTTACGTAGGCATTTTCAATTTATTCTAACCATTTCCCGGAAAATTTTTGAATATCTCTTTCAGCGAGCGACATATGAATATGACCTGACGATTAATAAACGTACTGTTAAACGATGTTTAAATGTTAAATAGACGCAATTGTGACGTAAGAACGCGGATATTATTGACGTACTGAAGTATAACCCGTAAAAGTTAGAAGGGTGAAGTTAGAGTAGATGATAATATATTTTTTCAACAAATTAGTGGTACGTTTGGAATCTCAGCGACCTTCGAGTATAACCTACATTTCGTCTTTCAACATACTTCTCAAATTTCTCGTCTTTTATCAAGAATCGTTTGCTTATCTAAAAAGCTTCATACAAATTTCGTAATAAATTACGTGGGGTAACTAAATTTCGAAATAATGATATTCATTAGCTAATACATAGCTATTTTCGGTCTCTGTATCTGAGAGAAACTGGAATAATAATATAAAATATTTCACGTAAAAATAATCTTCCCTTCCTTCATAAACTCTTCAATGTGCCATGGTGTTTATTTTAAAACGAAAAATATATCAAAAATTCAAATAATGTACCAAAAATATTTTAGGATGCTCTACGAGAAATTCAAGTCACGCATTTTTTCTGGGGAGAGATTCGATGATGATTCAATAATAATTTTACGGCCCTATAAGCTATCATAATTAACTTCATCATGTGTAGAATTAAGTTGCACTCGTGTATCTAGCATGAATCTCACGCTCTTATTCTTTGGCAAACTAAAATATCTCACCCTGGTGTACGACGCCTCATCAGCTATCCCTGGGGTCTAAGTATTTCGTAATTCTTACTACTAACAAAGATTCTGAGCATTGAATACGTGCGAATGTAAAAAACAAACAAATCTACATTTCAGTTGACTAGTTCAATAAATGCTTCCAGTGACGTGGTAAAGAAAGCTAAAAACATATCGGAACGGTAAAGATAAGCGATATTTAAAGATAAACTCGTCTTCAACCGGACTAAACAGAATCGTTGAATCTACTTATCTCTGTCGGCTTACAATAAGACTTCCGTATTTCTTCGGAAGTCTCGACCAAGATAATTATACTATAGAAGTAATAAAAAAAAGACAAAACTTCATCATTCTAACTCATTGCCAAGGCTACCTGACTTCGTCAGTTCGATAGTCAATACATATGCTGAATGTTGTCTCTATCAATCAGGCTACGGTA
This sequence comes from Tenthredo scrophulariae, assembly GCA_963978835.1. NCBI lineage: Eukaryota > Metazoa > Arthropoda > Insecta > Hymenoptera > Tenthredinidae > Tenthredo > Tenthredo scrophulariae. The sequence continues at coordinate 13,669,294 of OZ022227.1, forward strand.
TAACGTACGAACGATGTATTTAAAAGAAAATTTATCACCAGCTGGTTGTTTAGTTTAGCCATTTTTATCATTACGGAGAATATGGAACATCGTTTGGTTTTTTTTCTTTTCTTATTTTTGTGATTTTGGTTTTTTCTGTCCAAACCCAAATCCTTGGAAAGAATATTTTTTTCAGGCAATAACTGGAAATTCTGGAATTGTCCTGAAATATAAATTCAAATCTAAACTTTGTACCAATACCCCGATTACGAATGATTTGTTTTATCCACGATTAAGGAAAATAAGTAGAATAAATTTATTTCTGTGGACGGGGCGTGCCTTGGCACACAGAATCAACCACCAGCTTTCAACCTTTAATCGATAACTTCCTAAACTTTGATCATGACAGTGTTACCTAACGTGCCTCCGGCGAAGAGAATAAAGACTAAAAATTACGAATTTCTCCATTATTTCAAACCTTTGATCTCAATTTTCATAAATTACGTGTAACTAATTTTGCGAAGATTTAATCGTTAGAATACTCTTTGCACAATTTACTTTTGTTTAGTTCGTTTTTTTTCTTGTATGGATTTGCCTATTATCAGTCTTTTTTTTTTTACTAAATCTGTGTGTGTAATGAGTTTTTCACTTTTTTCATCGTTCCCATTTCAGCCAGTATAATCAACTGATTGTATCCATGGCCTCCGCAGGACCTTCAGGGAAAAAAAGCGAATCACCGTAAGTGCGCCCTTCAATGATGCTCTTATCGCTATCAGTAAAATATCCATTGGATAATGTCACTAATCATTATCTATATAATATAAAGTTCACCGCGTGGTTGATGCGTCCTCATTGAACAATTCAATTTTTTTCAACTAGACGTATATTTTGATTTTATTCTACTCAATTTTACTTTCGTGAATTATGTATCCGATGTTCGGTCGTCGGTTATGCCATAGGTTGTTAATACGTCTGCTTCAACAATTTAAAGTAATATAGAGAGTTAATGTTTTCGGTATGCATATATACATATAGGAGTATACGTTTCGTGCGTCAGTTTGAATTAGCGTCGATTGCTGTTACATAAATTCGCGTACTTGATGGTTGTTTTTTAAAAGCTAGAGGAAACTTGTGCAAAGTTAGTATCTTTACTATGATAACAGAAAAAGCAACGTGTCGTATATCCAAATTTTTTCTATATTAGATATAAAATAATTGCTGAATCGTTAGAATTTCTCAACCTGATTTTTATAACGCGATGGGCGATTGGAGCAGCCTACTTTATGAAAATACATAGATAATTTTATTATTTTTCATTTATCGAAGGCTGTCTATTTATTACAACAATATTTAACTAGCTTGTGTCTATAATCATTTATAAAACTATTCGCGCATCGCTGATGGTATCTCTTTTTTAACCCGTTTAAATTCAATTACATATAACTTACGTAACATGGGAAAATTATGTATGTATTAACAACTTTTATCACGATAATTGACCACGCTTCCGAGGGTATTATAGCGGTCAGAACTACGCTGCAGTAACCATGATCTTGTTAGTGTTAAAAATAAAAAATACGATAACATTTTGAAATGCAATAAAACCCTATTATAATACAAGTTTATTAATTAGATATATATTTTTTTTCAGAGCTTTACCGCAGCAAAATCAAGTAAGGCAAGTATATAAACTGATGTTATAAGTACCTATGTTAAATTAATATACAGATATATGTAGAAATCATTCGACCGCATTGATTTTCCGTTTTATGAAATTTATCAAACCGTTACGATCTATATTTTTCCTCTATAATACACAATACTGCGGGAAATATACAGTGAATTATTATATTCACGATGTCTTATGTACAATGCTAACGGTAAATCAAATTCTTGTACGTCATATGTGTATCCCCGGAATACCCACAACTTCTCTTTGAATTCTACAATTCCTTTTATTTTATTAAACATTTTGAAAACCCTAATGAATCAGAAAATAAATCAGCTAAAATTTGAATCCTTTTTTCGATTTCTATCCTGTATCGGTTGCATGTCTCCCGAAATCTTCTCAACGATGCGTGCTAATTGGATATTCGAAGTGTGAGATAGTGGTTCATTAAAATCTATTTAGGTACATAATACATCGAATTCATCACATTATATGAGCAGATTTTATTGAGTACCTAACATACGCCGATATCATATGTTTGATTTAGGTCTAGGCAACAGATAAAATAACATTTTGTGATTAGGCATCGTGAGAAACTCCGACACAGATTTATCTCAATAGTTTTATTTCTCATTTCTAATTATTTTTAGATATATTTTAAACTCATTTCACAACAGTCTCGGAAAGGTGAATGACCTTTTTTTATCGTCGTGATTTGGTTTCACATATTTTCTTGAAAAATTATCAACGTACAACGAATATAACGATCTGTAAACGAGCGATCTTGTTAAGCCAACGTTTTGTTCTTAATGAGAATTTCGATGATCCATTCTAAAGAGATATAAAGAGATCGAATTCCTAGTGAAAATTTTCAAAATATTTTCAGCGAAACTACGGAAAGATTATTCGAGTTATCAATTTTTCGGTATTTTAAAGTCGTTTTTACATTGTTTTGGAAATCGAACTCGAAAGACTTTTATATTGATATTTTTTAACTGAGTGAAGTGACACTTGCAAAAACACCTGTGGCTCAACTTGTCAAGTACTTAAATTTAGACCAATGCTAGTAGCACGGGAGCAATTCAACACACGCGACTTTGGTCCATCACACAGATCCTCCGCTCTCGCGGTCCGTGCTTCTAAATAGGCACCGTGTCAATGCCATGATTATATTTATCCCAGATCGCGTTTACCCATGTCGCATAGAAATGAATATTAAGAAATTTTTCATTGTAGACAATATCGCGATGAAAATTTCTTAAAGCAAATTAAACTATGAAAATATTCTGTACGAAATTAAATGCCATTTTTATTTCATTTTTCATACAAATTACAATACAAGCGGATGCATTTAGTGCACTGTGTACATAGATATTATACGTTTTATTATTTCATTTCCCATATATTAAGTATATAGATTCTAATCCTCAAGCAAAGATAGGTACAGCGAAAAAATCAACTTGAATATGTTAATCTCTCAAGTCCACACTATTAGCTTAGTATCATCAAGTGGTTTCGATCAGCGTGATTAACCGATAAGAGATTTTTGTGCTTTTTTTCACACGATCGGTGGGGACTTGGGATATGATATCTCATGCACCTGTTATCGGTTCTCTTTCATTTCAATAAAATACTTCGCAAATATTTTATAACAGTATTAAATCATCATTGAATGTTATCGAAGATTCTAATCTCCGCAAACAGGCTAATCTCATTTTTTGAGTCATGTTATCTTGTCATTTTTAAATTGAAGACTATAGGTATGATTATCTTTGATACGAGTGTGAACTTATTTATTATTGAAGAGTCGCGACGAGTTCGATATAAATTACAAATAATTACCTGTTATACCATGTTTGATATGTTTGTGAATCATTTTTGTAGTTTTTTTTTTTTCTTATTCTACGTATCTGAGGATCGTCAGAAAGTATAGCTAGGATTTTAGATAAACGAAAATCGTGGATAAAATTCTTTACGTAACATCAGTTTATTTTCAGAGTGGCTACAATCCGGAGGTCGCGAGTGCCAAAATTCTTGGCGACCGCGTGTATAAATTTAATGTCATCATATATTTTCCCGCGGTTTAAGAAAATCTTTATTTTTTTAATATGTGCGAATGAGAATCCTTGATTTTATTTTATTATTTTGTCTAATCTCGAGTGACTTGATCGCGTGCCTTTTATACTCACGTCACTGTACTCCTATACAAAAATCGCATGTCATTCGAGTGCCAATACTTCGCGGTGATTCTAATTCCGATAATATCAAATTATTAGATCTTGTTACGAAAACATATTGTTGTTTTCTTTATTCTTATCTTCCGATAGGATAAAATCTATCGCGATTTATTTTACAATATAATGTATCTTGTACATTTATCATCGATTGTGGTAAAAGCCATTTGTTTATAAACAGAAATAATTGTACTTGAAATATATTCCGAAATGTTTCAGAAGAAATTAGAGAAACTTTAGAAAAATTGTAGACTTCCGAAATTCGGAATCTCTGAATATATTTTTTGCAGTTTTCGGATATAGTCGATCTTGTGCAACATCGTGATTTTTCATATCCACGCTCTTGTTTCACAAAAATTATCTACAGATTTCTTTTTTCCAAGCTCTTTTACAAAAATTTCGACATGTAATTGCAGATTATTACCAAAAATCGTAAATGGCGGTATCGCAGGAGTTATCGGTGTCTCCGTGGTATTTCCACTGGATTTGGTCAAGACCCGATTGCAAAATCAAGTGGTTGGTCCCAATGGCGAAAAGATGTACAAATCCATGTAAGATATCGATTTATGTATTTCTCATTGAATACCATGGCAAAAAAAAAATCTTGCGATTCTAAAGCCACATAAACTTTCAATATTCCTGCAAATATTCAGTGTAACTATTACTCAATTTTCATAGGTTTGACTGCTTCAAAAAAACTTACAAAGCAGAGGGCTACTTTGGTATGTACAAAGGATCAGGAGTCAACATCCTGTTGATTACACCGGAGAAAGCAATTAAATTGACCGCAAACGATCTATTTAGGCATCAATTGTCTCCTGGGCCTGGGTAAGAAATTAATTCGTAGATATAACGAGTATGAATATAATATTGCTGTAGAACTTTATTTCATTGTGTAACTACTGTTCAAGATATTTTGGAAGAGTAATATACAAATATCTAGGATGATGATAACGTAATGTCTTTATTTTATCACATGAAATTTCAAGAGCAAAATTCAACACATCATATAAACATATTGCACATGTTAAAGAGATAAGATACTGAAGGAGTACATGATCACAGGTTGCCCTTACCCTTAGAACGAGAAATGCTAGCTGGAGGAAGCGCGGGAGCTTGTCAAATAGTAATTACAACACCTATGGAATTACTGAAAATTCAAATGCAGGATGCTGGCAGAGTTGCTGCTGCAGCTAAAGCAAGTAAGTTCGAAAATTTTAATGATATAAGATCACATCTGCAACTAGCAACTATTTGAATGGATTGTTTTTTTGTGAAAATGATGTATATTCACGATTTTTTACAATTAGGAATTTCGTTTTTACATTAAAGGTGGAAAAGAAGTACCAAAAATATCAGCGTGGTCGCTAACTAAAGATCTGTTTAGAAAAAGAGGTATCTTGGGTCTTTATCAAGGCACTGGGGCTACGGCGCTGAGAGATGTTACCTTCTCTGTTATATACTTTCCACTCTTTGCTCGATTGAACAACTTGGGACCTAAACGAGAAGATGGCTCTTGTAAGTAGCTCGAATAATCACATCCATTACATAGTATAGATCAAATTACAAGAATACTAATGATGATTTGAATGAATGGAGCCATCTTGATATCCACTAACAGTCCTTTGACCATCTTTGTGAATTATCAAACTTATAATTTGAGGAGACCTTATCTAAAATATCATAGCCATGTTTCATCTTGCTCTCTGTGTGATAACGATTCCATATTCCAGCTGTATTCTGGTGTTCCTTCCTTTCGGGCTGTGTGGCTGGTTCGGTTGCTGCTCTTTCAGTAAATCCGTTCGATGTTGTTAAGACAAGGCTGCAAGCGATTAATAAAGCACCCGGAGATCCGACGTACAACAGCGTTCTGGATTGTATAAAGTAAGACTTTTATGCTTTTCTCAACATTATTCAATTCTACTCTTTCGGTTCAGAGAATGAATATGATTTTTCTGTCGAATGAGGATAATTGCGATCTGTTTAATGTGTGTATTTAAATACTTGTATTTACAGAAAAACAATGCAGCGTGAAGGACCCACAGCATTTTTCAAAGGAGGTGCTTGCCGTATGATAGTAATAGCACCGTTATTTGGTATTGCGCAAACTGTGTATTACCTTGGAGTAGCCGAATACCTTATGGGTCTGAAATAGAAGTGTCAATATTCTGTGATTCATTAATGTATCTGTTGTTGAGCCGACAATAACTCTTTAAGTATTTTAGGACTAGATGTATTTATATAGCAATGATGTAGCACAAATGGCCATTGATGATCTGAAGAGGATATTTATAAATATTGACCTAAGGCTTATTGAAAGATTAATGAATAGCAAAATATTATTTATCCAAACTTTCGGTGAAATTTTAAGAATCTTTGTAGAAAATCTGTTTCGTTTGGTCTTTTGTGCTATTCTGAATTGTACAGTTCATTCTGAGATCCTGAATTGAAGAGGTCTGTAACTAAAAAGTAACGTTTTGGTGATTAGTACAATTTTTCATTTTAGAATTTAAGTAGGTTTCATTGTACAATTTTCCTCGAAATTGAGAATTAGATATTATTTCGTATATTTTATATTTTTTAGATTAAATTTAGTGAAAAGAGATCTACTCTTTTCTGCCACAACGAACCTTGGGAGTCTTTTGTGTTTTTCTAAAACAAGGATTAGGAAGTTTTGTGATGGCAAAATTGAGTGCTATCAAGAACTCCAAGACTCAGTATTCTCTCATTTTCGCCAAATATTTGATTATCATGATTTTAATTCTTTTGCATTTGCTCATCGCTTTTATTTTCTGATCATTATACAAATTGGATATAGTTAGGCAAGTGTTGAATCGTTTTCTATTGAAAATGTCAATATCCAAGGATCTTAGACAAGTCACGATGCAGGGTGAAGGAGCTAATGCTGTAATCGTTAAAAAAGAGTATTAATTAATAAAGTGGGACACGTTCTACACGTGATATCTGTATGAAAAATCATTTTTGTTGCCAGTGAATTATATAGCATGTCGTTACTGTCGAACAAGAATCAAAATAGGAATGAAAAAACTGATAAGAAAATAGAAGTTTTAGAATAAGTGATGTGTAGCATTACTATTGGGGAAAAAAGAAATAAGTACTTAGTACTGCTATTTTGTACAAAGGCAATTGGTAGGAAAAAAAATATAATAATTCTTTCAAAATCTAAAAAAAATTGTGTCTTATAACAGTTTAAGCGAGCAGAGAGAGATAAAGAGAAACACATCCTCATCATTGTCAATCATACACTTTCTTAGGTATCTTCTTTCTTCTTGAGTATTTTTAAGCCTTGACAGTATGATCGAATAGTTTCTCATATAGTAATATTCATTCTCATAAACGATTACATTCCGTGATTGGCTCAGTAGCTTTGAAATAATTCATGGAATTGTAACTGAAAAGAAATCTGTGTTGCCGCTTATCGTTAGATGTTCGTGACTAGCTTTACAGGACATTAAATAAATCGTTAATCTCGTTTATAATATCAATAGAATAACACTAATCTCGCCCAATGGCCATATGTACTATTATTCTAATTCGTATTTCTAACTCACTAGATGTTATATCATGTATAGCAGTTCTACTATAATCTGTGAGCTTCTGGCATATAGACTATATTTTACCTACGCATTCTATGTATGTCTAGTTCAATATAGTTTATGTCCTCAATTAAACATTGGATATAAATATTAAAGTTACACCACTGCCTATTAATTATAATAGATATTTCAGAGATATAAATTATTAGTCCAATGCAGCGACATGCTGCCGATTCATTGTCAATGCAGTGATTAGTGCGATGGATTAAACTTATAGTCTATGTATTGAAGATTAACATGTATCTCTGCAGCCTAATATATATAAATTTTTTTGAAGATTTTTCTCCGAAACTGATAACTATAGCAAAACTAGAATTGATCAAAATAATATTGATTCTCATTTGTGACGTGTTATTATCTAGTTGACATATGTAAGGATGTTGATTATTTGTTAAATATGTGGTGAAAAGGATAATACTCAAATCACATATATTTTGAAGATATTCTGTTAAAGTTTATTCGACGTTGATGCTGAAAGTGAAAACAATTCCTTGTCTTCAATGTTATTATATAATTAAACGGTTAAAGAAGGTGTATTAAATAAAATCAATATACAATATATATATATACATATAATATATATATATATTCATTCATGCATATATATCTGGATTAATATTTATAGTATCGTTTCTTTTTGACTACAGAATTGAAAGTTGAAACCGATTCAATAATTATTTATTACTTATTAAAGGGGTATATACACCTTGCAAATAATTTTTTTCAAATCGCTGCTACGCTCTTAGAAAACATTTCAGTGACTCAGTTTTTCATGAAAAACATGGAATTTTTTGATTGTAAAATATTTTTTCCAAAATGATGGAAAAAAAGTCTTACAATCAAAAATTTCTATGTCTAAAACTTGAATTTATGACATATTATTGGTTTGCCCCTAAATTACATTCACACAGAATATTTCCTCCAAATTCGATGAAGTTTCATGCAACACAGCAACCTGTACTCTACGACAACTACTTTTTCTTCGATGGACTAAATCTTTGTTCAGGGAAGGACATAAAATCTGGAAAAATCATGAACTATACTATATCAAAATAGTACAAATCAACTGTAGAAAAACTGAGTCACTAAAATGTTTTCTCAGAGCGTAGCAGTGATTTGAAAAAAAACTATTTTGAAGGTGTATATAATCCCTTAATGAAATGAAGGAAAAGAGATAAAATCTTGTGATATTTTGTCATTTTTTGGATCGTTCTAAGATTATCAATATTTGTGTGAAATCAAAACGAAATAACACTTCAGTTATACTTCTATATATATTTAGATAATTGTTTTAGCTGTTTATGATACACCAGATTTCATACATATTTACAGTAAACACTAATCATGTATATTATATATATTCTGAACATGTGTACGCCTTGCGTACATGTATAATAGTAATGATAATAGGTATACGATGATATCTAATTAATTGCTATTAGAGCAACGGTGCTATGACATAAAAATTCAACAAACCCGATACCATACCGATAGAGAATTTAATTTGCAGTATTTTAATAGCTATCATTTATAATAATCGAATTATTCGTTAATTGAAGATACAACTACTGCTAAAGTAAAGCCAATGTATGAGTTTGTTAAATATCTTCTACCTGTGCGAGTGCATGCACCAATAATACTGCTCTCTACTAAAATACTTTCAGAATAATAAGTTGATTATTATAACAACGGAAGTAAAACTACCACATGGCATTGTTTCAGATAAACATTCCGGTAGCAATGAATTTATTGCACTTTGATTCAATTAATAAATCGTGGGAAGAATATTATGAATTATTAATCAGCTCGCGCCTAAGCAACAGTACAGTAAGTAGTAATACATTTATAGCATGGTTTACTATTTCCCAATTGATCTTTCTAATCCTTGATAAAACAAAAAAGTAATTTTAAATGCTCGAACAACTCTGTTGCTATCTATCCTGCGGTATATAGTATGTACGTGTTCACAGTTTAGACTATATAATTTACTCATCAATTAAATAGTTCTTAACAAGAAATAAATTTACACCCACCCCATTATGAATAAAAATTAAAAATCAATATGAATCAATGGTATAACAGTTTGGGTGGGTAAAGGTTATTCATCATATTCTGTTGCACGTTGTTGTTTCTTTACTAAACTACTGAACGTGTATTTTCTTTTTTTTTTTTTCTCAACGTGATACATTCTTGATGCAAGTGGAAGTATTGTCATATACTGATTGCACATATACTGTACATTTTAATAGTTGTTAGTTGCGAAAAAGGGAATGTTTTGTAGAGACACAGATGTGGGCTGAGTGATGGGCATCTAGTCGGTGAATTTGCGGTTCGGATTACGCCCGAACAGAGCTGAACGAACCTCTGGCACTAATTGCTGAGCAATAAGCTCTAGCCTTGATTCCAGGGTGTTGCTGATCTTTATGCGTCCTGTAAATATTTTTAAATACACAATTAGAATATCTGCAATATTGCAATTTCGCATCTCATTAATAATTCGCTACCTTATCTCTCTATCCATCTATTATACAGTGATTATTTCAACTCCTGGACAATGATATCCATTCCCAAGTTTCATTCCCCAATCATAACTTAAATCTAAGATACAGAAGCATGGCTTCACTGGTATTGAAAAGATGTGACTTTCTCATTGAATTCAATTAATAGAGTCAATCTATTTGGTATTAGCTTGCACAGAGCTTCTCCAGTGCGTTATTACGAGATTATAAGCAAGATAATATTAGTTTGTAGCTAATAGACTCAAGTTTATGTAGAATTTGAACATTTTGCAGGTAATCAACGATCCAAGACCCATCTACGCACCTCTACCAGCGAGCAGCTCAACTCCTCCGCAACTTTCAGCGGGTAAGAAGTTGTCCTTGTCTATCTTAATGACAGTATCTTTTCCTGATACATCTTTGTACGTATCTTGAATAGAGGCAATGATCGACTCTGTGAGAGCGATATCATTCTGGCGTACTCGCACCACGATGTTTGCTTCCATCAACTATAATGAATATGAATAATAAATGTTAGTAATATTAAATTTATATTAAGTTAAAACATTCGCACTTCTTATAATCTTGTAGAGTATATCATTGTTTTCAGATCCAAGAGAAGTTTAATTCTAAATTAAAATATAACATGATAAGCATAATTACCTGATACAGACTCTGAATGATGAGAGACTTCAGTACCTGACTATAGCGAGATTGATCACGAGTTACCTCACCTAATCTTTTCCTAGCTTCATCGAGCACATTGCGGACGTGATCTTCACGCACCTTTAGGACCTTCAGACGAGCTTGATTTAGCATGTTGGAAGATTGGCTGTGAACATAAGGTCATTTTGCTTTATTTAATTCTTTATCTCGTAACAAAGCCAGAGAATTACGACTTGAGATAAATATAAAGACAAATATAACTTATCAGAATTCAATAAATTCTGATAAAGAAACTTCACCCAGTTTCTATGGAATTTTCATTACAGCCTGAAATGCAAATAAAAAAAAAAGAACTCCAAAAATCTATAATATTTTAATCAGTTTGTAGCAGTTTTCAATATGGGATAGAAAAATTAGTCTTTCTTATCAAATTGTGTTTTCGAGTAAAAAAAAAAATACACTAAGATATAAATAATGAAGAAATAATTAATGCATCCAATTTTATAAAAAAAATTTGAAAGGGTAGAATTGCTGTGATAATTTATTTGCTTAAATAATCTAATACTATTCAGCGCTGTTATTGTTGACACGATGAATTCAAAACAAATAGAACCCACCTAACCTAACCCTAACCACTTGATTATCGATTATGTAACGTTAATCCGTGGATAAAACTAAAGCGGTAATAAAATGTTTATAAAATAATTTCAAGCTCGGTACTAGCGCGGTTCTATTGATAGTTATTAACGATTATAAAGTGATAAAAGTTCAATTCTAAATACTCGTATGAGTTGACTTGTAAAAAGGTGGGTGTGGCACTCATTGGACATGTGACACCTCGGGCTGGAATATAACTCTAATATCTAGGGTGTGAAAAAAAAAAAAAAAACTATATGTATATATGTATATATAAATCAAATGATGCTCTTATGCGTACATTTTTTTCTGCAGTTCAACCTGCTTTTCTTTCTTCTCAAAAAACTCCATAATTTTAAGTCGTTGCTGTTGTACTAGACGACCCTTTTCGATGTTGAATTCTTCCTCCGCTTTTGCATCGATCTCTTCAGCCTTTTCGTTAGCCTCCTGCTCAATGAAGGCCATCATATGCTTGATCTGTAACATAATCGTAAATTTGGTTTATTCAATATTCAGCTAATTCTAAAATTAGGGTAATCCATTCCAGTCCGATCAAGACATATGTGCTATATTGATCCGGCCGAGTCGTCTGCTAGATAGGAAAATCGATGGTTGATCAATAGCGAAGAAATATCTATATATATATATTGAATAATTAGGAGCGGAATTTTTGTGGAAAATCATCTCGTAGACGTGGATAATTTTTCACGACGATTTTAAAGATGCCAAAAGTCCTAAACCTATCGCGAAAAGAGGCGGAGCTCATCTCGAACCAAGAATAGATATTGCGAATTTTGCGATTGAAATATGATTTTTGGAGACTAACCTGTTTCTGAACGTCGGCATCGCTGAGAGCCATGATGAATGATTTTTATTTTTCGTTAAAATAATCTCAAAATGTAAAGTTAGTCGGTTTTAAAAGACTAAAAACACAAGTACAAAGTGGATGGAAGAAGTCAACGCCTACAAAGTACAAGCGAAGTAACAGCGCTGAATGTCCGACCGACAGTGAACGATCATATGATCGATGCGCGCGCATAGTTATTAGCTTGGGTCAAATGCTAAGCGACTTATTTTTTTGTTTCATAAATTAGAACTGTATGATTTATTAGAATTTTATATAGTTTAATAATAGTATAATAAATGTAATTTTATATTAACGCGTTTATTTGAGGGTCATTATTTTAATAGAAGCATATATTTTTGTTGCTGATTTGAAGGCGTTCGTGAAATTGTTAATATGGCAGATATCTGTGTCTCTAGTGTTGTTTAAGTTCGACAAACTGTACGATATAAGTAGTATTACATTGGTTTAAAACTCTGCTGAAATGTACGTGAAATCGTGAGGTTTGTTTTTTTTTTATTGTGGAAGTGCAAGGTGCGAGTTGGACCCGTGTGCGGAAAATAGTATATGTTTAAGTTGTTTAAACGTAACACGTTCATTCCAAGTCAACAACATCGACTTTTTGGTGTTTTTTTTTCTCGTTTTATTTTTTTTTTTTTTTCTTCTGACGTTCATCTACTTTGTTTATCATGAATACAATTCTATACTCGTTGCAGTGATTTGCAGCTTGGACTTATAAAATAGGTAATGATACATGGATATTGACAAAATGCCTCCGTATACCCGAAACGCTTGCATTATAACCTTTGTTTCCTTATGCTTGTCACTTCATTGTGGCCTCTGTAACGTCATACCCATCACCAACAGGATCATATTCGCTATCCCTTTGCCAATCACCCTTTACCAACTCGGCTAATAAATTTAGCAGGATACCTTTATCCCGATTATTTATCATTCAACAACAAATCAAAAATTTTAACAGGGTTATAACACTCAGATATTTTAACCTGCGTAGTCAGGTATTGCGTACAATTATGAAAAACATCTACTAGGAAGTGTCATAGCACATTATATGATTCATACGACTCAAATTTGATAAAATAATAATAGATATGCGTAAGATTACAGATCCCTGGAATCTGCTACAGGTGGATTTACTTAACGAGAAAACAAAGGTCCGCAACGACGTTCGGATACCCGTAATTCGTTATTATTTTTATATCATTTATGAATGACATGTATCTACGACTAGATCCATTAGATCTATATATCACAGATTGATATACAACCATTTCGAATACAATTTTTTTCATTATATTCAACGGTGAACAATGAGAGGAAAATAATGAGAGAAAAAAGTCGCAATAGCTGCGTTTGAAAAGATTTTATTATCGTTCAGAGATTTTTAAACGAAATTTTCAAAGCGTTTTTTCCATATTCTTACCACAACCAAATACAACTGTAATCGAAAAATTGGTTTATTATATCGTCGAGTGCGACAGAACTTCATTACGGAATCAAATATCAGAGTATAAGATATTAAAGCTCTTTGAGGTCAAATATATGAATCTCTGGTCAACGGCCTAACAGACAACTCATGCATGTATTGGAAACTATGATTAATTTCTGAAATTGATCAACGCTGCGTTATTATTTCCTTTCGCGAATGTTATCTCAATATCTATTCATCTGTAAGGATAATGTTGTTCTTACTTTTTTACTCATTGGATTGTTTAGAATGGTACGTGGCCCTTAGGCTCATGATCAAGGTCCCACGAAGTGTAGTATTCGTTTCTATTTTGATAGCCGTTATAAAGAAGAACATAGTTGTGACTTAAAGAAAAGTGTATTGGTGTGCCCCAGCAGGTACTTTATAGTGGAGCCATCGGGCTATGGCCAACCTGAACTTTGAGCAGCCACCACGCAGTATAGCGAACGCAAGCCTTACCTCGCGTGGGGGCGGTGGGGGGGGCTTAAGCTCGTCGACCCTCCCGGGTCATGTCACGCCTACCTCGGGCATGTTCTCAGGGTCCTCCGCAAGTACGTCGAGTACTGCAAACTCTACCGCTGTTGGAGCGAACGTCTACCCAGGTGGAACTGGAAGCGCACAACCTAACGCGCATCCTACCCAACAACAGCAGCTCTCACCTATGGGGAGCAGAGGGCTCTTTGGGCAGAGAGCTTTCACCGACAGACGTACCATGCCTGCTATTGGGTCAGTCCACCAATATGAATTCCCCATTTTAATAACATAATTTTAGTTCTAAAACTCGGTGAATTATGCTACAAAATTTCTGATAAGCTTTCACAACATCGAAAGAGAGATCAACCTTACCATGCTAATTTGTCTCAATCATTTTTATTAAAATGCGTTAGATCATTGCTCTCAATAATCTGAAGGCTACCTCTTTTCTTAATCGAAAATCACATCAAAAGTCATTAAACTCGTGAAGTAAATCCTGCATATCAGACATAGGGTCATGAAGGGTCATGATCTAGCTCTATTTCGCTATTAACGCGCTGGACTCCTGTTGATTGATTTTGACTAATATTATAACAATACTTTAAGGAATGCGACCGCTGCTTCTGTTTTGTACTAATCTTTGCCTGTAGAGAATCACTTGTGGCTGACAAAAAGACATTATACTCCCATATTATCGACGAATTAGTCTGGCGTATAAACTAACAAATATGAATTTGAATCTGCTTCCAATATATACGGTATTCTGCCGTGAACTGTGCAGATATCGTAAACATGTAATTTCTCATTATTTCTGCAATCAGATTACACGTGATGCAGATACAAGTTCTAGTCGAATACTGAATTCATGCATGATGGTGTATGGAGCTTATTCTATGCTGCATGGCTATCAAGTCGACAATAGTTTATGTACCAAAGTTACACTTCAAAAACCATCACTACAGATCCTAGTATATTGCGCTTTGTAATTTAGCATCCGAATTTTTATTCGCATAATTTATATCGCTATATGACCTGAATGTGTTCTTTGAATTTACTAACTTTTCATAAAACACTAATACCGAACATTTTCGAAGCTATCTTGATCAAGAATCGTTAGGAACATTCAATCTCAGAGTATAATCACATCGTTGGTAAAGTTTATGTGCAACCTAACTTAAAGCGGACAGTTTAAAGTAGGTTGTATTTATTATTCAAGCTACTTACTGCATGCTGCATTTTTCTCTATAACTTCAGAAACACAGGGGATATCGTTTGGATGTTCAGAATATTGATGCCACAACGGATCTCTATTCAGCTACCTATTTCAAATAAGAAACTAAAATAGACGTACGATCGATCACAATCACAAGAAAAGTCTTTCATTTCCCAGAACACTCACATTCGATTCTAAAATTGCACACTCATCAAATCCACTATTTTTCAAATAAATCTGCAATGAGATACCTCAAGCTGTCTTCATGGTCCGATTATAAAAAAATTAATCACTCTTATAAATAGCTAGTGATTGTCTATAAGTCTCTTGAAGCTAGCGGCTAATCTTTGCGTCATTCATCGCAATGAAAAAATAATAATGGAAATTTGCTCTGGGAAAATATGATTAGATTTGGCTGAATTCTGAGCACAAATTTGCGTCATAGACGATTTCGTATTTAGGCAGATGTATGTCTTATATCCAAGGGCAAGGCGAACTTATTTTCGATTTGAAATTTTTGCGAATGCAACGATGTTTCCCAATATAAGCGAGCATCAGCTTTATCGACAATATATTTTTATCTCTCAGTTCTTTTTCTACAACTTTCTCCTCGATGAACTAATCGCAAGTTTACACAACTTTCAATACTAAACATTTGATTAGGTTCACACAACTTGACCTCATTGTCAATGATGATGTTAATATTTTTTTCATATATAATCTTCCGAAACTATTCGGAGAGTGTTCTAAATACAAACTGCGCCAAGAAACCTGATATGCTCTTAATAAAATGGAACAGAATTATCATAGACACTTTGTACTCTTGAAATCTTCCACCATTTGGTAAGCGCGTATGTATAACGCATTGGCTAGATGTAATTGATGATGAAATACGATTCTTAACGACTGGTCAGCGGTAGCGTGAGATTAGTTGGGAGATAGTTAACTGTGAGCAGGTCGTAGTAATTCAACCGATTCTTGCAGGAACGCAAACCCAATGGGTAGTATGGGCAGTTTTGGAATACCTCCAAGTCGCAGCTATGGATCTCAAGGTGCGATCAACAATTTCCACTCTGTATTTGGGAGTGGGGGTGGGGGAGACACCAGCACCCCTCCCCTTCTGGACCTTTCGGAGTTCCCCTCGCTGACGAACAGAGGCCAGGGTGACTCTATGCCTCAGCCAAGTCCAATGCCGGGCAAGCAACCTTATGGTTAGTCCTATGCGACTATGGCGAGAGAAGCGATCTTTTTTTTGATATCTGCGTTCCTATTGCTATTTGCTGTTTGCATCTCACATTACTTAGTATCTTCGCCCAGCTTATCAACTTTCAACATTACAAATTAAAGTTCAAATCGAATAACAATCTATAGCAAACAACTGTGAATTATAAAACTACAATTAGTAATCGACTCTCAAAGTTCTGCAAGAAATTTTTCATTACTTGCGAGTAAAATCTTCATGAGTTTGTTCTGATCGAGTTAACAAGCTGGGTGAATGAAACTTAAATATTTATTATATTATGGATAAAAAAAATTTGATGTGTTTTGAAGTTGCAGCGTAAGACTCTTATTGACTTCTTTTTTAAGCATGTTGAAAACACCACTAACTAATCAGTGATTTTTAAGTGCCTAAGACATAGAATTCTTGATGAATCTATTATTCAATGGGTATCGTAGTAAGCCTGTCTTTTTTCAACGAATGATGAATACTTCATATACTTTTAGAAAATCTCTTCCAAGAAAGGATGATTTTTTTTTCATTCATAGAACTCCCATGGCCTGTAGCATTATTTTAGTCAACCTTTAGTGTATATCGACATAATTTATGCTGATCCCAATCCTTAGATCGTTTATATTCTGATTCATTGAGACTGAATAAACTATTGTCATTCTCTTGATATAACACGGAACGGAACGTTCATACTCTAGATGTTGAGTGAAATTAGTGTTCAGGGATGGGTTTAGCGGCGGTACCAAGCTATGATTTACTGGCTTATCCAGTCTACTTGATACAAGACAACAAACATCTTGCGATAAGTCATACATATTTTTTTTTTTGATCCTACTTTGTCGCCCAGGTAAATCGCAAACTGATAGTAGTTGTTATTTATATTATTTTTGATTTGTTTGCGAAGACCTTATAACACAGTTATCCAGCATTATTCCCTCACATCCTTAAATATACAAACTATTAATCAGTGTATTTATACGTTCGCGCTAGCATGAATGCACATATAAATAATGTCTGTGTGTTAAATCTGTTATATTGTTGCATGAATGAATGGCAAAGCTCACTAACTTAGATAGAGGTTCCAAGTTTTTAACAAAAACAAGTATACACAAGTCCAATGATGCGTGAAAGTACAACGAAAAAGTTCATTGAACAGAAACCCCCATCCTTTCATTCAACACTCATCGAAAATAGTCTTCCACTTATCACTGTACACATCGCTACTCAAGCTAAATATTTATGTTATTATTGCTCTATGTCAATGTTTTTGAAACGCTGTTTGTGAAAGTATGCTTAGGACCTACGTAGTCGTTATATGCCGCAGATCCTGCATGATTTATATTATTGAATCTGTTTTATTCTTCCTTCCCACCGTCATTTAATTTGCGCAATCCAACGCAAAGTCTGATTGCTGGAATAAAACATTTTCTATAGAAATTTGTTCACATGGTATACTTACGTGTTTGTAGAATCTTTCTCATTTCATTTTATCCAAGGTTGATCTTATTTGCTTTTCAATTATTATTCATTTATCATAAATTTCAGTTTCAAATAATTGAAAAATCACTTTGGTTCACAATTCGTCAATTTTCATCTTACTTTCGGTCACAATTGTTATGCACTCACCTGTAACCGCGCATCATATTCAATTTCAAACTGTTTTGCTACCATCGTTTCAGTTTCTCAACTCACTTAGATTTATCCTTGATTTCTTGTTTATTCCTAGTTAATAGTATTGAAATATCAATATACTCTCGATATTGTAAACCAGTTTGAAACATTTGTAATATGAACTTGATAATCCGCAACGATTTATTTACCTTCTTAATCTTCTGTTTACGGTCTGTTCACATTTCGATCTTTTAAATACGAACACAATCTTTCTTACTTACAAAATGTCTCTTTATCTGTTCATCTTATAATAAGCTAACTACCTCTCTTCTGCAATCTCATACTTCGCATCCTTTCATGAACATGACTTGTTACAGTTGGCATGGTAAAGCAGCCAACGTCAGAAGCGAGTGAATTTACTATGAGTTCAGAAGACTTTCCTGCGTTACCAGGCACACAAAGCAGGGAAGGACCGTCACCTGGAGGTAGTGTATCTGGTGAAAAAGGAATGGTTGTGGGACTTGGTCCAGAAATTGGCCAAGATGTACTCCAAGTAAACAGAGCACCTGGCTCGGAAAAGTCACAGGCATCGAAAAGAGGCATCCAAACATCGCCTGATGGTAAGCTATAACATATTACGAGCAAAAGGATTACTTAACAACTGATTATATTACTTCAGCCACTATTCAAGTTTACAGAATCAATCAAACCTAATGCTATTACATCCTATTAGATGATATAACTGGTGTATTGGACACAATATTAGTCAAAATACTTAAGTGAAAAAAAAAAGCTTTGAACAACTTCGAGAGGAACATTTAGAGCATGAAGAGTTTTTATAATAAATTAGAATAAAGAGTATATGCATTGATTTCAGGCAAAGTGACACACATACCTGCAAGTATGGTGAAGGACCAATTCGGGATGGTGGGACTGTTGACGTTTATCAGAGCAGCAGAAACAGATCCGAATCTCGTATCACTGGCGCTGGGGCAGGACCTCACCGCCCTTGGACTTAATCTTAACTCACCCGAAAACCTTTATCAGAACTTTGGTGGACCTTGGGCGGAAACACCCTGTCGACCACAGGACATTGATTTCCACGTACCACCTGAGTACCTCATTAACGCCTCCATCAGGTATTTATCATCTAATATCTAAATGTTATGTGAATTTATCACAAGATGATTTTCATTAATTGAGAAGTTTACTGTTGTAATTAGTGTTTCTCAAAATTTGCAAACAGTATCCAATATCTTGGATTTTATCGACTTTTGCTTCAAAGAATAAAAATATTTTCTCCATCCTACTATTGGATTATTATTTTATGTTTGTATCGACAATTTTTGATTTTTTTTTTTTTTTTCACATTTTTGTGACGACTACCAATTTAAGAATTGTGTACTTGTACTTTACTTATCTCATGACACTTGTTATTTTCTTTCCTTTTTGAAATAGGGATAAGCTGGCACCTGTTAAACTAAATCGGTATAAAGATGATCTCCTATTTTATATGTTTTACACGAACGTTGGAGATGTGTTGCAGCTGGCGGCGGCGGCAGAATTGTAATTATTACTAATTTTATATTATTATATTATGAAATTTCCAAGAGCATTACTTTGCAGATTTATTTCGCTTTGATTTGCTGACAATCACATTTACCGATTAATATTTATATGATAATTATGATAATAATGATAATATTTAAAAAATAAGAAGCAGAAAATGCAGTTTGAATTGTTAACAAGAATGTATTAGATCGAAAAATGTTTTCAGGTACAGTCGAGAATGGCGGTATCACATGGAAGAGAAAGTATGGATCACGCAGGCCCCAGGTTTAGGTCCTGTAGAAAAAACGTCAACGTACGAACGAGGTACTTATTACTACTTCGATGCCCAGAATTGGCGGAAGGTTGCGAAGGAGTTCCATTTAGATTACACTAAGCTGGAGAATAGGCCGCATCTCCCCACCACTTTTCACCAATCCCAGCCTTGACTACAGGTAAATAAATGGATTTTCATTAGTATTAAAAAAAAAAAGCAGTTATAATTTAATTTCACATTACGTTTATTTTTGAAAAAATTGTAATGTTCTTTCTTGCCTTAATTACATCGATGTGGAACATGGTTTCTGTAATTCTTATTCTATAAAAAAAACATATTTACCCAATTTATATATGAAATTTCTTTTTTCTATTTTCAGATCTGCCTGCAGACTCTTGTGCTGTCTTTAAGCTGGAAGAAATTCAGCTATTGTATAAATGAACAAATTTAATAATCTTTAATAAAAACGTAAAATTCAAAGAGTAATAAACCAAGTTTCTTTCCAAGCAAGTCATTCAATATATTATTTCAATCAATTTAAATTAACATTTAACTGTAGTTTAATGCCTGTGCTCAAACTATAACAACATTGAGTAATGATTACTTTCCGAATTATCCTATTTCAGCAATTTCGGAGATAGAATTTTACACGCTTTCTAAATATTGACAAAAAATATAGCTAAAGTAATTTTTTACGACCAGTAAACGAGTAAAAATGATATTTTTCGACATCAGATATTGAAGAAGTTTAAGTTTTTACAAGCTATGTGATCCTGATTGCTGTTTCAAAATTTTTTTATCATTCTGATCAACTGGTATGACCTGGTCTATACTGGTTTCTTTCCTTCAGTAGCTGGGAAAAGACATTGAGAAACCTAATGAATTTTAAATGAATTCAGAGATTGGTAACTGACTGAGTGTTCAGGAGAAAATAACTTCAAGGACATTGAATTTGTGAATAATTCAGAGCCTTGCAGAGATCAACCTAACAGTGAATTCAAATTTTGCGGATCGATATACCCGTGAATAGGTAATTCTTCATCTCGTCTATTATTATTGCTGTACACTCGCAATTAATGATTATTGTGAATATACAGTGAATAGAACATGCAGCTGTAGCCGCAGGCTAATCGCAACACTTTATCATACAGCCCCGCGATTGCTGATCGCAAGAAATAGTTGTTTTCCTTTTTTTGTTTTTCAAACTGAGACCAAGTGTCAGACAAGCAGAGGTTCGTCTCGTCTACGACTCCGCGTCAGTCTCTCTCGCTTGCTGGTTTGCCTTGTATCTGATCAACGATAAGCAAACTACTAATTATAAGTACCGTATACATAACGATCGACTCTACGTGAGTGCTGTTCAGATCCAAGGTAAAGATTTGTATAATTATTTAAAGTTTAAGTCTGGTTTTCTCTACTTTAATACGTAATTTGTCGAAAATAAAGGAAAAATAAATTCTTAGCGTTGAACTGAATAGACGATGATAATATTTATAAATATATATTACATTTACAATAGGTATAATTTATTCTTGCCATCGCAAAGGAATAATCCTTAGAAAAATCAAGACATGTGTGGCAAACATTTGATCGCAAGTTTGTGCGTTGCACTAGCTATTGGCCCAGGATTAGCTTTTGCAGAAGATCCTAAGCCGCAAACAGATGATACAAAAGAACTAACAGAAGGGCTGCAGGATTTTGCAAAAACTTTAGCCATTTGGACTGTTGCGATCGAACGGACGGGTGATGCGGATCTTTTCTCTGAACTGGTGAGAAAGAAATTGGATCTACCCAAGACGCGAAGAAGGTCGACATCGACGACTACTTCGGCTGGCTTGTAATCTTTAAATGATCGAAGAGCAAGTGTAGTAATATTATAGTAAGACGAAAATACACGAATTTTCGTAATTATCTCGATTTCATTGATCAGTATCTTCGGTTGTGTATTTGATATTGTAAATCAATGTTAATTATAGTAAAAAAAAAAAAAAGGAGCTCGCTGTACGCTGGCTTGTGATTCATTTATTCATTTATTCTCAACGTTTAAGTCATCAGAGGCATAAAACATAGTGGGTATACCTATCACACGGTAGAATGCTTGTGTTAAACTACATTCCAAAAGTATTTATAGCTTCATCTAAAGCTCATCGGACAGTTTTCAATGCGAAATTGATAAGTACATGTCTCAGTGCAATAAAACTATAAATACATTTATTGGAACCGAAATACCCTAGCTGAAAATACATTTTTCATTCGTGACTAGTACGATGAATGAGTTCAAATTGGTCGCGATGTGCTGAGCGAGCGCCTAATTGCATGCCACCTAACATACATGAAGTCAATCTCCTCTGGTCAGTCGTAATATCGAAATACGGCATGCGGGTTGCATACGCTGAGACGCATTGGCGCTGCGGTAAAACTAGTTCGCCCATTTTCCCGCGAGATTGCGATACCATTTGGCACTTCGTTGGCAGTATTACCGGGGTGCGTTCCAAAACCCAACTCTAGTTAACTCGGGTTAACTCTATGCGTTCCAATACCCTCATCCCAACTCTGGGTCACGGACTCTTGTTCGTTCCAAAACTTCCGATTCAACAACTCGGCGTTAACTCGATCGACCCCCGCTCAGAGCAGAGTTTCGCCGAGTTGAGTTCAGATAGGAGATAAGCCAAAGGTCCAAAAAAAAAGTTGAGTTCAGATTCTGGCGCCAAGCTATTGAAATACGGTCGTTCGAACGTCAATAGCGGGTGGCGACTGGTGACTTGTGAGCATAGTGCGAGCGGCCTCGAAGCAAAGAATTTAGAAATTAACATGAATAATACGAACGAGATGTTTAAATTTGTATTCTGTAACTGATCTCCAATGTTTTGGAGTAAATACTCTACAGTCGTTCGAGACAAGCGAAAATGGTTTTTGAAATCAGAAGGTGAATATTGGATAATAACGTCCAAGTCATTTTTAACTCTAACAGGAGCCTCGTTGATTAGCTCGGAATTGAATATTGCCGTTAGTCGTAGGTCATCATCGCTATTAGAATCCGAAGAAACTTCGCTTATAGTCGAGTCATAGGCCTGTGTGTCGCAATCTCTTTCGTGAGAGCAACACCTATTTTCAAAACTTGCGCCTTAAAACCGGCCATTTTTAACTATTGGCGCCTGTCGCGTTCCAGAACTATGGTCAACTCGAGGAATCAGCTGACTCAACTCTACCGAACTCAACTCGACTCTGGAATTGGGTTTTGGAACGCACCCCCGGTAAGGAGCACTGACCTAGGATAAGAGCACCTGTCGTGGGGTCAGTGGCCCTTGTGGCGTCAAATGAGATGCATGGAGGTTGTGTGAACGAGCTACGATTTTGACAGACATACCAATAGAAATATTATGAACGCGGAGAGTTACGTCCGAGGAAGAATATTATTTCAATTGCAACATACGAGTCTTTATCAAACTTAGTCTTTTAGGAATTGGTTATAGGTTAAATAGGTATAGTATATCATAGTAATATAAATCTGGTTTATATTATGATAGCTCATGAGCAAATGAAGGGAGTCGATTATTTGCAATGCATACATATTTATTTTTAATAAACTAATACAAATTGTATACATATAACGCTAATAATGAATAACATCGTATCAATACTGCAGTAATAAAAAAAAGATATATCAACAATCATTTACTTCGTTTTTTTTTAACTTTCCCCTCCCTATGACTATTTATTTCAAATAAACGAGAGCTGAACGTCATGCAGGAACAGCAGGGAATAGAATTATTGATGCTATATTCTCTTAACAATAGAATAGTATAAAATTAGAATAAAAGCATTTTTAGCTACTTCAGAATTTGCGATCCCCTCCTCGAATCAGATGAATTTTTCAAACTGTTAAAATAGCTAGTATGTATACCTAAGCGATATAACGACGTGCATGAAGCAGCGTATGCACGCCTGTATCGATACACTACTCCTTTCCCCCTCCAAAAATTTTAGAACACCTCTTCGGGTCAGATGTTTGCCTGATACCAGGAGCATTTCTCGACTCAAAATTTCTCAAATTGTTAAAATAGCTAGTATATATCAACTATATAGTGGCGTGTGTGAAGCAGCGTATGCATGCCTGTATCGATACAAGATTCTTTTCCCCCACCAAAAATTTCAAAACACCTCCTCGGGTTTTATGTTCTCCTGATACCAGGAGCATTTTTCGACTTAAAATTATTCTAACTCTTGAAAATGCTAGTATAGATAAGCTATATAGCGACTGCATGAAGCAGCGTATGCATGCCTGTGTCGACACAGTACTCTTTTCCCCCACGGAAAATTTCAGAACACCTCCTCGGGTCTTATGTTCTCCTGATACCAGGAGCATTTTTCGACTTAAAATTATTCTAACTCTTGAAAATGCTAGTATAGATAAGCTATATAGCGACTGCATGAAGCAGCGTATGCATGCCTGTGTCGACACAGTACTCTTTTCCCCCACCAAAAATTTCAGAACACCTCCTCGGGTTTTATGTTCTCCTGATACCAGGAGCATTTTTCGACTTAAAATTATTCTAACTCTTAAAAATGCTAGTATAGATAAGCTATATAGCGACTGCATGAAGCAGCGTATGCATGCCTGTGTCGACACAGTACTCTTTTCCCCCACCAAAAATTTCAGAACACCTCCTCGGGTTTTATGTTCTCCTGATACCAGGAGCATTTTTCGACTTAAAATTATTCTAACTCTTAAAAATGCTAGTATAGATAAGCTATATAGCGACTGCATGGAGCAGCGTATGCATGCCTGTGTCGACGCAGTACTCTTTTCCCCCACCAAAAATTTCAGAACACCTCCTCGGGTTTTATGTTCTCCTGATACCAGGAGCATTTTTCGACTTAAAATTATTCTAACTCTTGAAAATGCTAGTGTAGATAAGCTATATAGCGACTGCATGAAGCAGCGTATGCATGCCTGTGTCGACACAGTACTCTTTTCCCCCACGGAAAATTTCAGAACACCTCCTCGGGTTTTATGTTCTCCTGATACCAGGAGCATTTTTCGACTTAAAATTATTCTAACTCTTAAATGCTAGTATAGATAAGCTATATAGCGACTGCATGGAGCAGCGTATGCATGCCTGTGTCGACGCAGTACTCTTTTTCGCCACCAAAAATTTCAGAACACCTCCTCGGGTTTTATGTTCTCCTGATACCAGGAGCATTTTTTGACTTAAAATTATTCTAACTCTTAAAAATGCTAGTATAGATAAGCTATATAGCGACTGCATGAAGCAGCGTATGCATGCCTGTGTCGACACAGTACTCTTTTCCCCCACCAAAAATTTCAGAACACCTCCTCGGGTTTTATGTTCTCCTGATACCAGGAGCATTTTTCGACTTAAAATTATTCTAACTCTTAAAAATGCTAGTATAGATAAGCTATATAGCGACTGCATGGAGCAGCGTATGCATGCCTGTGTCTACGCAGTACTCTTTTCCCCCACCAAAAATTTCAGAACACCTCCTCGGGTTTTATGTTCTCCTGATACCAGGAGCATTTTTCGACTTAAAATTATTCTAACTCTTGAAAATGCTAGTATAGATAAGCTATATAGCGACTGCATGAAGCAGCGTATGCATGCCTGTGTCGACACAGTACTCTTTTCCCCCACGGAAAATTTCAGAACACCTCCTTGGGTCTTATGTTCTCCTGATACCAGGAGCATTTTTCGACTTAAAATTATTCTAACTCTTAAAAATGCTAGTATAGATAAGCTATATAGCGACTGCATGGAGCAGCGTATGCATGCCTGTGTCGACGCAGTACTCTTTTTCGCCACCAAAAATTTCAGAACACCTCCTCGGGTTTTATGTTCTCCTGATACCAGGAGCATTTTTCGACTTAAAATTATTCTAACTCTCAAAAATGCTAGTATAGATAAGCTATATAGCGACTGCATGGAGCAGCGTATGCATGCCTGTGTCGACACAGTACTCTTTTCCCCCACCAAAAATTTCAGAACACCTCCTCGGGTTTTATGTTCTCCTGATACCAGGAGCATTTTTCGACTTAAAATTATTCTAACTCTTAAAAATGCTAGTATAGATAAGCTATATAGCGACTGCATGGAGCAGCGTATGCATGCCTGTGTCGACGCAGTACTCTTTTCCCCCACCAAAAATTTCAAAACACCTCCTCGGGTTTTATGTTCTCCTGATACCAGGAGCATTTTTCGACTTAAAATTATTCTAACTCTTGAAAATGCTAGTATAGATAAGCTATATAGCGACTGCATGAAGCAGCGTATGCATGCCTGTGTCGACACAGTACTCTTTTCCCCCACGGAAAATTTCAGAACACCTCCTCGGGTCTTATGTTCTCCTGATACCAGGAGCATTTTTCGACTTAAAATTATTCTAACTCTTAAAAATGCTAGTATAGATAAGCTATATAGCGACTGCATGGAGCAGCGTATGCATGCCTGTGTCGACGCAGTACTCTTTTTCGCCACCAAAAATTTCAGAACACCTCCTCGGGTTTTATGTTCTCCTGATACCAGGAGCATTTTTCGACTTAAAATTATTCTAACTCTTAAAAATGCTAGTATAGATAAGCTATATAGCGACTGCATGAAGCAGCGTATGCATGCCTGTGTCGACACAGTACTCTTTTTCGCCACCAAAAATTTCAGAACACCTCCTCGGGTTTTATGTTTTCCTGATACCAGGAGCATTTTTCGACTCAAAATTATTCCAACTCTTAAAAATGCTAGTATAGATAAGCTATATAGCGACTGCATGAAGCAGCGTATGCATGCCTGTGTCGACACAGTACTTTTTTTCGCCACCAAAAATTTCAGAACACCTCCTCGGGTTTTATGTTTTCCTGATACCAGGAGCATTTTTCGACTCAAAATTATTCCAACTCTTAAAAATGCTAGTATAGATAAGCTATAAAGCGACTGCATGAAGCAGCGTATGCATACCTGTATCGATACACTACTCTTTTCCCCTACCAAAAATTTCCGAACACCTCCTCGGGTCAGATGTTTTCCTGATTTCTTCCCCAAAATCGTGAACAGAGGTTTCGCTCCGAAAATACTTCGCGAAGTATTGAAACATACATGATGTATTTTTGGGGAGAACTGATTGCTTTATGCTGATTGAAGTAGATCGATTACATTTTAAATTGCAGTTTAACAGATATTTTTGAATTCCTAATGTAATGTAAAGTGCTCCAAACATAAGTATATTATAGTTCTATGTGTAACTGTTCTATATATTAATTGTTTCATATTTGAGATACCTCTGTAGAAAGAGTATTTTTTTTTTTCTAACTCCCTAATGTGGCACTTGATCTTTGAAGCTTGCTAACTGCAGTGAGTGCTCTTTAAATCTGAATCAGTGAAAACTACAGACAATCAGTGAATAGTTACTGATTGGTATCAGTGGCAGACTTATAACTGCAATCAGTGAATTTTCTCTGATTCAAATTTAGAGAATGGGCAAAATTTTATAATAAAATGAAGAATCGCTCTGTTATAGTAAAAAAAGCTTCCGCATACACATGAAATATTAATGTATGCAAGTTTATTCTCATCTTCAAAACGTGAAAAAATAATTCTCGAGCGACAGTGAAACGAAGTACAGGTGATTCGGTATTGATCAATCGTTGTTCATGGAAACTGTACGAATATCACGATCACTCACACGTATATGAATCAGTACTCAGGCTTACCAGACCGCAGCTAAATGCAATCAGAATCACTGATGCCCGGGGGTCATCGGTTGACGATTATGACCACTGGCTCAACAAAGCCCAATCTAAGTGCAGAATTAGCAGGTAAAGTATCAGTTAATTGTTAAGAGATTGAGGACTCTATCAATATACACATATTTATGTACTAGAGGAAGTTTATCGAACTTGTTATATTCGTATATATTGTTATAATAACGTAACATTTTGAGGAATATATCCAAATTTTATGGCAAAAAGAACTCCTAAATCACTTGGATCTATCACCATCCATACTCCTCATGGAAGATGCTCTTGAAATCGACAAAACTTCGTCGTGTTCATCGGGACCTGGGTCCGTTCATAATGCGGATATCGAATATGGTTATCCTGAGAAATTATCTACGGTAAATACCATCGACAGAAAAGCATTACTTGAAGAGTTTACAGTCGTGAAAGCCAAAGGTCAGATTTACGTAGCCCGAAACAACTTCTTTCACGATCAACTTGTGGAACATTTCAAAAGAAAACAGGTGAATAGTTAAAATAATGCAGAAGATAGCGTCGATAATGGCTGCATGAATATAACATAATTCCTTTTTTTGCTAATGAATGAATAGATGATGCGAGTCTATGGAGAACTAAATGAAACAGATCCTTTGAAGTACAAGTATGAAAAGAAGTTATCAAAGTACGAACAATTGAGACAAGAACTTCAAGCTGGAGAGGAGAACTCCAAAGAAGAAATTAATTCACTAAGAGGAGATCTGCGCAAAAAGATGGACGAGGCAGATGCTGCGGTTGAAGATCTGGTCTCGAAAGAGAGAGCAGCTGGTGCTCAAGCTTACGCAAATGGAAAACTCCTTGCAGCTAAAGAGATTCAGGCACTGATTACACGTGAGCTTGGAAAAATGAAGGACATCTCGAAAATTCGTATTCGATATGTACGTTTTTATTTTTAGGATCATAATTTTCTAGCACAGAATGTCTGCAAGATTCTTTTACTTATTTTTCTAATTTCGTGCATACGCGCAGGCTCGTTTGAGAGATAGCTTGCTCGAGAAAGAGGTAGTTTTCGATGCCCTAAACATTTTGTCTCCAAATCTGGACCAGAAAGACTACGAGCGTCTGGAGGCTGAGAATTTTTACTACAAACACGAGCTGAGAATAAAGGAAAAGGAAGCAGAGAGTCTGGCAAAAAAGCGAAGCCGTGTTTTTCGCCAGTTGAAAGCAATTCGACGAAAGCGAAATATTCTTTCGCGAGTTATTCTAAGACGGCGTAAAATCTCCGAAGAATTGAAGCTAAAAATTGCAGAGATATCTGAGCGAAGACAGATTAGGAGGAGAAAAATAAAAAAGGTCAAAAAATACTTTGAAAAGTTTGAATCCATTCTTGGATTACGTATGTATCCAGAGGTTCGAGCAAAGATGAAAGACGTTCAAAACCAGCATAAGGAATGGCTTGAGAAGGTCGCAAGTCTCATGAAAGACATCAAGGAAAAGGATCTGTGCGTGAAAGCTCTTAAACCAAAGGATGATACTCATAAATTAACGGAAACCACAGACGACGAAGAAACAGATATATCGTTTCATCAAAAGTCTCGTCGACCACCCCTAGGCGGAGGTTTTCTTCAAGCTCTTTAAAAAATGATGAAAATATCTGGTTACTTCAGTCAGATGGGAATAAAATTTTGATGACCAGAATGGTTCCATGTCTCTAGAAATTATTTTAAAATAATTCGTTTGCTGACTTTTTATTAGATTCCGAATTTGGAATTCAAGGAAACAAACCAGAATCCGTTGGTATATAATAGAAACAAATCCCACTCACTAGAAAAAAAAAAAAAACAGAATTGTGATGGCCAATTTGAAATTTCAAAAAATACCTACTGATTAATAAATTGCAAAATGAATCAGCTTCACTTTTTTCAGTATTAATTTTCTTAATCAATGTATTCTGCGTTCATTGAATTATAAATATAGTTGTACCTTGAATATCTTTTTTGGAAAGCAATTTTTCAAACGATTAATATTTTTTTCTTACGGGATAGGAAGTCGATCGTATATTTAATATGAATTGGTAAAAGTATATAAACGGCGATAATTCTTTTTTTGTAAAATATTTTATAATAATTAGTTTATTTTGGTGTTATTTGGTGTACATTATTTGTCCTTGAAAATTAATTTTCATTATAAATCGACCCTTGTGCGTCATACGTCAGGAAATAACGCGTCAATAATTTATCGACTATGTGTATACATATAATAAAAACTTCGGATTAAATAACTCTCACAACGTTTATAATTAAATAATTTTATATCCTTAGTATGTATTAGAACAATAATTCGTTACGATTGTGCAAAATAATCATGGCAGTATTATAAAATTGTTAAATAAATTTATACAGTGATGAAACACACACCAATAAATTTTAGTACATATCTCTGGTAATACCAACTATAGTAGGTATGTAGCCTAATAATTCTGAAGCTTATTGTTCGTTTGCAATGAAAATTTTTTAATCAATCTGCGGGACATCGACTCGAAGCATTATTCGGCTGCTTTTTAAAATTTCAGTATAAGCCTTTTAAACAGCGTGCTTTCGGCTGTGTATATTTTTTAATGATTATTAATTGAATTGCTTCAATTTTTAGTAACAGTATGCTGTATAAATATAATGCACGTAAATTCCATTTGCCATTTACCTTTCATTATACATTCAGCACAATTATTTTATATTTAAACTCCTATTAGATATTTATTCATTGGTGTTATTAGAAGTGT
Organism: Tenthredo scrophulariae; assembly: GCA_963978835.1. Lineage (NCBI taxonomy): Eukaryota > Metazoa > Arthropoda > Insecta > Hymenoptera > Tenthredinidae > Tenthredo > Tenthredo scrophulariae. The sequence goes on from OZ022227.1 coordinate 13,699,782, forward strand.
ATAAGTATTAATAAACATTGATTTATTATCATTATTCTATCGTTTCAGTAAATACTCATTTGCGATGATAATAATAATAATAATAATAATAATAATAATAATAATAATAATAATAATAATAATAATAATAATAATAATAATAATAATAATAATAACTATAAAACACTGGTACTTATATTATATACAATTAGAATTCTAACAGAGTTTGGCTAGTAATATTATAGTACACATTCTAATCACCATTTATCTTGATAACGATTATGGTATAATATACTCAAATTTTTATATAATAAAGAAAAAAAAAACTCAATTAAATCAACGCTTTTGAATTTTTCAAATACTTTTCCTACCGATTATTGATCCATTCACAACCTGTATTGGTGTATCAAAACATGAACCGATGTGTTCTAAAACCTAAAACCATCTGCCAACATATTGAAATACTGCAATAATTATATTACTGTAGTATTTTTGCTTACTCTACTTATTGTTAAAAATTGTGTAAAAAACCTCGGCAGAGATGGTAATTCAATGAATTAGCTCGAAAATTCAGTCCGCAATTTAATCAATATAGGGTATAGGTATTTATGAATGATAACTTAGATCGGCTAAATTGTCCCAAACTTCTGGTACGAATCTCTTTTCGATGCAAATGATTAGACTGAATTCTGTGTTACGACAGAAGAAGTGTAAGCAAACTGATAAAGAAATTATGTTTAATAGCTAGAAATAAGAATAAGTCGCTAAGGCTTGTAACACAGAAAACTAATAATAACTTGAAAGAGTAATAGAAATGATAGTTGATATGAAAATATTGAATATCAATTGTGTTGAGATGTTTCGAGGAGTTATGATGCGCAAATGGTGTATTGTACGAATGCAGAACACATTTGAATAGAAGGCAAGTGCCTATGTTTCAGTAGGTACTTTCCTGTATAAACTTTATACATTTTTTCTTTTTTTTTTCTTTTTTTTTTCTATATATAAAAAATGTTTTGAAGTAAATCACTCAAGAGATAGAAGTATTCAAAGAGAATAATGACGGTAAAAATCTGAACTTTGTGTGTAAACTATGCTCCCCCGCGTTAAAACTCTTTCGAAATGTCTATAAAAAATATATAAAAATCATTTTCAATTATTAATTTCCTTCAAACTATTACGCGGAAATAGTTTCTTTTCGTTCACGTTCCAAAATACTTGTGAAAAGTGTTTTTTTTTTTCTTCGCTCGATCAACGAGCTGATGAGACATTCTATTTTTTTCAACTGTTTTTTCCTTTACATATCGCGTATTTGTAATTTCAAAATTTTTAACATTTCCATGAAATTTTGCCGCTGTCATTCCTTGTGAACACCAAGGTGGATGAAAAATATCCACGTATCTATGATTAACGTGATTTTCGCCGATCTTCAAACTCCCGAGACCATGTAGTGTATGATTTTCATTTAAAAAGATGATGGCACCGCAACATTACGATTACTTATATTATAATAATATTGTCCATATTTTGAATTTTTTCCTTCAAATATTCATTTCAAAAGTGAAAAGACTGTGGTATTGAAAAATTACCGTATGATACATATATCAGTCCTCAAGAATTACCCATTTTTAAGACGTCGATATACACGAATTTTTTTTTTTTCCATTCATTTATATTTTAGTCATAAATTCTAACGTATCTTATCGTCGTTTAGTATTATAGCCAATTAAAAGCGATTGGATAAATTTTCGAATATAATTTCTTCGGACTTAGCTATAATAGACAACAGCTATACGAACGTGTAACGATTTCGTAAAGTAAGCTCTGACAGTGATGAATAATAATATTACATTATCATTATTATCCTAGGGTGTAAATTTACACTTCAGCCGTTAGTCTGCACATGAGTAAAACAAACGAATTTAATTCGAGTAAAAATCAAACGAAAATAATATATGCTCATAATCCATTCTATAGACAATCCGTTTGGCTGAAGGGTAGAAATACAATAACGATCTATATAAATGTATATTCATATATAAATATTAATATTAAAAACGTGATTTTATCTTCTCGTTAATCAACTTTGCGTGGGTGTTGATATTCAGATTATTCCTACTACTAATTAATTCGAACACTTTTATCAAGTGTCGTTCGATGCCATCGTCTTTTTACGATTTAATAACAACTCGAGCCCATAGTAGTCAAGGTGAACGAATATATCATTCCGAAAATCGCGACCTGCAAATTTCGGTATGCATACGATATAGTTTAATACCATACTATCTATATAGCTGCGATTTTAGTGCGGCAAGTGATAATTTATTTCTCATTATTTTTTCATTTTCCTTTTCCTTTTCCTTTTTTCTTCCTTTTCATTTTCATCTCTTCGATCTCGGCGATGGCACGTGATTGTTATATTAACGTTATTACAAAACGCAACATTTCGTCTTGTTCTTTTTATAGTTCGGCTTCAGCGGCGGTCGTTCGGAAAGTTGAAATTTACGGACAATTCGCACCAGCTCGTGAAATGCTTGGTCGACGTTCATCCTTAGCTTAGCACTGCACTCAATGTACGGAATTTTTAACTGACGTGCTAAGTTCTGAGCCTCCTCAACGGGAACCTGTGTGAATACAAAACGATTTAAAAAATGAACTAAATAAATCGAGCATGATTTTATCCAAATTTGAAAAATCAACAGCAATAAGATTTAAAATAAACTTACAGCTCTCTGGTGGTCTAGGTCAGCCTTGTTTCCGACCATTAGCATAGGGAATTCATCGCGGTCTTTTACCCTCAGAATTTGTCGATGGAATTTGAACATTTCATCAAACGATGAATGATCTGTTACAGAAAATACGAGAAGGAAGCCCTCTCCGCTACGCATGTACTGCTCACGCATCGCACTAAATTCTTCTTGACCTGCAGTGTCCAAAACTGTGAAGAAAAAATAAAAAAAATTCATTAAAAATTTATACGTCCGTATTTTTCAATTGAAATTTTCTTTTCTTTTACATGCCTTGTAAGAATCTGTTCTATTTCGGTATTTTAAAATGAATTAGAGTGCTTGTAACTGTGAGTCTAGGTTTAGATATCGTCGAAAACCGAGTAGGGAAAAGAAGTGGCACTTTTACCGAGAATAACTTTGTTTATCGTTAAGTGAGGCTGAGGGTAATACCGCTATACCAGTAGCTTCGAGTGCAGCTAACATAAGGTTGAACGGAAGAGAAAATATATTTACAGGAGGGTTGTAGGAGGCCTGAGTTAAAGTAGTTTAGATTTTTCTGAAGGTTTATTATACGAGAGCTGTGTAGCTAGATTACAGAGACTCAAGATACCGGTTGCCTATATGGAGTGGCTCATAAATTTCCTAACATAAAAAAGGAAAGAAATTGTAATGTTTGAGAATCGCGTCTGCAGAAGGCTCGTTTGTATAACATGAATAAAAAAAATCAAACGACTTGAGGTCAGAACGAAAAATATCAAAAGACTAGATCGTAAATTTCGAGGAACGGTTCTTATGAGCATCTATCAACAGAATTTCAGTTACAAAACAGTAAATACAAAAAAAAAAAACATATGAATATACAAAGAGAATGAGAAAATGATGGAAAAATTTACTTACTGTCGAGTTTTGCTGGTGTGTCATCGATGACGCACTGTTTCGTGTATGAGTCTTCGATGGTTGGGTCGTAGTCGGTAACGAAATAACTCTGAAAAGCAAGAAAAAAAATTTTAATTCACTGTAAGTCAGGGTATATCTGTTAAGTTATAGAAAACATTCCATAGCTTGATTATTATTATTATTATTTCTTTTTTTTTTTTTTTAAGTAAAATGACAGTCTATTAAATAACCATTAAATATCTCAAACTACATACTCCTCCTCCTTTCCTCTCTGCATACTACATAGCTAGATCATAAAAATCGAAGAAACCAACTTAATTACAGCTGCTTATATGATAATACAAAAATGATGTAGTTACGAAATTGGGTGAATCTATTACGCGTTTAAAAAAGAAAAGAGATAAAATCTACGAAGTAAAAGAAAATTTGATCCGTTTACAATGAGTCAGGGAATATATTTAGCAATGTTGTTCTAGAATTTTATTTGATAAAAATTAACGTGTAACGATTCGATGACACGGTCAAAAATTCTCAAAATAAGATTCGATAACGCATCGGAGTTGTCAACAACATTTTATCATTTTCAACGAACGTACGTAGTAGGTATTCTCTGGGAATACAAATTTACGTTCGTAAATTGATAACAACATTTTCAAAAATGAAAAAATTTCAAAGAAAAAAGATTTACGAGAATTTTTTTTTTGTTTCGTTTTTTCAATTTTAAGCTGTGGTGTCCGCTTTGTCTCGGTCTCCCCTATATACTATGTGTGAAAAGGTATAGGTAAAAGTATTGGAAATTTATATAGACAGGATGTATTGGTTGGTTTTTCCAATGAAAAATATAAGCTCGGTTTGACGCGCGTGTCTCCAATATAACGTCAGATTGATATATTCTAATATCTTAATCGTGCGTGAAGTGAAGGGAGTGCCGCGATCCCTGATTCCACACAGCCCATCGATTCTTTCAACCAGAGTATCGTGCAATATCCATCATACTACACATACCTATACGTCTATAATTGCAGCGGCCTTAATAATTGATTAGAAATTATCGATTCGTATATACGATTATAATAGGTAAAGTCGATCCTATGACATATCGGTGCGACTCATATGAAGAAAGAGAATACTTTCGATCATATTCGATAAAATTCACGTTTATGAACGTGTCAATTTTTTAGTGTTTAATGAATACCTAGATAAACCCTCATAGTCTGGAAGAAAAAATAATAAATTATCCGACCGTGGCCGCTAAAGTGACGTTATCTAAATTACGATAAGATGAACATCCCGCAGACAATTGACTCTATCATTTCATTCTAAGACCGTGCAATGTTTTAGAAAATTATTTCTGCACAATTATTTACCCTGTTAATTCAAGTCGGATATTATCCATACGAGCGAGTAAAAAGCACTGGGTATTATACTTAAAAGATCAATACTATACGATCCGGTACGAGCCATGTAGATGTATGTGTAATATATGTCGTTTGAATAACGTAATAAATTGCTTTTCTTTATTTTCATTATTTATTTTTTTTCTAACGAATGAAATAAATTCGTTTCAAGAGTACATACTATACATACCTATATACCCACAAAGGGACAAAGGAATACCGTTGGTCGACTCGAGTGATTACACGGTGTAGGTAGGTAGGTAGGTAGGTAGGTAGGTAGGTAGATACGGTGAAAATATAACTTCCGGTGTTGTTTGTGCCCGAGAGTGCAGCAGCATGCGGGATCTGTATAGAAGGGCCTTTTTAAGCTGTCCGTATCACATTAAGCGCGCGAGCTTAAAGATACTTTGTCCGTGTTTGGGCTTGAACATCCGGTATTTTAGATCAGGTTATAAAGAAGGCGAGTGCGAGGAGCATGTTCGTTCGAAACACAACGATCGCTGGTTGTGTTCAGCTGGTCTTTTACGTTCAAGCTGATGATCGTATGAAAGGACAACGACATCGCGACCTAGACGATAAACTCGCTCCATAGTCGTACTTCTGCTACGATTACAACGAACCCTACTGATCCTCGTCCAGCTTCAATTCACGAGATCTCATAGAAAATAAAATACGAAGGAAAAAGTTGAAAAAAAAAAAGAAATTATCAGATAACGTGATTCATAAACTTTCCCTTCAACTAAATTGGTCATCATCATCATACCGGAAGTAATAGCCGAGGCTCGGTTGAGTAATCGCTATCTTTCAGTCTGACCTTTGATATAATACATTATACAGCAGAATCTATGACTGATTGATTATTGAAGAATTATATATAAGTAGATCACTTTTCGGTCTTCAGGTTCAAGAATTTATTACTACTTTAGGCTTGACGCAGTTTCTTTTGATTATAATTTAGAAGAAACCGAGAAAATTTCGTGCACAGTGGTGCAGTTTCTTTCATTCTTTATTTATAGGGTGAGTTTTTGTAGCCTTCCGAAGAAACGGATATGGCGAGGGGGATTTGATATTCGTCATAAGACGCGTGCAAGCATGACATTGAACTGAAAGTAGCAGTGATATCACCTCGAGCTCGATATAACTCAGTCTCTATTAAAACGGCCGAGATAATGTGGCACAGATTTAGAATCTGACTGTCTATCTTTCGCGGATCCTACCTTATGTTTACTATTACGACATTGCCAAAGTTTTTCGCGTATATTATTTACCCGAAATACCGCCACCGGAGATCCCGTAAAAAAAAAAAAATGAAGTTATATTGGTGATTGTTTAATAATAAATCTGAAATCCGTATTTAACATTCTCTTTTTCGGATATATATTGTAATTTTTTTTATCGTTCAGCCGCATTAAAGTCCAGTTTTTTTTTTTTTTTTTAATAGTCGTGCGTCACTGTAGATGTTCGATAACGAGGTGTCTCATTCGGACGTTCGCTGACCGCAAAACAGTAATATATTCACTGGATTACTACAACTTAATCCAGCGAGTTGTAATCGTAAGGATTTCTGAGATACAAGCTGTACGACAGTATCCGCACGTATATTATAATGAACGTCAACAATACCCACTAAGGCGTTGTACCAGTTCATTTAAATTACTACAGTCATTTCTTTAATAACCACAAATGATAATCCCATTTCAAATTTTCAGTATTTTATAAATTTAGTATGAAAAGGCTATGAATATCTCACCCGTTCTTTACTATATCGAGTAACACACTAAGATTATGCTAAATATGGTAATTATACAATTACACTAGCCTTCATTCTTTACTTTTCATTCATTTTTCTTTGTTGACTTTTATTAATTTATAGATGATTTCAAAGGCCTGTATGAATTCGAATTTACTTTTAATTCTATATTACGATTTTTTTCAATATTTTCTTTTCATTTCATCGACTATGTGTCGAACAAATGGAAATACTAACATCAAACTATCGTTTAATCCGGCCTAGGAAAGCAGGAATGCAGCAATTAATAAAATTAATTTTAAGTGACGACGCGCGCGATCCAATTTATATGCAAGCTGTATAATACATATCTAGACGTATACGTAGAATATAGCTGGAAATTATACAGCAGCAGAACGAAGATTTTAAAACGGCATAAGATTCGTCACCGTGATAAGAAAACCACATAATTTGGAAAATAACTTAGTCTTAATTTATAGATAGTATTTAATTATTTATAGTTTTCTAGTCTTTATCTAAAGACACGGATGAAATCGGGATAAGAAAATAACAACGGAAGCTATGTGTTACAATAAAAATGTATAATTAATTATATGTGTTATATGTGTAATAAAATACGATATTTCCTACTACGCTTTATCCTTTATGATATTATACATAGTATATTTCAAAATGATTACGGTATATGAGAATATGACAAGTTGATCAAATTTACAAAATAATATGGAATATTACGCGTAGGCTCGATTTCGCTTGTGGGTTTCGATGGAATGCATAAAACCCACGCAGTAAAACTGGCTTTCTTATAGGTTTCTTGCACAAGCATAAGGTTCAACCGCGTTGATGTCCGAGCTCCAAAGATCACACGGTATATAATCAAATGGCAGGAAATGTTCACCGTCTTAGGATTAAAACGATCTAAGACCGATTGTTATAACTTCTTTACGACAATTTTATTAAATGAAATTTAAAATAAAAAGTGTAATTTCGATTATTATACCTACTATATGCGAGCGTTTGTCGATACTATTACTTGATGACCACATGACCACGTAATAAACAAGAATAAAAAATGAACCCCTTGATATTTGATATTTTCAGATCGATTATCCCCTCGGATCATAATTCGTTCGTATTTCTTTGTTCGTGCAGTACGTATTATACAAAACGTAAAAGTTCTCCGTCAGAAAACTTTTTTGTGGTTGATTTTGTTTCATTTTGAAACATAAGATACCGGATATTATCTCCGCGCGTATAAAATTCCTTGAATTATTTACCCAACCTGAATTTTATTGTTCTAACGTAAATATAAAAATAACAATACATCCGGGTGCATTAATATCATAGAATAAATAAGTCGTCTGATTCTCTCCAAGGATTGGACACAAAATTTACCAATTTTTACGAATAACTAAACGAGGTTCTTGCTGCCCTCAGGCCAGAGTCCAGACAAGAAAAGGCGTGGATCTGCAGGCACTGACTGCCAAAAATAGTGGAGCGAATCACGCGTCTATGTACAATGTAATACATACCTACATATGTATGTACTAATCTTGCAGATATGTGTATACAACCCCGTAAAAAGTACGTGGAAGAGGTGTGAACGGATACTTTTATACGTTCAATTTATAATGCTACATTGTTATAGATAGCATTAATTTTTACTGGCATGTAACGATCGTTCAATAACGAGTAAGCGATAAACGTACATCGACGTCAAACTGAATTGAAATGCGAGTGATGAGCTTCAGTTAAGAAGCAATTACCGTTATTTATGATTCGTTAATAGTTACAACTGGCTTTCTAATGATTGAATAAGTCGACGGGATATACTATAATATTTGATTATAGGAAATGGGAGAGAGGAAAAAAAAAAAAACTAGAATCTTTTGCCCGTATACTATAAGAACTCGCGGTTCTATGATAGTAACGTCTGTGAGATAGTGTAGGCGACCCTATGATGTGATGCCGATGCCAAATACGCACGACGATCTTACGGAGTCACGAAATAAGAACATTCATAATCAGATTTGGTATAGCAACAAGTTACGTATGATTATATTGAGAAATCGGGTTTATTAATTATTCAGAAAACTCGACCACGATGAGTTTAAATTAAGGAATGGCAAGCTTGAAATTTGCATATGTATCGAAATACTGTTTGTATTATTGTCGTCGAATCGTTTCGCCATTATCATTAGATCGTACGAAACTTGGAAAAGGTGTTTAAAAAATTGACAAGGGCGGCGGCTGTTTTGTTACATAAGTTTTCTGCACTTTCAATAAAAAATGAGAATAAAGAATCGCCTTAATTTTATTGCCACGATCATTAGAGACGGTTCGATTTCTATTAGATGTGAAAAAAAAAATTGACGTTTAGGTAAATCTTTGGGACTAATAATTACGACCAGTTATAGTCAGCGCTCGGAACCGGGCCTCAAAACAATTTATGTACCTGTTCACATTCTTAGAAAACCGATTAAAACATGAAGAGTAAAGCCTCTGCTATAAAACTTCACACTTGTATTTCTTAAGAACTAATAATAATATAATGAAAACATGTTCTACGTGAGTTTTTGGTATGGATGAATTTTTGGGCGTGATAATCGCGGCGTTCTGTTTTATTCGAATAGCATATATCGATATTTGCGTGGGTGTACTTGAAAACATTTTCTGGGGTGTCACATTCTTGTAACGTTACTGCTATACGGCTATGTTCGGTAGTTTTTCTATTTTAATTTTTTTGTTTTTTTTTTTCTACGACTCATTTATTATTCACTTCAATCTCAGAGTTTAATGTGGGCTTGTAATAGTCGTGGGCTTAAAGGTAATCGTAAAAATCTCGTATCAGGGACATGACATGACATGACAACGACAACGGCTACGGCTACGACGACGCGAGGGAGGCGAGGTATGTATTCAAACTCAGGGACATATAAGTCACGCACCCACGCACACTATGAGCATCTGGAAAAATTACTCACTTGAATGAATTGTATCGTGATTGCTGATTTTCCAACACCACCTCCACCTACGACGACTAATTTGTAGGTAGGTGCATAGCTCTGTCTTTCACCTGGTCTAGACATCTTTAATTACTATCTATACGATCGTTCGGTCACATTCAATGATTCTAAAATACCACAAACACTAGTTTTCAAAGCGATTATTAAACTATTTAACGCACTAGATCACGCACGAACCATTCTCGACAATGGCTCTTCGCCGTCTAGCCACTCTTTAGTTTAGCCTTCGACGCGAGTGTTTTGTCCTCGTCGCAGCACTTGACGTAGCCAGTCTTGCCAACGGAGTGAAAATTAAAAACACCAGCAGATACGCTAGCAGTGGCTGCAGTGGCTGGTTATCACGAGGCGGGCGATTCGAAAGGGAAGTATTTCAAACTTTCTAAATAAAAGATGAAAACTACCTAACGGGAAAAATAAAAGTAGCGCAGTTTATCCAGTTCGAAATCGGTGTGAATTACCTTAAAACTTTCTGTCATATTCCAGATAAAGACGTCTTTAAATCTTAGTCAATATAAATAATCATACTTACCTACGTATTGGAAGAAATTTAGCTGTCCTTTATTTTAATAAAAGAAATTTTGAAAAAATTCTGAGATATACCGTGACATTTTGTGGATGCGGTACAGCGGGGGTACCAACCCATAAAGGGTGCTATTTCATGGGCAGTAAGCTGCAGCAGCAGTTTGCTAACTTACTAGATGTTTCTATAATAAACTCACTAGAAACGAGAAGGAAAATGCACGAAAATTTGTCGAATAATTTGATACAACCAATGCGAAATACTGTGAGAATATGCTGTTATACTATAATCTTAAAATATTCTATGCACTAGACTAGTTATTTAAACTATTCCATACATGCAGGTAGACCATAAGATAATTAAATCTACAAATAATATATTCTTTATCCATCAACTTTCAGCGATTTTTGATTACAATAAGTATAAAAATGTACACTCATTGCTCTCTTTGCTATAAATGATTACCTCACTCTGAAAAGTGAGGTAATTATCTTATAGTTTGTCGAACCGATAATAATTTCTTGTTAAAAGTAATTATTGTATATGCTTAGACTGTAATAATAATAATTATTATCTGTCCGTTTGGCTAAAGTGCACATATACATCCAGAAAAATGATTTAGAGTATCTTGCACAGGCCTAAACCTACCAAGAATATTACTTGTGACTAAGCCAGTTGTGATAATCCACAAATAAATCGCATATTTAGTATGCCTAATAAATGTTTGCAGTAAATACATTATTCTTCGTTTCTGAAATATCAATATCAGTAGATAGAATGAAAAGAAGAAGAGGACAGAAGAGATAAATCATACAGAATAAATCAGTTTTCTGAAGGAATGTAGATTTATGATAGATATTTCACAGTACATTTGTATGCAAGTTCATACCATGAGTTTAATTATCATTTTGACCCGAACTTTTTTTAGACCTGATGTCAGCTGGCCCTTTTCTCTTAGGATGCATTAGTACATTACGATACGAGTGCGGTAAAACTTTTTCTGACGAGTGTTGCAATCACACGAGATCAGAAGAAGTTTTTCCGCCAAGTATTGTACAAAATTTTACTTTATGAGGTGTGGAAATTGGGGTTTTATCCACGCGAAGCGTGCGTAAAACGTCCATTATCACACTGAGTGAAGTAAACATACATATGTAAGTAGATTTCTAAACAACTCATATATTTCCCTACAGATATTCCCTCACGCGCTCTAATATCTGTCGGTCCAGCGATATCTGTACTTTTAGCCTGCATCCTCTCGACTGATTTATTCGACCTTGTAATTATAACATCTATATCTGCCTACTAGCGCATATTAGTAACTGTTATCAATAATGAATGTTGATAAGAACATCGATGCGATTATTACGATACTCGTCGTGCTCGTGTGTACACTGATTTTTGTCATTCCTACCATCCTTGCCGGGTATTTGCTACTATATATTGTCTGTTATGCATAGCTACAATGATCAATTTCATCTCGCGCAGGATGAACGTAACATTTTGCAGGTCTAGATCAAAATCGCGGTAATTTTTACCCGGTGAAAACTACTGGTATAGGTAGTTATTTTCAGCACGCCTTGCAAGCCAGATTGGCTTTGAGTTAGCGTTACCTTGATGGATGTATTTGAATCCCACGGAAGGTGCTATAGATTTGTATGGCGAAACGAAAACCACGATTTTTGTGACTTTTGCAGGCTTCCTTGGGACATTGTACAGCGTAGTGAAAAATGGTATAACTGGCACGATGCGCTTGGCCAGTCTCGTATTACCAATTAATTTTACAGATACAGCACGTCGATGTCCAGGATTCCACTCGAAGAATGCGGCTGTCTTGCGAATCGTCAAGAGGACTGATAGCACCAGGAAGACCTGCAAAGATTAGTGATCATGCAAGAAGCATTTTGATGATCTGGATCCTTCTCCAAATTATTTTGATATTCCCTCGATATACAATCAGATCAAAATATGATTTACTTACACTGTAACAATAGATATAGAACGAGTAGCTAAGTTCCCCGGATTGTTGTAAGTGATAAAAGTTTATTAATTATAAGACACGAAATGTAGTTTGGAAATAAAAATGAGATAACATTTAAAATATGGTTTTATTAAACTCATATTATAGCGTTGGATGTATCATACCTTCAAAGCTGCAGACATGTCGTTATTACTTATTTTACGTGAAAAATGATTGAATACGACTTATTTGTTGCCATGAGCCGAGTTCTGTATGTATAATGGATATGTGTGCAGCTTCTAGAAACTGTTACCTCGTAAGGACAAGGTATTGAAAATACTGGAAGCCGCAGTAGGTTCGCCTGCGTTTTTATAGCGTATTCCTATTGTTGGCCATTGCGATTATCTGCTCTCCTGACTGAATAATAAGCTGCATATAAGACTCGCGCGACAGATGGACAGATGTCCTACAGGGTACAAGAATTGACCTCGATTTCTCGTAGTTGTAGTACTACCTTGATTTGACAATATTCGGGTAAATGCTGTCCGACTTCCGAAATTACCACGAAAGAACGCGTCAACCTGTCAACAGGAAGCAGAGCGTTATTGTAGGTTTCTCGGATTCGCAAGGATAATTTGAGTAAATTAGTTTATTCCTATGAAATACGGGTCTCTTCTTAAAATGTTATATATAGATTATGGAAATAATACTCGATTGAATGACTTGCCAGTTACATGTGAGCAGTATTATCAATAGCGATATTGTGGTTTGTGATCGTACCACTCCATGGCATGCATGTAACTATAATAGTAATATGTTGAAGAAATTTGTAATTTTGGGGTTCCCCAAATTTTTGTACATCAACTCGTTTTTTTTTATAGCATCACGGAAGTAGGTTGAAATTGAAGGCGGCAATCTCTGGGTATCAATTATCACTTTTGCATGCAAAAGTACTCATTGGAGAATGTCATTGCGCAACGAGTTATTGTTTTATAAGAAACTGAGTATGGGTAGATGATGTATAGCCAGTACATAGGATATATAGAAGGTATACAGAATAAAAAAGAATGTCAATAATTTATATAAAATGTTATCCACCGTTTATTGGGTACTGTTGGTACACATACGTTCATTCATACTCATTCATCAATCAATATTCTAAATGTCGGATTTATAGTATTTACAAAAATTACGATCGGAACGCTCGTACAGTATTTACAAATAAATAACACATACAAATAATATCAGTCTCGTAGGAACGTGAATGTAACTGCTGAACGAAATGCAAAGTAACTTAAAATTAAAGTATAACGCAGATTTGACGGTCATACGGAATGGGTTCCGGACACTTTAGTCGACCTCCTCGACTGTGGGCCCCGAGTGTTGTCCTCCGGCCTGCCTGAACTGTGCCCCGCAATCCTGAGCGCCGGGTGCGGCGTTGCCCTGGTGGAGTTTGGCCATCACCGCCGAGCACTGCTTCTGGAGAGCCTCGAGCTTGTGCTGGTACTCGTCCTTGTCGGCTAGGGTGTTGCTGTCGAGCCAGGCGATTGTCTCTTCGCAGAGACGGCTGACAGAGTCTCTGTCTTCCTGGGGAAGCTTCGCGCCGTGTTCCTGGAGGGCCTGCTTCACGTTGAAGACGTAGCTCTCGAGCTGGTTTCGCGCCGCGACCCGGTCGCGCTGTTCGCGGTCCTGCTCTCTGTACCGGTCAGCCTCTGCCAGCATCCGATCGATCTCTTCGCGGGACAGGCGGCCCTTGTCGTTTGTGATTCTGACGTCGCTGCTGCGTCCGCTGGCCGTGTCTTTGGCTGTGACGTGGAGGATTCCGTTGGCGTCGAGGTCGAAGGTAACCTCGATCTTCGGCACGCCGCGGGGCGCCGGAGCTATTCCGCTGAGTTCGAATTTGCCCAGGCGGTTGTTGTCCTTTGTCATTGCCCGCTCACCCTCGAACACCTGGATCGAGACGCCGGGCTGGTTGTCGGCATAGGTGGTGAACGTCTGCGTCTGCTTGCATGGGATACGGGCGTTGCGCTCGATGATGTTGGTCATTACGCCACCGGCGGTCTCAATGCCGAGGGAGAGCGGCGCCACGTCGACTAGGAGGACGTCCTGGAGGGTTGAACCGGCGCTTCCCTCGCCGCTGAGGATGGCCGCCTGGACCGCTGCTCCGTAGGCTACAGCCTCGTCGGGATTAATGGAGAGGTTCAGCTGCTTGCCGCAGAAGTAGTTCTGCAGGAGGGACTGGATCTTCGGTATCCGCGTCGATCCCCCGACAAGAACGATGTCGTGAATGGCACCCTTATCCATCTTAGCGTCAGCCAGCGCTTTCTCGACCGGGGCTAGGGTTGCCCGGAAGAGGTCGGCGCAGAGCTCCTCGAAACGTGCCCGGGACACCTTCGTGTAGAAGTCGACGCCTTCGAAGAGGGCGTCGATCTCAATGCTAGCCTCCGTGCTCGAGGACAGCGTACGTTTGGCTCGCTCGGCGGCGGTGCGCAGGCGGCGAAGGGCACGCGGGTTCTTCCTCAGGTTCTTCCGGTATTTGCGCTCGAACTCGGTGGCGAGGTGGTCCACGAGCCGCGAGTCAAAGTCCTCTCCTCCCAGGTGTGTGTCACCGGCTGTTGATCTCACCTCGAACAGCGAGCCCTCGTCTATCGAGAGGATCGACACATCGAAGGTTCCGCCGCCGAGATCGAAAATCAGGACGTTCCGTTCGCCCTTAAGGTTTTTGTCGAGGCCGTAGGCAAGGGCGGCGGCGGTTGGCTCGTTAATGATCCTCAGGACGTTGATTCCCGCTATGGCGCCGGCGTCCTTTGTCGCCTGCCGCTGTGAGTCGTTGAAATAAGCTGGGACTGTGACTACCGCGTCCCGGACCGGCTGCCCCAGGTATGCCTCGGCAGTTTCTTTCATCTTCGTCAGAACCATGGAGCTGATTTCCTCCGGATTGAATCGTTTCTTCGCACCCCGGAACTCCACCTCGATCTTCGGTTTGCTAGCCTCGTCAACGACGCGGAACGGCCAGTGCTTCGCGTCAGCCTGGATCTTCGGGTCGTCGAAACGCCGGCCGATCAACCGCTTCGCGTCGAACACCGTGTTGGCGGGGTTCATCGCGACTTGGTTTTTCGCCGCGTCTCCGATCAGCCGTTCCGTATCCGTAAAGGCCACATAGCTGGGGGTGGTTCGGTTTCCTTGGTCGTTGGCGATTATCTCGACCTTTCCTTGCTGCCACACTCCGACACAGGAGTATGTGGTTCCCAAGTCGATTCCAATTGCGGGCATTTTGTGCTCTTCTGTGTTTCTCGTATACTTTTCGCCAATTAAAATGTCAATCAACCCGTAACTCGATGTATGTTTCGCTTCGAACTGTTTTTATCACTGGTTCTTAATATACTCTTCTTCAATTTTCTCTTGTTTAGTTTTATTCGCTTGTCAGACTAGTTCGTCCGAATTTGCTTTACTCTCAAGTGTTTAGCTTCGCTTGCGTTTGAATACTGCCGGTGACTGCGCGCCGGCCAGTATTTATACTCCCGCCAGAGTTTCTCGACGCGGCGCGAAGCTTCTGGCAGCCGTCGCTCGTTGCCATGGATACGCGTGGAAGGTTCGAAGCTCGAATATTCTACCACAATCGAGACTGCGCCCAACTCCGCCGGACGGTATAGAAGTATAACGTGCGTCCAGAGCCTTACACTTCTCGAATGTGCTAGTCAGCTAGTACATATGTAATAAGTATACACATACGCATCGAAAATATGCATTCCAGAGCACAATTCCCCGGTAAATTTCACTATAAATCAACGAATGTGTAATATTGTTTAATATTTTATGATGGTAAAACTAGAACAGAAATCTGTTTTAAATTTAGAATCTTACGTAAACAACAGCAGGTATAAAAATAGGCTGTATAAGAAAGTCATATCAACGTTTGGCGTACACCTCATCTGTTGCCAAATGCTGTTCGACTCCACAATACATATCAAATCGGATTCAATTTTAAATACAAAGTTATAACAAAATTGGTGACTTTGAATCAATATCCAAGAATATTGAAGATTCTTCTTTAACTCAATGTTTTATTGCGAATATGTAGGTCGCATGTATTTAAAATTGGAGTTTTACAAAACAGTTTTCATTGAAAACTCCTCTCTAATTTTGAAACTTGTGAAAACAGAATTTCATGCCTGGTTTCAGAACATTGTAAAATGACATTCGACGCCGTATTGACCGAACAATGTTTGAATTTTTAATTTCGAATGTCCGTAAATGTTTAATTTTTTGTTCACTCGAAGTCCAGAAATTCACAGATCAAGTATTGATTCCAATAATTTCCTAAAATCCGAAACGAACCTTCATTTTTCGAGTGACTGTTACAACTCCTTCGGTCCATTGTTCAAAAATTACAAATTTTCAACGTACGTTCAGCCAACGTTTTCGGAAAATTCCGTTCTAGAATGCATAATCTGATGACATCATACTGCATATAGTGCGTTCCAGAAACCGAATGTTCTGGATATGTTCTGAGTGCATGTTCCAGAATATACGCTGTAGTCTTTACCTATAACGCTATACTAGGTGGTATGACGACTCGGTGTACATTGGACATTTCTAGAACCGACGAGAAACACTGTCCCGCGCAGTCTCGATTGTGGTAGAATATTCGAGCGTCGAACCTTCCACGCGTATCCATGGCAACGAGCGACGGCTGCCAGAAGCTTCGCGCCGCGTCGAGAAACTCTGGCGGGAGTATAAATACTGGCCGGCGCGCAGTCACCGGCAGTATTCAAACGCAAGCGAAGCTAAACACTTGAGAGTAAAGCAAATTCGGACGAACTAGTCTGACAAGCGAATAAAACTAAACAAGAGAAAATCGAAGAAGAGTATATTAAGAACCAGTGATAAAAACAGTTCGAAGCGAAACATACATCGAGTTACGGGTTGATTGACATTTTAATTGGCGAAAAGTATACGAGAAACACAGAAGAGAACAAAATGCCCGCAATTGGAATCGACTTGGGAACCACATACTCCTGTGTCGGAGTGTGGCAGCAAGGAAAGGTCGAGATAATCGCCAACGACCAAGGAAACCGAACCACCCCCAGCTATGTGGCCTTTACGGATACGGAACGGCTGATCGGAGACGCGGCGAAAAACCAAGTCGCGATGAACCCCGCCAACACGGTGTTCGACGCGAAGCGGTTGATCGGCCGGCGTTTCGACGACCCGAAGATCCAGGCTGACGCGAAGCACTGGCCGTTCCGCGTCGTCGACGAGGCTAGCAAACCGAAGATCGAGGTGGAGTTCCGGGGTGCGAAGAAACGATTCAATCCGGAGGAAATCAGCTCCATGGTTCTGACGAAGATGAAAGAAACTGCCGAGGCATACCTGGGGCAGCCGGTCCGGGACGCGGTAGTCACAGTCCCAGCTTATTTCAACGACTCACAGCGGCAGGCGACAAAGGACGCCGGCGCCATAGCGGGAATCAACGTCCTGAGGATCATTAACGAGCCAACCGCCGCCGCCCTTGCCTACGGCCTCGACAAAAACCTTAAGGGCGAACGGAACGTCCTGATCTTCGATCTCGGCGGCGGAACCTTCGATGTGTCGATCCTCTCGATAGACGAGGGCTCGCTGTTCGAGGTGAGATCAACAGCCGGCGACACACACCTGGGAGGAGAGGACTTTGACTCGCGGCTCGTGGACCACCTCGCCACCGAGTTCGAGCGCAAATACCGGAAGAACCTGAGGAAGAACCCGCGTGCCCTTCGCCGCCTGCGCACCGCCGCCGAGCGAGCCAAACGTACGCTGTCCTCGAGCACGGAGGCTAGCATTGAGATCGACGCCCTCTTCGAAGGCGTCGACTTCTACACGAAGGTGTCCCGGGCACGTTTCGAGGAGCTCTGCGCCGACCTCTTCCGGGCAACCCTAGCCCCGGTCGAGAAAGCGCTGGCTGACGCTAAGATGGATAAGGGTGCCATTCACGACATCGTTCTTGTCGGGGGATCGACGCGGATACCGAAGATCCAGTCCCTCCTGCAGAACTACTTCTGCGGCAAGCAGCTGAACCTCTCCATTAATCCCGACGAGGCTGTAGCCTACGGAGCAGCGGTCCAGGCGGCCATCCTCAGCGGCGAGGGAAGCGCCGGTTCAACCCTCCAGGACGTCCTCCTAGTCGACGTGGCGCCGCTCTCCCTCGGCATTGAGACCGCCGGTGGCGTAATGACCAACATCATCGAGCGCAACGCCCGTATCCCATGCAAGCAGACGCAGACGTTCACCACCTATGCCGACAACCAGCCCGGCGTCTCGATCCAGGTGTTCGAGGGTGAGCGGGCAATGACAAAGGACAACAACCGCCTGGGCAAATTCGAACTCAGCGGAATAGCTCCGGCGCCCCGCGGCGTGCCGAAGATCGAGGTTACCTTCGACCTCGACGCCAACGGAATCCTCCACGTCACAGCCAAAGACACGGCCAGCGGACGCAGCAGCGACGTCAGAATCACAAACGACAAGGGCCGCCTGTCCCGCGAAGAGATCGATCGGATGCTGGCAGAGGCTGACCGGTACAGAGAGCAGGACCGCGAACAGCGCGACCGGGTCGCGGCGCGAAACCAGCTCGAGAGCTACGTCTTCAACGTGAAGCAGGCCCTCCAGGAACACGGCGCGAAGCTTCCCCAGGAAGACAGAGACTCTGTCAGCCGTCTCTGCGAAGAGACAATCGCCTGGCTCGACAGCAACACCCTAGCCGACAAGGACGAGTACCAGCACAAGCTCGAGGCTCTCCAGAAGCAGTGCTCGGCGGTGATGGCCAAACTCCACCAGGGCAACGCCGCACCCGGCGCTCAGGATTGCGGGGCACAGTTCAGGCAGGCCGGAGGACAACACTCGGGGCCCACAGTCGAGGAGGTCGACTAAAGTGTCCTGAACCCATTCCGTATGACCGTCAAATCTGCGTTATACTTTAATTTTGAGTGCCTCTGCATTTCGTTCAGCAGTTACATTCACGTTCCTACGAGACTGATATTATTTGTATGTGTTATTTATTTGTAAATACCGTACGAGCGTTCCGATCGTAATTTTTGTAAATACTATAAATCCGACATTTAGAATATTGATTGATGAATGAGTATGAATGAGTATGAATGAACGTATGTGTACCAACAGTACCCAATAAACGGTGGAAAACATTTTATGTAAATCGATTGTCTTGTTCTATCTTATCCTTTCAATATCCTCTGTATCACCCAATCCTGCAAATGTATAGTTATCACGTAGTATAAGATGCAGAGTCAACGGAGGAAAAATTCAAAATTCTCAGATTTTCTTGAGTTGAAAAGAAATTAGCTTCTAATTTTGTTTGGTCGAATCGAATTCTCGTGAGTAAAATTTCAGTTACAGAGGGGATCGTCCCATATCCTTCCTCCAATTTTTATCTCACAAGTCCTCTGAAAAGTGGTCGCCCAAATCAAAAGATGAATTGAAAATATAAGTATAAGTCCATTTAAACATTTTATTGCGCCATTAGTAAAATCGACAATTATACGTATGAATAAGTTGTATTTAACACTACAGGTCTAGAAGAAATCTTGAATGATCTCCATTCGGAATAATTCTAGTCTTCTTCAGGTGGTTCCGCGTTGTACTTCGGAATATTAGCGGTAATGATGAATGGGATGATACTACAGCCAACAAATAAGACTATACCATGCGCCACTTTCTCCTGTAAAACAAGAAAAAAAAACAATACGTAGAGTCAAAGGCCTTATTTCCCACAAATACATTTCCAAAATATAGTAGAGTAGAATTAAACTACTTAAATAGTATACCAAGGATAGTAAACTATAAATGAAACAATTGAAACAGCGGTTGTCTTTTCAAATAAGTATTTCATTTGATTTTCCGTTTTCATTTCCATTGCTTAATTATCAGTCCATCAAATGATTATTTCAAATATTGTATTTGAAATTTTTATTTTTTTTTTACAAGGAAAAGATATTGCAGTGTTTTAAACTACGTGAAAGCAATGGTAATTGATTCGATGGGAGTCATACCCAGCGAATGTTTTGACATACTTGATTTTGAACTGCAACGTTGGGTTGTTGCGATTTTCAATCATATAATGATGCCATTTTTCTCTATTGTCAATTGAACCAAACTTTCTATTTGAATCACTTCAACTCCGCGAAGTTCAATGGTGAAAAAAGTTTATTCTCGAAAATCATAGATGCTGTCGAGGTGGAATATGTTAGCACTATGCTGTGCAGTATTTTTATACTTACGCAACAGCTATAACGTCTATAGTTATTACCAGATAAGACTGATAACACGAAATAGATAACATTTCGACGTGTCGATCAAGACTAAGCTGGTTTCATCATAGGAAAATAAATCACTATAAGATCTACAGCCACTTGCACATGAATTCTATATGGAATCGTGATGAAATAGACATCGGTACGTTGAACACTAAGCTTGCTCGGCTAATTTGTTAATGCAGGTACTCTCTTTAAAAAAAAAAGATGCCCTTCCAATTTATATTGATGATACTGCGTAAAACGGAGGTCAACTTTTTTTTTAGTATTAACACTATTTTAAACTCTTGAAATAAGAAGTATATTAATTGAAACTTACAGGAAACGATATTCTGACACGTGGCGGTCCAGATACGACTCTTGAGTACGAATTGCTGCGTGCAGATGTTTTCATAAGGACTCCGATGACGGGCCTCAGGATCAAACGACTCGATGTTACAGCGGTCAACATCTTTTCAGGTAAAAATTCTAAAGCGATATGAGTCGATGCCTCGTAATCGGTGTATAAGGCACCTGGAAGAGGGAATCGCGTTACATAGGCACACCAAAGCTCGAATCTTATGGCCAGCAGATAAGCGTTTACCTGCAGTAAACCCAGCCGTGTGGTGCTATCGCGGAAATTCTATATCGCAAAGGAGGGTAGATAGGTTTCGTTTGATCACTGATTACAAAATCGGATTTCTTAGCTGTGATCATTTCGTCGTCGTGCTTAGTGTTTCGGTGAAAATAGACTATGCAATGTGCTTTACAAAGAATGCAGTATGGTGTTCGCTTGTTTAATAAAACTCGTACCGCAATTAACGCAAGTTAATTTGTCTAGCATTAAAAAGATTTAAAAAAAAGACACAATTTCTACCATTTGAACACTCGAAAGAGATATAACATACAATATGTATCTTAGCGTGTATGTATTCGAGCCATTGCGCAGTGTGATGCAGAAATGAGGAAAATAATTTCTCTCATAATTTCATTGGACAATTTTTGCACCGATTCATATTTATTATAGGGTGTGTTCGGTGTGATCAATAAAACATTGAGTTCCGAAACTAGAACTCAAAACTATTTAATATATTACATAAGGGTGCCATGGATAAGTATAAAATAAAATGCCTTCTACGCAAATGATGGTTTTCGGGAAACACGGTCGCAATAAGGCGTACTCTACATTAATGGTGAGTTATTCATCTAATAATTGAATTTTAGTGCATAATTCTTATCACTGTCTTGCTTTTTATAAATATGATTATCAGTTTTAGTTGATATTATTTAGATGCGAAGAAGCGAAAGGGCATAATCATTGAAGGGACTACATTTTACCTTAAGAGCATTACTTTTATTTATTTTTTATGTGTTACAACACAGAGATTCTTCATAATGTACATATAATGTATGGCATTAATAAGTTATTCGTTAACTAGCTGATCATCGCCATGACCAGGATTGAATGTGGATAATTTTTTATTCTTCCTCTTCTGGCTTTCCCTTGTATTCCTCCATGTGGTTTAAGATCCAGAATGGGATGATGGACACGCCTACTGCAATAACAACACCATGTGCGACTTTTTCCTGAAAAATAAATCATCGATTTTTAGTACTTTATTAGATTTCGCATTTTTAGATTTTTAGTAAGATACGGATCGCTGAATAATAATACAATAATACGACACAGAAAAATAACACGGATGAAATTAAATATCAATTATTACAATATTCCCATCGTTTTTCTGTTAATCATTTCTATTCTTGGTTCAAACTTTGGCCAATAACTATATACAAAGTTTAATTGAAATTTTAAAGAATGATGACGGTTCTTGCGAATATACGTTTCTTAATCAGAATGAAATTAAAATATCTAAGAATGTTGAAGTGGAACGCCTGTTAGCTTTCAATTTTGAAACACAAGTGAGATGCGGGTTGCCTACCCAGATCATAGCAGACGTTTTTCGTCACATATATACGACTGAAAAAAATTGATTTTCACTGATTTTCGAAAATCCGCTTAATCCCGTGTGTTAAATAATGGAAACTTATCATTTACTTAACATCAATTCATGTCGTATATAGTTAGAAAATGGGTCAACGAGAAATTTGATTCTAAGCCTTGGGAAGTATCGACTAAACTCAAATGTATACAAGATCGAGTGATTATTTGATGCATTATGTTTACTGCAATGAAAAGTTTGAATACATCGTTAGCTTGATAGAAAAGTCACGTAAGAACCCAGAAAAAAAAAAAGTGAGGAAAAAGTGAAGATGAAAAATAAATGGAGATATGTGATTATTACTCAAATTTGCGATACCTGAAAATGTTGGTAATTACGTGACTTTTATATTTAGCTAACGATATCTAGTAGTCTGGATACGGCATTGATCAATGAATCTAGGGTAAGTCCTGTTTCGATTATAATAATTTGGATTTCGGCCAATCCTTCTCACTCAGACAAAAAGAAAGACGTATAGGTTAGGTTAGGTTGGCGATTATAATTGTTGCAATCTTGTCAGTCTCGATAAACTGACATGTGATTTTTGACAGCTCAGTTGTTTATACTAATCAAAATCTTGTTCTTCCGGTCGCAGATGCCGCAAAGTGTGATTCGAGAAACAAAAAACTTCGATCAATTGTAACTTCCATTACATAATATGGAAACAGAATTAGCGACTGAAGATACTTACTGGAAAAGATATTCTGACTCTGGGAGGTCCGCTCATAAAACCTTTTTGCTGCACAGCTAAACGGCAAGCCCGAGGGGCTGCCTGGGCGATCTTCCTTGCTGCAAACATGTTAATAGCTAAAAATCTTTCGATAGTTATTCAACACTTGCTGTACCACCACTGACCACCACTAAGAGAAAATGTTCGTGAATGAGAATCCCGGAAGAAGTCTCGAGCCGTAATGGTCAATGAGAGAATTGAAATAATTTTCTGATCGCAATTATTGGCTGAGAATCTAAACTTAGACTTTGATATGCGATGGAGTTTCAATCTATATATTTGAGCTGAAGGAATAGCCTGATGTCTTCAAGTAATCTCATCAATTCTGCTGATTTGACTAAAAACTTGACAAAAAAAGGGCAAACTTTGGAGCTCATGGCTTTATTGAAAAAATCAAATTTGATGATGCGGAAATACATTTTCTAAGTAATAAAGAATTTAGAATTTATCTGGGTACTTTTATTGTACACTTTTTATCTTAATATTGTATTTTAAAAATCTGCGTCGTAGCGTATCCGGGGTGCATCTAAAATGTAAACATGGCCGCCGCTGTGTTGTCTGGTGGGTGTTTGTGTGTTGATTGACGAGTGATGTTATGCTGAGGGCATAATTAGTGATAAAAAAATAACGAAAAAAAAAAAAACAAAACAAAATATGTGCACAATAGACCCAGGTAATAATATTCGCCGTATATTTTTTTTACCACCAAGTTAACCTCTACGAAATTGAAGAATATCAAGAGATATAAGTGGACCCGTGCGTTGTTGTTGCGAAATGCAAATTACATACGACTTTTTGGAGCATCTTTATGTAGGCCGAGTTTGCTCGAGCGATAAAAGAAAGTGGTTCAAAGTGATAAGTTGAATGATGATAATAATTCGGTAATCCAAAGTGTACGGAGGTTCGTAAAAGGTGAAAAACAGCTGGGTTGCTAGGTGGTTCAGCTGACTAGTGATTGACCTATAAACCCCTCTGTGAGAAAAAAGGGTCAATGAAAAATAGTCCGAATTCTACAATGATAGCAATATTAATTTTTCACCGTAATTCGAACATTTATTAACAATCTACTATTGAAAGTTAATTGAGTATTATTGTTTATTTTTACTTAGCTTCCTTTTTTATTTTTTCTCTTCTTTTATAACTCATGTTTTGTTCATTCTGTATGTATATTATTCTAATAAATTGTTGACATTCATCTTATCGCCACGTTGCGTACTTGAAAAATATTCAAATCTTTATGTAGTACGAAACTAGCTTGACTTCTGCTCTAGTAATGCAATTATCTTTTCCAAAAGAAATTTACTCATCAATTATTGTGCTGAAAAATGAATTCAAAAATTGGATCAAATTAAAACAATAATTATATAACTCCTTACGGTTGGAAGAAACCACGAGAATCATCCCAAAATTTAAAGAAACATCAGTTCTGTATACTCGACACTCGTAACGCATCCGTCGTTCTAATCCTACATTACATTTCCATATTATTTCCACCACGTCTTTTGTCAGGCAAAATTAAGCAGATTGATTTACTGATGTCATAAATCAAGTTCAATCTGAATTATAAGAAAATGATAACGGTGAATGCTGATGCCGATTCTCGGGCGGATGATCTTCTTATCAATTTTATATTTAAAGGCTGTAAAACGATTCATCGAAATTTAGAGATCTCTTAAGTTATTATCTGTGAAAATTTGGTTTTAAGATTATGGAGCATTTACCGTGTTTCCGATGTTTGTAAATTTCCAAGAGTTTGAAATTTTTTACTTACAAGTAGTAAAAAGGAGAAACCAAAGAAAAAAAATTTCTCATCAATTGATTTTTGGCCACTATTTACCATTGTAGCAACTGTTCGGAATTTGTATAGCTCCGCTTATCTTTTTGTACTACATGAAATAATGTAATAAACAAGTTTGACTATTGGTACAACGAACTGTTGCATAACTCTAGAACATTAAAGTACAGTAATTAACTTCTTATCAGTAAACATCATTGGCATCAGCTTCAGCATCTTCCTATATTACTTTGTGATTCAGTAGTATCATGATTTGTATTGATTCCCTGGGTAATTCAGTGAGAACAAAAAGTCCTATACCTGATGTTATAATTCATTTTGTGTAGCATTTTGGAATACGTAGTAACATAGCACGTTTGTTTTTTTATATGTTTATATAAATTATATTCGGTTTTTGAATGATGTAATAAAAATGATCTACCAAAGAACTTATAACATTGTATAAATATTTTTAGGCTGGTGTCTGGGCGAGCGATGAACATACTCCGGATCCTAATTCCGTGTGCGTTGCAGCGCGGTGGAGAGAGCGAAGGAGGAGGCGGAGGTGGAGGTTGTTGGTTGACGGGAGGTAGGAGAGGGGATGATTCTCGCATGACCCAGAGGATGGGAGCTTCAGCTTCTTCTAGTCCCGCCCCTCTCGGTGGAGACCCAATTCAGGCAGCTAGGCTTTCATCCACTGGTAATCCTGATCAATTGGGCATCATTGTTCGGTACGTTATTTTACTGCCCTCTACATAAATCCGCATCGCAGTAATTTTCTTCACGTTGAAGAATTTTTCAATCTGAATTTAACTAAAGATTTCCATGGGTCAAATATTTCCATGGAAATTTTTAAAGTACAGGTTCCAAACCACCCTGTTTATACTCTTTGTAGGATATTTGTTCAAAAAAACAGGAGTACATACCTAAATGTATCTGATTTATATGCGATTCAAGGTGTATTATTCAATTACTTTGTTTCAAATACATAACTCATATAAGACATCACCATCTTTATTCCATCGATATAGTTTTTCTCAGAAATAGATTCTGAGTTGGAATGTGGCATGTCGTCATGTCCACTGAAAAATGTATACATTCGTACGTAGATTGTAATGTGCCTTTTGCGTCTCTGGGTAAGATTAACATGTTTCAATGTGAGCTCATTGATAGCAAATGAGACAAAAAGGTGCTAGTTTAATCAAAACCGAATCAAGATGATCGCTACTTGCAAAATATCTCCATATAGACCAGCTCTAAAACCTTATGCATATCTACCTACATATATACATAAAAATCTTCACACACTCATATATCTAGCACTCTGTATCATGTTTATAATGTACCTAATTGGAAGGACCAGAATACTGCTTCCTGTACATATAAATTGCAGTATGGCAACTGCAGGAGCCGTACAACCTTGGCAAAAGTAAATGGGCTTCACTTGGTATAGCTGAAATTAAATATTATGTATACAATTCGAGATAGTTGAGCAACGGGAAGATA
Source organism: Tenthredo scrophulariae (assembly GCA_963978835.1). NCBI lineage: Eukaryota > Metazoa > Arthropoda > Insecta > Hymenoptera > Tenthredinidae > Tenthredo > Tenthredo scrophulariae. The sequence goes on from OZ022227.1 coordinate 13,726,332, forward strand.
AAGAATGTCGGATTTCCAGGCTTTGTAAGAAAAATTTAGTCTAGTCAAATAATATCTGACCGATTCAATTGCTGCAGCTGCTGCTTGGTAGTGTGAATTGAAAGGATTGTCTCTCCAAGGGTCAATACCAAGATCCATTTTGAAACTATATTGATTTACGCTTTTGTGGCGATTCCATGTTTTCTTTATATGGTTGTCAAGATGCCGATATATCTCAGCCGGCGTTTGATTTGGCACAATGCGAATTGAAAACTTTGCAACTGCTCTATAAATGATGAAAGTATTACCGAACAGAAACCATTGCATGTATGTGGAAAGTCCTAGGCTTGGGAGCAATTATTGAAATATTTTGCATTATTGTTGTGATATTTTTCATATAGGTACCTATTGGGCACTGAACATAAAGCCTGTGTGTCAGCAGGGTCTAATTCATGATCAAAACTGTGTACTGTAATACTGGGTAATCTGGTCTTGTGCATAATTAAACGATTGCTATTTTCTTTATGCTGCAGAATTTTTGCTCCAGTATTTGTTTTCATTTTTTCCAAATCAAATGCAATTTCCTTACAAAGCTTCTCTTCTTCTACTGAGATTGGTGCGACATCTCTTAGTGCCTATCCAAGGTTGCGAAAAACAGATATTAGACTCAATTTCGTATTAGTATAAGCCTGGCTTCTATTTAAATGGACAACTAAGTTAGCGCTACACATATCTAGATATATTTTTATCTATTTTCAAAACTCATTTCTCAGTATTTAAAACAATAAATATAGTTTCTTACTTCGGACACGGCGATCTTGCCATGCTTATCAATAAGGGATGCCACAATGTTTATGGCATCTATAAGAGGCTGATTAAACGTGCCACCAAACGTGCCACTATCGACCATTTCATTTCCACAGTTAACGTCAAAAGAGAAATGGCAAACACCTCGATAACCATAGATTAAACAGGGCCTGTCTTTGAGCTTTTTGTCAATTGTACAACAGACGTACTCGACGTCGTTGAAAAAATCTTGTTTTTTCCAAAGAATATCTTGTAATCCAGGACTTCGTAACTCCGATGTTCCATCGATCACGAATTTAATATTAACTGGAAGTTTAGTATTTGTTGTGTGGTAAATGTTGAGTGCATTAAACCAACATATTAAAGGGCCTTTATTGTCAGAGACACCTCGGCCATACAATCTCCCATTTTTTTCTGTCAGCTCAAACGGATCGGTTTCCCAACCATCTCCTTTATTTGCTGGTTTTGTATCTGAAGCATAATTGCAACCAAGTTGGAGTAATTATGATTTTCAGAAAAGAAATGTCTCTAAAAGTAACTAGATAATTTTCTTATCCTGATTTTCAAGTTATGAATTAATTGTCAACAAAAAATACTTCCTTGCTGAGATAGGCTCTGGAATCGTTTATTACTGTAATTTTTCATATTTAATTCATAAAGCTGACCAAGATGACCGTAAACGCATATCGTCCTTAGTTGATCATCTACAAATAAGCTTGCCAGGAGTACAGGTGGCAGTTTGATGCCATCTGTGCTCAGAGCTTTATTTTCAATCATCTCGACCACCAGGCCCATAGTTTCCAGCTCTTTTTTGCACCAATCCATCTGAAATTTAGTTTCTACGTATGAAATTGGTCTGAGAGATATAAAACTCTGAGAGAGAAAATTATTTTCCAGAGGTCATCAAATGATATGAAGGATTAGTCGATTTCAATGATCCGAAGTAAACTTAAATAATTAGAGCTTAACATCATAGATTGTACAAAAGTATAAAGTTTTTTAAATGATTCAGTACTTAATTAACGTTTAACTAATTCATACCATTTTTAATATGTCAGGAAAAGATTCTGACTTATGGGATGTAGATGGAATAGCTACCGCTGCTTTTAAGATGTCAATAAATTTTTTCTTATTTCTATCTACAAGCTCGAAAAATTCTGGTAATCTAACTTTTGGTAATTCTTTCGTCTCTTCAGCATCATCAGTTTTATTATCAGGCATTATCACAAATTTACAACTCAATTAGATCTGAGTATGTGAATAGCTTTGCCTTGAAATGACATTTTCAATGTTCCCATGACAACAGAAACTGCCAATCAAGTTGAATTTTCGATTTATTTATTTTATAAATTTATTTTCGCTTACTTGCTCATTCATTTTTGAATACATCACAATGTCTTAATTATTGATATTCATCATTTCAGGGAGAGGAAGAAGAAAGTAACTGGATTTGCAACATTAAGGAAAAAGTTTATTAGGAGACGACGTTCGTCAAAGGCTTGTGACCATGGAAGAGTGATTAGAGAGTTAGTTTCAAGTTGGAGTCCACTCGAAGCTGGTGCACTTCTTGAAGAATACGAGGCATTAGCTGCTTTAAAGGACTTACATGTTCAAGCTGAGCTCGCAAGGCCTCCTGCTGCAACGTTCAAACAAGATCTGTCCACGTTGTATGACTACAAGCATTGTACCGATGCTGATCTTGTCTACAGAGGAGCGTGTTTTCCAGTACACAGAGCCCTCTTATCGGCTCGGTGCCCGTACTTCAGAGAACTGTTAACAGGATGTCCTGGTAAAGTATATCCTTGGCATTTTAATTTGCATATTGAAGTTTTCATCTGTACATAAGGAGATAATCTGAAAAATTGATCAACTTATTCAGCTAATTAAAAACCTCAAAACTCATGGTATCCATTTCTTTCAAAGGATATGGTGCACGGATATGCCTAGAATTAAGGACTCCTGGAATAGACGTTCAGATGTTCTCCGCCCTCCTGCGATATTTATATACAGGAGATATCTGTCCGCACGACGCATCCCTGGATATAACTCTTCTCCGGCGATTAGGAGAAGAGTTTGGTACGCCAAATCCCCTTGAACATGATCTCAGATACTTGTTAGACACCGGTGATTATGCAGATGCTGCATTGGTATTTACCTCCGATGGTGATTATCAAAGGCCTGATAGCGGCAGTTCTGAATATGGATTCCGACCGAAGCTAGAGCTACCTTGTCATAAAGCGATACTTTCCGCTAGATCTCCATTTTTTAGAAATTTAATACAAAGACGTACTAGATCAGGCGAAGATCACACAGAAAGAGCACTTCACATACCTACAAGAATAGTGTTAGATGAATGTGTAATACCAAAAAGATACGCAAGAGTACTTCTCCATGCTGTATACTTAGACACGGTCGACTTATCACTGATACTAAGAGGCAGCGGGTGTGGAAACAGTGCAGGAAGTCTCGGAGAGGTGAGGAATACATTATTCTCTATTTAAAATCTATTGTAAATATTCTTTGATACAATATCATCAACTTTTCGTAGGTGCAGGCGCTAACGCATACAGGAAGAGTGCGGCCCAGTCCGTTAGAAGAAGCTATGGAGTTGTATCAAATAGGCAGGTTCCTTGAACTTGACATACTCTCCCAAGGCTGTGAGGATCTTATTCTGGAATGGCTTACTCTAGATTCTCTTCCCACAGTGCTTAAGTGAGTATTTTTCATAGCTTTTGTATGGCCTTTTACACAAAAACCCACATTTTCAAAACCACGAAATTGCAAAGTCAAGTTCAGTAAGCCTAAACTGAGAACCTTGTATAATGTAAAATTGCTAATTATTTCAGATGGGGTAGTCAACCACACGGTTCAGCGTGGGTACACAGGCAAGCGCTGCATTTTCTGAGAGAAGAATTTCAGCCAATTGCATCATCTCCTGTACTTCACCAATTAGATCGTGTTCATTTGACTAGTATACTTCAAAGCCATTTTCTACAAGCGAGTGAACTAGAGGTATTGCAGGCAGTCCTTAGATGGGGTGAGCAGGAATTAGTACGTAGAATGGAAGATCGGGAACCCAATCTTCTTAGTCATACTGCTCATTCGGTCACAAGAAAAGGTGTCAAGAAACGGGATCTAAGCGATGTTGAATTGCGTGAAATACTAAGCGAACTGTTGCCACTTGTGAGGATGGATCATGTCTTACCACCAAGCAGTGAAATCTTAACACAGGTAAACAGATTCGTAGTGTTATTTAGCTAATGAATAATTATTCATTTCTGGCCGTTTGTTGTTGACAAATTGAACTACAAACCTTATAAATTTCAATCATTATCGATTATTTACTTTCGAACTTAATCTAGATCATACTCGGACGATCCTTATCTAATTTGCAAATATCAATTTATCCTTTCATTTTTCATACATAGGCTATTCGAAGAGGCCTTGTATCAACTCCACCGAGTCATATGATTGGAGATGAACGAGAAAACTTGAGAGTCAATGCCTGGATTAGAGGTGGCAAGAACAATGGACTCTTTGTTAGGCCGCGATTATTCATGCCATACTATGAAGAGATTAAGGTATTCTATGAAACATTATAGAGGAATGTTGAGCCTTTTTCAGGACGAATCAGAGCCTGGGAATGAGTTCCACATGTTTTTCTAATCTTGTAATTCTGAAATGAATTTTTTTTTTTTTTTTCAGGCTTTGGTCGAAGAGCAATTGGTTCAAGAGGCAGAACTGGTAAGGTTACGAAGAGCACGCTACATTCCTGACATCCCAGATACTCTTTATATGGTTGAAGACAAACCGAGGTCTATGGGTGCTGTTGGTGTGGACATTCTAGCCGCAGCTTTGCCTGGTACATAGCCTTTCCATTTCTTCCATATTTTTGAGAAGGATAGCCTTTTTTATCATAATTCAACGACCATTCTTTGTTGAATAAACGAGTAACAAGTTACTGATAATTCTAATACTTTTGAGTATACTTCTGCTCGCTTGTTTATCGATAGATTGATAACAAGTGAATGAAAGTTATCTAACAAAAAACATTCTGTTAATTCCGTAGTTCCAGACTCAGCAACTATGTCTGCGATGCTTAAAAGAGAACAAAAATTAAGACAATCTCCGAGTTGTCAACGTGCAGTTAGTTTGCCTTTGTCATCACGTCATGAAATCAACAGGCAGGTGCGGTTGCGTGTTGTCAGAGAGTTTAATTTGCCTGATCCCGTTGCAGATCTTCTCGAAGTGAGTAAAAATATTTAAATTAAATTCACATTTATCTTTTACCAAATTCCTTGACCTATTTCCACTCTGTTTATTCCTCATTGATAATGAAGTGCATCACAAGAGAAAATATATGAATTTAGGCAATGCTCTTAATAAAATAAGTTACTCATAAAGCAGTTCATCGGATTCTGGAATCAGGAATTTAAATCAGCCATATAACTCTTCAGTCACTTTATTCCAAGAATAAAATATTTGATTAAATTATTATGCTATGAGAACAGATAATTTATTTACTTACATTAAGACAAACGCTTCATAATGCTCGCTAAATCATTGCCAATGATAGAACGTGAATATTTTTTACTCTCAAATTCACAGATTACGAAAAATCTTTGAAAATAGTACAAGATATTTTAATAAAGAAATATTTGGTACACGGAAAATTTGGTGCAAAATTATTATTTGAAAGTACATGGGGAAGGATTAGTTAGTTGACTAGCCATTGGTTTTTATCATAAATCTTGAGAATGTGTAATAATTTTTTCTTAGCATTTTCTGCATTTCCAACTGATGAAAAACTTAGGTCTCCACTCATCTCTTCTACGCTTTTTATTGACGTTTTCTCTGCAGTTATGATACTTACCATGCTGATACAATGCCCAAATCTGAGTGGAGCACATCTATTAACTTCCCTATCAAATTCTTTTTTTTTGAATTTTGCAGCATCAATTTTCAATGACCTTAGACAATTGATGAATGATTTATAATAATGATCGAGCATGTCATCTAGATTATTGTCCAATACTTCTTTTTGTGCACTTAATAATAGAAAGAAAATTAGATCCAAGGCTCCAGATTCATAATATCCAAACTGGAAGTCAACTATTTTCAAACTAATCGGCTCATGCTTACTATTGTATTTAAATAGCACATTATTAGACCAAAAATCATTATGTACCATTGTTCCCCATGGTTCTGGTGGTTCAGATGTTGTGTAACCAACTTCATAGTCATACATCAGAGTTTTATCAATGCGGTCCATGTATGGCTTTGCTTCAGGAAATTCTTTATAAGCATCATGCGCTTCCTTTACCATGCTTATGTTCCCTTGTTTGGCTGCCTCATTTGTGGGATCCACCAATGCAGGTATAACAGTGTCTTTAAAAAATTCAGGTGTTTTTATCTTCAATCCAATTACGATAGCATGTAATTTTGCTAACTCTCCAACAACCAGCGCTGTATGTTCTAAATCCAAACCCAATAATCTATCTCGCACGGCATATCCACTCGGGATCAAGTTTTCCATAACTACAGCAGCTTGGTCATCAAATTTGTTCGGGTCTTTCAATCCTAATCTTCCTCCATAGTATCGCGGTATCAATCTAACAAGTTCTTCAGTCTTTATACCGCTATCTAATTGGATTTGTATGAAATTTGGTGCAACTGTTCTATAGAAAACTAATTCCTTCCAAAAAGTCATTGGACTGTTGAACAGATCTATAAAACATTTCGATGTTGGCGGTAATTTGACAACGAGATTGAAATTTTCAGTTATCTTCTTTCTTGTGACAATCACATCAACAGCATATATCAAACTTCCATAATTTTCTCCTGGACTAGTGAGAGGCTTCCACTTGATACTTTCAATCTTCAGATCTGGCCCAAGAGTCTCTCGCAGCAGATGATCTAAATCCTTCACTGGTACTGTTTCTGGCATTTCTGAAGTTATCTATTCAAAATTAAACCCAATTAGTGAATGTGTAATAGCATTGGTTCAATAACCGACGAAATGTGACACAAACGACTTGTCAAAAACAGCTAGCTTTGATTTACCAGAATCGGATTAATTGAGAGATAGCACTAACGATTGACACTTTTGATTCTATTGTTATTAACTGATACTGGATGGTTACTATCTATCCATTATCTTGTGACCTGAATTGTTATTTGCAATTGCAGCTGAAAGCCAAGTCATAAAAACATATAAGTCATCGGTACATTTGTGACTTCAAATTGCTTAAGAGTATATGCTATGCTTCCTGCTATATTCCCAAAGATTCAGACAGACTTTTGTCTTGTGCAAATTTTGATCAAAAACTGATCATTCATCAAGTGAATATTACCAAATTATACCACTATATTCGATTTCACGAATCATTCTTCAATTAAATTATAATTTTGACATAAAATAAATTTGCACTAAATTCACGAGCTTCAGGGTCTATGAAGCCAAATAGTTGCGTGGACGAAGGAGTACAGCCAAGTAGCAATTAACTCGGCGCACTTGAGATAAGCCACATTTATACATCAAACATATAATTTAAATAAATTATTCCATTCCAATGCACAATCACAACCAGCTCCTGAATATTTTACATAGTACCTAATTAGGTATACAACTCGCCTTGAATACTGACAGTGCGTTGTCACAACTTGTTTCTTTAGCATTGTATATGAAAAATCTATATAAACGTGATTTCCAAATTATAAATCGCTGGACACAGTAGGACTCAACATACAGGCTTTGTATCCAATCAATGATTTGATTCATTTATCATATAACAATTTGGAATAATTAAAAAGGAAGCCAACATAAAAATTTTTTTTTCAGTCACAAGACAGACAACATTCGAATTTCCGCCTTTGCAGAATAATTACCAAAAAATTTTGATGTATTATTCACTCTTTTGCAGAGTGCTACTTCAATTCTAATGGGTCATTTGTTTGCCCAAGCAAACCCCATTTTACTATTATTCCTAAATTTTTTTTCGAAGTCTCTTATCATTTATTAATCTATTCATTTATTCAAGACACATGGATGAAAAGCATTCAAAACTATAGAAAACCAAATAAATGATTGTATAAAGAATAAATAATAATATACAGCTTACCGTCAAGCTAAAAATTTAATCACTAAACTATTGCAACCAGCTTTGATAAATAAATTTTTTATCTTTTGCACCGTTATCTTATGCCGCTATAGTGACTCCTTGCAGTTCAGTGCCAGGAGGTAGTGTCGAATGAACACCCTTGTCTGTCGACTGAACACACTCGTCTGCCGACAGAGTGACTTTTTCTCTCCCATCATAATACCACAATGATGTTGTGATTATGTATACGTTGCGATCTACTATGTTAAGGAAACTTCATCTTACTCAGACGCTGTTCAGGCATTACATGAGACTGTTTTTGGTCATTTTTTACTTTCCTTCTCGGTAGTTACACCTTAGAATATTTGAGTGAGCCTCTTCTACCTAACATAATATTAATCTTTTTCAGACAAGAAATAGGCTTTCTCCGGACATCCTTATGGAGTATAAATTTGAAAATGGAACCAAAATAACATCATTTTTATGTTATAGTTCATAATGTAACATTCATTGTTAATCCCTTTCTCCCACCCCCTGTGACAAATAGTAACGTTTTGCGAATCTCCCCCCGCCATTCTGGAAGCATTACGCTATAACTGAACAGTGCATTACGAAAAAGGGATGCCACTTTTCCTCGTATCTTTGACACAGTTAGTTTATCAAAATTGCAATATTTAAATTGTCTCAAGGTGAACAATAATTGTGCAATTAACTTAATGGCTACTTATTTAAAAATGTTAAGGTTACAATTTTTATAATCTCGTGTATCCATTACATCAATTAACAATATTACATTAGAATCTTGGACTGTGAAATGTATTCAAATATGTTTCAGATATCGTCACAAAAATAGTATTTCTTTGAACACATTGTGTCTACAAACCAACAATAGATTTATGTTCTGAAACTCCTATAATTCTATTGTTTAACTAGTCCATATTATCTGGCAGTATTTCAAGGCTCTTAAATAATATTTCTGAAAATATCGATTTGCATATCTCCAAGTGATGAAACAGCTATTTACGCGCTATAAAGTTTATCCAGGTCAGATCAACATAGCCCGATAAACCAAATTTTTAATTTTCATTGAAATGAGTTTGCACAGTACATCTTTGGGCTATTGAAAACTAGAGGTCTACCAAGACCTGTTTCAGAATGAGATTTTCATCATGAAGAGATGAAACATGAAATATTACATTTTTTTTGCTCCTTAACGCTTTTTGGTGCTAGATATAATATACATTAAGTAGTGTTAAGTAACTTATTATGAAAATACGTTTAATTTCTGCATTCGTAAAATGATAGATATCTCAATCAAAGTTGAAGAGTTTCACAATATCAGTTTATTTGCACTAAGCAGTCACTTCTTATCAAACTGGATTTCATTAATAACATGATTACCTGCAATCAGACGTTCCTAACGATGAAAAATACAGTTCGCGTTACATGCAGTGCACATTAATCCTAGCTTCTTCTCAAGTGATATCGTCAGATGTGATAATCGGTCTGTATCAATAACTCCAAACTCAGTAGATTGCCTCCTCCTCCCCCACTCCACCTCAATTTATAGAGGACAACTAAATGCTATTCTCAGCAACGAGTTGCATCCTATAAACTACATTAATAGAGCATGAGGGGAATTCTGTCTATATTATAGATAATACTGATAAGTAATGCAGGGGAGTTATAAAATGTTTATCTGGGACAAGTCCACACTATCTATTTTGACTATGAGTGTTGACCGAACAATTTTATATCGAAATGGCGTCACATGTATTGGAATGAAGGGCAAATGTGAAGTAAAATGTTATTTCATTTTTATATTTTTCCTCCGCAGAACGCAGCCTGTTATCGTATCGGAGAGCCAGATGAAAATATAACAGGAGTAGAGGATATTAACCTTGGAAATGTGGGCAGCAACACAGGCAATGTGGCTCCAGTTTGCTACGGTAGAAACATGACATTTCCTCGTCAAGCATCAACGTACTCTCACAGACACGAACTACCAGCAATTGTTACTGAAGGAGAGAACTATAGACTTCCTGGAGAGGTGATTGCGGTTTATTCTTTACCAGTTTTCATGTTGACCAACAAATTTTACGTTCTTCCATTTTTGTTCAATTATAGCAACCTGAGAACAATTCCTGCAGTGATGGACACTTGTCAGATATAATGCCAGATGTGGCTATGGCAACTGCATCATTTGGCACCCTCCAATTGGCCGAGCAGCAGGAATTAGAATTAGATCTTGGAGATGGGGCCTCCCATCTGCTTCAGCATGCTCCCGTATCTGCTGGAACTGTGGGGCCCCATCATCCTCTGCTTCCTCATCAACGCCAAAGACGTTTTCCAGGCCCTCCCCCTCCGCCATATGCTCATCACCGTCCAGGAACTGGCCCATCTAGGTTCATATGAAATTGTGCTAAGTAAGAGACTTTATAAATATCTATTGGCATAGTAATACCTTGCGTAACTAGTAAATATTTGTTATAGTATGCTTAGAGCCGTCCCAAAAAATAAATAGGCATCAGAAGTAAATGGAAATGAGCTTTGACATTGCGCTATTCCACTATCAATTGTGCAGCTATTCTTATTCGACGTGATATTAATTACAGGAAGACTGTGCAACGGAGGTAGATTACCTGATGACCAGAAATGGGCATCAGTTGTATCGGACCAATGTAACTACTAACCACTTGACTTTAGTGGACTCTAGTATATATAACACTGGTGATGCTAGCAGATTTAAGATGTCCAGCATTGATGCGATGTGAGCCGACTGTCTCTACTTCTATTCCCCGTAATACATTCTTAACAAATTTTTTTCAACATGTTATCAATCTCTACGATATTTATTTATACAATATAATCGTTGTAACGGTGAGCTAAGATTATTGTTTGTTTTTGTTTACATTATTCTTCTACTTATGTTTTTTTTTTTAATTTTATTTTTGTGAGTTCATGGAAGTGAGCCGGCATCATATTCTTTTAGTGTGAAGTTACGTACTTGTAGTCTATCAAAGTAGTTACATCCAAGATGAAAGTATCACATTAAGTTTTGATTTGGTGTTTAGATCTTTCAAATTTATTCAATATTAACTACTTATCAACAACTGAATCTATTGGCCAAGTGACAGAAGAGGCAGCATAAAATTATATTGATTTCAAAATACTTGTGTTAATTTTTTAAATACTGGAAACTCTCTGAACATTGTAGACAGTTTCGCACTTACTAATAATCGAAATTCTGTGTCCTTTATATTAAAAATGCCAAGAACTTTACAATACTCATTGTGATTGATAGCGTAAGAAAGAAAATAATATGAATGTGACACGAGTCTCAAATAAGCATGCTGTCGTTCACACAAATGTACAATTAGCCTTTAGGATTATAACATAAGAATTGGATTGGTAAGACACTTTTGAGTGGATACCTTATACAGTTGCCTTAAGAACAGTACGCTTATGACTCCCGATCAAACAGAAATATGTAGACTACTGGTATGTAAGATCACAGTTAGCAGATACGAAAAGCATACAGAAAAATAAGACTGCAGCTCGTATAATCTGTCTTAAGTATTTATAAAAATCATTCTTCCAATCCATGACTTACACTGCCTAATAGAGAAACTTAATTTCCTGATTACTCGTGATATACTCCGTACCCAGAGCCCTAAGTTATCAATGGCCATAACTATAACTAAATTACTGTTTTTTGAAAATTAATCTTGTTTTATTCATTAAGTAGGCTGTATATATCTCCCATTTTTTCAATTATTCATTGTTATACTTACTGCTTATCTCTTTGATGTCACCCACTACTTACATGGTTTATTGATCATTATAAACAATGATTATTATTTTGTACATAATCGCTTATTTGTAGTTGTTAAAATTCTTGTGAATTTCATTGTTATTGGTTTTTCAACTAAACCAAGTGAATATGAGAGGTTTAAATTCGTCATAGGGTCTAGTATATATTGACGTCACCAGTTGCTACATGAACAGATATAATTTCCTAATTACTTTTTGTGCATAATAATTTAATTATTGTTTGAAAAAGGGATCATTTGCAAGTAGAATTCAATTACATTTCCTTTTTTTTCTTTTATTATCATTTTCTTTTTTCTCATAACGTCCTAGAGACTCATTTACTACATACATACACATTTTTATAAAACAATATTTAATTTGAAATACACATATTATTTCTGATCTCACCATGTCTTATGAACAAGCTTACAGTATACTGTTATAATTTTGTAGATAACTTTACTTGCCGAATATGATCACGTTGTGAGAACAACAAAAATTGCATTAAATCATATACCAGTTGCTTTTTCGAGGGGCACATTTTTGGAGACAAACTGGCATACACATCACATTTATAATAAGATTAATCGTAAGGATTCAGTGGCTGAATCCCATATATATCTGTAGCACGTTCTACATCGTAGCGACTAGGTGTAGTTTTAGCTTATCAAAGAGGGAATTACTTATGAAACTTTCAAGGATAATGTTTCCACTTTACAGAGTTGAAATGATTTATAAAGTAATATTGAGTTATTCTTTGTATTTCCTATTGAGAAACAGCTATACATATGTTTTGTGTATAAATTCGAATTTCTAAGCCTATTAATAGTTCATTTCAAGGCTCACAAAACCAAACAGAAATCTGTACAGATTGATTTAGCAGTCTTGTCATTACTTAATTCAGCAATTCGTGGAAAGATTATCATTGGAGATATCTTATAATTGAAATTTTAATGTAAATACCGAAAAGCAATGTTCAGGTACGTGACATGAATTGTACATAACTTAGTGTAATTATTATAACCCAAATGTGGGTTGAAGCTAGCTTAGTTAAGAAAATCGTACTTAAGAATTAAACAATGAACTATCTGTTTAGATTTATATCTTTTAGTCTCTGTTTTCCTGAATAGTGATCTAACTAATGCAGTTATATTCGTGTAATGCAAAGAAATAAATTACTTCTGTGATTCCTTTTACCTGGTTTAATCTGGAATTACATATTATTCTTTCTTCAAGCGTACATTTTTGACCAGGAAAACTTCCATATAGAACAGAAGAAAGTGATATTGCTCCATTCTCATTATTTATCATACAATTTGATCACTGATTACAGTCATAATGCACCATACTTCAAACAACACATGAGAATAATAAATGTTTCACCATCGAAAAAATTTTATATATCAATTATCATCTTCATTTTATTCGCATACTTAAGGACTAGACCACTATGATGTAGTTTGATATCTAGATCGCGATATAAAATAAAGCATTTGGTCATGTAGACCAGTTCACCTTGATTTGTGATATGTAATTTCTTACTCTCATTTCTACAGAAGTATTTCATTTACTTTTATTACGAAAATCCGAAGTTAGCCCACCAATAACAAACGTGTTTGACACAGAAGTCAAAGTTTTGTGTAGCTAGCTCTCATTAATATTTATATGTTATATCCATATATTATATTGTATATTTAAGAAAAATTTAGTGATAACTTGTTATTAATAATAATTATTAACAGACTAGCCAACTAGTCTTGTTATTTAGAAATCTGAATACTAAAAATTAGTGGCATCTAAGAAATTGTATGCGGAGTTGGATGATTGAGATATTTCTGTTGAAATGTGGGGTTGGGGCAAATATCACTTGGTACAAAATTCTTTGAGTATTAGTTATACATGTTGCTTCTATCATCATTCATATATCAGTCTTAACCATTTCTTAGTACAAAAAAAAAATAACATGAACAAATAGATTTCCAAAGGTTTGACTGACTTGTAACGAATGCCTATTCATTATTTCATTTTTCTCTTTATACTTTTACTTGTGATAAGTTGTAAGCAATCTGCATCTTACAAGTACAAAACATTCTACTTGACAATCTTAAGTCTTTATTATTAGGAAATTATATGTATTTTCCGACCCCACGTAAGGCTTCAATGCTAATGTTACACTACGAATGAATTTGTGAATGTCATGTACTCTGTACATTCTTGTGATGTTTATAAAGATAAAAGAAATGTGTGAAATGTATATACCCACATATAGCTAGAGATTATTACACCTGTGCATAATATATGATCTAATTTATAAGGTGTTAGGTTTAAACACAGGCCTCATTTTTCACCGATATCACCTTCTTCTGTCTATACCTTGTTGCATCCTACGTAACTGCATATTTACATACAAAATCAAGAACGTATATAAAATTAGTATCTATTATTTGTTACATAATTACATATTATACAGTGGCTAGCAGCTAGACTTCTTATAATGCATTCCATCGTTACTCACAGACAACGAATCTTGTTTTGATAGCACAACAAGATAGGATAGGTTCAACCATCGACTGCGAGTTGCGCACATATCCTTGTTTTCATACAGATCTATTAATTATACTATTATTTAATAATGATAATCCGTTGCACTTTTCATACCGATCTCATAGAACTTACTGAAATTTATCCGTTGGTACTTTGGGTGAATCAAACTGCTACTTCTGGATAACTGTGACATTACTCTATTATCAGAAAATTATACAAGTTATATGTTTTCTAGATAGAATTTGTGTTATTTTCATTATGAATATTGGAAAATTAATTATTTTTGCTTTGTACATACAATAGTAGCTTCAATCAACTACACAAATGATAATTGTGTACAGTATAAATTTGTGATGATTTCATTGCAGCTACATGGGTCGAAGAAATGTGTTACTTGGACTGTTACTCGAACTGGAAATTGTCACAGCAAATGTACACAAAGACAGTGCAATCTTTCCAAGATCTTTTTTTTTTTAATTTTTTTGTACAATGATTTTTTCAACTAGGGAACCTGTTGTAAATTATAGTATCATCCGGAGAATTATTGGGGGTCTTGCAGTTGAAAGACTACAATAAATTCTTTGTAGGTAATCCGATACTACATTATTATAACTATTCTGTTTTGCTACGTGACTGGGACATAATTAACTACTGAACAAGTCTCGTGACTGTGAAGCTGATTTTCAATTTTGTGTTTTTGTATGCGCAATTGATTTGCCATACATTTAATTGAAATTATCTTATTATATCTAATGTTTAAAAATAAGTATGGGTTCATGTACATGTTGTTTCTGATAAATTATTGGTACACCAAATAACAATATTATGGATAATTATATTTAGCATTAATGTTTCAATCATTATATTGTTCATGCACAGTAAAAGTTGAGTCATGCTATCTGTACATATTGTAATACCCGATATTAAAAAAAAAGGATATATTTAATTCAAAGTATTTATTGCACCGTCCTTTTATGTAAATATCTTGCTTAACATTATGGATATGATAGAGATTGCAAAAGGCAGCAAATAATTTCATCAAATTTCATCTTGATCAACATCTTTTATAAATAATAGCATGGAGTCTTCCAGGGTTCAAAAAAAAAAAAAAGATATACCAAATAATTTATACAAATATAACAACAGAATTCCACTTTATTAGATTTTATTAGATATGTCATTCATAATAACTTGATGTGTCCAGTTCATACAAATAATTAATACAGATGTATAAATGTAGCAATCTGTGAGAGCGTAGTTATCAACTACAATGTTTATTATATGATATAATTCACGTTTATAAACGACTCTTAAAAAACGTTTATAGGCAGCAATTGAAACATGACTTTAGCTTAAGATAGATATTGTTTACATATTACAATGAATAAATGTACCCCGTAATTTTTGGTATACAGTTTTCTAGCTTGATATCACTTCAATAGTCATATACTTATCCTCTATTATTCAGTGCTTCCTTCCAAATTTTTTGTACGTACAAGTTTCATAAATAATATGGAATAGAATGGAAAATGAAAATCAACATTCCGATTACTGATATCACCGAAAATTCTTGCCCTAATAAACCAAAATAAAACTACGATTACCTACGTTATGGATATCTGCATTTGTAACGCTGGTAACAAAGTCGAAGAACTAAAATGTAACGTTACGGAATCATTATATAAAACCATAATAGGTATTTCGGCTTTCCTATTCAATACTTCTGCTCTTTGCTGCACATTGTATAAATATCTATAATGGGCCACTGTTATAAATGTGATTACCATATTTTTTTCTTTTCAAATGACTAAAAGTGCAAGCACAAATCATGAAAGGAAATTTCCTACAAGCGAACAAGGGAATTGAAGGTATTGCGGGCTTGAGATAGGATGAATAGAACGGAGAACCTAATCTTCTTTATATAGTTCATTTCGTCACCAGGAAAGGTATCAAATAATGTTTCCATAAGTTTAGATGGATCACGTTTGCTAGCATTCAAATGTTAATTAAATCAGATAAGCACTTCCATAGAGTCAACCACTAGATGATATCATGATCATAAAAATTCTTGTTTAGCTATAAATTGTAATATATTTCATATTCATTTCTGATATACAGATTATTCAACGCTTGTATCCGCTCCACCGAGTTATATGATGGGAGATGAATGAAAAAACTTGAGACTTGTTCGAATTTGATCTGGCAGGAACTATGGACTTTTTTCCGAGCCTTGGTCATCCGTGCTGTTTTGCGAAGGAATGAAGTTAAATCAACAGATAGTTTTCAATCTCCCTATTCCAGTGGCAGATTTCTTCAAGGTCAGTACAAATAATCAAACAAAATTCACCTCAAAATCAGATATAGTTACCATCCATAAATCCTATCTATTATTTGATAATAATAAATTATATCCTACAGTAATATACGAATGTCAATAATTTTTGAAGTAATTAAAAAGTAATTGATGCGTCACTTATGCTCTGCGTTTGCAAAAATGATCTGAATCACCCTGACGTCCGCAGAACTTTGAAACGAGTAAATGCGAAAGGATTAGCTAGTCCGCCAGCCATCTTTTTTTATCAAATAACTGCATTATATGTAATAACTTTTTTTCAACCCCTTCTCCACTGCCAATAGTCGCAAAAGTCATATCCTCATTCATATCATCTAAACTTGTTATTGCTCCTCTAGGTGCCTTTATCACACTTACCATCATGATACATTGTCCAAATTTGCACGGTGCGCATTTATTCACTTCTTTGTAGAAATCGTTTCGACTAAATTTTTCTGTATCAACTTTTAATGACGTTAGACAGTTAGTAAATGATTTATAGTAATGTTCGAGCAAGTAATCTAGGTTATTGTCTAAAACCGCTTCTTGCACACTTGTAAATAGAAGAAAAATTAGGTCCATAGCACCAGAGCTATAAAATCCAAGCTGGAAATCAACGATTTTTACACTAACTGGTTTATGTTCGTCATTATATTTGAACAGGACATTGTTACACCAAAAATCATTGTGCACCATTGTTCCCCATGGCTCCGTTGGTTTCAAATTTCTGTAATCAACTTCATAATCATATGCCAAAGTTCTCTCAATACGATTTATGTATGGCTTTGCTTCGGGTAGCTTCTTATAAACGTCATGTGCTTGTCTCACCATACCTTTTATAGCCTCCCGTGCCGTATCATTTGCCACATGCACCAATGCAGGCATAACAGTTTCTTTGAAAAATTCAGGAGATTTTATTTTCAATCCAATTACGATTGCATGTAATTTTGCTAACTCTCTGACAACGAGTTCTGTGTGTTCTAAATCCAAACCTAATAATCTATCTTGCACAGCATATCCACTCGGAATTAGGTTTTCCATAAGTATAGCAGCCTGGTCATCGAATATATCACAGTTTTTTAATCCTAATCTGCCACCGTAATACCGTGGTATTAGTCTAATAAGTTTATCGAACTCTATACCACATTCTAATTGCAGTTTAATAAATTCAGGTGAGAGTTTCCTATAAAAGACCAGTTCTTTCCAAAAACTAAGTGGACTGTTAAACAAATCGAGAAGATACGGCGTTGGTGGTGGCAGTTTAACAACGAGATTTAAAACCTCGGTTACTTTCTTATTTGTGATTTTTGCAGCAACAGAATATATTTCGCTTCCATAATTCTCTCCTGGATCAGTGAGGGGCTTCCATGTAACACTTTCAACCTTAAGATCTGGGCCGAGAGTTTCTTGCAGCAGATTCTCTAAGTCTTCCACTGGCACTGTTGTTGGCATTTCTGAAGATATGAATGAAAAATTGAACCCAATTATTTAATGATAAATAATGTTAATTCAATAGCCGAGAAATTTCTGCATAAAGCTTATTGAAAACGTTAATAAATGGTATCGATAAAAAAATATCCATTTAGAGACAGCAATAATGATATAGGCAATATGATATACAGAACGTTTTCTGTGATACCGGACACTCCCTTCCTTCGGAAAAACCAACACAGGTACATGATGCCGCATCCGTGAGGCTCGGTCGGAGTAGGGACACAATAGGCAATGGTACTTACGGTCTATCCCCTCCTGCCCGAGCCCCACACATGTAGCATGTACCTGTGTTGGGCTTACTGTAGGAAGGGGGTGTCCGGTATCACAGAAAACTCTCTGTATATGACTCTCCATTCTGCACTCAGAAATCAACAATGATTGCTTGCAATCTATACTTATAATTTTTTATTTTTTGTCAGTTAATGCTGTAATATCTAGTGTAGACTATCAAAATACATGTGCGTTGCATATGTGAGTGTATTGGGTGCTTGATAATAGTCTTCCAGTTAGTAAAATATCAAAGAATGAGCCTACTATTATTGCAAAGTGACGTAATTATAGTATGCAGTAAAGACGTATCGAATTTGAATATATATTCCTGGGCTACACAGCTGATGATTGTAGTACATATTCACAGATGTATTTTTTATTTCTACATATACATGAGTATTCACTCGATATTTAAATGTACACGGCAGAATTCTTTACCAGAAGAAAAGCTATTCGTTATCTTATACCAAATAGTTTGATGGCCTCAAAATAAATTACACTAACATCACGAGTGTAATTTATTCAATTTAATAAAACCAGTTCTTCGGGGTCTATAGTTTTTCAAAATACGTTCAATAGCTACACGCAATTAGAATAGACGCTTAATAGATCAGCTACTGCATATAAAACGTGGTTACATTATTAGTTGCGCAACTACTCATTATTGGTAGTTAACATTATGTAGTTCTCATAAATGGTTCAATCAGCATTTCTAATAGAGAATCTATATGCAGGTGTAAAGATAGAAAAGAATAAAGATATCAAGATAAGAGAATTTTTCTTAAATTGCTATACTACAGCATTACCTTTGTTCTAGTTACTGATTTAATTTATTTTCTTGACTACTTAAGTGAATAGCGTAATTGAAAATAATTCCATAGGTAATTAGACAGTGCATGATTGTTCTGGATAAGTGGACTTTTGATTCACGAGCATTAGTATGAAAGAGTTTTCACTTATCACATATTGGGCAGCCACAATATTTTTATACATCATTCCTTCTGTAACTGAATGGTATAGTTTCTAATTATTAGTATATTTCTGTAAATTTCGCACATAGAAACTTATGTAACAGTCATCTAATGTCATGAAGACTTTCCATGCTTTAACATTATGTGATAAACCATACATCAGCTATAAATTAGGTGAACAATAATTTAGCGATACTTTTTTAATCAGTTAAACAATTCCTTTAACACGTGTGATCTATTGGCATATAAAACGTATAGAAAATTCAAATATATTTTATTACTTCACATTATATAATATAGCTTACCGTTAAGCTATGAATTTGACCATCAAACTGTAACAACTATGAGAATAGATAAGGACAATTTAAATGCGCTGCAACGATTATTCCAACACACCAAGCACTTGCAGTTCTGTCCGAGGAAGTAATGTCAACCTTATATACTTAGCTTGCAAACTGACCCCATTCCTCCCACCATTATAGTACGTTAACTTTGTGACCATGTGCAGATTGATAGCCAGTATAACGCAGAAGCTACATGTACCCTATGTACTTTGTGTAATCGAGATGATACCTTTTCTCTGCTACATGATTGACAGGCTCGATTGAATAATATATCCTAATATAATAGTTGTCCTTACATGAAAGTCACTTGTTGAATAATTGAATACAAAAGAATATCTGTTTATTTCCTAATGATCAAACATGGCTTATTAATATCTTGGTGTATCATTTTTCTGCATCAATGTGAAAAAGAAATTCCTGTGTAATTTAATATCTGTTCATTCGGGAATTCCCAATTCTTTTATTTTCTTGTTTTATAAGGTACTCGCTTCGTTTCTTACTGAAATAAAGTCCGATTCCTCAACTATAAAATTTATTCGAATTCGCTATCCGCAACAGGACACAAAATGTATTTTGTTCACAAGCAAATTGATTACAGTTTCGAGGTGTCTATAAGCTTCTTACGATTTCATCTATTAAAAAGTTTCACAAGGTCTGCCCAATAGCAGAAGGTATGCCGAATAAAATGTTTCGGGGGATATCTGGAGATGATTAATCTTACCTATTTGTACATTACAATGATGTTTGAATAAATTTGTTCAGAGATGTTCAAACAGCGGGTAACTAGTTCTGGCATTAAGTGGATGATTCATGATTACAGAAAAAAAACCGCTGATTAATGTAATTTGAGATAATATTATGCTGTAATTTGACGCTTGTTACTTACATCCTCAGTCAAACAACATTTTAGTGAATGCGATATGCATAATAGTGCATTATCACTCAAATATCAAACTATTTTTCTAGCATTCTTGACTTCAAAGAAATAATTTACCAACTTGTAATATCCACTTGCATATTTATCTCTTACAAAATAGGATTTAGTGTCCACATGATCATCTGTGCTTAGAAATTCTCAGTGAAGATATTACAAAGAAAATGCATAGACACGACTAATATATATGATAATCATTTATTAAACTTTAACTCTTCATCATTCGTTTGCAGAACTGAAGGCTATTTCTTAGCCTCCTGGTATAAAAATGCCAACGTCGGCAGTTACAGATTACTGCTGATTTTACTCCCATTCTTATGCTGGTGTAATCAATAATTGACTGCATAGTCGTTCAATATAATTTGATTAGTTGTTATTCTGATTGAAGCTAATGGTAGCTATGGAACATTCTCTCCAAATTTGGTTGTTGAAGATGTATTTCTTTCATAAACTTACATACCTGTAGAAAATTTAAAACACAAAGTTCTTTTCATGACTGTAGATTATTTTTCAATTTCAGTATTCGCGATAAGGTTCTGGTCTATGCAATATACGTACAAATGTGTATCATTACTCGTTGAATGTTTGCTATTATTTTAACGTGTGTCTAGACCTTTACGACCTTCAGCTATATTTCAAAGTTATCTACAATTGTATGAAAACTGTTGGGTAAACGCAAAAAAATGCTAACATTTTTATAATTTCAGATGCTTTACGACCAACTTTATCTTAAAACATTCCCCATTTTTCACTTCCTAATTTGTTAGAATTTAGTTTCTCATTGCAGTGATAATATAATTCTCTAAAACAATAAGATACGAATAAGTTTTACAATGTATATTGTGTTCTTGGTAGTTAATGAAAAATATTCTACCTACTGAATGTTTTTCTACGTTCAGTACAAATATTTAATAACTTCATGTTATGGCGTGTACTTGAGGTTTTTGATGAAAAATGACTACGCTTAAATCAACTGATTGAACAAGTTGATGATGGAACATAATTTGAGTTTCTTGTTATAGTGCATCGGATAAGAGGAAGCCAAGGATTTACTATTAATTTACAAGAAATATTTTAGATAAGTGAAGTCTGTCATGCTTGTGCATATGTTTACGTAAGGGACTTCGCACCATATCGTGTAACTAATGCCGTAAG
Source organism: Tenthredo scrophulariae (assembly GCA_963978835.1). Lineage (NCBI taxonomy): Eukaryota > Metazoa > Arthropoda > Insecta > Hymenoptera > Tenthredinidae > Tenthredo > Tenthredo scrophulariae. Next base: position 13,748,075 of record OZ022227.1, read on the forward strand.
GTCGTAAGCGCCAAAAAAAAAAAAATTCGTTTTTTTGGTAGCAGAATCTTTTTCATGCAATATAACATCTTTTAGGCACATCCACAAAAAAAATTTTTTCTGGCGCTTACGACCTTATGACATTAGTCACGCAATATATTTCAGATAACTAGTTCTCTCTTGGCATAATAACTTATCTACTGATTTTTTATTTGAATAAATGAATGAATGAATGAATTACACTTAAAGAGGGCAATGCACCCAATTAATTCATTTCAATTTTAGAGTAGAGCCCTTCGTTGTATATTACAATGTAGCAATATAATAAGAATAGATTGGCACTGGAGACGTGAAGGATACTGGGAACGATGTTACTTAATAGTCAACCATAATGGAAACGTGATATTTCCTCATCAAGCATCAAACATGAAATACATCCAAATAAAATACATTTGCTCCAGACCTGATTCACAGGTATTTTGAATCCATGGATGCAAGATAAGGGGAAACACTAAATCATCAGTGAGTATTTTCATTGACTTAAGCTGGCAGCATTGTTGTAACTAAGCGTAGCCACCGATAATGATAAGAAGAAGGATAAGATATCTATTTGCGAACCCCACCCAGCCCATTTTTCTGTTATATTCTAATACAAATGCAACATCAAACATTGTTGTATTACTGATTAATAACAAACAAAAAGCAACGGAGTACTAGTTTGCATCGCAACATACACCGGGTTTGAAAACTATTTACTTTGAAATTAGTCCTGGTCAGGTGTAACTTAAAGTTTATTCTTTACGTTTAGTTATTCTCATTTTGCTGGCTATGGCATCCGGGTATATGCAGAGATCCTTTTGGGGTGAGACTACCATCTTATGAGTGTTAATTAAATTCTCAGCTACTGCAGTAAACTCCGTATCATTGTATCAAAACTTTTCTGGTTCAGGAGTAATTTTGAAACCAGATGAGCCTTATATAGAATGCAAGCTGGAAAGGCCGCTTCACGTGTCTATGGCAAGTCTGCATGTCGCTGATTCAGATAAACTAAGATGTAATGCAGATAAACATAATTCTTTCTACTATTCATGATTAGTCTTTTCTCGAATTTCTATATGACTCCATCATTTTTATTTAGGGAGCGGCGTCCGTGGTCCCATAACAGTGATGATGCACTACGAAGGGCGCAGCTACCTCTTATGCACGCTCAACAAAATGGCAAACTTGCTACAGGTACCTCTGTGCGTTGAGATCGAAAGTGGAAAGAAAGTATCTTTTTCTGCTAATGCCATTGTACATCTGACAGGACATCTTTATTAATAATACGCCTTATTATTTGTATTAATGATTTTAAATTCCATCAGTTATTGTCTTTATTTCTATTATTATATCATTACGTTTTGCAACCCAATCTTTATTCTTATTTTCTAGTTGGAATCGCTCATTCCAGTATTATGTAAAATACCTTAAATTATAAGAAAAAGTTGCGTATACTGTTGTATTTATATTCATAGTGAAAGAATTCTGTATGCTACTGATACACTTTAGCACGCCTGTGAACAAGCTAGAAACAAGTATGGATTTTTATAAGTTTAGAAATTTTATACCTAATGTTAAGGAATAAGTTAAATGATGTTAGAGAACGTGAAAGTATTCACTGAATGGATTTTAACATTTGAAAGTATTTTTGCAGAACAAAAAAAAAACGTGTTCTTTATCGATATACGCCAATATGTGTGATTCAGTTCGACCGGGGTATATTTTCAGAATGGATTCCTTACGTAGATTTAAGACTCAATGTCTTTATAATTTGTAATTATTCTCTCCATCTGCTTCTAATGCGTCCCCTATGTGTACCCTTTGACACCACGGGGCCACTGACTGATTCACCTATCAGAAATCTGCTAGTCCGCCAAAAGATCCGCCCAGCTTAGGACTTGCTCCCCAAAAGCGCAGACTTTTTGATTAGCTTCTGCTATTGGTGCCAGCGTTGACAGAGTCATGCAAGAAATAGATATGTGTGGATATTCCAAATCACTTCATACCGAGGGTAATCCTAATTTCTTAAATTGATCTTCAAACTCTTCTCTTGTTGCGTAGTCTCGTATGCCTTATACCTTTGGGTTGCATATAATAATATATACAAATCTAACAACGGAATATAATTTTATTAGATAACATTGATAATAATTTAATGTGTCCAGTTCATACAAACAATGAATATAATGATGCACAAATGTAGCAATCTGCTCGAGCTCAGTTCTCAATTACCTTATTTATAATATATATATATTATATATAAATCACATTCATAAACGACTCTGAAAAACGTTTATAGGCAGCATTTGAAACACATGACTTTAGCTTAATATAAATATCGTTTACATATTACTCTGAATGAAAGGTATACCATGATTTCTGGTGTAGTTTTCTAGCTTGATATCACTTCAAATGTTTTGCACATTGAGGTATCCTCTATTATTCACTGCCTCCCTTGAAATATTCACTATAAACTGCAAGTTACACAAACAATGTGGAATGGAATGGAAGATGAAGATCAACGCTCCTATTACTGATAATATAACATCTAAAAATCTGGCCATTATTAGCCAAATTAAAACTACGATTACATATGTCATGGATATCTTTAGATTTGTTAAAGCCAGCAGCACGCCCAGGATTCTATAGGGAATGCAATTTTGTGATATGATAATACAAAAGCAGAATTCATTATTTAACTTTCTCATTTAGTACTTGTGCTCCTGTGCTCTGCACTGTACAAAAGTCCCTGGTGTGCCACTGATATTGAGTCAATTATTACAGATTTTATTAAACATTATGATTGAAATTACAAATGCAAAGCTGAATGCTTGAACAATCATGATAAATTTAGCATATTCCCTGACGAATTTCGCCTCTTTGATAAGTTATAAATTTTATGTAACTACATAACAACCCAATTATACAAAACTGTAAAAATGCACCAACCCGAAGTATAAGCGCCAATTGTCTTCTTTTAAACTAGCATTTGAAATTCACAACCATTACGTGGCTTTCATCACGTATTTAGGTTTCTTACTCTTTCACTTCTTTCTACATAGTCCTGCTACGCCAATTTCATTCTCGTTCTAATATCCCTCCAAAATGATGTTGGATTGAGATCATCCGATGAATAGATCAAATGTTTCTCAAGTCTTGACAAAGTTCACAGCTAATTATTTGCATTTTTTAACGAATAATTCATCACCAATTAATAATAAATATTAAACTACATTCAACACATGCCATAATCTCTTTCCTTCAAATTTTCGGCATCAGTCTATTTTTTCGGTGCAATCAATCCTTTTAGAATATCGAAACTATTACCATCTGGATGGACAGTGAAGATGTTTCCACCTTCTCCGCAAACTTGCAAAAACCCGAAATCATCAATTCCTAATATTTTCGCCTCTTGTGATGTTCCTTCCGGGGATACTACCATCACATCGGCATCGCTGAAAGCAGAATTATTTTTACAAGAAGAATTGGAAACTACAAATGAACCTTCATTGGGCTGCTTATATCTATTACTTCAAACACAAAAGCAGTCTGAGAGCTATAATTTTGATCATGTATTATTTCTTCCACAAGCTTACAATCAATCGTATTATAACACGTAAATTAGAAAATCGACTTACGTATGCATCCAATATTCATAATAAATTGCATAGAAATGATTCATGTTGCCGGCCTGAATCACATTGAGTACTCTCTCCAGTTCACTAAATACAAGAGCAAAGTATCTTTCAGCGGTCAATTTTTGCAAATTAGTACCATTTTGTTCATTGTATCGAGCAATTAGGTCATTGATGCAGCAAGTTGGTTCGCTGTTAGATAAATTCACTCCGACACCTGAAAAAAAATTCATCATATGTGGTTAAATTAGTTCCAATCTCAATTTTCCTAAACACTCAAGCATATTTAAACGATTACCAATATTGCAAATTGCAGTTTGAGCTTCGACCAATGTTGTGACAATGAGGCCCCCAATTTTAGCCGTACTTCCCGCATAGATATCATTCGGCCATTTCAATCTCAGATCTATATCCTGTAAGATTTATTTATAGAAATTATAAATGTTCGATGTTATGATTTTTGGAATAAAAATTTTTGAGACCAACCTCATAACCAGGAATGGATTTTATTGCAGAGACTATCGCAGCAGCAACCAAGTGCTGTACAAGTGGCAATCGACCACCTAGTGGAGAGTCGAGTGGAACATGTAACTGCAATGTGAACATTCCACAACCCTTTGGACTCAACCAGACGTTCTTGCTTCGCCCTATAAATGGAAACACAAGTGATTAACTGGCTGAAAAAGCAATTATCATTTTAAACTTTAAATTAACAATTGTAATAGTTACTATGGAACAAGCCTGATAAAAGCTTAGTAGTTACAAAAATGACTGGAATACATTTGAAGGGAATTATACCTTGTCCGTGAACTTGTTGGCACGGAATAACTGCCAGACCATGGTGCAGTTTACAGTTGTGGACAACATCCATTGAAGAAGTCATCACATCCGCGTATATCACTAAGCGGCCCAATTCTTCTGAACTTAAATTCTGAAAGAAGATTTTTGATCTTTTATTATACAATTCGCATTGCAAAGTCAGCCCTAAAAAAGAGTTTTACTTGTTATGAATAAAAATTTTTTAAATCATGGTCTTACCTCAAAATATTCTACTGTAGAAAAATTATCTGGGCATTGGTGAATCATAACAGGTAACAACGACGCAGATGCAGGTATACCTTTGGTCGTTCTTCCGCAAAACTGAATCTCTAGTTTTCCAGTTTTAATCAAATCATTTGGTTGCATCCTATCTTTCAAGTTCTCCAGCATTTCTAACTTTAGCTGCATAATGGACAATGTAGATTACACTGATTTGGTGCGGTGGGTTGGAATACATGCTTACAGTAAAACTATTTAGGTTCATTACTGATACACAGAGTTCACTAAGTGTACCGTGTATTATCAATCTCCCAGTGCATCATCTGCGGACAGGTTAAATGCTCTCAGCTAACATTAATTTGCTTGATTTATCAATTATTTCAACCGTGCAAGATGATGAGAGACTTGATGAGAATCAGCTGTGCTAACATTGTTGTGCTCTACCGTGATATGTTAGCAGAATAACATATAATGGCTGTCTTAAACTATATATATAGAGAGAAAAAAAGTCCATTTTACTTTCATCTTTATAACGAAAACCCTCAAGTTATACCTCTTCGAGTGACCAACTACTGTTCCCACTTGCAATAACTGCAAAACACCTAAGCCTTGAAACTTTAATCATTTGATATGTGCTTGTTAAAGTGCTAAGTCAAAAAAAATGAAAAGATTGCTGGATGAATGTGTAGTTTAGACTTTTCTAAATATGATATAATGAATAAAAAATTGTTAATATTTATTCAACATTTAATTATACGAGCAATGTACCTCGTGTCGTCCTAAGAAAAAACCAGGACTGTAAGCTGGAAGTACACGGGGTTCAGAGCAGACGTCCATTCCCAAATGTGAGCTTAGCAAGTCACTAAATATCTCAAGTCTCGCTGAATTACTTTGTTTCAGAGCTGAAAATTTGCTCTCTTCAAACTCATACTGCAAAGGATCCACTTCTAGATGGATTTGAGAAAATACAGCTTTGCCACCAGTGGCCGGAAGATTTGCTAATAGAAGACTTGGAGTGTGCCATGTTTCTTCAGTCCCTAATACTCTCACGTGGAAAGTGTGCGTTCTGCCTGCTTTATCGCGAACATTAGCTGAGGCAGGTGTTAAAGGTGCGGCGACTCTATAAAAGGTAAATTACATTGGAAATCTTTGATAACAACGCAAAAGGCGTAATAAAATTGTCATATCTTTCCGCGATATGGAATTGATCCAGTTGTATCATATAATCTGATCGTGAAAAACCGTTATATTTGAAAGAGTGGAATAATAAGAAGGATAAAGCTAGAAGCTTACTTGACGTCCTCGTGGTCTTGTGAAAACCTTGATTTAGCAGGGGAAGCTTGATAGCAGAAAATGTGATGCATCATGCGAACATGCTTCCATTTTCCATATGAAAACCGAACTAGCTCGTGCTCGCGTACTTCGGCTGTTTTAAATGTTGGCAATAACGTATGAAGCGTGTCTGAGCACAGAGCGAGTAGTTTTCCACCTCGTACCATATACTCAACCAGTTGTGAGGCGACGTCGACACCAACGTTCCCACATACAACTACTAATCTAGCTTGATCCATCCAGACATCACTGCATGCTTCATCACTGGACAATGTGTATATTGTGTACCTTTAAGCATTTCATTAATTAGTTGTGAAAGATGAGTCATTTTCTGAATTTTAATTGTCAATTCAATTATCAACCCACTTGTTTCTATTAAGGATAGATTCCAGCACACGTTTAACATTATCTATGGCAATAGTACTGTCGGCGTAAAGAAGTATGTTCGGAGGTTTGGCGTAGCTTCCTGATCCAGTGACTGCCTTCTTTGACGGTGAATAGCTAAAATTGTAAGACCCTTAAGACTTAGTTCACTTCACGTAGTTATAGATCACTAGAATTAACTTACTTCGCTGTACTAGTTAGCGGCAACGATTTTGGGGATGGCGTTTTGGAAATACGCTCGCTCGGTAATACATCCAAACATTCAGGTGGAATTGAGTCAATTACTACCACAGATTTTGTTAGATTTGAGTCGACAGAATCAACCGATACAAAGTCTTGGGACTTTGAAAGGCTCTGACTGTTGGACAAGACTGTAGCCGCGTCTGGCGATGAAGTAGGACTGAAATCCATTGAGTCATTCAGTTCTTGTGATAATCTCGAGGCAGTACCATTGATAATTGCCGATGCAGAAGCTGGTGTTGGTGGCGGTGTTGAAGGAAAAGGTGTGTCCGATGCACTTTGTGTACCTTGAAGAACAACAATAAATAAGAATATGATATTTCGTGGTTTACATTGCTCATTGCAGGATTTTAGCCACCAAGAACAGAGATTTGAACATGCGACAAAGCGGCTACAAATATTACCTGGTATATCCGAAGGAATCGTAATCTCCAAAATAGTTGGTGGATGCAGTATAAGAGCTTCGTTACCAGGTGATATATAAACTCCTGGTGCTTCTTCGACCTCAACAGGCATTCCTTGCTGCGATACTATTCTCGCAGTACTGCTAAACATTCTTAATTTTTTAACTTGGGCATTCCATTGTGCTTTTCCTATTAATTCTGTAATATAATGTAAAAATCAATATATTTTCAACCATAATTAGTGAATTGTCGATAGAAAGCGTGTGCTGAATAGTAAAAATCTACCATATTTGATAAAGAAGATTCATTTTTTACTGAAAATCATAGTCAACATGTGAGAATGAAGAGTCAGAGGACCAGTAACTGAAGAAATAGAGAAAAAATTGAATGACTTACTGTTCTTATGGGATGATTCAAGCTTATCGCTGTTGTAAACGCAAGGCTTTCCATCAACCACTACAGCTAGAAATAAAAAGGTCAGAATTTTCATATTCAGATCCATGAGATAAATTAGCTGAAAACTCTGATACTACCAGTGAACATTTTTGAGAAATGAATACAGGTATTAAAAGCATTCAACGATCATTATTTAGCAACATATCAGTAATATAATACAAGCTAGATCAACTCACATTCTACACGTGTCAAGAAAAGTCCATTATTAATATACTGTTGTCCGTGCATCAACGCGGTAGACAATTTAGTAAGATAATCCAAATCTGTTTCAAGTATAAGGGCAAGATATTTGTCCGAAGTCCAAGCTACAACTGTGCCATAATCTTCGAGCTATAATATAGAGTTTGATATTTGTTTAGGCCAAAATTAAAATGAATAAATATTTTTTGTATGCATATACCTTTGTTGCCTTAATAGACGCAATTGGATTATAGTTGTCCAATTCAGCTTCGACCAGCACGTGCATTCTGTAATCTCTAAATCCAAGAGTATGACTATAGTTATGCATACATAGAGGGAATATCGTCTTTCCAAGGGGATACTTCAACCACCCTGACACGTTGATCTTTTGCTAGAATACAAAAATTTGAGATAAAATAAAAGACTGAAAGTGAAAAGCTTTTGCCATTTATTACATAATTTTGAAGATAGATAAATATTAACACATACTTGCGGGTATATAGAACAAAGTTGTTTATCCCCTTGATACCAGAGGAGATCACCTAACTTAGCGAGACTTCTATTGCTACATAATTCTGAGCTAAGGCTCTCATTACTACCGTTACTAAGGTTCGTTGCACATTTTGCAGCAGCAGAATCTGTGGGATAATCAAAATGAAAAGTTGAAGCAAGGTATTAACTTTTTTTAGAAGTGTGTTTCTTTCAGTTTTACACCTTGTTTTACACAACCTGTGGAATTTGTGTAAAATACTATAGTTGGAGTGGGAGATGTTGCATTCTGAAGAAGAGCAGCTAGGCGAGTTTTTAAGGATGATAGCCGCCAGGCTTGTACCCACGTTGCAACCATGTAGAAAAACGTTAAGAGCATCGTGTCGGAAATATATATTTTACTGTATCAGACCCTGACACAGATCTCTCAGTGTCTAAATAGAAAAAAAAAACAAAAAACGTATAGCAGTATTAGTGGTTTTACATGTATCTATACGCGTTTTCGTGAAAATTGAACATTGTATGTAAGGGAAATGTATAGCTATGAAGATATATTTGATAACAGAAAAATGATGTATTGCATTGATATTTCGGAAACATATCGTTAAATTATTTTCTATATAACTTTCTCATTTCTATTCTTGAATGTGGATTATGATAACAGATAAGAGTGGTAATCTAATGCCTCACACAAATTATCGTAAATAAAGAAGTGAGTAAAAAAATGTTGAGTCTACGTATTAGAAATGAGAAAAAGAAGAGTAATTTAAATAGTAAACTATATATCGAACACACTTATGCTACAATCACGTTTACATAACTGGAATCCTTTTTGTAGAGTATTAGGAAGAGCTTAATTAATGTCAACTAGAAAATAATGGGAATAACATTATCGATTGCGGAATGCTCACGGCTTTATATTCCCTTGTTTAATGATTGCCAAATTATTGTATAATGACAATTGACGACTGATTGAAAAGCGATCAAAGCGAAACCCGATAATCACCGTGTATAAAGAATAATATAATTCACTTATAATCGGGAGTTCAAAGTATCGGGGAATGAGGGAATTGGCTTCCACAAGTGTGCAGTCAGGATTACTCAGAATACAAATGACTTCATATCTAATTTTTTGTGCATGCTAATTCGTAAATCTGAAAATACCTTATTTCTGACCTATACGACACCGTGCATTTTTACATACGACCATCGGCAGGATCAATTTATGCCGCAGCGCAGTAAACGGCGCCGGTAAAACTACATATACTGTATATATTTCTCGCGATTATTAGCATAAGAAGTTTTGCCAATATAATATATCTCACTTATCAGCGCAAACTAGTTTTGTGAATTTTGAATTCATGTTACATACCTATATCTAAAGAAACCATTTTTTTTTTTTTGATAGTAAAAATCAATAAACTGTGCCCGACATGTTCAAAAATGAGGTTATCAATTCGAATAATGTAAACGCCTAACTATTGGCAACAATGACCATTATCCGATATGATCACGCTTGCAAAAATCAGGGGACTTCTGCCGATGAGAAAAAGCCTTGACGAAGGCCTCTGGATTCTTCGTCAAGTTTCTTCCTCGATAACCGCGATACTATTGTAGAATTCGTATCGATAATCGCGCCTCGACAAGCTTTCCCTCCTACTATTTTTCCTATCAGCTGATGATGCTACAGCTCTGAATTATACCTATAGATATGTGTTGATAAATTTCATGACACCTCGTAAACGAGACGTCAGACAAAATAAAATTAATTCACATCTTACAAGAATGAATAAATTGTAATTACTCAAATTCCACTGTAGTACTCCCTTCCCTGATACCATCCAGGCAATATTTACAATGGAAAATGATACCTTCAAGCCCGAAAGTACCGAGGTAATTACATTACTTGTATTTAAAAATTTACACCCACTTTGAAAAATCTACGGAGTACGCGTGGCTATTCAGACAAGACGTGACAGTAATTACACTCACTTATAGACGTTCATAATATACTAAATTTTTGGTTAATAATCAATTGAATTATCAAACTACCACACCAATCAGTCGAATTAGTTCGTAAAAATTCGTAAAAACTTGATAAACTTAATAAAAATTATGAACATATTAGAATTAACTCAATTACTGAATAATCCAACTTTTCAATTGCGGTTAATAGACGCCTATGCCAACGTCAGATAAAAATGTGGCTGCGACAAAACCGGAGGAAAAAGAATCTCTTGAAGATCGGTATAACAAGGTAGGAAGATTAGATATTCTTCTTGAATACTTGTACAGGTGTAACACATATTTTCACATTATATTTTTTTACAGTTTCGAGTTTATGCTGTGAAGCTGAGACACAAAGTCTCCGATCTTACGGAACAGTTGCAGAAGTCAGATGCCGAGAAGAATAGAATAAACGCAGATAGAGAAGAGCTGCAGAATAAAATCATCCAAATCTCAGATAATGCTAAAAAATTACAGGTAATGATGTTTTTGAAGAGTAGAGTAAAATGGATGAAATGATACATACATGAGCTTCTAATTTTTCGGTTTTCTCTTTCTGTAGACAATTCAATCTGAGTATGACAAAGTACAGGATAATTTGGAGCAAGAGAAGAACGAGAGTAAAAAGCTTTCTAAAAACTTGGAGAGTTTATGTATGGAAAATTCATCCTTGAAGGAATCACTTTATGAAAGGAAAGATTCTATTACTCGTTTAACTAATGAAGTCGAACGCCTCTCCAAAGAGCAATCTAGACTGGAAAATGTTATTAAACAAAATCAGGATACAATCAAGGAGTTAAAGGATGAGAAAAAAGCTGAAATAATGATAAGGGAACAGAAAGATAAAGATTATGAAGACATGAAGATTAGCTTGAGCTTAGAAAAGGAAGCTCACAAAGCAACTAAGGCCAAGCTAGAGGCTACTAAACAAGAATGCAATACTAAAAGTGTCCTTTCTTTAGAAGTACATAATTATGAGGTCGGAAATTATAGTACTACCACATTTTTTCATTAGTATTCTAGTCATACTCATGATTTTAAATACAGACAATTTACGGAGCGCGATAGTAAATTTTTGTAATGTTACATCGATAATATAGAGAAAATTTATTTATAAAGACGAAACAAGAGAGGATATAATGAATGATTCAGATCTAATTGTAGAAAGTAAATGAATTTTGAATTTAATTTCATAATACCAGTAAAGATATTGGCATTCTAAATTCCACAAGACAAATTGTAGATCTACTTCAAGTCGGAGAATTGAACGTCGTGAAATTTCTTGTACAAATTTTTGATATGTTTACAGAAAAGTGTCGAAGACTTGAAGACTAAACTCGAAGATGAGTCTTCCAAGCGAATCAGCATGCAAAAAGTGATAGAAAAACATTTGGAAACGATTTCAAATCTTGAGAGGCAAATAGCAGAGCTTAAAGATACTTGCCTTACGAAAGCTAATCAGATTACAGTCCTAGGGGAAAAGAATGAAGATATTAAACAGGAATTATGCGAAGTAAAACGAGAAGCGGATGAAGAAAAAAAGCTAATGGCTAAATTGAATCACAAATTAAACGTGATGACTCAGGACAGAGATGAGCTCGCCGCGAAAATAGATACTCTTACATCGGAAAGAGATCAAGTTATAAATGATATGAAAAATCAAAAGAAAAATGTTGATGTACAGGTAGCCAGTTCATTACTGTTCATCATATCGGTGCAAATTTAAAAATGGAAAGTAATTAGTTTCTCATTTTCACAGATAAAAACTTTGGAATCTGAAATAACAAGCCTGAATGCTACTGTTGTGAGTGGAAATCAAGAACTTGAGGCTCTGCGGAAAGAATTCACGGGGTACAAGTTACGCGCACAAAGTGTTCTCAGAACCAAACAAAGTCAGGGCAAGGACGGTGGAAGGAGCATAGCCGAAGCTGAAGAGGAACTTGAACATGCTCAGACCCACGCTGCTCTTTTACGTGATAAACTCGAAACTTACACGTTGGTAGATTATGTATTTCAGATTTAGTTAATCTATTTCCAGATACTTTCAAATTTGTGGAGAATACTGCAATCATTTTCCACTTAAAATTCATCCTAATAAAATATGAACACTATTCAAACTATGAAACAAATTTCGTTATAGGCAACAGTTGGAAACTCTTACGAGAGAAATTGCCGTTGTGAAAGAGGAAAGAGACCACGCTATAAGGTGCGAAACAGAATCCAATCAAAAGATATCAACCATGCGCCAAGAACTTTCATCAGTAACCGAACAGCTGCGGGCTAGTACAAGTACTATTCAGCAAATGGAACGGCAGCATAAAGAAACGATAGAGACCCTACAAGCTATGCATAAGGTGATTTTACGCGGGTGTTTCACTTGTGAACACATTGTGATTCACATATTCACGTATTATGAAATACAGTTAACTAATGCCAGATCCTTTTCTCAGCGCAACATATCAGAATTGGAAGAAAAGTATCGACAAGAGATTCACAATCTGCAAATAGAGAAACAGAAAATAATGCTTGGCGAATCGAACGATGCCACAATCACTCACAGTGTTCCTGACAAGTCTGGAGAACATTATTTAGAACTTGAGCATAATTCTAGGATGTCACTTCTTGAAAGAGAAGAAGGCGAGGTACCTTGCCTCATATATCTGACGTCCATATAGTTTCAGACGAATAGCTGCTGCTCTATTTATTGAGATGCTAAATTCTAATTTAGTTTTATTGATTGAACACTAGTACTCATAGGACTTCGATAATTGATTTTATAGTGTCTGTTTCTTATCCTAGGGATCTGAAAGCGTAGATTCATCCTCGTCAGTAGTGGTAAACACAGAAAAGCATCGCAAGCAGCCTTTAGTGTCGCTTGACGAACTTTTAAATTCACCGGACGATTACCACACATCTACTATGCAGCCCTTACCACAAACTGTGGATAGGCAGACATTAGAAGTTTGCGAAAGACGTGTTAAACATTTAACAGTATTGCTAGCAGATGCAGAAAGGGATATTGCCAAGCTGACTCAGCTAAATCAGCTTTTGAAGGAAGATATTCGCAGGCAACAGCGTAGTATAGAGAGGGAAAAACATGGAAACAACTTCGAATATCTAAAGAATATTGTTTTGAAGGTGATTAACGTTCTACATTTTGCTTTTTTCACCAGTTTAAATATATCTTGATAGAAACTTATGTAAACTGAAATTTGATTTCATATATTTCAGTTTATAACGTTGAAGAATGGAGATGAACGCAATCATCTTATACCTGTACTTAATACTATACTTAAACTAAGCCCTGAGGAGACGCAAAAGCTCAATGCTGTTGCAGGAGGTGAGTGATGTCCAAGAGTCCATTTGATACAAAGATAAATCTCAATCTCATTACTGTATTGATCGAAAATTGAGTTTGACAAAGATTGAATAAGAAAGTTAGAGAGAAAATGTGTATTTCTTCCATATTTTGTATTTTGTTTAAACATTATCAGGACAAGTTTCGTCAATAATGGTATAGAATGTGTTACATATATTTTTACAGTATCTGGAAGAAGCTGGATTCCAGGGATTCCAATACCAGGGTGGAACCACTACTAGTTTCATTGTCGTTATCAATTTTCCTATTACCAGTATTGCGAGTCTTAGAGATTATGTTATTTGTAGATCTATAAAATTCCTAACTTTACTGTATCGTACAACTGTATTTATTATCCTTCTATGTGATTGAAAATACAAAAATCTACGCGCGATGTAGAACGTGAGACATCGCCTACCCCATCGACTTTGCCAATTAATTAGGAAAGGGTTGAAGCCTAACTAACGCCATTACATAATGCTCAAAACAATGAACAGTCATTGTCGCTAGTAAATAAATGAAAAACTTAAATTCTCTACTTTCGTAATCATTCTTTCATTCTTCGTCAAACGATTCTACGTTTGACCATTCATATACCGTACATGCACGGTACCACGGATTCAAATTGTGTTCATAATAACGCGCCGTACGTTCGAGTTTATTCGGCTCCAGTCGGCATCCGGTGGCTGTGATTCGGGATTCGGTTCTCCCGGTGGATCGTGGCATCTTTGGTGGCATCGGACCAGTCTTCCGAGCACAGTCGCCGACGCAAGTGAGACACGTGGTGGAGCATTAAAACTAAATATCTACAGCGTACTTATCAACCCAAAACAGCCATGAGGGAAATCGTTCATCTACAAGCTGGCCAATGCGGTAACCAAATAGGCTCGAAGGTCAGTAGCTTTATTTCGATTCAAATTTCCAACGTTATATTGCAATTTCAGGTATTAAAATTAATGACATCATATGTATAGGTATACACATCTATACATACATGGAATTAACTCTACTTCCGAAAATCGTTACCAACTGTGAAAATATTTTCATAGCTGCCTTAATTGCCTTCATCTTTGATTTCAAATGGAATAAAATAACCGTTTTTCTCTTGTCACTGTCTAATCTCGAATCAATCTATAGATCGCCGCTATCTCTATGGGTCGCTGTTCCAATTAGATAAGTCATGAAAATTATGCTATTAATAAAATCGAGATGCTTGATGATAAAATAACGAAATATCCACTTATAATAAAAGCGCAAGGCTTTGGCTAATAAAATTTTGCTAATTCCTAGGCTGAAGTTTTATCGCGTTCGCTATACTTATCGCCCGAACAGAGTATGACTTTATTATTCCGCCTTTTGTTTCGCCGCAAGAATCAGTATATTTAGCGAGCGCTACAGTCTAAGCCGGTGAATTCGTAATTAGAAGAAACGCTTTTGATAAAGAGCATACGGCACGATGGAGATTTTTGAGTTCTGCATCGCGCAAAGCTTTCAGTATAATTCTCTGAAAGATATTCACGTACAAAGTACGGCTCATAATAAAATTTTCCATGATTATTCGAAAGATTCCGGTACATGAACGTATGCGCTCGCCCATGTGGTATGCAATGGCCGCCACACGTTTGCCATTAATCGCAAGACTGTTGCTTCTTCGTCAACGCCTTTTATCCACCGGTTGAAAAATAACTTTAGCTATTATTAAGACTAAGAGTACTTATGTATGGCAAAAGTTTGATGTAGGATACATAGTAGCATTGGTAATTACAGTACTATCGTAATAGTGTGCAGTGATTTTTTGTAGTTACGTAAGTAATATGACAAATATATCAAAGGGAAAGTTCAAATATTTCTTGACTTAACTGCCGCAGCGCAATCGCTGCGTATATATTGAACGATAGAGCGGAGAAGTACAACAGGTGCGAAATATCTGTAGTAGATTTAAACGGTGTAGAGAGAAATGTATATTTCAACGTGAAATTTTATTCATACGATTGTTGAAAAAAAAAAAAAAAAAGTATTTCTCATTTTCACATTTTAAAGTTTGATAAATGTATGCGTTACGTCAATGGATTTACATTCAACTCAAACAATCTATTTTATTGCTTTCGTCAAGTTCGGACGCGCGCACATTTATATTTTATTCTCTCATGCCTAATTTATTGAAGATATATATTAGATGAATTTTCAATTCAATGTTAATAAATGCAGTTTATAATTTCTCCAACCCATAAATCCATCGGAATCTGGCATTTGTATTCATAATCAAGAAATCTTGTCGTCTACATTGTATGTACCGCGATAAATTGATAAATAAATTTCGAAAAATCAAGTACATACTTCTATCTACCTGACTCATACTTATTGTCGTTATCATAGCGACTAGAACGTTGATTCACTTTGTGAACAGTACAGCTACATGCATTTGATAAGCACTTGATAAAACTGATGCAATTTTGATCGAAAATAAAAATGTGAAATGTATGAATCGTCGAGGTTTTTCTTACCACTTAGTTTATTTTTAGCAGTCTACGATTTCGTAGATACATATGTTAGGCATACAATTCAATGAAATCCGACACACGAGTTCCCCGAAACACCCCCGCGGGTTCCACATTTCCTTTCTCTCGTTTTCTTCCTGGCTGCTTTTAACCAGAGTGTTGGATCTGTGCTTGAAATAAACTCAAATCGTCTGTCTATTTATATGAGTGTAAAGGCTTCGCGTGTCTCGCCACTCTCGCCGCATCGCATGATATCTGTGGGGCTCTGCTCTAACTTAACCCTAACCGCGTCTCATTTTTCGTCTTCACAAATATCTTTTACTTTCTATTTTATTACAAATTTAATATACTCGAGTCTTCTTTCGTTGAATCATTGTGAATTTAAAGACGGAAAAGTACCTAGGCTAGAGCTGCAGCCGGCAAACGACCGTTTGAAAATCTTCGACGCTATTCAATTTCAAAACTTGTTCTCAGCTATTGTATTATTCTTCGATCCAAATGGGTGCAGGATGCAATATAGCATACAGGGTTTCGAAGGGGGAGAAATTTTTTTCTATTTCGGCAAATTAAAAAACGTTAGAACCAATTTTAGACACGTCAAATAAAGATTAGATATTATTATTATCATTATCATTATTATTATTTATTATTTATTATCACATATCTGACTACCTCGAATAAGCTGACGGCTATTTTTCTAAGTAGTAATATGTTTGTCGATTTATATCGTTACGTCATGAAGTATGAATCAAAATCTCCCACATATATTTATCGAAAATTTAAGATTAGCGAATTATTTTTGGCTAATAAGATTTTTAATTTTGCTTTTTTTTTTTTTTCTCTTCTCCCCTCAAGTACATATCGTACGATATTGAATTATTTAAAAATTAGTCACGATTACAGTTTCTTTAGGAATTTGATATATAATTACTGCGGCAAATAGTTTAATTATAAAAAAAATCAAAGTAATTCAATTATAAAACAAAGAGTTTTTTGCGCTTGACCGTTCCTTGACCTTACTCAATGCATTGCCAGAATACTTGAGCCAATAATAGGTGACCCGTCTACTCTCGTAATTTATATCTTTCTCGACTTTTAGTCTTCGTTTGTAAAAATCAGCTGAAATAACTTTCGCAACACGAAGCATAAGATCAATAACCACCTAATGTAGGTGTATGCGTATACGTGGTTTGCGCGTAATGAAACCTTACCAGAAAAATGTAGTTTTAGCAGAAAGGACTTCCTAACTTAACAGGATAAAACTTGCCAGGTGTATAATATGTCGCCGTACCCTTGGCTTGACCCAATCGATTCGGGGGGCCTTTGTGTAAAAGCTTAATACGCAGAAATGGTTTCTGATTTTTGTTCATTCAATATTATATCGATTCAAATATTTTTAGTGACGAAAAACGCTATTAAGCTGCTTTCCTGCCCAATTCCACCAGACCCGAAAACATTGGGATAAACGTGTGCAGAAGGTGCTATTAAACGGAATATCTGCTTGGGCACCGAAATAAAAAAAAAAAATCGTAAAAACGGCCCTATGTATTCGGAATCGCACATAGAATTGCGCGACGTATTCTGTTTTTTTGATTTCGATGCCGAAGCAGGGATATTCCGTTCAATAGCACCTTCTGCACGCGTTTATCCCAGTGTTTTCAGGTCTGGTGAAATTGGGTAGGGAAGCACATAGGTCAAAGTTCGTATGTGGTGATAAAAAAAAAAAAAGAATCAACAAGGCTTGAAATTCCTAAATCTATAAATAGGAATTATTGCATGTGGCCAAGTATGGCGATGATCTTGAACATTCAGTATTTTCAGAATTGGGTCCAAAAAAGGTCTAGTACTTTCCATCGCGGAATCTTGCAGCAGGCAGTCAATCGGTCATATCATATCATATTATGTTATGCCATGTCATGTCATGTCATGTTTGGTTCAGTTTGCTTTCTCGGATTGGGATAAATTGCTTTGAGTAAATAATTCTTGGTCCATTCTAATTTATTCGAACATTAACGTGCGGTTGCAGTCGCGATGGAACAAGGCGCAGTGCAAACTGCTTAACATAACATAACCCAAGACCTTTTACGGAAATGTATATTTATTTTTAAACCTGTTTAGAAATCAAAGATCAAAAATCAAGAATGAAGTAAATGTACGACTGCAGCTTGGAGGAAATAACTTTATTCCGTTTACTGAATCGGTATAGATTACAAGATTGAGTAATTACGTTGTGTTTTAAACTGAACACATAAAACAAACGATAATATACGTATATATATGATATCAATTATGGTACAGCTGATACAATATTTATGTCGTTCAGGCGGCCTTTGTGAATACATATTTTATGAACTCTCGTCTATTCAGTATCTTCTTCCTCTTTTCGTCGGAAACGTTTGATGTTGCAGAGGCAAGCTATCGGCAGTCCGGCAATGGGGATTAACATCAAAGAAAACATCTGCACCTTTTTCTGCAATTCCTACACTAGTTAAGATCTTTTTTTTTTTTTTTTTTTTTACGCATAGGGCGGCACCGATCGAACCCCGTGTTATATCGACTTGTTTTTAAAACATCGCTAAGAATGAATATTCGTAGTTTTCTCAATTTAATCTGCCGTGTCGACGCCTAATATCGCTCGAAGATAAGTTATTTTTCTTTCTTTTTTCCGTAATTCGTTATACGAATGATTAGAACCACGACAGTTCTCATTTATCAATTTTTAATACTCAATTGCTACAACGTTGCCCGATGAAAATGACGCATTCGAGATCTGCAATGCTCCCGAGACGATGTACTACATAATATAGGTATATCTTTGGATTGGCGCGCGCACTTTCACAACGCCTATGGCCCGGCAGTGATCGATTTATTTTCACCTCTTCGGGCTGCATTCAGAATATGACTTTGTAGTATAATATTATAGGTATTTCTTTTTCAATGTAAATAATTCTTTTAAACGGCAAAATCTTCTTGTGGGAAAAAAAAATACCTCCGAACAAATTGTTTGTTGGTGTTTTTATTTTTCTTCATCTTTTTCTTTGACACGAAGTGCAAGAAAAAAACCGATTTTATACTTACGTTAAATCCTATACGATTCTTCGGAGGACCACTGACGAGTTCGGCGAAACGGACCGGTTGCCCCTGTCGAGGCAAGACACGTTGCTGTACCTTATGGGTCAGCAACCCGTGAACCAGGCGAAGTTGGGTACCAGAGAACAGCATTCTCTTTATCGCCTCTCTGCAGGTTTCGTCGCGAACAAACGGGACAGCAGAATCTTGCGGAACGAGTACCGTCGATAAAAAGAAAGAAATGAGGCAGATGAAAAAAAAATCGATAATGTTTAATTGAAAAAAGAAATGAAGGAAGGAACCGCAGGCTGTCAAACTGTCTCCAAAATCGATATCTAATATTTTCATATCTTTTTCAATCGATTGATTTGTTTCTCTCATTCAATTCTTATAACATCTGATTATAAATTCTCAATATTGAAGGTATTACTTGTTCGTATTCGAAGAGTGCAATTCGAAACTGTTCACTGTAATTACATCCATAATATGACCTACACGTAATACCTTAGAATTATCTACGGTTTCATTTCGTCCGACTATTATTCAATGGCCCTACTTTCGGCTATACTATTATAACTTATTGTATAATGGCTTTTGACGTCATTCAGACATCTCGAAGCAGGACTAAATTCGACCGCGAGATTTATCAATTATATGAAATTTAATGTTCGGATGTATACGTTTGATATTAATTTTAAGAACTCAAAAGATATTATTATCCAGAATTTCATGCCTTCTTTTATTCATTCTAATCTTTCAATATACGACAATAGCTCCCAGCAGCAGCGCGTGATTTATACCGACTCATCTCTTTCTTCGTATTCGAATATAACATGATATGATTCACGGTCATGTCCAACCGAGCTTCTCAGCTCGTTATTATTTCTTATCAAAGATATTTTTGACACGCCTTGATAAGTTATCGGTATAGTTATGAGGGCACGTATCGCTCGGTTCATACGTTCCATACATACCTACATGTATAATAAATACCTATATCGATGTATATACATATATTGTACTTATACATAACTGTAAAGTCAACTGGCTTTACTACTATCACATTCACCTGAAAGTGGAACACTTTTTTTTTTTTGCCGGTTACTCAACGCCATATTAGGCATGTTGCTAACCGAATTTGGACGTATTTACTTCGCTATACTTTTAGATTACGCGATGTTTGAAGTTCAATTTGTAATTTTCTACTTCTTCATAACAAATACCGTTTTATTAAATTGGATTTGAATTTGTATTATTATTCATCCAATACCTTTGCATCGACCTCTGATATACACTTCCGTAAAAGAAAATATCTTGAAAAGAATTAGAAACTTCTCTCCCTCTGCACTATACTATCTAATGCAAGCAGCAGCTCTATCTCAACGAGATTAGATTAAATATTAAATTTTATTTCGTTTATGAGACTCTCTAACGGAAGCATCCCGCCCGTAGCTGAGAAGCGTAACAATTATAATCTATCCTTTAGAAAAAAAATTCGGGGAACTGAGATATTACGAGTCTTCTGTAAGAGTTATGAGGTTGCAGTCACCTTGGGCAATAAAATAATAAAATAATTACGCTTAGTAAATTACACTGTAATATAATATAATATAGACATATATGCGTTTCCTGCCGCGTTGTCCAATGTCATAAAAATGTCTATTCTTCTGGTTTTTTTCAGACTATTTTCACGCCTTGCCTTTCACCAAGTTATCCAAGCGTATTTAATGCTGAATATTTGAATTCTAAGGATCTGATTAATTGCAGTATAAGTCCTTTGATAAAAATATCGAATTTGGTACAACGGAATATATTTGAAGCAGGCCTAAGTTAAACCATTACGTAATTTTCTGCAACTCGCACGATTGCCAAGTTAAGAATAATAAAACAGGTCCAACTTTGACGAGCGAGGACGCTCCTTATATGCATGTAACGTGTGTGTAATAGGCGAGAGTAGTGCCTTATTCGACCTGTTGGTTCGCGCGATTGCAAATTTCGCCTTAAGCAATATCAACTGCAAATCACTTAATGGATTGAATTATCGTTCAGACTAAAACCGACCGTTGGTCATTTTGTTGGTCCGTTTTTTCGTATACGTTGGAGGTTCAATTCAAAAATCTTGAAATTAAACTCGGGATAGTTATCATTATTATCGAAATGCATTCGAAGATTACGTCATTGAGATGTCCGCAGTTATACCCACGCTATTATATAATTATTCGGTTTTTATATCCTCGTTCAAACTCGTATTTTGAACTAAAATATCCTTTCTGTAAATGGGTATGGAGAGAAAATTTGATCCTACGTGTGTTTATACTCGCGTCAATTCAATTTGTGAGAAAACATTTATATACACGTAGGTACACATTCTGCAGCAGCCAGCCGCAAATAATAAACTTTTCCCACAATTTCCGGGGCTTGTCTTGCTCAGGAGTAGCGTTATCTTCTCTTGGTTTCCGGCACCGTTCAACTCGGTCATTTCTATTACGAGTTAGCTATGCTTGCTGGAACTTTTACCGCACGCATTATAATATTACAGTATAATGTTGATTATAACTGTAAACCGTTAGGTCAGCCCTGTAACGTTCAACTAACTCAAATTATATACGCGATCGAAGCTAATTAATTAACGCCAATCAGAAAAACAAGTAGATGCGTACTAGAACGAGACTATTAATTGATTACGATCTATGTTACACTATCACAGGATCATATACTAACAATATTATAAAATCATTTCGTCTTTGCGGATGTTACCTTGCGGTTGTTAACACGTCACATTTTTTCGTATAAAACTTTTTTCGTTGTAGCATCATTCAATTCGCATAATAATTTAATAATCAAAGATGTTCTTAGACCGTATTAACTCATGAAGTATAAAAGAAGAGTTTTTAACCACCGCAGAGTCGCGCGGTCATGCGCGATTTATAAAAATGGAATCCTACGTGGTCGTGTTTAATAGAACGGATGTAGGCTCGTTGAGCTGATGATATATGTTCGTACACCTATATCTATATGTATATTTCTTTCGGTTAGTTACGATGCTTTCGTATCAAACTTTTCCGACCTGTTGTTATAAATACGTTTATTCCTCTCTATGACAAAACTTTGGTTTTTGAAATGCTGCGATGACGCGTATATAAACACGCACGATTTGTGATAATATTCGGTCAGCTGCGGAAATTTCATTGGGTCATTCAGACGCCAAGTGCAAATATTGTATAATGTATCTAAAATAAAATTAAAGTTTAGGAATGTTTATAATGAAATTGAAGTTGAAATTATATTAGATTAGATGTAGGTACGTGACGTAATGAAACCACGTTATACGGCGGTCTCTTCTCATTGGTATTTATTTGAATAATTAATTCTAAACGGAATTAAAAGAGGCTGGAAAGACACAAGAGCGAAGAAGAAAGGGCGTTGACATTTAGTAAACTAAGAATAAATTAATATAGTATTTAACGGAATTGCCAAGGGATAATACTAATGAGATACTGAAATTGTATTCATGAAATCACTAGAGCCTATATGTAGAATAGTAGAACGGTATTCATGATTTAATTAGATACCTCCGCTGCTTGTTACACATTTTTAAACAGCACATACCTTGCGGTAACTCGATACTATCGGCCTTAGATTGCATGGGATATATATGATTATTATTTACTTTATTTAATCAAATTTTACGTCAAGAACGACTTGAAGCTCGTATCGGAGCTGTGTATACGCTTGTTCTTTCATTTTTAAGTTTCTTTGAAATTCCGCGATATTTTGCTTCTCATTTCACAATTTGCTCTAATTTCTATATTCCCTAGTCTGCACGTAAATATAATCATTTATGTATACGCCCTTCTCTTGTACAATATTCAGCAACCAAAGCGATGACATTCTAGTATCGTTAATTCAATTTATACCAAACTAATTAAATTATATTCGGCTTGTTAGTCACAGTTGTGTCGTCATTCAACATAAGGCACTATGCGTCACTGTATTAATGGCGTTATGAATTGGAATAGCAGTTCTGTCTGGATTTAATATACGTAAAATCTAACGTTCTTTACCGTTGATCAAATTTTTATTAAAAAATCAGTAAAATCATAAATGAAATATTAGATATAGACGATTTTCACTTATATTACCTACAAATATAATAACATATATTCGAAAACCAAATAGCAATACTAATAATTCATTCTAAGCTCGATATAATGACGAAAATTTATCTATAAAAATAAAAATAATCTTCTGTTACAGTTCTGGGAGATAATCTCAGATGAGCATGGTATTGACCCAACTGGAAATTACGTTGGAACTAACGACCTCCAACTGGAGCGTATTAATGTTTATTACAATGAAGCAAGCAGTAAGTATTTCCAGATAAATTAATAGCCAAATCTAAACAATAGATATTTCGGTTTCACATAGTAAAAAAAATCTCGTCTGATTTTCTATATTCTTTGAAAGTTTGACGATTTTTTAACATACCGAAAAGTATACAATATTTCTTTTAATTATGAAAAAATTTTCTTCAAAGGTCACAAATTTGTGCCTCGTGCTGTATTGGTTGACTTGGAGCCAGGCACCATGGACTCTATTCGAAGCGGACCTATTGGCCAGATTTTCAGGCCCGACAACTTTGTTTTCGGACAGAGTGGAGCTGGTGAGTTTATTGTTAGCTTAATGGAATAATAATTCCGATAATCTGTCTTTCCAACAATTTGAGAGAGGACGTTGTATATCGAAAAATGTAGATATCTGATGTTACATTTTTATTAATGAATCCATTTTCTCGTTTTAGGAAATAACTGGGCAAAGGGCCATTACACAGAAGGTGCAGAATTGGTCGATGCAGTTTTGGATGTAGTAAGGAAAGAGGCAGAGGGTTGTGACTGTCTTCAAGGATTCCAACTGACTCATTCTCTAGGAGGTGGAACCGGGTCTGGTATGGGAACGCTACTTATTTCAAAAATCAGAGAAGAGTACCCAGACCGTATTATGAACTCATTCAGTGTTGTACCATCCCCAAAGGTAAAATTGGCTACATAATAAGAGATGCAATATCTATATGAACAATCATAATACCTTATTCTGTAAAACTATTTGTTCATTATCTTTTACACTTGAATCTACATTATTGAATAAATATAATATTCCGTTTTGGCTCTTCTTAGGTATCAGACACTGTTGTGGAACCCTACAATGCCACTCTATCAGTCCACCAACTAGTAGAAAACACAGACGAAACCTTCTGCATCGACAATGAAGCATTGTATGATATTTGTTTCCGTACTCTTAAGCTCACATCTCCCACATACGGAGACCTGAACCACCTTGTTTCCGTAAGTATTTTACATGTTTGAACAAGGAAAAAAATCTTCCCACGTGCAACAAATTTATGAAATATGAAAGAGATCAATTTGAACTCTAACTATGAATTTTCTCTATTAATTTCTTGTCTTCTTTCTTTTGCTTATCATGATAGGTCACCATGTCCGGTGTCACTACGTGTTTGAGGTTCCCAGGTCAGTTGAACGCTGACTTGCGCAAGCTTGCTGTCAACATGGTACCTTTCCCTCGTCTTCACTTCTTCATGCCTGGATTTGCACCACTTACCGCTCGTGGTAGCCAACAATACCGTGCTTTATCCGTGCCAGAGCTGACACAGCAAATGTTTGATGCTAAGAACATGATGGCTGCTTGTGACCCTCGTCACGGACGTTATTTAACAGTAGCAGCAATATTCAGAGGACAAATGTCTATGAAGGAAGTAGACGAGCAAATGCTTAACATACAGAACAAGAATTCAAGCTACTTTGTAGAATGGATACCTAATAATGTCAAGGTAGCTGTGTGCGACATTGCCCCCAAAGGACTCAAAATGTCTTCAACCTTTATCGGCAACTCTACAGCCATCCAAGAAATCTTTAAGCGCATCAGCGAGCAGTTTACTGCTATGTTCAGACGTAAAGCTTTCCTTCATTGGTACACTGGTGAGGGTATGGATGAAATGGAGTTCACTGAAGCCGAGAGCAACATGAACGATCTTGTATCAGAATATCAACAATATCAGGTGAGAAAAAAATCTTATGAAATAACTTTTTTTTTCTCGCAAGCATAGAGTAGAGGGTAAATAATTATCGTAGTGCATAAATCCGAAATAAGTTCATATTATTCAGTAAGTCGATGTGAATATTTATAATTATGTTATGTAATGTATGATTGCTCTTTAACTAATGCAATATTTATTTTTATGATTGATAGGAAGCGACCGCAGATGACGAAGAAGCATTTGAGGACGAAGAAATTCTTGACGAAGAAGCTGCTGAATAGCAATTTTGAGAACCACCTAATTACTATCACATTATTCTTTCTTACGCTGGTTATCTCGTTTTTGTTACAAATTTAAGGATCAAATTTTTTCAATAACTACAATTTATTGTATATAATTTATTATAAGACAAATATCAGTGAATAAAGCTCCAGTATTGATTTTTATTTTTTGCTAAAAAATTTTCAAACACCTCTGAGACCGAATTGATTCCCTACTACTGGTATATGAAATTAAATTTAGAAAAATATGATACCAAGTAAGGTTTACCTACTACGCAAAATAAATCGCTATTGAAAAGTTATACCTAAATGGTAGATAAGTAAAGAGCATGCTGAAAAACAAGAAGTAGCTTTATGTGTGTGTCCATCATTCACTGAGCAATTTATGACATTAATTGTTGCTTAATTATCTCTCAGTAAGTTAATTACACCTCAATTGTGTATTATATTATTGGGGAGCACAAATAAAGGTTTTAAGGATTAATGAACATCTAGATGTATAAGAAAGGATTTATTTTCATAAATATAGAACTTGTCGCACAAGTTTTGTGCAGTGCAGTTCAGATATTCTGTGCAGCTAACATTTCCTGGTCATGTTTAATTTCATTCCGATAATGATTTGATATTTATAATAATAATAATAATAATAATAATTATAATAATAACACATGAATCTAGAAATGCGCTTGAAAATATTAGCAATTGCTACCTAGCTCAACGTGAGTGATCTGGATAAAATTCAACAATAAAATGAAACGAAAAATATAGGTATACGAGACTTTATAAACTCTCGCCGTTTTAAGCACCTGCTCAAATTTTATAAGGGCTTTGGCAAACATAGATATACTTATATTATAATCAATTTATTATTTTCTTTCACTGTTGTGTTATATGACTATCAGTAAATGAATTTGAACAACTTGAATAACTTTTATTTCTTGAGTATGAGATGAAATTTTTCGTTTTTATATGCAAAACGGTATTCATTGCTGTACAAATTAATTCAAGAATATTTATGGCGTTTAATATCATTCTTCATGCGAATATTTCATGCATACAAAAAGTGCAGATGATTATATCTAATTATAACATATTCAATTACTTAATTATTTATAATTCAATTTTCCCCAAAGTTGTTGAGTTCTTTTTTTTTTTTCAATACAAATTCAATATTGATTGAAAATACGTAAAATATATGGATTTCAATGATTCTCATCTGTTTGGATGGTCTGCAAAAAATGCAGAATCATATTTAAGCCTTTTCCTAGTAGGTGAATTGTCCGTATCTCGCACACTTTGGCTTGCTGTTCTCGTTTTATGAAAGTGCAAACGGTTATTGGAGGCCGCATTATGAAAATTTTGGGCTGTTTTCGACCTACGTTCACTTTTCGTATAAGTACGTTTATCGAATAAATGTGGTTTACTATCGATAAGCTGTTGAATTTTATTCAGATCAATCTTAACTTCGATGCCAGTACCTGACTCATATCTGATTGATTTTTTTTCAGCGATGTGAGAACTAGTTTTATTCTTAAAGGCAGTGTTCATTTGTTTTCTCAATGAGATATCGCTGTTGATATTTTTATAACTCAGTACAGCGTTGGAATTATTTGGACTATAATTCGTATTAACAGCTTGTACTTCAGATTCATTCGAGTTTCTAGTATCAAAATATTTCTTAGATTTTGCTGCATCGAAATCGGTAGAGATTTCATTCACCCCATTTTCTACAACTAAATCAGCGTCGTTCTCCAATGAATTTTCTGTATTGGCATCAAAGTCTTTAATACTAGAGTTAAATTCGGAACTGCGGTCAACTACTTTCTTGAAATTATTGTGACAATCAATTGATAGATTAGACTTTGATAAACCATCAATACTTCTAACTAGACACTTTGAAACTCCATTTGATCCGAACGACCGTTTCTTTTCGTCTTTATCGTTTGAACAATTATGAGTCTTGTCAAAGAAATCGATATTGGACGCACTTCTGATACTATTCTTATACTTGAATATTTTTACCGAAGTTTGTTTAATTTCATCACTGAGACCCTTACGTTTATCAACATACATTATGTTATCGTCTCTTTCACATAAGTTCTTCGAGTGTGAACCATTGTTGCTGAATGCAGTACAGACCTTCTTTTCTTTAGATAAATTTTCTTTGTGATGTATGCAAAACGAGGTATTATTGTTATCTTCGAAAGAAGCACAAATTAATGATTCATTCAATCTAAAATCCGTTTTTTGGACATGATAATAGCTTCCGTCACCTGCCAATAATGCTTGATTCATGTAACTATCAGATACTTTGTTTACGATGTTGCATTTTGTCTCCACAAGATAAGATGCCTTGTTTTTACCATCTGTGATAGTAGCTGCAGTAGTCGATGTATCACTACTGTCGAACGTTCGATTATGAACGACTTTTGTTACAGATGTGGTGAATTCTTCTGAAGTATAATCAGTTTTACTGCAGCGTTGGATCTCTGGTAGATCATGTTCTTTATACAATGGTATGCTAATCATTTTATGATAGTTTCCATTAATACCAGATTTTGATGAAGATGAATTTGATTCTTCTGTCAAAATATGAAGCATCTCTTTCTTTCTCATCGGGTTTCTTGCTGCTGCATCTCGGTTATTTTGTAGATTACCAATGTGCGCACGGATGTTTAACACGGAAGTATCAGAAACGAATATCTGCAAATGAAAAAAATTCACCCTTTGTTTTTTTGATAGCTGATATTTAGATTGAAACATAACTATGATAGAAGAAAATTATTACCTCAATGCTATTCGAATCCACGACACGAAATTTGAGGTTTCGGATAGGCACTTTTTCAGGTATCAATCGAGGTTTATCACAATATTTTCTCGTGGTTGTGGGGCTGGAGTGGTGTTGTATACATGTTGGATTGATCGAATCACCAGTGGAACTAGAAAAAATATATAATAATAAATACATGAATCAGTAGTCGAGAATCATCCAAGTATACAAAAGTTTTGTACAGTTATTTTTGCAAATAGAAATCAGCGTCACAAATGACAAAGCTCAAAAGTATTACGAGTGCTAGTCAAATCATTTATTAACTGAACTTACCAATTAAAAAATTCCATAGCGGGCAGTGGAATAGAAATCATAAGAGAAACATTAATTTTAAAAATACTGCTTGCATAATTTTATGTTTAACATGTAATGAATGAACTGTAGTTTTTTTTTTGATTGATAGATGATATCACTGGAGGCTTATTATCATTGATACAATTGAGTTATTCCTTTATAATGCAATACTTACATGCTGGAATTAACATCGGTGCTTTGCCATGCGTCTGATGTTGCATCTGCGTTGGTAAAAATGATTGATTTTTTTGGGTGGACTGGACTCCGTGAGGTTGTCTGATGAGTAGATCCGGCCTCAGCAACAGGACTGGAGCCTGCATCCCCGTCACACTGTTAGAATCGCAAGAGATACACTGGAGAGGAGGTACGGGGATAAATTGCCTACATACACTCCCCGCACCTAGTATCTCACCAGACACATTTGTAACTTGCTTACTTTTAGTCTATAACAGCACAAGGAGAAGGAAGAAGAAATATGAAGAATGTCTTCGAATTTAGAAGTGATACATGACTCTCAAGACTGTCTGTTAAGTGCAAAGAAAGCAAGTTCTATGTTAATTAAACATGTTGAAATCCCAATTCACACATTACAGGAAACTCTAAGTGCTGGTATGTAATTGTTTTCAAAATGGACAGTGCAGATTGCAATTGTATGCATCAGCAATATATACCATAGCATGCAAGTTCGAGAATTCTACCTTTACATCAAGATTTCGTGTGTGTGTTGAAACTCAAACGACATGCTCAATTCTCTACTATGCATATAAATACTTCTAGATTTATTTCTCAAATTCAAGTTGAAACAATATAGCATTATAAATACATAGGTATATCAGAGAAGTTACGACTGCACTTCATTTATCGATTAGCCATATACCTAATCTCTCTGAGTTAAATGTGATTTGCCTATTTACTGAGTACAGTATCTTAAATTATATCCAATAGCAAGGGAGTTCACTGTCACATTATATGTATATTTCAGAAAAACATTCCGATGTGAGAAAATGGATGAAATATTATTCTATTTTGGTGATTATATGTATCTCTTTTTGCTTTTCAAATTAAATGTGTATTGAAATATTGATACCATAAGTCGTTGAAGAGACAGTCAAATTCAAATAGAGCAATTTTGAAACAGGAAGCATTTACTTGGAAACAGCGGCCTTTCTAAGATCAGAATTAACTTAGTGCCAGAGTTTTGTATACCGACCAATAGAAAGAAAGACATTTTGTTGGCTGCTCACAAGAAAATATAAAACTACTCATAACTTCAGAAATCATGATACCAAAAAGTTTCCGAAAATACTATACAAGCCCCTAGAGACTACTGAGGTAATTTTATATATACCTATTTATGGGATTTTCAGATTCTACTAGATCATCCCATTGAATGAGCTTAATGAGCATCACTATATTTTCAAGGTTTAATCAAATTTTACCCACTAAGGTGCCGTGTATGACCGAAAATCGTATAGTCATTCATAGTTTGTTATTGCACATATTATCCAATAATCTAATATCTAGTTTATGAAGATCTCACCCCTACCACTCAAAAACAGGCAGCAAACTTTGTGACCAGGGAAATGTGTGTGGATTCATAAACAATTACAGTTGAAATAACTATTACTTACACCGCTAGGGATTGGAATTCCATTGGCCAGTTGCGTTATCGATTGGTTTGATTTCGACGTGCTATTGACTTTGGGCTGATTTCCATTACTGCTAGTTGGTGTTTCCGTACAGTTTCTTGGTAAACCATTGTAGAATAGAAGATCAGATGTGGACAGAATTGTTTGGAAGGTTTGATTTTTCTTTTTATACCTTTGCATTTCTCTGTTAACATTTCCATGGGGTTGATGAACGCTACTTGATGTTACAATTACACTTTCGCTGGACTTAGGAACTTGTTTAGCCAAGGTTTCTGGTTGAACGAATTTGGATGAAAGTTCTGGCAAGTTTTGTGAACCATTAACTGTTGATTGCTGATTGCTAGCTGTGGTATCTTGAACATTGGTACTGTTCGGTTCCAAATTTACCAGGGAAAGTCGATTGGCTTTCTGAGCCTGTACTGAACTGTACGTCTTTCTGACTTTGGAAAAGTTCGTAGAGTAGTCTTGTGATACGATGTGAGATGATACATCATTTGGTACATTGAGATGATATGTGTTATTGTTGATCTTTTGACGAACTATACCTGGTAACTTCGTCCCTGGAGGATACTTGTATATGTGATTTTTTCTCTGAATATCTTGATTGAACATCATTTTGATTTTGCTATCAATATCAGTTTGAAATTGGGTCGCTGTGCTTTGTTCAAATTTGTCACTATTACTTGAACACGTCAATACCGACGTTGCGTGTAATGGAATCGCTCTATTTACATCATTAAAATTGATATTCCAAGGCATATTTGTACTTTTCACTATGGAACCAGAGTTTTTGGACTCACAAGTCCGGGCCTTCTTGCGACTTTCCATAACTTCTCCATTGTTAAGCAAATTGCATGAGCTCTTCTCAGCGTACTCTTCGCTTTTTCGTTTCATCTTAATATCCGTAATTGCAGATGTACTGAGCTGAAAAACTGTTGTGCGGGATTTTGGTGGACTATTTATTGGAGCTGTTGGTTTCATGATTGGTGCTTGCCGATCAATGTTAAGTGGTAAATCATTCTTACTTTCCCCAGGACACACATTATGCAATTCTTGAAATGTAGCTGCAAAATCTTCTTCACGAACTGAGGTAACGTTTGTGATCTTGAGATTCATTACCGAATTGTGCTTAGGGATTTCTGTGATGAGAAATCGATCCGGACCTATGCCATTTGCGAATGCTTTTTCTACACAAATGTCTATTCCATTTCTAATAGTCTCTGGAGTTTTAGATAGATGTGATGAATGGAGTAATGGAGCTACAGTTGGAGCAGAAGCTGGGCCACCAGTATTTGAAAGGTTAGCTGTATCTGATACAATTGAATTTTTTGTTACAGGAATACTTTTTGATTGGCATGGTGATGATTTCGAAACTCCAGAGTGCGTGGAATTAGCGACTTTCGCATGCCCCTCAGCCTTCTGAGTCTCAGCTGACGCCTGGTAAAGGCTGTGAATCTGAATTTGTCTTCCATCGTTTGTAGTAAGTACATTTTGTTTTGGTTTTACACTAATTATCTGTAAACGAGCAAAAAAATTGGAGGCATGTTTTACAATTTCATGAAGTATTTTCATTTTGTTGCGTGTCATAATTTGCGTACCTCTACTTCATCGTCACTATCAATCATAATAACTTCTGCTTCACGGCGTTTAGATTCAATTGAGGTGGTGAGTGCTGCTTTTAGCAAGCTATTTCTTTCTGCTGATTGGGGAATAGTACTGTTCGTTTCGATAGAAGTACTCTCCGTCGATGGTAAATCTTTTTCTGCAGTGACACTTTTCACTTGCAATACTTCATCACAATTAATCTTTACATTCGGAAGAGGACTCTTGACGGTGTCTGATCTACCACATAAAGGCACCAATGTGTTGGAAGTGGATGTTTTTTCTTGTAATTCTTTTCTATAACAAACAAAACGGTTTCAAATAGCATATATATCAACAGCATAGAAAAATAAAAGCCTTGTATATGGTATGTCCAGCAATTCCAATTCTTTGCTCGTTTGAGTTCGTTACTTTAACAATTTTGAGAAGCAATCTAATATCTATTTGCAATGTCTTTAGTCTAATTACAGTTCTTCAATCAAATGTTTCTATGAGATGAGGGGTGAACCTTTTCGCATTTTGCACAGCTTGTTGTAATTTAAACGACCGAGGTCCAGGCCGTAATTTAATGGGTGATGTTATAGGCGGCGGTGAATCTGGACGTTGTGTTATTGGCAGAGGTGATGGATTACGACCTACTGAAATATCACTGTCACTACTACTTCCATCCACAGATATCGCATCATTTGACTCTCTGAAAAATATTATTTTTAGTAGAAGCAACAGAATAATTGCAATAGCTGTAGAAAACATATTTCAATGATTTATCACTCACTCTTTTGATTGATTGGTACACGGATTAGTTTCGTTGGTTCTTCCTGTGAATGCAAAAAAATATAAAAACAATGACACAGCTTAGAATTAGCATTCGTCCTAAGTCAAACCGAAATTTGTACAGATGTTTTATCCTGTATGTATTATGTAGTTTTTAAATTCAACTCAGAATTTCGGAAAATTATAAAACTTTCATGAGGAATTCAAAGTAAGATAACGTGGGAAAATTTCTAACTCGTGTGCAAAATTAAAAAAAGAGTTCTTTTTTTCATTTCTACTGGAAGTTCTTCGTACATAATTATACGTACGTAACATTCCCACACATTCTGTACATTCCCACATAGAACTGGCCAATTTTATATTTCCGCATGCTTTGTGAACTCCTTGCGAACCGCACAATCGGCATAGAACTAGTTCCCATTTTCTGTTGAAAATTTTTACAAATTTAAACGATCTGTGATTCTGTGATTCTGTTATTTTATCGATTTACTCACGAATTAACGCCAGTGTGACTTCTTCCTTTTGAACAAATACATTCTGCAGCATCGCAACGATTGTGTCTATGCAATAACTCTTGATAAGCATTTGGCACGAGCTCCCAAGATGCATCCCTGAACAAATTGAAATACAAAATGATTTCTGTTGATCAACACATATCAATTTAGGTCATATTATCATTTTCAAGGGACAATTGGACACCATGTAATATCTGCTCACATAAATCGTTTTATGGAAATCTATTCTAACGTAGCATATGTCTATACTCACTGATTAGGAATGAAAATGCCATGTTCTAGCATCGCTTGTTGGAATTCTTGTTTGTTATTGCAAAGAGGACATTTGAAAAAGTATCCGGCACTCAATGCTAAGCGCTGAAACAGTGAGGAAAATTTATTGTAAACTCTAAAATAGATATATGTTCATTCTTTGTGAGCATCTTCAAACAATTACAGGTGTACTTCGCACATCATACATACTTGAACACATCTTCGATGAAACCATGCATTCTTTCGGCAACACGGAGCCCATAAAGTTCGTATCGTATTTTGGGGATTGACTTCCTCGTAACAAATGTAACACGTAACAGTCCCTGCCGCCGCAGCTTCCACTTTAATATGTTCATCTATCTCTTGTTTTATTCTATGGGTTATGCAGTATGATCTGTAAATAATTACCAGATTTACTAATAGAATAACTCACGTTATGTGTTTAATGTAAAACATAAGAAACACGAATATAATTATTCACCTAAATTCACCAAAGAATTGGTGAAGTGAACCTGCCCGCAGTCCACAGGGTAGATGAAACACACGTTTACACCTCGTGTTGCAACACCCCAAAGTTGCTCCGGTTCGTTTACAGTGAGTACAAGCCTAGAATTGTATATTATTGTACATCAACTATTCAATATTGGCAACAAACTGTTGTAAAAAACATTCCAAGTTTTTGGAATATGTTATCGTCGAATGTATGCCTTGATTCTACTACCGAAATCTATTTCGAAACTATAAAGCAGGATCTTTTGACTATACGAAATGAATTCTGAGCCAGTTTCTGTAATTTTATAGATACAAAGAAATGTTTATTTCCACTCACGAGTCTCTTTCCTCTACGTAATTCTTTTTGTATATCTGTGGGCAGGAACCCCAGTATACCTTCATTATCATTCCCATTTTGTTCCATATTGGATGACAATAGCTAGAAAATATAAAGCGAGTTACAATCTTGGAAATTTTGGTCAAAGAAGACTAAACTTTGACAAAGCTTTTCAACTGAAGTACTCATGTGACTAGATTCGATTGATTCATTTTGAAGTTTGCTTGAACTGACAAAAATTTTTTTTTTACCAGACAATAGTAATGCGTAACAATGCCATTGTGGGTATAAAGTTGTCCATATTCCACCTCATTGTCTTCTGAAAAACCACAGAAGCAACAGGTTGTTGCAGTTTGAGGTTGACGTACGGGTCTTGACCTTCGCCGTGACATTTTTCTGACTGTATTAAAAAATTTTTAGGTTTAAGGAGGAATTGAACTGTGGATTATGCGTCGTAGATTTTTTCGATAATTATGTGACTTAGGTAAATATGAAATAATATTAATGGGTTTGATATGCTTACCGTTGAATTTCATTTCTTCATTTTGTACATTTTATATGGGGCGGTCACAGAAAATCACGGCTCCAAAAATTTCGGATTATTAATCACACTGACGTTTGTTTAACCTGCTTTTGGTAACTTGGCGTTTGTTGATTGTGTCAATCTTATTGATAAATATCTTCACGCTTAGGGATAGTCGCAATTAGAATTAGGAAATTGTTTATACGGCGAATAACTGGTTGAAGAAAATTATGTATATGATTTTCTTGAAACAGAGAAAGCTATGTGAATGTCACTGCGCTTAGTGGATTAGAAAAGGTAGAAATATTTGATGGATTTAGAAAATTCTGGAACTGAAGCTAGGGTCACGGGTAAATGTGACAGTAGTAATAACTGTTATGCATGTAAATACATACATATAATAAGAAAGTTTTGTCAAAAATTTTGTTTTAAAGTATGGATTGATTTTTGTGGGCTTACGCCACCTCGGTTTGTTTCGATACATCGAAAAACCTAACCTTTGTATCGTTCATTGGTATCTTAAATAACAATGATTTTATGTTATTTATAATTGTCAATTAATTGGGTTGAAAAATTGCGTCAATTTATATCCGCGTCAATAAGTCTGAGGTATTATTCAATTTATATTATAAAATAAAGGTTCGAATAACACAACGAATAACATTTTACCACGGAGAGCGGGAAACCACAAATACAACCGGTACAACTGAGTTCAAAATACCTTCTAGACTCTAGTCGACACGTTCAATGCTTCAACGTCAAAAATAGATGAACTTGACTTTCGGTAGGAAGTAATTATTAGTTTATTATCATTCATCAACAAATACATTTTGTTGAAAAAGAACGCTTAACCTGAGTTCCGTTTCAGCAGTTTATTCGTTCGGACTTTTGTCTCAGTTCTATAAAGTCGAAATCAAGGAAATTACAAGTATAAATCGAATAATTAACTAATAAACAAATTGGAATCTGTGAGTCTCTGGAGAAGATCATCGTACTCGAAATCAAATCAAGTTTTGTAATAATACCGAATACATTTGGATTTTTGGAACGAGTCCGTTATTTGGAGCCAGGTCTCGATTGGCTTCAAGATAATATCAGTGACAATTTAAGTTAACCCGATGAATAGTTTTATTAATCCGGTTGTATCCTAAAATTCATGGACAGAGCTTTATTAAACCTTATTAGGGGTCATTTACAATCGTCTCAGATAAGAGCAATAATAAGTGTTAAAATGGCCCTCGAATGGTTAGAATCAATAAAGCCTGGTGAATCAAATCTTTCTGAAGTCTAGGAAGAGGGAGAGTTTATTTGGTACATTGGTGTTCACCGGATAACTGGAGGATAAAAAAAAAACAAAAAAAAAATCTACATCTCCGTTTTATCTGCAAGATATTATTTTCAATATAAGTAACAGAAATTTTTAGTGTAATGTCAGAACTATTAAGCACCGATGTCCTAGCTGTGCTTAGCTTCGGTGACTATGTTTTTGTAGGTTAGTTCACAACGCATTTACATTTATTATTTTTATCAATACTCGCGTAACCTTTGAGATTTAAATATTATTTTAACAGGACGTATGAAGAATGCATTATTATCCTAAGCTCGTTCTTATAACTATTTTATGTCAGCGTTGTTATCTTTCTTTCTCGAAGAAATGTGTTTTGCAATTTCAGGGATAGGCTACTCTCTACGCACGTACGAAAAATCAAATAACAATTTGGTATCTATGCTGGACGTATGTTACCCGGATAAAATTCACGGTATCATAAAGGGTCCAGGCAACTACTTGGCGGTCTTTGGCGGACAAAATATCACCATTGTAGAATTGAATTTCACTAATAAAACAATACGGTGAGTTGATAAAAAAAACTCATCAAAGTTCGATACCCAAAATTCAAGCATACCACTTTACTCTGAGATGCTTTAACGCAGAACCACATTGTTCAACGACGTTCATCGTTTCAATGACTGGATAATTGCTGTAGGTTGGTCGAGCACTAAAGACGATGAATCAACACTCACTATCCTTTTCGCACACAATCGTTTGTCTTTATACAATTGGACGAAGAAACACACTATTGAATTCCAATGTGAAGAGAAGTGTATCTTGTATCCTTTTCATAAGATTTCATGCTTTCATGTCCTCATTGATTATCATATCTCTCTCCTCGAAATGAGCTTTCAGTATATTCAGGAACAATTAGAGTAGTATTTCTTTCATCCAATCACTAGGAGATCAAATTTTTGCCTTACATAAAAGAAATAGGTATGGTGGATCAGTCGTCAATGACTGTGCCGATAACTACGTCGTATTTGCTGGTACAGTCTTTCAAGAAATTGTTATATGGGCGGTGACGGATGTTAACAACAAAGACGAAGTACCAGTTCTACATCGGTTGAAAGGACACAATGTCAGTAGCAATAATGAAATTGAAATCATTGAATCAGCTTCAATTTGCCTCTTGCTATTGGCAGATCGAAAATAGGAATATATTATATCGAATAATCTTATGACCTATTCACTCGTTTCTCTCAGGGTGTGATTTTCTCTGTAACATTTGATCCTGTTACACGTCTGATATGTTCCACGTCAGATGATAGAACCATCAGGCTTTGGTCGGTAGAATTCGAGTCTGCTGATAGTAGCATTTCAAGATGGGAAAAAGCAAACATTTCTCTGATGACAACTATGTTTGGTCATACAGCTAGGGTATGGAGAGCCTCGATCAAGGGAGATTTCGTTGTTAGCATAGGTGAGGTATGTATGAATATGGAATTTTCTATGGGGTTTTCTAGCCGCACACTATCAAAGCTGAATTAATCAATGACCCATTATCAAAAAACTAATAGAAATCTTATACCATAATTAATTATGGTATAATTTATAATTATGGTTTAATCATAAATAACTAATTAAGAAACTGAAACTTATTTTAAGACTATTTCATTTGTTCAGGACTCTTTAGTATGCGTATGGACCTCGAAAGGCATGTTGATCAACAAAATAGAAGCTCATCATGGAGCTCCCATTTGGAGTGTAGATGTGTCTGAAGATGTCATAATCACAGGAGGTGGAGATGGAGCAGTTCATATGTGGCCTCTTAGACAAAATACAAATTTCGAAACTGAATGTTTACCGATAAAGGACTCACTTGATGTGCCGAAGCATATTGGATTTTTAAGCAGTGGAATAATGTTCATTATAACACAGACAGGAAAGATTCTAACTCATAATAAGAATCTACCAGATCCTTTGAGAGAATCAATTGATATCAAGATGTATAGTAGTTATGTTGTGATGCAGATATCACCAAATCGAAAGCGTTTGAGTTTAGCTTCTTTGGATGGACACATAACTATATACGAGGGTAAGTGAGTTCTGTGAATGTTTCGAAGGCAAAAAATTTGATGCTACTGCACTATGGACGATAAAATATGTCCATGATTGTTTTGACGCTTCTTTTTCATTGGAAATGAAATGAGGCTCAATCAGGCGTTCCAATTCCTTATAATATTACCGTATTCATTTTTTTTGTAGATGACAACGAAACGGGATATCTACGAAGAGTTTTAGAAGAGAAAATTATGGATTCTAAAATACTGTCCATGCATTGGTTGAATGATCATTCGTTATTGTTATGTGGAAATGAAGGCTGTCTCAAAATACTCAAGATAGTGAATGGTATGAAAATTCTTCTGAATTTACGTAACTTTGATAAACGACAATATTTTTCATTGATATTCCTTGCAGGTATGGCATTAGTTATGGCCGAACACGTCCTACCTCAAATCCGAGAACGTTGGACAACCGCAGCTATTATACACAAAAGTCTCTTGATTTGTGGAGATCGAGCAGGAAGCATTCACCTTTTCCGTACAAATGATATCGAAAGAGCAGACGATATCAAGCTTTCCCATAAATTACCTTTTCAAAGTCTTCTCAAAATTCATGGAAGACTTGGTGTACATTCTTGCACAATTGCGGGAAATAAGGTATTAAGTACAGGCCGAGATGGTACTTTGAGATTTTATGATCTGTACGAAGCCGAAGGCCATGAAACAATAAGCCCTTTACACATAGATAAAATGCCAATGGATTGGGTCAGCACCACTTTAAAGACTCATATTGATCTCTATGTGCTCGGTTTCAAGGAGGTAGAATACTGATTGCATAAATAAACTAATAATTGGTAATTGTACATAAACTTTCTAACTTCAGATATACAATCAACAAACAACGCGATTTTGATTATCGGATCAAATAATAGTATCTCCTGCAAGTCTAAAACATTCAAGTTGAGATTACAGTCTACAATCGCATCATTATCAAGTACTTTACTCAAATCTTGTTGTCTGATCTGAATCAGTATTGAAAGTAAATACTCAGCATCATATTTACCATTGTAAGGAGTTTCATATAATGCTTGTTTCTACTTTACAGGTTGATTTTATCCTATACAGTACAGTGCATCAACGCGTATTGTTAAGAATTCGTTGTGGAGGAGGACATAGATCATGGGATTATGTATTAAAGAATGAAATCTTTACCTTTGTCTACATACGCGATAAGCAAATTCATTTGGCCAAATGTCAACTGGCTTCTCTAGCTATCCCTGCGATAGAGGTAATGTGAATATTTGTTAAGAATCCACAGATTAACTAGAGTCTAGTATTAATCTACAGGGTGTTCCACTCTGGATGAAATTCTAAATGGTAATGATCATCTTTACAGAACGGTTTCCATGCAAAGGAAGTGTACTGCATTCAACGAATACCAACATCTACTGGTCATAACATATTAATTTCTGGTGGCGAAGATCGAAATCTTCTAATCACACATATAACAGATTCAAAACCGCATAATAGTAAAATTAAGCAATTCAATACCATAGCTTTACTGAGCGGACACATATCAAGTATTAAAACTTTGACTCTAATTAATTTGGAAGACACGGCTGTGTGCAGTAAAAATTTAATATTTTCTGCCGGTGGCAGAGCGCAACTAAAAGTCTGGCTGATCAGTATAAAATTTGATCAACATGCATTGGATAAGGATAATTTGAGCTGTGTAGAATTAGCATCACACATGTTACGGGGTACTGATCAACAACAAAGAAGATCTCTACAGCAAAGCATTCAACAATCTCATTCTGATGAACCTGAGACACGCTACATGAACATAAGTGCATACAGAATAGAAGCAAATCCAAATATGGTATTGCTTCTTGTAGCTTGCTCTGATGGATTTTTAAGGTAAAGCTAGTAATTGATAAAAAACCATACCAGCTTCAATGTAATAAAATTTCTGAAGTCAATTTTAATTTGAATTGAGCTCTTATATGACAAATGTTTACAATTAATAATTAAACCAATTCTTTGTATTCATGATTAATATTTTGTTAACAGGATTTTCTCTTACAACATCATAACATACACCATACTTCCTCGAACTGCTATACCGTATCATAATCGATGCATCATAAAGACACATCTGTTTAATTATAACGAAAATGTAACTGCTCTGACAATGGCCACTGATGGTGTTGTAAACTTTTGGTGTCTGAATGAAACGGTTGATAAAATTGTAAAATATTCACCTGAAAACAGTGAACCCGAATCAACAACTCATCTCTTACCATTTGCAAGGCTACGATTACATCAGTGTGGCATCAACAGTTACGATTTAAAGAAGTTAAAAGGATCAGAATTTATCTTAGCAACAGGTGGCGACGATAATCTTCTATGCCTTTTAGTATTTGAAATGAAATCAGAAAATGGAGTTCTATTGATACAGGAGATTAGAAGATGGGATTGTTCTTCAGCTCATTCCACACAAATTACAGGTATGCTAAGTTTGAAATGCCTGAAAGTCGAGTGTACTATGATTCTTCAGTTTCAGAATAGATCAAAAACTTTATTTATTTATTACATTTTATTTTATTTTCTTCTGTTTTCAGGATTGATATTGGACGGAATAGGAAGCCTCATCAGCGTTGGGATAGATCAAAAAGTTTTGATATTCAACTATTTCTATGAACACGGAAACTTGTCAGTGTCTCTAACAAATGAAATAATTACATCAATTCCCGATGTTCAAGGAATGATTACCTGTCATACTAACGAGTTAGTAGATAATTAGTTAATTGAGATACTTCAATCAATGATTACCTAATTGTTTTCTCGAAAAACAATCTAAAGCCTCTTATTTTGTGTGTTATTGATATAATTGTTAACTTTTCAGATTTGACAACGTGCTATTATGTGTATATGGTAAAGGATTTGAATTGATCAGAAGACAATTACGATCTGACTTTGGAAATTAGAATGAAGCAATAAATGAGTATTTTATAGAACGCATTTGTGTCTGGCTCAATTTTCCTAATTGGATAATATTATTTTACTAAGGAGTTGGAGATCTGATGATGAAAGAAACTCAATATTTCAGTATATTTATATTTTATGTTTATTCATATTACAACGTATAAGAAATCTTTTTATCACACAAACAATCAACAAATCAAGTCTTGAAGTACAAAATAAATGCTAACCAGTCTAATAAGTTTGCCATTTAACAGTAAAAAGTAGTTTTTTCTTTATACCTTTGGCTTAAAAAAATGCATGTTCTTACATAAATGGGCCTTATACATAACTATTTATTCATCATGAGTATCAGTTTTATAGTATAATAATGTGTTATACAAATAACTAGATCGAGTGTTTATAATCAGACTTATTCTGACCAAATTATAAGATTAGGAATGAAAAACACAAAAGAAAACAAAAGAATGAAAATCCTAATACATAAAAAATCAGTCTAATAGTAGAATATTACGTATAAAATATTTTGATGAACTTAAATCTAGTCAACTTCCTCCACAGTTGGTCCGGAGTATCCGCCATTGTTAGAGCTAGACTGAAACCCATGACTTTGAGTTCCATTAGCACTCGTCCCTCCTCCCTGATGAAGCTTGGTCATAATAGGCTGACACTGTTTCTGCACAGCATCAAGCTTGTGTTGATATTCCTCCTTGTCAGCCAAGGTGTTACTATCTAGCCATTGGATAGTTTCCTCGCAAAGATTAAAGACCATATTTTTATCTTCTTGAGGTAGCTTTGAGCCCTGTTCTTGCACGGCTTGTTTAACAGAGAATATATAGCTCTCTAGTTGATTACGCACAGCTACGCGCTCACGTTGCAGTCGATCCTGCTCACGGTAGCGATCAGCCTCTGATAACATTCGGTCAATTTCTTCGCGAGTGAGTCTCCCCTTGTCATTAGTAATTCGAATGTCGCTGCTGCGTCCACTGGCGGTATCCTTGGCAGTAACTCGCAGGATCCCATTAGCGTCTAAATCGAAGGTCACCTCAATCTGAGGAACGCCACGGGGAGCGGGTGCGATTCCGCTCAGCTCAAACTTGCCCAACAAGTTATTGTCCTTTGTCATAGCACGCTCTCCCTCAAAAACTTGGATTGATACCCCAGGCTGGTTGTCCGCGTAGGTAGTAAAGATCTGAGTCTGTTTGCAAGGGATGCGCGCATTGCGTTCCACAATATTTGTCATTACTCCGCCAGCAGTCTCGATCCCAAGAGAAAGCGGAGCAACATCAACTAGGAGAACATCCTGAAGAGTTGAGTTGGTGTCTCCTTCGCCACTTAGAATAGCTGCCTGTACAGCAGCTCCATATGCCACAGCCTCATCCGGATTGATAGATAGATTGAGTTGCTTTCCAGAGAAGAAGTTCTGCAAGAGATTCTGGATCTTAGGAATACGAGTCGAACCCCCAACCATAACAATATCCTGAATCATTCGCTTATCCATCTTGGCATCAGCCAACGCCTTCTCGACTGGCTCCAATGTAGCTCTGAATAGATCTGCGCAGAGCTCCTCAAATCGAGCCCTAGATATTCTAGTGTAAAAATCAATGCCATCGAACAGGGCGTCTATCTCAATATTAGCCTCTGTGCTGGATGACAATGTGCGTTTTGCTCGCTCAGCTGCGGTACGCAAACGGCGCAAAGCCCGCATGTTATTCCTCAAGTTTTTCTTGTATTTTCTTTCAAATTCCTTCGCTAGATGATCCACTAGTCTTGAATCAAAATCTTCACCGCCTAGGTGAGTGTCT
The DNA here is from genome assembly GCA_963978835.1 of Tenthredo scrophulariae. Lineage (NCBI taxonomy): Eukaryota > Metazoa > Arthropoda > Insecta > Hymenoptera > Tenthredinidae > Tenthredo > Tenthredo scrophulariae. The sequence goes on from OZ022227.1 coordinate 13,790,907, forward strand.
CCGGCTGTTGACTTCACCTCAAACAGTGATCCCTCGTCAATAGAGAGGATAGATACATCGAAGGTTCCTCCACCGAGATCGAAAATGAGGACATTTCGTTCTCCCTTAAGATTCTTATCCAAACCATAAGCCAGGGCTGCAGCTGTTGGCTCGTTGATAATCCTGAGGACGTTTATCCCGGCTATAGCGCCAGCATCTTTGGTCGCTTGCCTCTGAGAATCATTGAAATAGGCCGGGACAGTGATGACAGCGTCCTTGATCTTCTGGCCGAGAAAAGCCTCAGCTGTTTCCTTCATTTTTGTCAAAACCATGGAGCTAATCTCCTCCGGATTAAAGCGCTTGGTAACCCCTTCGTATTCTACTTGGATCTTAGGCTTACCTGCCTCTTCGACAACACGAAATGGCCAGTGTTTCATATCCTCTTGTATCTTTGAGTCGTCAAAACGACGACCGATCAAACGCTTAGCATCGAAAACAGTGTTTGCTGGGTTTAAGGCGACCTGGTTTTTTGCCGCATCTCCAATGAGACGTTCTGTGTCTGTGAAAGCCACATAGCTTGGGGTTGTTCGATTACCTTGATCGTTGGCGATGATCTCTACCTTTCCTTGTTGCCAAACTCCGACACAGGAGTATGTGGTTCCCAGATCAATTCCAATTGCAGGCATTTTTATGTATATTCACGATATTTGACTCAGTACTTTGGTATTTCAATTTGAATTGTGATATAAACTTGTTGACTTTGGTTATTTCTCAGTTATTTACTTCTGAAACTTCACTTCAGTTGCTCACTCGATTCGTATCTGAAGAATACTGACGGACTGCGGCAACGTCGTAGTTTATATACGATACGGACGAATTCTAGTTACCGCGAGAATATTCTGTCAAATAAGCCGCAGCGCACTTGCATCCTATTGGCTGTTGTCATGGATACGGCGTCGAAACTTCCAGCAACCCTGACCAAGGGCAACATCAATATGCTGTACGCAGTTGACGTTGCTGCCTGTTATTAATCTCTGAACTGGATCCTGCATCCACTGCGTATAAATTCTGCGCTCATATGACGTCGTTTAGCAAAATTGTAGGGATCCGATAATTTTTGAAGAGAATAGCGAGGTTCTAATGTTCATGTGACAGCCATGCTTATCGTTTCATCTTTGTCTATCTCACTGAAACTATACGCCCCGCGCGTTGGTAAAATTTTTATTCAATAGAAAAACATGTGTGTTTTTGATAATATAAGAGAATGAGTGTTAATCTTGTACAATAAACTACGGTTCTTATACTTTTTCAAATGTTTATCTACTCGAAGATATTGTCAGTATCTGGTAAAGTTTACGGGAATGGAAAACAAGTGAAGAGCAAGCGAGAAAGAATGTATTTCTACATTCCAGAACTTATACATCATATACTTTTCGCATATATTAAAGACTATAGTTTCTATGTAGTAATTTAATAGATTGTATGATTGTCTATAACTAATAGTGGAACTAGGAGTACAGTGCGTTACTTGATCATTTTCAGGTTAGTTCTTGAAAGTTCTGAAACCCGTATAAATTCAGCATTAGAAAAATCTAGAAAACACTAGTTGAGCTACTCAATATAATAGATCATTTCTCAGTTAGGACTTATTTTTATTCACTTAAATTCATAGTCACAATAACCTAATATTTCAGTTAGGCATAATTATGGAGCCAAATGTGGAAATTGTACATGATGAGAAATTATCTATTGGGGAGGGACCTCACTGGGATCAAGAAGCTCAAGTACTTTATTATGTCGATATACCTGAATCCATAGTATTCAAGTACGATCCAAGCTCCAAAATAATCACTCGGGTCATTGTGGGTAGGTAAATATGAATGAATAATTTATTAAGAAATTGTGTCATTGCCAATCAATATTCATCCCCATTATTGAAGATAAACAGGATAAATCACCCGTCGGCTTTGTCATACCTATAGCAGAGACCAAAGATAAATTTGTTATCGGGTATGGCAAGAAGCTGGCTGTTTTAACTTGGGATGGTGTCAGCACAGATCCAACCAGTCTTGAAATTCTTGTTGATGTAGATCCGGGGACTGAGAATCGATTCAATGATGGCAAAGCTGACCCTAGAGGTATCCGATATTTGTCTGGTATTTTTACTTTTGGTATTATTCTCTGATTTACACTAAATTCTCTGTAAAATGAGTCTTAGATCAGAACAATCCATGGAAATGCAGCTAAGTTGTGCGCGGCTGAAGAAAAAGTCGTAACGTTTACATGCTTTCAGCATAGGAAACCTTAAAAAGAACAGCGCGAGTACTTAGAATTGGAATTAAGAGCTAAAAATTGGACAGGATTCCTTTTTCAACGTGTACCACAAGATTTTCAAGTGGGAGTTGAAAAAAAAAATAGTCGTTTCAAAAAGAGCACCCTAATACTTATAATGATTATGCAAATTGTTCGAATCAAAAATTTCAGGATGCCTGTGGGCTGGGACAATGTTTTCTAAATATAAGCCAGGGGATCCTGAATTGAGAAACGCATCATTATATTCCTTGAATTCGAATGGAAAGTCTGTAAAAGTTCATCTTAGTGATGTGGGAATAAGTAATGGACTGGCATGGTCCTCTGATCATAAAACTTTTTATTACGTGGATACTTTTAATCAGGCAATTGATGCATTTGATTATGATATTGACAATGGAGAGCTCAGTAAGTATCGAGTTATATGATTCGGTCAATATTCTCATTATTGAATGTTTGATATTTGAAATATTCTATATGATTCTATTTAAAGCTAACTCCACAATAATATTGTATAGATTTTAATCATCTCTGTTATAAATAAGCAAGCGAGGGCTCATAGGTGTGTATAAATGTTACAGAAAATCGGCGTACAGTTTTTCATACAGTTAAAAATAACGTCAAAGGAGAACCTGATGGAATGGCTATAGATATCGAAGACAAATTATGGCTTGCCACATATGGAGGTAATGCGATTCATCGAGTTGATCCTAAAACTGGTTCGCTTCTCCAATCAATTACACTTCCTGCGTTGAAGGTAGGATTCATATTCTCTCCAGAAAAAAAAAAAAAAAAAAACTTCTGTCTATAAATGATGAAAAATCATATGTAGTTGTAAAATAAAACAATGACATACACATGAATTTTGGATATACATTTTTCAGCCAATCTTTCTTGTTTCAGATAACTTCTGCAGCATGGGGTGGACGGAATTTAGATGAACTATATGTGACTAGTGCTAGCATAGATGATACAGAAGAGAATCGCTACTCAGGACGCTTGTTTAAAATCATAGGGCTTGGTACATCTGGGCTCCCGGGTGTGCCGGTGAAATTGTAGGGATATTTTCGTATTTTATAGCTCAATGAATATTCTCGGAGTTATGAAATATACTTTATGAGTATATTTCAATACCCAATATATACTGGTTTATGAAACTATTCTTTAATAAAGACATTTCATTGCTTTAAATCTATATCTCACCTACCCGAAATCCTTGACAAGAATATTAGCTGAGAACTCATTCTTAGAAAGTGCATTTACACTCACAAACTTCTTAAGGCTATCATCGATTTGCATCAGATGAAATTCACCAATCAAGACAGACTTCCAACATGAGCAGGAAGTTACATCAATAGAGGATTGCTAAAAATTCATTAAACGCAATTAAACGCGCGTTCGATTGTAGACGATACAACAGATTTCGTATATTTCAATTTTGTACGGGAACGGGAACGGGAACGTATGCGTCTATTACAGCGGAACAAAGCTCGTTGGAAAATTTCGTTATAATCTGAAGACTTCTCATCGTAAAAAGCATCTGCTCCTTTCTAATGTACGCATTCCATGAAATTAATTTTTCATAAAGGCAAAATTTATACTGCTGATGATTGCAGAATGTTATGACATAGTTAACCAACATTAGATCGATACCTGATCTGTAGCTTGAGATAATTCATTACCAATAAGATAAACATATTTGATAATCCCAGCATTGCGTTTAACCAATTACTATATCTAATCAACTGGCCCATGGCGAGGTAGTATATGGGGAATTCCACGCCAAATCGACTTGGGTCTGACCCTCGACCCCTTGGGTTTGGTCCGTAATTTTTCATATGGTTGTTCTATCTTTCGAAAGCATGCTGAATTTTTTTCAGATTCTTATTATCAAATTTGTTCAATTCGAAAAATAAAATCACTTAAGAAAAAAATCACATCGGACACTTTTTAAAAATCTGAGAAAATTCTCAAAAATCCTGCGTCTGATACAAAGAATTCTGATGTGCGGACGAGAGTAGGCAGACGTTCGCTTCTATCTGTAATTTGCGATTTTCTAGTCTTTCAGAACTATGGGAGCTAGATATCTGCTATGAATCAACCCACAGATCAAATATTTAAATCTAAAGGGTACATGAGTTAGATCTTGCCATTGGCCACCTCATGACAATATTTGAACACAAGACAAAGTCTGAGTTCCAATTCTGGTTTTTATTTACTTGTCATATAGCGCTGGTTATTGTATCTCTCAGGCAACTTTCTCTTCCAGCTAATCCTCTGTTTGGTCTTCCAACTGCCAATCAGAACTCCGAGTAAGAGATTTGACGGGAGGGAGAACAATCTAGGTATTAAGCTACACTCGCTTGGTAATCCTAATATTGTACATTGAACTCTGTCTGTTAATTGAAACTTATGAGTTAACTTCCAGTTCAATTCTAATTTTAGATGCGTTGTTGCTAAAATTTTCAGTATAGTATATGTCTTCCCATCTGATACAAAAATAGTTATTTAATTATTGTCAACTGGTGTTGGGCTGTTCGGTATGTATACATATTGTCAGTGATGAACTTTTAATCATACAGAATAATAGTTTCATGTTAAACATTTGATATTTGTTCATGTGAGAACTCAGTGATGATGTGATATGATTCCGAGAGTAGGATAGCGCAATCATATTAAGTTCAGTCAACCATAATGGTCCTATGATTGATGATTAGATAAAAGAGCACTCCAAGATTTATTCACTCTGTCAGTAAACGTTGGACTCAATCATTTCCTGTCGACCAAAATGGGTTTTAATGTGGAAATTATACATGACGAGAAATTGATTCTTGGCGAGGGGCCTCATTGGGATCACGAAGCTCAAGTACTTTATTATGTTGATATAGATGGGTGTACCGTCTTCAAGTATGTCCCAAGCACCAAAAAAGTTACTCGAGTCCTTGTGGGCAAGTAAATAAAAATTCATCCAATTAAAATTGGATCTGATATACTTCTGAATAACATTTGTTTACATGCCTGCAGATAAGGACAAAAAATTACGTGTCGGTTTTGTGATACCTGTAGCTGGGACCAAAGACAAATTTATTATTGGATATGGTAAGAACCTCGCTGTACTGACTTGGGATGGTATTAGCACAGCACCAGACAGAATTGAAATTCTCGTTGATGTGGATACAAGGACTGAAAATCGATTCAATGATGGCAAAGCTGATCCTCGAGGTATCTAGTAATACATCTCTGGCATTATTATGTAATTTGAAGATTATATGAATGGATAAAAGTCATATCAGTACAAGATCTTAGCTACTATATTTTCTGCATTTGCGTTATCTAATGATAAAACAATTAGATTGTACGATAATTGGAGTCTTGATCGATTTCTAGTGGCATTGTGTACGCAAATGTATTGGTATTTGAGCGATAAGGTCAAATTTTGCACATGCCCTGTATGTGATATGATAGTTAAATAAAATTCCAGGTCGTTTGTGGGCTGGGACAATGATATCTGACTATCATCCAGGTGATCCTGAATTAAGAAATGGAACGCTATATTCTTTGAATGAACATGAAAAATCTGTCAAAGCTCATGTTACTGATGTAGGAATCAGTAATGGACTTGCATGGTCCTCTGATAACAAAACTTTCTATTACGTGGATACTTTTAATAAGGCAATTGATGCATTTGATTATGATATTGATAGTGGAGAACTAAGTGAGTATTCAGTTATCTGCGTTAAACATTCTAAATATCGTGTGTGTCTATTATATAAAAAAGCGTCCATCTTCAAGTGTATATAAATCTGAATCACCTGTACCATAAAAAAGCAACTGACGGTTTACAGATGAGCATAAATTTTACAGACAATCGCCGGACAGTCTTTGATACAATTAAAAATAACGTCGAAGGAGGACCTGATGGAATGGCTATAGATATAGAAGATAAATTATGGCTTGCCACATTTGGAGGAAGTGCGATTCATCGGATCGATCCTAAAACTGGTTCCCTCCTCCAATCTATCAGACTTCCTGCATCAAAGGTACGATTGATATTCTTTCTAGAATGAAAACTAAGTTCTAAGAAATCATTTTCTTATGAGATGAAACAAAAATATTCATATAAATCTTAGTATACACAGTACTATTGAAGATAAATGTTGCTTCGCTGTTTTCGAGGAGAATGTTTCATTTAAACATTCGCAATGAACCCTTTCGTTTCAGATAACTTCGGCAGCTTGGGGCGGACCAAATTTGGATGAATTGTATGTGACTAGTGCCAGCATAGCTGAGGCGGCGGAGAATCGTTACTCAGGACGCTTATTCAAAATCACAGGACTTGGTACATCTGGTCTCCCAGGTGTGCCAGTCAAACTGTGAAGATTTTATGGAATCGTACAGCTCAATGAATATTCTACGATTTCTAGACTTGATAATCGGCGTATTGAAATCTATATTTTTATCTGATATATGGAACATATTTTGAGGGAATATTTGGATACCGAAGATTTCTAGATTTGTAAAATTATTGTTGTAATAAAAAATCATAGTTTATGGCATTGAATCTAAATCCCATTCTCTCGTAGTGCTTAATAAGAATATGAAACTCAAAATGAAGCTTATGATCATGAATTCAAGCTGAGAAGCATTTATGTCTTTGAGCCTAGTAACATTTGGGTTCTCTCGGATTATTTCCTAATGATGGCATAATTCATTGTTTAGAATTTTCGAATGTCATGACGTTGAGTATTTTCAGTACAAAATATAGACTTCGCACATCACAGTTTGCCCTTATGCAATATGATAATGAAATAGCCAATTGATATCTGCAAGTATTTCAAAGTATTTGCTTGCTATTGCGCAATTATTCGCTCAGAGATATTTACGACATTTTAAATTTGAGATACCCTTGGTACCGCATTAAATTGTATAACATATCTAATCAACTTGCTGATAGTGAGGTATGTTAAATATATATATATATACTCTTGTGTCCAAGCTTCATTTTATATTGTCTTTCCCATATTGGATCACGAACCAATATCTCAAAGTTCGAAACAGCTTTGAAATTATAAAATGGCTCCAAAGGTAGAAATTATTCTTGATGAAAAATTAACGCTTGGTGAGGGACCTCACTGGGATCACGAAGCTAAAGTACTTTATTTTCTGGACATTTTTGAATCTACTGTTCTTAAATATGATCCAAGTACTACAAAGGTGACCCGTGTTATCGTGGGTACGTTTTTGAAATTTTTCTTATAATCATAGACCTTGAAGCTACAAAAATCCAGAAAATAAATTCTCTTCATTTATCATCGAAACCCTGTCTCTCTTCTAGATAAGAAGAACAAGACATTTGTGACTTGGGTGATACCTATCGCAGGCTCCCCTGACAAATTTATCATTTCGTATGGCAACAAAAATGCTATTTTGACCTGGGATGGTGTCAGTACAGACCCAACGAACCTAGAGATTATCAACGAGGTGGAGCATGGAACTGGCAACCGGTTCAACGATGGCAAGGCTGATCCTAGTGGTACAGTATAATTATATACGGAACAGGGAATAATATTCCAGACTTGCAAGCAATGTAGCAATCATTGATTTGTGTGATAACACAGTTAAGGTCGGTTCAGACCAGGCGGAACCTACCGGAACGGAAGAGAACGGAAGAGAATGGAACAGAAGTGATCGGAAGCGTGTGGAAGTTCGTGGAAGCAATCAGAAGTTTTCAATCGTACGCGTTAGGGGCGAAAGATATTCATTTAGTCAATAGAAAAGCAGTCAGTTTTGTAGTATATACGATAAATGACGAAAATGAATATCGTTTGCCCCTGACGCGTACAAATGAAAACTTCTCATTGCTTCCAAGGGCTTCCACACGCTTCCGATCACTTCTGTTCCGTTCGCTTCCGTTCTCTTCCGTTCCGGTAGGTTCCACCTGGTCTGAACAGACCTTTATAATCACACTAGTTCACATGTTGCAATAATTTTTGACTCTGAACGTTGTAATAATAATTTAATCTGCGAAATTTCAGGGCGCTTGTGGGGAGGGACAATGGCGGAATTCGTACCAGGTCAACCTGAACTACGAAAGGGAAGATTTTATAGTTTGAACAATGACGGCAAGTCTGTAAAACATCATTTCGGAGGCGTTGGAATCAGCAATGGTCTAGCATGGTCCGCTGATCACAAGATTTTCTATTATATAGATAGTTACAATAGAACTGTCGATGCATTTGATTTTGATATTGATAGTGCAGTTATAAGTGAGTACTTGAAATTATCGTTTTCATATACTACTATTAAATATTTCCACATTTTCAAAACTGAATTAAGCAACAATACTGATGAATCATGCTACATTGATGCGTATAACAGGGTGTGAGTTACAGAATTAACATTTTTGCAATATTCTAGCAAATCGCCGAGTAGTTTTTGATGTGAAGAAGAACAACATAGCAGGGTTACCTGACGGAATGACCATAGATAAGGATGACAAATTATGGGTGGCTGTATATGGTTCGAGTTCTGTGTTTCAAGTGGATCCTAAGACTGGCAGTCTTCTCCAAACAATCAAACTTCCAGTACCAGACGTATGAAGCTGATTCCATATATACTAATCATTTTTGTAGCTAGAAATTATTATGGAATCGACCAGATTGGAATAATTAAAATTACTATGAGACTATGTAAATCCTATAATAGTCACAGATTCTGGCAACCTATTTGTTTTTTTTTTTTCAGATCACTTCGTGCACGTGGGGTGGACCAAACTTAGATGAATTGTATGTGACTTGTGCCAGTGCTTATGATGAAGAAGAATTCCGCTACGCCGGACGTTTGTTCAAAGTAACAGGACTCGGAACATCAGGGCTCCCAGGCGTAGCAGTCAAATTATAAATTTCTATATCACTCATGTAATTTTAACAGTGGGTTTTGAATATATGTCCATGAATTAGTGAAGCCTGTAAAACACCTATTCTTATCTAAGTGGTATCAAACACGTCTCAACATATATAATGCGCGTGGTTAGATGAAATTGATTTATAGAAGATGCAGAGCTTTTTGCCACCCTAAATAATGATATGGTATCACTATTTAATAAGGAATATTTTAATTCTGTACTATAACATATGAATATGGTTTTTATACTTTTAAATGATCTAATTCAGTTCCTTGAATACAGGAATATCTTTAGCATTTGCAGGACTCGGTATAGTTTCATTGGGTCAACATAATCAATGAAATAAAAATTTCAAGATCCTGGGACCATCTATCATACTCTGCAAAAGTTAAATGTACTTTAAAAGCAAGTACACTGATACAATTCTTTCAGCAATGTTGTTAAAATTTTCTTTACTGTTTTCATAAAATATGCGATCACTTCGGAAGTGATCATGATTTATACTTCGTGCTCGTGGTGGGGAAAGTGATATGATCGAAAGAACAACTATCATGTGATCATGATCACTTTGATCAGTGATCACACAGTCAAAAAAATACACCTAATGTGATCAATGACCTTTAATCTATAACAAATAATATCATTAAACGAGGTATATATGATATCCAACAGCTTTGTTTAGTTAAAAACTCTGAAAGTATTATAGCATTTGTATCAAGTTTGCTCAACTCATATCAGTCTTATCATGACTGTACAAATTATAGAGAACTTTAAAACTCCCTCCTCTATACAATTTGTTTGCTCAGTCAGTTCACGCCGAACTTAATCAACTCTAGTCGTTCAGAATGGCTCCCAATGTAGAGATCGTACATGATGAGAGATTGGCTCTTGGCGAGGGGCCTCATTGGGATCATGAAGCTCAAGTTCTCTATTATGTTAATATAGTTGATTCTACCGTCTTGAAATATGTTCCAAGCACTAAAAAAATTACTCGAGTTGTTGTGGGTAAGTGAATAGAAATTCATTTATCGTAATGAATATATGGCTGCAGAATTTAGGTACATCATACGTTGAGTGAATATTACTTCTAATTAATATTTATTTATATGCTTTCAGATAAACGGGATAAGACCTCTATTGGCTTTGTGATACCTGTCGCAGGTACCAAAGATAAATTCGTAATCGGGTATGGCAAGAAACTTGCTGTTCTGACTTGGGATGGCATCAGCACGGATCCAACCAGCGTTGAAATTCTTGTTGATGTAGATCCAGGGATTGAAACTCGATTTAATGATGGCAAGGCTGATCCTCGAGGTACTATTTAAGATTTATATAGTATTTTTATTTATTACATCACTGTCTCGTAGAAATATTATACGAGTGAATAGAATTCATTTTGGGACAAGGTGTTATCCACTTTGTGATAGTATAAGCTCTATTTAATGTAAGCCCACTAACTGGTTCAATAGTTCAATTGAAACGTAACTGAAGTTTAATGGCTTTTATTCTAGAATATTTGCGGAGTTTTATGGAAATGCATATAATGATAAAATACAGTTATTTGGTAATAATGGTCACAAGAATATGTTTCATTCCACCATGTTTTCCAATAATTTCACATCATATTTTATTTTTTTAATGTTTGAGCATAGTCAGTTATCTTCCCTAATTTTATTTCGTTTACACATAATGTACCGGCAGTATTCGTGGATGCGGGTCACTTGTTGAATGTATCTATGTTCAATTCATTGTGAATTTATTGTCAAGCATCAACGAGTGACCCGCATCCACGAATACTCCCTGTATGTAATTTGCCTGAAAAAATTCCAGGTCGCATATGGGCTGGAACTATGCTTTCTACAACGGAACTTGACGATGATCAAGTGAGAAAAGGATCGTTATATTCTTTGAATGCACATGAAAAGTCTATTGAGGCTCATTTCACTGATGTGGGAATCAGCAACGGCCTTGCTTGGTCCTCTGATTACAAAAGCTTCTATTACATAGATAGCTTCAATTGGGCAGTTCTTGGATTTGATTATGATATCGATAGTGGAAAAATAGGTGAGTATCCGGCCAGGTGTATAATCGACATTATCGCTATTATATGAAGCGTTACTACAGCTTCAATTCTTTTCATCATTTTAGTGAGAAACACGTTTCTGTGATGCTAATTTACTAATTCTGAAATAAGATTAATTGTAACAATATCATCTCTTTTATAAATCAATAGATAATGTTTATAGATGAATATAAATATTACAGCGAACCGGCGAACTATTTTTGATCTTAAGAAGAATAATATAGAAGGATTGCCCGATGGAATGACCATAGATAGAGAAGACAAATTATGGTTTGCCGCATTTCGAGGAAATGCAATTCATCGTGTTGATCCTAAAACTGGTTCCCTCATGCAGTCGGTCAAACTTCCTGCATCTCAGGTACAAATCTATTTCTATAAAAAATGAAACTTAATTATTTTTGGCTTCTCAATTGCGTATAAATCTCATTCTCGTAAGTGGAACTAACGATTGCCCACGAATTTACAAATAGATACTGAAATTAAAGAACAACCCTGTTATACATTCATTCAAAAAAGCATGTTTTATTTACCCATTTGGAATCACAATTTTCATTCAACATTTTCATTTCAGATAACTTCAGCGGCATGGGGTGGACCAAATTTAGATGAATTGTATGTCACTAGTGCTAGCATAACTGAGACAGTGGAGAATCCTCATTCAGGATGTTTGTTTAAAATTACGGGACTTGGTACGTCTGGACTTCCAGGTGTGCCAGCTGTATTGTAAAGATTTTATGAAAATTCACAGCCTAATGAATATTTACTATAAACATGGTGATTGGTGTTGATTATTCAGTTGACAAATTTTTATTTCATGTATGATTAATACATTTTTTTTCGCATGCCAGAGACCAAATGTCATCTTTTTGTATCTGTTGAAGTAATAATGATTGTAAGAAAATATTACTACAAGCTGTTCAATCTAAAATTCCTCATCGATTCTTCTACCCCTTATCCTTGATGAAAGTTTATGACACTGTGCTTGTATGTTGTCAGCTTTTCTCCGTTCTCAATCAATGCTAGCGCTCCTTGCTCATTTCCACCTGCGTCCCCTTCCATGCAATTGAATACCGACAGATCCAAGATTTGGTTTGTCAGTGTGCAGAGATCACTTGATGCCTACAACATCATATGTAGTGAAAATTTCTCATTAGATGTAACAACTCGTACAACAGTTAATTTCGTGCAACAAATCGATGGCTCAGTCGAATAACGCAGTATCTCGCGACCCATTCCGAAACCGCCCTGTAGTTATACGGCAAGTCTATAGCGCTACAGAGCGATTTCGGAGTGACTCGCGAGATACTGTGTTATTCGACTGAGCTATCGAAATGTTGCATTAAGAAATACTATGAACTTCTGTTTCATAACTCTTCAATTTCATGGATTGTCTGCTATTTCAATTATATCTCTATATTCATACATAGTAACGTAATTATTCCGCTGATGCCAAAATTTGTGTTACGGTAAGTATAGTTTTCTACGGTAAGATGAGAAATAGTCATCGAACTTCTGTCAACTAGTATAGAGGGGTTGGGTATGTAAGCCCACTATGATCAATAGTCTTTAAATTGTCAGAAATAATATTTTTATGCTATAAACAATTTTGATATTTGTTCATTCCAAAAATAGGTAATACTGTGATACGATTCGGAAAGTGGAATAGCGATCATATCGAGTTTGGTCGTATACTTAAATCTTATCATTAATTTGTCGATTATAGGCCACTTCAAAAATCTTTTTATACCCAATTTGTCCACGTAGTCAGTCATCCAAAATGATTCCCAACGTAGAGATCTTTCTTTCTTTCTTTCTTTTTTCTTCTTGGTTATCTAGCCCTTATGGCGCTATGTACCACAACGTAGAGATCATACATGACGAGAAATTAATTCTTGGCGAGGGGCCTCATTGGGATCACAAAGCTCAAGCACTTTATTACGTTGATATATCTGCATGTACCGTCTTCAAGTATGTCCCGAGCACAAAAAAAATTACTCGAGTTCTTGTGGGTGCGTAAATAAAAATTCATTCATGTATAAAATTTCGTTTTCTTCTGATTGACATTTATTTATATACTTGCAGATAAAGCTGAAAACACACCAGCTTTGTGATACCTGTAGCAGGGACCAAAGACAAATTCGTTATTGGGTATGGCAGGAAATTTGCTGTGCTGACTTGGGATGGCGAAAGTATAGAACCAACCAGCGTTGAGGTTCTTGTCGATGCGGAACCAGGGACTGAGAATTATTTAAACGATGGCAAAGCTGATGCTCAAGGTAACTAGTATTTAAGTAATATTTTCATCTTTGACATTACTCGTTAATTTGAAAATCATATCAGTGAACAGAATTCATGTCAGTGCAAGGTATTAGCTAGCACATCTCATCTTTATATATTTCATGTTTTCTTTCATCTTGATTAATTTTATTTGGCTTATTTGGTATTGCATGTGATATTCCTGGAAAATTTCAGGACGTGTATGGGCTAGGACTATGTATTCTAAATTAGAACTTGGTGGTCCTGAATTGAGATACGGATCGTTATTTTCTTTGAATGCACACGAAAAGTCTGTCGAGGCTCATTTCAATAATGTGGGGATCAGCAACGGGCTTACTTGGTCCTCTGATCAGAAATCGTTCTATTACATAGATAGCTATAATCGGGCAATTGATGGATTCGATTATGATATCGTTACTGGAAAGTTAAGTAGGTATTCAAATAGGTGTTTGATTAACACTTTTACTCTTTCATAGCATTGCTCAAGCCCCTAATTCTTGTCATTATTGTAGCAAAAAATAAGTAAGTTTCTGTAATGGTAATTTACCAATTGTGACATAAGAATGATTAAACATTATCTCTTTTATAAATCAATAGATAATGGTTATAAATGAATGTCAATATTACAGCCGGCGAACAGTTCTTGATCTTAAGAAGAATAATTTAGAGGGACTACCTGACGAAATGACCATCGATAAAGAAGATAAATTATGGTTTGCTGCATTTCGAGGAAATGCAATTCATCGTGTTGATCCTAAAACTGGATCTCTTATGCAATCGGTCAAACTACCGGCATCCCAGGTATGAATCTGATTATCTACAAGGAACGAAACTTTGGACTAAAAAGACCTAATTTAAATAGGGTGAAACCTTCCTGACCTTGAGTGAAAAGAACTCAAGCCCAGAAATCTCGAAACTGATACTATAATTGAAGAAGAACGCTGTATATTTATAAATCGAAACTATGATTTAATCAACCATTTGGAACCACTATTTCTAGCCAACACTTTCGTTTCAGATAACTTCAGTCGCATGGGGCGGACCAAATTTGGATGAATTGTATGTTACTAGTGCGAGCGAATTTGAGACAGAGGAGAATCGTTACTCAGGACGCTTGTATAAAGTCACAAGACTCGGTACATCGGGACTTCCAGGTGTGCCGGCCAAATTGTAAAGATTTTATGGAATTTTTAAGCCTAATGGATATTCGATGATCCATGAACATTTGATATAATGGGTGTTGATTACTATTGGTTCACAAATTTCTATTAACTTCTTCTTTCGTGGGTCAGAGAATGTCATCTGCTTATCCGTTGTGTATAATGTATAGCGATTGTAGAAAAATAATATTAAAATTCGTTCAATCCTAAGTTCGGCATTAATTCTCTACCCCTATAAATCCTTGATGAAAAGATAGGAGCTTGACACTAAATCTGTGTGTATTATGTCAGTGATTTCTCCTCTGTCTTAAGTGAGTAGTAGTAGACCTTGCTCATCCCTACCTTTTTCCCTTTCACCTGAATACGAACAAATCTGATGTCTGCCTTGTCAGAAACATTTGAGCAAAGTTCGGAACAAGGAATATAAAAGTTTGGAACAAGAAAAAGCATATCTCAATGGGGCTGAGAGTGGAAAGGACGTAATCCCAACGTAGAAAGATATAAATTTGCAGATTGGGTTGATCCTGTGTAAGTATTTTACTGTCTTTTTTTTTATATATCTTTCTAATTATCTATAGATCTGCACTTATAAGTGCCAAATGTTATGATTTATCTTCGCAACTATAGGCACGTAGACTTCACAGATATCGATAACCATAATGGCAATATAAAAATTAGGCAATGTATTATTGGTTTCGAAATAACAACTAATCTGCTTTGTACACAACTCAATGATAATACCAAATTTAATCTCAACATATCAAAATGATTGAGTACAGAGACTTTTTGGTAATTTTGTGGTGCAACTCTATACTCTTATCTTAACACGTGATAGATAAAAAAATCCTACCCAATCATGACCATGTTCATATTATTTGAAATGTTGCACCAAATTATTATATGAACGAATATCGTCATGTGATACAAGATACGAAACTAATCACCTACCAAATATTAAGATGTATATAAAAATCTAATTGTACCAACAGATTTACAGTGTTTCGTTCAACTCTGAAACGAGATTTTCTCTCACCACTTAAAATATTTTCACTAACTCAAGATGGCTCCTAAAGTTGAAATCATTCACGATGAGAAGTTGAGTCTTGGTGAGGGACCCCACTGGGATCACGAAGCAAAAGCACTTTACTACGTTGACATTCTTGAGTCTGCCGTTTTCAAATATGACCCTAGTACAAAGAAGATAACCCGTGTTATCGTAGGTGCGTAAATGCGTTTTTCCTAATGCCAAACATCAAAGTCTTAGAAACTCTGTCATTCATATTTTGTTCATTTCTAATCAAAGCTCTCTTCGTATTTTTTGCAGACAAGAAGAACAAGACACCTGTAGGCTGGGTCATACCTGTAGCAGGTTCTAAAGATAAATTTGCAATCGCATATGGTAGGAACATTGCTGTTTTAACTTGGGATGGCGTCAGCACGGAGCCCACGAACCTCAAGATTATCATTGAGGTGGACCATGGAACCGAGCACCGATTCAACGATGGAAAAGCTGATCCCAAAGGTAAAAGATAATTATGCATGACTGTGGATAATACTGAATCTTTTGTGCAATTACAAATGTCATCAAATGAGTTTGCATGTTATGTCCTTGCCATTGTTGGTGACCTTTTGTTTTATTCCATCTGCAATATTCTGGTAATAGCTGCCACTCAACTTCATTTGCCAATCCCTACCCGTGATAGATATTATAGTTGGATTCAAACTTGGACAACACAATGCTAGAGTTTCATTTTTTAAATTTCAGGACGCTTGTGGTCAGGGACAATTACCGAATTTGATCCAGATTTACCTGAACAAAGAAATGGAACACTGTACAGTGTAAACAATGATGGAAAGACTGCCCGAGCTCATTTTGGTAATGTTGGAATTAGCAACGGCCTGGCATGGCCTGCTGATCGCAAAGTGTTGTATTATATTGATAGTTACAACCGCGCTGTATGGGGATTCGATTATGATATTGATAGTGGAGATATATGTAAGTATCATCTGTATCATCTGTATTTAATATTTACATTTTCGCATGGGAATTACTAATAATATTTTAGATTTCCTGAGAATGCTATTCAGAAGCTGTGTTTACAGTTTATTCCATTTCATTCAATGCAACGAGGCGCAAATTACAAAATCAATATTATCACTATCAGACAACAAATGAAAACTACAATTGACTAACGATTATAAATTTTCCAGCAAACCAGCGAGTGATTTTTGACGTGCTGAAGCATGACATCAATGGATTACCCGATGGAATGACCATAGACAAGGATGACAAATTATGGATAGCCATGTATGGTGCTGGTGGGGTGTATCAAGTTGATCCCAAAACTGGTGCTCTTCTCCAATCAGTAAAAATTCCTGTACCATATGTATGTATAGCCACATCCTCTCAACGGAAAGCTTTTTTCAAAACTTCCAACTATTGAGAAATTCGACTTTGAAAAAATTATATTAATCGATTAAAAAAGTCAATTTCAGCTATACGCGATTAAATACAGGTTCCGAACAAATACTATATTAGTATCTCATTGAATAATCCTTGTGCTTTCCAGACCACGTCATGCGTATGGGGTGGACCAAATCTTGATGAATTATATGTGACCAGTGGCAGTGCATGGGACAAAGAGGGACACCCTAATGCTGGACGTGTGTTCAGAGTAATGGGACTTGGAACATCCGGACTCCCGAGTGCGGCTGCCAAACTATAATAATCTCATGTTCTATTGAATATTGAAAGTATTTTTCACTCCGTATAAATAACTCATCACCTAAAGGAGACATGAAGTACTGACTCTTGTCTGTGTAGAATACATTTGAATATGTTATACAATATCCATTGGATACTACTAATTTCACAGATTTTTTGCTGTTCAAATTCATGTTACATTTATTTATAAGTGGATCCTACAGAATATATGTAAAATATATAATTTAATAATATATTCTACAATAGTTTTAACAAACTTTAGACGCACTTTAATGTCCAAAGTCTTTTTGGAATTATTCGACGCAACATACGGAACGGTTGATGTTGTTAAAATATTAATGAATATAGGTGGATTTCGCGATTACTTATAGACTTTAATATCTGTTTACTGATATAATAAAGTATTCTACAATTTGATAAACAATCACAATGTCTATATAACTATTCCGATATTTCTGAAACAATAAGCGTGTTCATATTTTTATTGTCAACCGATTTCTGATAAAAAGGATGATAACATCCCTTCAACATCATTGATTATTCATAATACAATTCCTTGAATTATTTAGACCCTTTCATAGCTTTACAAATAATATTCAGAAATCGGTGAGCCAGTTTTTCGAATTCAAAATTCCCACAATTCGGACGATTCGAGTATGATCGATATTCGATTTCGACATCAAACATCGTAAAGTATCGTAAGTGTGATTTGTGTTATGACAGGAAAGATTCGCAAGGTGTTAATGAATCAGTGTATAACGGTTATTCTTGTCAGTAAATAGTTTTTATTCATTAAATATTGATACCGAATTACAATATGACCAGTATAACAATATCCGCGGTCCGTCCGCGAACGAGTATTTTAGATAAATCATTGAGCAAAGGAAAAAGTGAGGTTAGCTTGAGCTGTTACGCTCTATTATTCTCGGAGCTTGTACAATATTGTCAAAATCGAGTTTACACCGTACCTGAATTACAAAACAAGTAAATATCCCATTTTCTAGCCCAATTATTTCGTTATTTTTGATCACACATAATAATTCAAATTTGACAATAAACACAACACAAAGAAACCTCGCTTAGCATTACTTCCAATGTTGATCATAATTTTCTAACCATTCTTACCCCATATATTGATATTTTAGATTAGCTGAAATGGGTGCAGAAGTAGGTCACAGAATGACCGACCTTCTCGTAATGCGAGAGAAAAGCGGCAAACGTGAGATAAAACTGTTAAGCGTTCTTCTCTTCATTAAAAGTACCGTCTGGAAATCACTTTTTGGTCGCGAAGCTGACAAATTGGAACATGCCAATGATGACGACCGGACATATTACATTATAGAAAAGGAAGCACTAGTCAACAAGTTTGTTTCAGTTCCAAAAGACAAGGGAAGTTTAAATTGCGCTTCATTTACCGCTGGTATTGTTGAAGCAGTTCTCTCCGACTGTGGCTTTGTAAGTATGTTTTTAATCAATAAATAAATCTAATTATCAACACCCTGGTTTTGCGAATGTGTACTAAAACTCAAACTGTTACCGAACTCATAAGACTCTGCAACAAATTTAAAGAAATGCTTGGAATAGAATGCATTTGTTCGTTCGAATTACAAGCACAACTTGCATGTAAAGGGATATTGATTTTATTGCATATTTTAAACAGTCCACAATGTAACTTGATGTGGATATATGTTTCGTATTAAACATATGGCTAATATGACCTGAATTCTTTGAAGCGTTTGGAGTATTAGAACAACAAACGTATTGAGTATCAGTAATTTATTCAATCTTTGACTTATGCTGGATACCTTGCAATGAATACACGTAAATTCATTCAGCAAATAACAGCATAAACTTTGATATCCTAACAATGAAATTTACGAAAAAAAACTGGGGAATGAAAATGGCAAAATTATCACAATCACAAGTCCAAATAGTCGGGATGAAACGCATTGAAACAAAACAAATCATATACAATTTTGAGAAATTTTGATGGATCAATTGCGATATTTGTAGCCGAGTTGATTTCCGCTGTTCTGAGATAGCATGCAATCTGATTAATTCAGCAGAATCAACAAAACTCACTTCAAATACAATACAGCTTTCACCATGGGTCTTAAAGAGATAAATAGCACTGTTATGTTAGAAAAATCATGTAGAGCTTAGATGATGCAATTGATGGCTGTGTGAGATCATGTTATTTTTCACTTCTCCCATCTTATTATCCATAAATGTCCTGGTTTCTACAGAGATAACAACTGTTTGGTCTGACCTGAGTATAGGTCAAATCTCTCCGATTATGACGCAGTGTAATATTTTTGATACTGTTCAAGTAGCATGTTGAGTTAGTCTAGTTGTTAGTGCAGAATTCTTGTGTAAAGTAGGTGTTTTATATTGCAATAAAATAATTGAAGAACATTATTATCAGAAATATGATTAAGCATGGGCGGATACTCTCCTGCATTATTGTTATTGTTTTGATGAATTCAATCTCTCAGATAAGCTTACCAGCAACTACAATATGACTCATGACTCACTTTGACCCTATGATTATTCACCGTGCATCGGACACCAGAGATGCTCGTCAGATAATCTTTGCTCTATCTATTACAGTCACAATTCAAATCAAGAATATCAAGTATTTTATTTAGACTTACAATATAATATGACTAATTGGATAAGAATATAATATTTACTCTTACTCTTATTACAGCCAGCAAAGGTGACGGCGCACTGGCATAAAGGAACGACATACATGGTGAAATTTGACCATGCAGTTATTACTCGTGATAAACAGCTTGAAGATCGATAAGTAGAATAAACGGATGTTTACTGATTTTTTGAATATGTATAATACTAATCATCCAGTATGTTCATCTTTGAGGATCGTTAGTTCTCAGCAATTTGTTATGTTAATATAAGACTTTCATGTTAATTTCGTATTATTATATTATAATAAATTTCTCGAAATATTTATGAATTTTCAAAAACAAGATTTTACCTAAGTTACAGTGCTTCTAAAACTAATTATTCATATTTAATTAAACTTCATCATTTATAGTAGATGAATCTTCCATATTTTTGCTTCGATGAAAGGCAAGTTTGTATGTAAGAAAAAGCATAGAATAAACACAATGGATAATTAATTTACACTGAGATATTTATTAATATAGTACAAGGTAGTTGCTACTACAAACAGTTCACTAATTACAGACAGAATTAAATGAACTTGAAGCGTCTTTCCGCATAGCTGACCTGGCCAGTACGATATAGATGTTCCTGCTTGTTCTGTGACAAAAAAAAATGTATTTTAGCATTCCAGTAGCAATTCAAGAGAAATTGTATCACCTTTTAATTAATGGAATAACATACCTTGGAAGATTTGAGTAACCAGGCAAACAACCCAATAGGTACACATACTACGAAATAGTACATCGTAGCACCCTTCAGTGTTGGCCGGAAGTAGTCATAGGTTCTTACTCTTGCTGCTATGAATCGCTGCAGTCCTGCATCTACCTAATCAAAGATATTTCAATCAATTGACTCCAATAATAATAAAATTGTAATATACTTATTAGAATTGAGATTTGAGGAACAAGAGATGAAAAATCATCTCATTTTCAAACATATATTATAGACTTATGATAGAACATTGTTTATGACACAAATATTTACTTGATAATGTTTTCATTCTTGAATATGGATATCATGAAATAATTCTAGAATAATATCTTGGATCCAAAGTTTCACATGTAAGCTTTTCATGATTTTCATAGGAAACGTATGAGGCATTTCTTGGTTCGAAGATAGGAGATAATAATAAGAATAATCTTGTGGTGTTATGACTGTTTATTTTGCTATCATATCTAAGTAACGTAAGTGCGTTTGAAACTCGTACGATTCCGAAGGGTACAGGTGTCAAATTCTTAAAAGTGGTTTAACAAATTAAGCAATAAGTTAATCTGAAGGATAGAACAAAAGTCATACGCAGAAAAGCAAAAAAAAATTAATTCTGGGCGTGTTTTCCAACTCTATTGTAAATATGCAATAAGTAATGGCTGATAACACATCACGAGGCTGACCTTTGACTATGTAGAATTGATAAGTAAGCAATAATTCTAATCTTTTATTATGAATTGGTTTGTTTGAATTTGGCAAGCCAGAAATACAAGAGATTTACAAATCTGAGTTGGTCAGATTCTACCAGCATGATAACAGGTTTTAGAAAAAGCTTATTAGAATGAATTATTTATAGAAAAAATAATACAATATTCAAGCGACATTTATTTTTTATCTGAAAAGCTAGATTAAAATTAGCCATGAGTTGGTAAACCTGCAAATACTCTCGATCGGTTCTTATGCTATTTTTATGTAACACACATTATTCATCACTTCCTAACATTGATGAAGATTTAATCACCGAGATTTACCTGAAATTATATTCAATTGTGCGAATTGAATTGAAATATCTGACAAACATGCCGCATGATGAATATGTTATATCGATAATACGAAGTTTAGCAGCATAGTGATACCATTTAGGTTGGATGTTGAAAATGACGCTTAATTACGTACCGGAAAACCTCCTTCACCAGATCCACCCCGGTACGGATCTCCTACTTGTTTTAAATATTCTTGACGTAGTAAATTTCGCCGATTATTTCTCTCTTGCAAGAGTTTTAACTGCTGGGGTGCAATATCGTACTGTTTCGATGGGTCCGCCATGTTTCCCTGAGCAGTAATGTATCAGCCACTGTTACCACTCTGAAAAAATCTAAAAAGCGCGCACTATCGTGCTTAAATTCAAAAATCCTTGGGGTAGACGATCGCTAGAGTAAAAATAAGCATCGAATCATAATCTATGTCATTAAAACCATCATAAGCTAGAAATGAAGACGCATTTCTTGACTGACCGATGTTTTGCATCAAATATCGATGTTAAAATATTTTCGTATAATACATAGTATATGCGTATATCATATTATTTGCTATAATGGAGCATAATAAGTGCATGACACATTATTTCTGAGAAATCAAATATGAATAAAGTTTTTTTTTTTATTCAGATCTGCGGTTGCTATTTGAATTCCAAGTATACTAGAGGAAAACACGACTATACTAACTTAATTTGAAATGATTTAAATCTCTGACTAGCAGGTAGAATTTCTAGAATTTGTTAAAACTCTATCGTATTTCAATGTAAATTTCACTGTCAGAGGAGGTTGAGGCTTTTTAGATTGATTCATGAATTCTTTCGTAGCTGAGGATAAGGAAACAAAAAGGTAACGGGAAAGAGTAGGATAATAATTTTTCCGTGATAGCAAGTGTCTCGTGACAATGACTGGACATCGATGGAGCGATAGATGGCGATAGCTGTTGGCTGCGTAAGTCACGAGACAACAAAGAGGGATATAACCAACCAATCACAGAGCCTTTGGAGCGACGTTCTATCACGTGGTGAGGATATTCATGGCTGTCTAGTTTATCTGCGGAGTTCATATTCCGAACGCAGTTGAGGGGGCTTCATTCAGATTAGATTAGTCGTCAGAAATCCAGAACACTGCTCGCACGTTTCTCCGTCTGTTAAGTTGTGATCATCAGAATTGGTAAGTCGTCATATTTTCTATAACTTTTATGTAAATGTTAAAAATTATTGTTTAATGTATTTTGGTAATTAGGCACGGGGTTGTCAATTCTGTCATTTCAGACCTTGATATGATTTTACGGCCGAATCTAAACGCGATTTAATAGGCTTTTCTAAATACGTCGTAATGAGTCTTTGTTCGTTTTTTTACTCGCGAGAGTTCTAAAGCGGGGTATACATCCTGGGTCATTGTAATATTATTGTATTGTTGTCGAGTTGGTGATCGTTAGAATTTCTATTATTGAATATTTGTCTAGTTTATAACAACGAGTGCATTGTCGTGGTGTACATACAAAGAATCTGCCAATGGGTTCGCGATCGCTGATGCGTCATCTGTTTTGATGATGACTAGCATGTCGTAAGAGCAGAACTTTATGGAAAAAAGAGAAAAATCTCTGGCTTGTACAGATTGATAATTCATGCGTATAAGTATATGACTCATATCGAATCCTACTGAAATTAAATTCACCGTTGCCTATAATTTATACGAAATCAAGTTATTGTGAAACAATTTATCATTCTTTGTTCATCGTGCAGCAAGTTCTCATTCTTTATCATCAGATTTTTAGTCGATTATAGAACGACTATATATATCAACACGCATGTTATATTTTAGATAAAATTCGCTAACAATGAAGGTTCTCTTCACTTTGCTTGTGGCTGTGATTGCCGTTAGCCAAGCGGTCTCCTTTTTCGACCTCGTTCTCGAAGAGTGGGGTACTTTCAAGGTATCGTATGGAATAAAGCTTTATGTATCATCTAAACTGGTTTATATCTTGAGGGCGTCACACGTCTGCTATGCCTTATTTCGATAAAACAGCGATAATGATAGGTGGTCCATCGCGATATAAAAGATTTTTGACTGGCCGTACACAAAGGAACGCGTTTACATACGCGCCGAGCTAGTAAACATCTTACGCCGTCGTTCTATCGTCTAGAACGCGATATACCTATAATATATACGCGCCCGTAGAAGTTCGGATATTTTTACTTTCAAATGCTCTTAGCTAATTAGAGAAAATTATCCTCATCATAAAACCCACAAGTCCGCGTGAACCACGCGATAACAAAAAAAAGAAAAAAAAAAAAGGGAATTAACATTTTCTCATTGACATTCAAGGGACTCGACAATTTATCAGTATCATACGTCAAATTCATAAATTTGCGTGTATACAAATTATAACGCCTTCTTAAAATGGCGTGCGATCATTATGTCGTGTTTATTGTCCATAATGACGATCGGATGTACCGAACAGTCGATTTCTATTGGTTCTCAGTTGGTCAGATTGTGTCAACAACCAATAAGAGGTATCCTAGCATTTGCTCTCGCGACTTTTCGTGGAACGGCTTTAATTCCACGGATCATTAAATTATCTATCATTCTCTTTGTTCGGACGCTCGTATCGCATTACCGTATTATTGCTATCTTTCTTATTTAACATTCGCGACGAAAACAAATAAGTTTGGTCAACATTCACATTCGTAATGATTTTCAAATGGAATTGTCAACGCGTATTGCGTCATATATCTCGTCCGAGAGTTTTGAATTACATTTCTGAATAAAACATAAAAACACAAAGGTTCTGAACACGTTCAATGTTACCTGTTGTAGACTCAGATTTCCCTATTACGCATTACTGCATTGTTGTTTACTGTCATAATAATGAATCACAAATCCCAAGTTATACCAATCGAAACGATTTATTTATCATTTCGTCTTTTACTTTAACTTGACTAACTACTTAAGGACAAATTTATTAAATGTAAAATTAAGTATCATAAAATCCCTGACGTACATTTCTGTTAGTATTTATTCAAATTTTTAAATCGTCATTTCGGTATTTCTCATCTAATTGATTAACTATAATTAATTATTCATCCCAGATCTCTCATAAGAAGCAGTACAACGATGACGTTGAGGAGAAATTCAGAATGAAAATATTCATGGAAAATAAGCACAAGATTGCCAAACATAATGCCAAGTATGAAATGGGTCTTGTTTCCTACAAACTTGAGATCAACAAATATGGAGACATGGTTAGTATGCTTGACTAATTTAAGATAATTAGTTGACTCTGAATAAATTCGTTGAATTTAATCTTCAAAAATTATTTTTACACCAGACTATAAATATAACAAAGAAAACAAAAGAACAATTTCTCTTTTAACTGCTATCAAAGCTTCGTATCAAGTCTCATTATTAACTATATTAACATACAACAAACTTTATTTTACAGTTACATCATGAATTTGTCAGCACATTGAACGGATTCAACAAATCAACTACAAGGTCCGGACCAAAGCCAGTTGGAGCCACCTTTATCACTCCCGCACATGTTACAGTCCCAGAAGCTGTTGACTGGAGGAAAGAAGGAGCTGTAACGGCTGTTAAAGACCAAGGACAGTGCGGTTCATGCTGGGCTTTCTCTTCGGTGAGAAATTTCTCAATATCTATTTAATGGATGAAAATGAATAGGAAAATTCTTCAATATTTCAATAATGTGTCGATTTTTATATTATATTACCATTTAATTGTCGATAAATATTCATATTGATAATAATTTACGTAGACCGGAGCTTTGGAAGGTCAACACTTCAGGAAAGACGGTGTATTAGTGTCTTTGAGTGAGCAGAACCTAGTCGATTGCTCTAGTAAATATGGCAACAATGGATGCGGAGGTGGACTTATGGACGATGCTTTCCAATACATCAGGGATAACAAAGGAATTGATACCGAAAAGAGTTACCCATATGAGGCTCGCGATGATGAGTGCCGGTAATTAGAAAACATTCATTCTCATATTTAGAAGAAGAGTTTTCATATTTATCAGCTGTTGAGATTTTGAACAGCTAATATCGATTGTCTCAGTCTAGTACTCGCATGTCTATGAATGGTCACATTTCTCCATTTCTCTAATTTTTTATCATCCTTAAAGCTGAATATCAATTTTTTCTAATAGGTAGTTTCTTGAGCAAGAACTTATTAAAATACCTCATCTTTTTTTCCTCACAGATTCACCGCTAGCAACGTTGGAGCCACTGACGTTGGCTTTGTAGACATTCCCCAAGGTGACGAAGAGAAATTGAAGGCAGCTATAGCCACAGTTGGACCAGTTTCTGTTGCCATTGACGCTTCTCATTCAAGCTTCCAATTCTACTCAGAAGGTGAATTATAATTTTTCACTGTATTTATGAAAAACATTTAATATCCACTTTTTTTAAGATTCATTGTTTTGTTTTTCATTGTTTTTTTGTAAATACACAGTTCTCTGAATAAGTTGAACGTTTGTAACTTTACACTGTGATACTCATCTTTTAGGTGTTTACTACGAACCTGAGTGCTCCACGCAAGAGTTGGACCATGGAGTTCTGGCTGTTGGTTATGGAACTGATGAGAATGGAAGTGACTACTGGCTCGTTAAGAACAGCTGGGGAAAAACTTGGGGTTTGGAGGGCTACATCAAGATGGCCAGGAATAAGGAGAACCATTGTGGAATTGCCTCATCTGCTAGCTACCCTACTGTTTAGTTCTATTGAACTAAAGTGATGAAGTTATTGTTATTCGTGCATGGGTGGTAAAATTTGTCACTGATGCACTTCGTTACAAACTAAGAAAAAGGATGGGAAATAAATGTGCACAAAAGTAAATCGTAGGCATCATTCGAAGCTGGATTTCCAGCTGATGTGTCATCTGTCTGGATAAATTTAGTCAGTTATTACTCAAATCAAAAGCATGACTATTGATCAAAACAAAGAGTCTAGCTTGTATAGTAACTGTTTTTAACACGAAAAATCAGATCTACTTTTTTGCACAATTTATTTGTTAATGAAAAATTTGTATGTGTGATTCTAGCTATAAGTCTTGTATTTTTAAGTACCTTTGTTTTTTTTTATCAAGCGATACATTTCATATTTTCTATATGTATGACTATAAAATAATTTCAATTTATATAAGTGATGAAATTATATCAAATATTTGTAATAATAAATATTTCAGTTCATTAAAGATCTTGCCTGTACGGCTTCAAGAAATAATTAGATGAATGTTTTATTTTTAAATTCATATGATAATTGAGATAAAATAACTATTTAATACAGTTTTGCCAATTAAAATTTCATTACTTATTCCTTATACACTGATCACACGAATATGGTGTAATATTTAAGTCATATAATTTTTTTTCCCTAATTTAGTATATTATATAGTTTCACGTAATAGAAAGATGAACAAATTCAAATATATAATATTACAGTATGCGATAAACATCTGATTTAAAATCCTAAAATGAAACCTTAAATTCACTACGCGTTTGGTAGAAATAAATTTCTTATTTAATTGTTCAACCTAATTCTCTCTAAACTGATATCAAAATGTTGGGAAACATTTCCAATTTAAGTTCGCGGAGTATTTTTTATTGATATTTTCTGTTGATTCCAATGAAATTTGCACTCCAAAGTCTATAAGTTTGGCTTATTGAATTTTGAATAGTTGAGATTAAATTAAACGGATCGGTTCGGTCCGGTTCGGTGTAATGGGCGTGGGCTTTTAAGAACAGAACTAGAATGTTAAAACTACTTCTTTTTTTTTTTGTTTTTCCATTCCGATTCGCGTTGAGATTTTATTTGCCCGAAAATTGAAACTTATAACAACGCACGGGTTTGTTATAAATGTCATAGAACTATGTAACTTCATTGAAGTCATATTTGAATACATTATGGCACAAGGAGGAGTAATGTACTAATTGAATATCGAATGTTTCCAACTACACTACTCGTGCGGCTTATTAATTTTCACATTTATCAATTATTTTTAATGTAACTTACGACTTATCGTTAATTTAGACTTTCTTCGGCATTGTTTTGGAGTACAATCACCGATTCAACTTATGCTAACCGATTAGTGATCGAATAATTTTTGTTATACAAACATTCCCCTAATTAGATAATTGTAAGAGTCGTACTATTTTTCAAAATCAATACGAATATTGCAATAACTTGAATGGTAATCGATAACTTTTAACAGTGTAAGTAACAACTTGTGTACTATTTACCATACATGATTCAGCTAATTATTTTTATACATTCACATCTCAATTTTGATGTAGAATTTTTACTTAACGAAATATTTGAAGAATTATTCAGAAATACAAAATAATAAACTACGGTATTATAAATCACGGGATTTGTTAAGTTCTCAACAAATTGCTGCTCTATAACTCAATTCAAAGTCACTCAATTTCATTTCACTAGCTAACGTAAAATTTATTTACACAATACCTTGAAGCCCTTATTTGCTCTAGTCAAATGATAAATCGTGAGAGATTTTTTTCGTTCGCATCCAACCTCTCAATGAGACACACTTTATATTCATGTAAATATAAATTCATTGATATACTGAAGCTCACAGTAAATTAGACAATGAAAATTTACATTCATTTATAAGCTCATGTTTAAAATCTGGTCAATGATTATTCACGACTTCAAGAAATTGCCAACGGAAATGATTGTATTATTTCAAGTTAATGCTTCCGAGTTGTAAGTATATACCATACAACAACTAATGATCAACATTTGAATTTATGTATTAGTCTTTCTTTTTTGGCTTCTTGGGATTACGTGAGCGTGACTTAGCCTTACACAGAGGACAGATCGGTGCGTTTCGATGAATTTGTTGATGACAAGACAAACATGATTTCATTGGCGGAGGTTGTTGCCTGCAATGAAAATTAATTAGTATTTTCGATATAAAATACAGAACAGGGCACTATTATATATCTTTTTTTTTATTCGAACACAAATAATATTGCTATACAAAATACTCAACAATATCAAGTCTGAAAAATGCTGTAAAAAAATTCAAGCTGAACATATTTTTATTAATCAAAAACCGTATTAATAGGTCATCTCATGTTTCTATTACATTTCTCTTTGATTATCATTCTATCTTTCTATTTTTCAGCAATTGAAGACCAAGGGGTTGTGAGTTTTCATTTAATGAAAATAAATATCAAAAAAGAAATATTCATATAATATTGCCCCATTCTGTATAATATTTTTGAATATATAATGCGAAGGTGAAGATATACCAGTGGTACCTGAATGTTGGAGCTGGCGGCCCAGGGGCTGGAGGCAAAGGTCTAGGCTCTGGTTTGCTAGGGCCTTGAAGTGGCTGTGGAGCTAAGAAGGGAGTTGGACCTCCCGGATGGCCAGGATGAGGGTGTAAACCTAACGGTGGCATCAGATCTTCGCCCCTCACCTCTACCCGCCATTCAGCCTTTTGCATTGGACGGTCAAAATAGCTACGAGCAAACCGTCTACACAATTCAGCAACATTAGGAACGAGTAGTCAGAGGCCCAGTTATAATTATTCGTATTAAATATTTGTGCAATGTTTGAATTTATATTTATAACTTTATTTGATTAGTAAACAAAAATCTTCTTTTATTATCTCAAGATTTAAAGATTCTGGTGAATCAAATAGCAAGTGGCTAAAATGTGTATAAAGAATTAAATACCATGATAAGAAAAAAGTTATAAAACTGAGTATTAGACGTTATGATCTAGAAAGTGATTCAAGTATTAGAAATCCACTTACTCAGGTGAAATAAGATCTGATTCTGTCTCATAGAGTTCGGGTAATCTCTCAAGGCCTAAATATTCTCTGCGCATCCTATCTATGTCATGCTTCAATGGTTGATAGTCATTGTTGTGTATCAACTTTGCTGTTTCTCTGGCTCTATTACGAGCCTCTTCGGCTTGCTTTATAACTGTTTCCATCTATAATAACGAATAGAGTAACTTGAAATATATAATTTCTTTTTTTTATCATAAAAATTTACAAATAAATTTGCTTTTCGCTTTCTAGATCGAGACAAATCTCTCCGATTAATATGGAAGTGAAAAAAATTGAAGAATTAAATTTTACCGCATTGATGTCGGCGTGTATTTGACGAAGTTCTTCAACGTGTGCCATTTTTTCTTGCATTAAAAGATCCATCTCTTGCTTATACTCTGTTAAGCATTTTTCCTCTTGTTCTGTCTGCTCAACTTCTTGGATAATTCTTTGCTTCATTTTTTCAAGTTGTAAAGTCTTTGATCTGAACATTGTTATGCATATTATATTTAAATAATTTGACATTTCGTATAGAGGATTTTTTAGTGAATATATATGTTTTTCAGAGTTTAATTGTCTCAGTAAAAAAAAAAAAAAAAAAATGAAATAATGTCTTAGGAAATTATGTGCTATAGATTGAATATACATATTTCGTAAATTTTGTTTGGAATACTAGTTTGTTGTTATTAAAGGTGGATATTGATTGTTTAAAGTATAAATGCGCGTATTCTAAACTCTGAAATGAATTCGAAACAAAGAAAGTCTGATAAATGTGTGAAATCTGTTTTTTTTTTTCTTATTGTTTATACGAGATTTAAGTTTCTAAACAAGTGGCTTTTATCTCGCCCTTTTTCCGAAGCATCCATTCCTGACAATCAGATCCGTGCAATAAGCGCGAGATAAACGAGTAGTGTTTTGGGTCATTTTAGTACGAACCTAATATCCTTGAGAGCTTCTAGCTTTGCAAATATCACCGTGCTATCCGGCGACGACATTATTAAATTTATGATGATACAATTCCACTATTTTATCACATAAATTTATAGAAAATTCCGACAACCATACCCCTGTTTATTGCCAATAAATGGATCCCTTCCCGTCACTTACTTTTAAGCTTCTTTCGGTCCGTGGAAAGTTTGGAAATATATAGAAATTTACCGAGAATATTTAGTTCAATGATACTTTCTTTCTTCTCTTTCCAGCTAGTTCAGAAATTTTCAAAAGACGGCGCCACGTTATAAAACCCCCTAATTCACCGCCGTTGAACTGTCAAACGAACCAGAGTAGCGGGTGTATTTACAAATTAAAACTAATAATAATTTTCGCTATAATTTTATTTTATCGATACTAAATGAATTTAATATAAAACTAACACGTTTGACATAAATAATATTCGTTTCGTAGACAACAATTATATAATATAGCCTTAAAAATTTTTAATCTTCAATATTTTCTATTGAAAGTTATTACGAATAAGTATGTGAAAATCCTTGGATTGGCTTAACGTCGAAGTCGTCTAGCTGGTTTAGTCTAGGTTATAAGTTGTCTGGAATGCAGGAAGAAGGAGACGTGCCTAGAATGTTTTTTATGTGTTGCAAAACACGTTGAGTGGGAAAGCGTCGGCAGTGGAAGGGAAGGGGGGGGGAGGGTGGAAGACATAACACATGCATACATATGAATACACGTATAAAGTAGCGTGTTTGACCGTCAACAGTTATGAATCGTAACTCAAATCGCGAACGGAAGTATTAAACAAAGCGTAACTATCAATAAAAATGCCAGATACAATAGAGGGAAAGATTAGGCTAGTGCTGAACGGACAAGGTTTAAGTGACAGTGATGATCTATGCGATTTTACTCTCGCTGAACAAAACGAGGCTATAGGTAAGGATAGTAAGAATTTATAGAACCAATATCATTCAAGAATACAGCTAGCTATTGCGATAGTATGGCATGCGAGAGGTCATTGACCTGTTCTTTCATTTATACACTTCGTTTAAATATTAACTTTTTTATTTTAAAAATAAATAGGCTGCTGTAATCAGAATTATGACTGTGGTATATGAAATTTTCAATTATAAACTATTTTTCCAAAATACATTTACAAACGTGGACCAAATAAGTCGGTGTTAGGCTATATGGTTCTTATATAGTAGTACGTATCTGTGAAAAATGTACAGATTTGTAACGACATCATTTTATTTATCACAATTTCGAGATAAGAAATGAAAATTATTCGAGGGATTACTTCACCAAATTTTGTTGAAGTCAGTTCACTCGTTACAAATTTATTGGACTAACGAACTGAGGACGATGCGATAAATTTCCCAGTTTCTTAGGCAACTAAATATTCACACTTAATCGAACGCATACTTTTTCCCTTTAGAAGCGAAAGGAATTCAGCCTACAGCCAGTTCTGACTATGTTCCAATTTGTCAGAAAACTGTGACCTATATAGTGGCAGCTGTACTGATCAACGATAATGACGAAGTGTTAATGATGCAGGAGGCGAAGGCCTCTTGTGCTGGGAAATGGTATCTTCCAGCTGGGAGGGTAGAACCAGGGGAGGAATTGACCGACGCATTAAGACGAGAAGTTTTAGAAGAGACTGGGATGATAGTTGAACCAAAATCATTAATAATAGTGGAATGCGCGACTGGTTCTTGGTTCAGATTTGTAATGACTGGAAATGTTGTCGGAGGTGCCTTAAAGACTCCTGAACAAGCTGACGAAGAGTCACTACAAGCTTGTTGGATACAAAATGTCGAGGATTTGTCACTTAGAGCATACGACATTATACCGTTGATACAAAGAGTCAGAGAATATAAACAAGGCCATAACGCACCATGGCATTCACCACTCCTTCCTGTGCCCAATCCTCACAGTAGACTTTACCTGAGGTTGATTGTATGCATTAAAAAGAAAGCAACGTAAGATTTATTTTTATAAATGTGTGTAGTATGTCTATAGTATCGTACAGTATAGTAGTATTTTTACGCATTATTTAAAACTCCTTTCATCTCTATTTATAGAAACAGAATGCACGTTTTGCTATCGGAGAGAACTGAATATCATTTACCTATTTGTGAAATAAATCCGAGAAGGAATCTTCACTCTACGCTACATAAATTTATGGTGGTAAGGATTTTCCAAGATATTGTCAAGCTATTGAGATTGCAGATTCAGATATAGCTTTATATCAAAAAATGAATACACAAAATTAAGTAATATAATTCAAATTTGAAATTTAAAGCATTTTCTGTGTAGAGCAAGATATGCGATTTTTTTGTAAGTTCGACTCATTTAAAGAATACATCAGTAGTTTTGTTTCAAATATACCTCAATCCCTTGAGAGCTTCAACATCGATCAATTTTTAAACTCACTCTTATTCCAAATATTGGAAGAAACCAAAATTGTGTCACAAACTGAAAACTTCATTAATTAGGATAGATTATTCAGCATGATATTCATTAGTCTAGAGTTACATCACACTGTCTTAGCTCCAAGAAAGTAATAAATGAACTATCGCCTTTTATGTCTTTTGCTTTCTAACAGGATATGCAATTCACATGTCTGAAAACCTAGTTGAATATATTTTAAGGAAACTTGCACGAATGAAGTTATGGATCCCTTTTGCATGCATACCCTCATTTTTTGTGTTGCCTTAGTTGCAGTACCGCTTTCATATTATAAGTGTAGTTAGTAGAATCATTTAAAGCATTCGTTTCAATGATTTACTGGATAAAAATCTCATTTCCTTAATTGTAAGCAACGTTCATGTGCGTAAAGATATTTAATAAATAAAACAATTCATTCATTTAGAAATCTTTTTAAACTTCAGGAAATTTTTGGAGCCGATGTAGCGCAACACAGACCACATGGGCTGCTATCTGTAGAATATGCTGGTGGCCACGGAGAGGATGGTTTATCTCTGACAATGCTTGTAGCTTTCCGTCCTCCTCTAGAGGAGGTTCCCATTATTGGAAAGTTTGTCTGGCATGAACTTTCCGAATCTCTTGGCGATGCGCTAGTATCTGTAATGCCACGAAACATGGTCATACCTCTTAACGTAGTTCGTTAATTTTTTTATTATGGACTGATAATTTTTGGTAAGTAGACGTTGACTCGGAGCAGGTCGTATTAGTGGAGCTTTAATTGACTGAGGTTGTCTCTTCTTTAGAATAATTACTTAATCAACATCATTAAATCTCAATTCAATAATCGGTAATCTTTTCTATATCAAAGTCAAATATCCGATTTGAAAGTTCATTTTACTGGTTTCTTTGGAAATAATTCCAGGCATTATGGTAGAATGTATTTAATGTATATGCAAATGCACTACCTGTTCGGATTTTCTTACTACATTCGACTTTGCTCTTTGAAGACACTCAATGTTCTTTAGATCTGTTGGCATTCTTAACATTCCCTTTTTTTTTTTTTTATTACCGTTCATTTCTTGCTAAGATAGAAAATATATTTATACTGGACATGTAGATTTATTTATGAAGATTATAATATACAATTAGAGATATATACGTTTATATGCAAATCTATAATATCTGCTATAACCAATAGAGTCGATCCTAGTTTCGAACTAGGTATATTTACTTTGTATGCAATCAAATATCTTTGTAGAATTTTTTTCATTGGTATTATTTATTGGTATTTACTAACTTGGGGAATTAGAAATAATTTTCTCATTACATATTTATAGTGAGATTTATGGATTGTCTCGATTCGGCGCAACTGATGTATTATTAAGGTGTGCAGTCGTATTATAACGTTATTCCACATTAAACTGTGGCTAGGTATTTCTAACAATAATTAATGATGATAACTTGATGCTTACCATTTCCAAATAATTTATTACTTTACTTTGTTACCGTTAATATTTTTTGATAATTAAAATTTGAATAATAAATTCTATCAAAGTTAAATAATGCTGATCCCGGTTTTCCTGATTTATAAATATAATGGAAATAAATATATGTGAACGAAATACTATAAGTATTAGAGTAAAAATCGGTGTTCAAAGACAGAAAACTGTGTTTATGAAAAAACATTTTATTATTTTTCATCTAAATTATATTATGTCTTACAAGTTACTTAAAAATAATTTATTCACAGTATCAAAAGATCACATAAGAAACTTAAATTACTTAAGTAATAGCAGTCTATTGAGCAACATTGCTTATGGCGGCCTGAGTTTTTTCTTGAACTATTTGCTCTGCCCGGTAAACCTTCCAGCATACCAGATAGTCCCTTGCCAATTTAAACAAAGTGTAGTAATTTGTTACTAATAGTAGCGTCATTGACAAAACTTGATACCATTCAATGGTGCGTAAGAGTACCAGTAATTGCACAACAACTAACGATAACTGAAGGCCCAATAGGGAACAAATAAGCATAGTTGGATTGCTGAACAGGGCCTGTGGACAAAAGATAAATTTCTTTAACGAACATAACAAGGTGTCTATTTAATTTGAGCATTTTGAAGCATATTTCAAAATCCAGAAAAATTTGTAATTTCCATTATCTATTACTCACGTGGAATCTATAATGACTAGAGTTCCCAGGTTCTGCAGCAGTGCAAAGACCTTCTGAGCGATAGAGCTCCTTGTTGTGTTTGACCAGGGAACCATGCGGCCATAAAACCGAATCATTCCACAATTGTGTTGGTATATGATTGTTGCGACCTTCCACCTTAGTCCATCTTCCAAGATGAAGAGCAGCTCTGTGTAGCACGTCGCAATACCTAAGTAAAGGAAGAAATTCTTGGATAATAATAAGTAATAATAAGAACTCAAAGTTACCAAATAGTACAATCTACAGAGAATCGTATTAAAATTAGGAATTATTCAATGTCTAATCATCATTGAAGTCAATTGATACGAATTAGCAACGTAGTCTTTGGGTTTAGCTGAGGAACTAGCCTTTTCATTTCACTGAAGACTGGATATGGTATTATTTTGGACATGCAATTAATCATACCTCACAGGATATGCCTGAGCAAAGTGTGCACTAAGTCTTCCGAGCCAGAATAGTACAATATGTTGGACCACCCATGAAACATTGAAGTGCAGATGAGGAGGAACAAATATGATAGGCGCGATACCGCATACATATGCAGTTCCAGACGATGCGAATAGTGCCCTTTTGAGACGTCTATTGAAGTCTGATCTCAAGCTTAAGACTTCGGCTCTAATTGCAGGCGCACTCAGTGAACAGTTGTGTAATGGCTTATCTGTGCAATCATCAATATGGTGATATGAAAGTATATGCATTAACTTTGTCATTAATGAAAGAAGTAGATTTAAACTCCATCTCAGAAATGTGTACAAAATTTAGGACTGTCTTGCGTGCAAGACTTAGATTTTATATCAAAGTTTTTTTTGAAATTTGTTTCTAATTCATAAATATGGTTTTGTTTTTCTGTGACTGAATATTACCAAGCACAAACTTCGTTTTGCGATCCTCTTTGACATACAAAGGGGCTGTAGATATATCAAAGAATGGTCCTATGCTCACACCAAACATCAGAAAGTATACCGATATGCTCCTAGAAAATTGAGACCCGTTATATTTCAATATCACATTTGGTTAGTATGAGAAAAAGAGTAGATGCAATTATGAGAATACTAACGGGTAACAGAGGTAAAAGACTTTCATTGAATTGTGATTTTCACTCATGTACCATAGACACCAACAAAGAACTCCTATGACTATTAAGAGTAGGCATATCCTAGAATCAAAATAAAATCACATAATTCAAAGAGATTTTCACAATCAAATAGACTTATGTGTTATTGTTATACCTCATTATTCTCTGTGCTGTAGGAAGCCAACGTATTGGTGCTACGGTATCAACCAGCCTTCGTAGCAGGGCATAAACTAGTCGACGCACTAGCATTGTTCCAATAAAAACTAGTAAGTATGGGTCAATCAAATAGAAATTCTGTAATAAACGGATTTAAGCTGTGAATGAATTTCAGCTTTGATAGCATAGTAAAGAGACAAGACCAAATATCGAGCAAATAATAAATATAAATGCATATGAGATTATCATAACAAGCAATGAAATTAAGCATTTTACTGAAATTCTTCCCTATTCTGGAGCAAGTTTTTGATGAATTTTACAGAATATATCTGTTCCTCATTCAGGTTTCTTCTACCATTTCATTTCAAACATTAAAAACTTTCAGACAATGATATTCCTCATACTAACCATGGTATATTCATTATATGACTGTGGTAGCCACCACACTGTTCGATATAAATTAAGTAGTTGGAGACCGACTGCAATCGTCGATATACCAAGTGATAAAGCTTCAAAGGATAACTGTCCGTCAACAGGGACTACAGGGATAGGCACATGTTTAGGTGCTAACGGTCTCCCGTTCCATGTTTCACCAATCTTTTTATCCTCAATTCCACCAATGTTATTGGGACCTCCGATTCCTCCATGAGTTGTGCCGCTGGAGTTTACCTGTGGTCGACTACTATTGTTGGAACGTCCTCCAGGATTACGCCTTCCTCCAGGCATATTAGTTACCTCTGAATTAACTAGCCGACCTTTTCAATAAGGGCTAATTATACAATGGTGAATATATGTCAAAGATTGGGGTAATGGGTTTAAAAATTTTTAAGCAGTTTTTTGAGGTTACTCTAAGCGGTTGTGAAAATATTATTAAGATGACAATTTTTTATTTGTACATATAATATATGTTATGAATACGTGTAGGTAGGTTACCTGGAAATTTTCAGTAGACTTATTTACGTGAAGACTAATACCAACAACACAATTGATCAATGACGTCAAGAAAATAACCTTCATCCCTTTCGACTGCTTGTATACAGAAAAATTTAGGTCAAAACAGGAAATTGTGTGAATTGTGAAACCACAAATCACCTGAAGGTTGGCATTCCGATACATTAATGGCATTTGGGTTGCATGTTATAAGGCGTACCATTATCAGCGGCAAAAGTAGTTTGCAGATTTATCTGCGAGATGGCGATACCATTTGGCACTCCGTTGGCCGGGCTAGAAGCAACGCTGATCTAGGGTGAGAGCACAGTGGAGAACACCTGTCGTGTGACCAGTGGCCCTCGTGGCGTTAATGCGTTAGTATGGGGATTCTGTTAACGAGATATGACTGTGACAGACATCTGTTTCATTAAGAAACAAGATTTCTTCCCTTCTGGTCCTGTAGAGATGAATAAACTTCCATCAGAGTCCAAACACCTCCATCTAGCATGGATTCTAGTCTTCTAGAGTCAGTTTTCGCAAGTGACATTAGGATTCTAGTCTTCTAGAGTCAGTTTTCGCAAGTGACATTAGTATATTATTATATTTCGAATGTTGTTTATATATTATATTATAATAACCCATGCATAATACAAAGACATCGATTGCGATGTGTAGCATATTTCAAAGACATATTGTATTGATACTGCAGCAATAAATTCACCGATATACTAATCATGATTAATTGTTTTGTTGTTTTCCACTTTCCCCTTCCTTAGATTTTTTTTTTTTTGATATTTCGAATGAACTGGAGGTAAAAGAGATACACAAAATCAGTAGGCATTTAGAATTATTGCATTTTCAGCTACTTCAACAATTTTGGGACCACCATCTCGAATTAGCTGTTCTCTTGATACCAGGCGCATTTTAGACGTTAAAATTCTTCTAATTCTAAATAATGCTAATATAAACAAATGTTGGTGTATGAAAACGTGGATTAAGACACGTATGCATACACTATTCCTTTTTTCCCGCCAAAAATTTCAGCACACCTCCTCTGGTCAGATGCTCTCCTGATACCAGACGCGATTTTCGAATTAAAATTTTTCTATGGCGAAAAATTTTTCTGTTATAAGGAGAACATCTGACCCGAGGAGGTGTGCTAAAATTTTTGGTGGGGAAAAGGAGCTGGTATCGATATCGGCATGTATTCGCTGGCTTCATGCACGTCGCCGTGTCGCTTATAATATACTAGCATTTTTAAGAGTTAGAATAATTTTAAGTCGAAAAATGCTCCTGGTATCAGGAGAACATCTGACCCGAGGAGGTGTGCTAAAATTTCTGGTGGGGAAAAGAAGCTGGTATCGATATCGGCATGCATTCGCTGCTTCATGCACGTCGCTGTGTCGCTTATAATATACTAGCATTTTTAAGAGTTAGAATAATTTTGAGTCGAAAAATGTTCCTGGTATCAGGACAGCATAAAACCCGAGGAGGTGTTCTGACATTTTTGGTGGGGGAAAAGAGTACTGTTTCGACACAGGCATGCATACGCTGCTTCATGCAGTCGCTATATAGCTTATCTATACTAGCATTTTTAAGAGTTAGAATAATTTTAAGTCGAAAAATGCTCCTGGTATCAGGAGAACATAAAACCCGAAGAGGTGTTCTGAAATTTTTGGTGGGGGAAAAGAGTACTGTGTCGACACAGGCATGCATGCGCTGCTTCATGCAGTCACTATATAGCTTATCTATACTAGCATTTTTAAGAGTTAGAATAATTTTGAGTCGAAAAATGCTCCTGGTATCAGGAGAACATAAAACCCGAGGAGGTGTTCTGAAATTTTTGGTGGGGGAAAGGAGCTGGTATCGATATCGGCATGCATTCGCTGCTTCATGCACGTTGCTGTGTCGCTTATAATATACTAGCATTTTTAAGAGTTAGAATAATTTTAAGTCGAAAAATGCTCCTGGTATCAGGAGAACATAAAACCCGAGGAGGTGTTCTGAAATTTTTGGTGGGGAAAAAGAGTACTGTGTCGACACAGGCATGCATACGCTGCTTCATGCAGTCGCTATATAGCTTATCTATACTAGCATTTCTAAGAGTTAGAATAATCTTAAGTCGAAAAATGCTCCTGGTATCAGGAGAACATAAAACCCGAGGAGGTGTTCTGAAATTTTTGGTGGGGGAAAAGAGTACTGTGTCGACACAGGCATGCATACGCTGCTTCATGCAGTCGCTATATAGCTTATCTATACTAGCATTTTTAGGAGTTAGAATAATTTTAAGTCGAAAAATGCTCCTGGTATCAGGAGAACATAAAACCCGAGGAGGTGTTCTGAAATTTTTGGTGGGGGAAAAGAGTACTGTGTCGACACAGGCATGCATACGCTGCTTCATGCAGTCGCCATATAGCTTATCTATACTAGCATTTCTAAGAGTTAGAATAATCTTAAGTCGAAAAATGCTCCTGGTATCAGGAGAACATAAAACCCGAGGAGGTGTTCTGAGATTTTTGGTGGGGGAAAAGAGTACTGTGTCGACACAGGCATGCATACGCTGCTTCATGCAGTCGCTATATAGCTTATCTATACTAGCATTTTTCAGAATTAGAATAATTTTGAGTCGAAAAATGCTTCTGGTATCAGGAGAACATATAACCCGAGGAGGTGTTCTGAAATTTTTGGTGGGGGAAAGGAGCTGGTATCGAGATCGGCATGCATTCGCTGCTTCATGCACGTCGCTGTGTCGCTTATAATATACTAGCATTTTTAAGAGTTAGAATAATTTTAAGTCGAAAAATGCTCCTGGTATCAGGAGAACATAAAACCCGAGGAGGTGTTCTGAAATTTTTGGTGGGGGAAAAGAGTACTGTGTCGACACAGGCATGCATACGCTGCTCCATGCAGTCGCTATATAGCCTATCTATACTAGCATTTTTAAGAGTTAGAATAATTTTAAGTCGAAAAATGCTCCTGGTATCAGGAGAACATAAAACCCGAGGAGGTGTTCTGAAATTTTTGGTGGGGGAAAAGAGTACTGTGTCGACACAGGCATGCATACGCTGCTTCATGCAGTGGCTATATAGCTTATCTATACTAGCATTTTTAAGAGTTAGAATAATTTTAAGTCGAAAAATGCTCCTGGTATCAGGAGAACATAAAACCCGAGGAGGTGTTCTGAAATTTTTGGTGGGGGAAAAGAGTACTGTGTCGACACAGGCATGCATACGCTGCTTCATGCAGTCGCTATATAGCTTATCTATACTAGCATTGTTCAGAATTAGAATAATTTTGAGTCGAAAAATGCTCCTGGTATCAGGAGAACATATAACCCGAGGAGGTGTTCTGAAATTTTTGGTGGGGGAAAGGAGCTGGTATCGAGATCGGCATGCATTCGCTGCTTCATGCACGTCGCTGTGTCGCTTATAATATACTAGCATTTTTAAGAGTTAGAATAATTTTAAGTCGAAAAATGCTCCTGGTATCAGGAGAACATAAAACCCGAGGAGGTGTTCTGAAATTTTTGGTGGGGGAAAAGAGTACTGTGTCGACACAGGCATGCATACGCTGCTTCATGCAGTCGCTATATAGCTTATCTATACTAGCATTTTTAAGAGTTAGAATAATTTTAAGTCGAAAAATGCTCCTGGTATCAGGAGAACATACAACCCGAGGAGGTGTTCTGAAATTTTTGGTGGCGAAAAAGAGTACTGCGTCGACACAGGCATGCATACGCTGCTTCATGCAGTCGCTATATAGCTTATCTATACTAGCATTTTTCAGAGTTAGAATAATTTTGAGTCGAAAAATGTTCCTGGTATCAGGAAAACATAAAACCCGAGGAGGTGTTCTGAAATTTTTGGTGGGGGAAAGGAGCTGGTATCGATATCGGCATGCATTCGCTGCTTCATGCACGTCGCTGTGTCGCTTATAATATACTAGCATTTTTAAGAGTTAGAATAATTTTAAGTCGAAAAATGCTCCTGGTATCAGGAGAACATAAAACCCGAGGAGGTGTTCTGAAATTTTTGGTGGGGGAAAAGAGTACTGTGTCGACACAGGCATGCATACGCTGCTCCATGCAGTCGCTATATAGCCTATCTATACTAGCATTTTTAAGAGTTAGAATAATTTTAAGTCGAAAAATGCTCCTGGTATCAGGAGAACATAAAACCCGAGGAGGTGTTCTGAAATTTTTGGTGGGGGAAAAGAGTACTGTGTCGACACAGGCATGCATACGCTGCTCCATGCAGTCGCTATATAGCCTATCTATACTAGCATTTTTAAGAGTTAGAATAATTTTAAGTCGAAAAATGCTCCTGGTATCAGGAGAACATAAAACCCGAGGAGGTGTTCTGAAATTTTTGGTGGGGGAAAAGAGTACTGTGTCGACACAGGCATGCATACGCTGCTTCATGCAGTGGCTATATAGCTTATCTATACTAGCATTTTTAAGAGTTAGAATAATTTTAAGTCGAAAAATGCTCCTGGTATCAGGAGAACATAAAACCCGAGGAGGTGTTCTGAAATTTTTGGTGGGGGAAAAGAGTACTGTGTCGACACAGGCATGCATACGCTGCTTCATGCAGTCGCTATATAGCTTATCTATACTAGCATTGTTCAGAATTAGAATAATTTTGAGTCGAAAAATGCTCCTGGTATCAGGAGAACATATAACCCGAGGAGGTGTTCTGAAATTTTTGGTGGGGGAAAGGAGCTGGTATCGAGATCGGCATGCATTCGCTGCTTCATGCACGTCGCTGTGTCGCTTATAATATACTAGCATTTTTAAGAGTTAGAATAATTTTAAGTCGAAAAATGCTCCTGGTATCAGGAGAACATAAAACCCGAGGAGGTGTTCTGAAATTTTTGGTGGGGGAAAAGAGTACTGTGTCGACACAGGCA
This sequence comes from Tenthredo scrophulariae, assembly GCA_963978835.1. Classification (NCBI taxonomy): domain Eukaryota; kingdom Metazoa; phylum Arthropoda; class Insecta; order Hymenoptera; family Tenthredinidae; genus Tenthredo; species Tenthredo scrophulariae. The sequence continues at coordinate 13,833,255 of OZ022227.1, forward strand.
TGCATACGCTGCTTCATGCAGTCGCTATATAGCTTATCTATACTAGCATTGTTCAGAATTAGAATAATTTTGAGTCGAAAAATGCTCCTGGTATCAGGAGAACATATAACCCGAGGAGGTGTTCTGAAATTTTTGGTGGGGGAAAGGAGCTGGTATCGAGATCGGCATGCATTCGCTGCTTCATGCACGTCGCTGTGTCGCTTATAATATACTAGCATTTTTAAGAGTTAGAATAATTTTAAGTCGAAAAATGCTCCTGGTATCAGGAGAACATAAAACCCGAGGAGGTGTTCTGAAATTTTTGGTGGGGGAAAAGAGTACTGTGTCGACACAGGCATGCATACGCTGCTCCATGCAGTCGCTATATAGCCTATCTATACTAGCATTTTTAAGAGTTAGAATAATTTTAAGTCGAAAAATGCTCCTGGTATCAGGAGAACATAAAACCCGAGGAGGTGTTCTGAAATTTTTGGTGGGGGAAAAGAGTACTGTGTCGACACAGGCATGCATACGCTGCTTCATGCAGTGGCTATATAGCTTATCTATACTAGCATTTTTAAGAGTTAGAATAATTTTAAGTCGAAAAATGCTCCTGGTATCAGGAGAACATAAAACCCGAGGAGGTGTTCTGAAATTTTTGGTGGGGGAAAAGAGTACTGTGTCGACACAGGCATGCATACGCTGCTTCATGCAGTCGCTATATAGCTTATCTATACTAGCATTGTTCAGAATTAGAATAATTTTGAGTCGAAAAATGCTCCTGGTATCAGGAGAACATATAACCCGAGGAGGTGTTCTGAAATTTTTGGTGGGGGAAAGGAGCTGGTATCGAGATCGGCATGCATTCGCTGCTTCATGCACGTCGCTGTGTCGCTTATAATATACTAGCATTTTTAAGAGTTAGAATAATTTTAAGTCGAAAAATGCTCCTGGTATCAGGAGAACATAAAACCCGAGGAGGTGTTCTGAAATTTTTGGTGGGGGAAAAGAGTACTGTGTCGACACAGGCATGCATACGCTGCTTCATGCAGTCGCTATATAGCTTATCTATACTAGCATTTTTAAGAGTTAGAATAATTTTAAGTCGAAAAATGCTCCTGGTATCAGGAGAACATACAACCCGAGGAGGTGTTCTGAAATTTTTGGTGGCGAAAAAGAGTACTGCGTCGACACAGGCATGCATACGCTGCTTCATGCAGTCGCTATATAGCTTATCTATACTAGCATTTTTCAGAGTTAGAATAATTTTGAGTCGAAAAATGTTCCTGGTATCAGGAAAACATAAAACCCGAGGAGGTGTTCTGAAATTTTTGGTGGGGGAAAGGAGCTGGTATCGATATCGGCATGCATTCGCTGCTTCATGCACGTCGCTGTGTCGCTTATAATATACTAGCATTTTTAAGAGTTAGAATAATTTTAAGTCGAAAAATGCTCCTGGTATCAGGAGAACATAAAACCCGAGGAGGTGTTCTGAAATTTTTGGTGGGGGAAAAGAGTACTGTGTCGACACAGGCATGCATACGCTGCTCCATGCAGTCGCTATATAGCCTATCTATACTAGCATTTTTAAGAGTTAGAATAATTTTAAGTCGAAAAATGCTCCTGGTATCAGGAGAACATAAAACCCGAGGAGGTGTTCTGAAATTTTTGGTGGGGGAAAAGAGTACTGTGTCGACACAGGCATGCATACGCTGCTTCATGCAGTCGCTATATAGCTTATCTATACTAGCATTTTTAAGAGTTAGAATAATTTTAAGTCGAAAAATGCTCCTGGTATCAGGAGAACATCTGACCCGAGGAGGTGTGCTAAAATTTCTGGCGAGAAAAAGGAATAGTGTGTGGTATATGCATACGTGTTTTCATGCACGCTGCTACATAGGATCATCAATACTAGCGTTTTCCGGAGTTGGAAAAATTTTCAATCAAATTTCAAATCATTTGTCTCCCGCTAATTTGATACCTGAAATAAAGAGTCGTAAGGAGGGGATAGTGGAAATTAACGAAGCAATTGAATATTGGTATGTCTGGAAATTTATTGATGCAACATCGATACGATATTACTTATAGTTGAAGTTATATACGATTTTTAATTGTGTTTTGTACTATCGCAATTGATCAAGTTTCTTTATTCGCTTTTTAGCATACGAGTTATCCCGATATAAACTACATTCACATCACAATAACATATTAGCTGCACGGAAAGTACGACTTTCAGCCCCTCGTGTGAGCGGAAAGTCGTACTTTCCGATGCCAGGGGGGGTGAAAAATAATATACGTCACATGGGAGTGAAAAAAGCCATCCAAAACTGTGTTTTTGCCACCCTCGCCTTCAGCTCCGGTGTCAATCTCGCACGCAGTTGGGAATAGCCTACTTTCCCTCCCTAGATGCGTAATATACTATTACATACATTGAGTTCAATGATAGCAAATGGAATTGAAAAAGAATCCTCCCTAGATGCAGATGTTTCTTATTTATTTTTAACAGAAGGACGAGTGTTATTTTCAACATATTGCGGCCGCGTAAGTCACAGTCGCCTTTTTTAACACCGTAGCTCAGATGTTATCCCGTCGACGGCGCGAGGGTCACTGACCGTATCGTGCCCATGATCGCACCTGTCGCACATGGCCTCTCGCATACCGTCACGAGGGAGTCCGTGATTCATTCATAGATCAGTGTAATACTGTCACCGAAGTACAGAATGGCGTCTCCTTAGTTCAGCTGGTGGCGGCTTCTTGCAGAGCATCTGGAGACTACACCACGGGACAAACTGCCGATGTTTTGAGTTTACCGATAAAATAGGACGAATCTCTATCCTAATAATCTTTGACACCTAGATTTCTGCAGTTGTATGATTATCAAACAATTGGGGATATCTTGTTATGAGAACGAGTAAAGAAATATTTGATCATAACCCGTACCTTTGATTTTAAATATATGGAAAATTCCGAGTACAACTATACCGAATAAATTGCACGCGGCGGAGAAACATCGACCGGGGCGCCAAATTTCGACGTAACATACATATGTCACGGTAAGGCTGGGACGATTGGCGTACACATTTGTTGCACAATGTTACACACTTATTAATAGCCGTAAATACTGCTCTTTCTGTAATTATAAACTATTATAAGCGCCTAGACCTAACACTTCGTTACATTGTTTTCCTCTGATAGTTAGATCATATCAAATAAAAAATATCCTTAACCTATAAATCTGTGATTCGCACGAAGAAATACCTTCTTTCGATTTATAATCATTACAAAAGAATTATTATAGTTTTCTCACACAATCGGGTTCTGAAAATTATCTCCAAAAATACGTTATCAATGGAACCTAACTTTGAATTTACAATCCTATCTAGTTAAGGTACATGTAAGCCTTTTATTTAGGTGTTATTCTTTGACTCAATTATGTCAAGTTATATTACGTATTATTATAAAACATGCAACCATGAATCAAGAACAGAGGACCATTCTCAATGATGCTCTGTAACTTTTTTTTCTGGCGAAATTTGAACTTACATTTCTCTCAATTATTGAAAAATACTCTATTTTACACTCTGCTTCATTAGCGAGAATTGCCATTCTTGTATTTAACAAATATCATAGTTATATAACTAGTTTTTGTCCGCTACACATTTCTTCAGCCTCTTTCGTGATACATGGTAAGACATGCTTCTGTTGACCGACCGACCGCTTGACTGTGTTATATTTTACTTTTCAGGGAATTTCTAGGACATTCTAATGGCGGGTTTGAAAGATATACAGACCAAAGTAATGAAATTAGACAGAAATTAAATAATTAATCATAGACTATATCACAAACTTGTTGATAGAGACTTTCAGTAATCTCTATCAGCAAGATTAGGATTGTTGAAAAACATTAAACACTTATTTAATAATAGTTTCTATTCAAAAATATATCTTTTCGAGTAGTACACATTTTTATAAACAAAAGCCATCATGAAATGCCACTACGAAGTACTTGGAGTTCCGAGGGATGTGTCCGACGATGATTTGAAAAAAGCATACAGAAGACTCGCCTTGAAATGGCATCCAGATAAAAATTTGGAAAATACAGAGGATGCTAAAGAACAATTTCAATTTGTACAACAAGCTTGGGAAGTCTTGAGCGACCCGCATGAACGAGCTTGGTACGATAATCACAGAGAAGCAATTTTAAAAGGAGGCATAGGGGACAATTATAAAGATGATTCAATCGATTTGTTTCAATACTTCACAACTAGCTGCTATAAAGGATATGGCAATGATGAAAAAGGATTTTATATGGTTTATAGAAAAGTATTTGAACAATTGGCTGCAGAGGACTCAGAATTTAGTAAAGGAGAAGATTCAGATGAGGAGGTACCTGGCTTTGGGGATTCTAACAGCTCCTACGAAGATGTTGTTCACAAGTTTTATTCTTACTGGCAGAGTTATTCCACGAGAAGGTCTTTCGCTTGGCTAGATCCATATGACATTCGCGACACTCCGAATAGACGAGTTTTGAGATTGGTAGAAAAAGAAAACAAAAAAGTTAGAGACAAGGCTAAAAGAGAGCGAAACGAACAAGTTAGGAACCTTGTAGCGTTCGTACGTAAACGTGACAAGCGTGTGCAAGCATATGCTCAGATTTTGGCAGACAAGGCTAAGGAAAATACTAAGAAAGCTCAAGAAAGAAAGAAACAACAACTCATCCAGAGGCAACAGGAAATGAAAAGTTACACAGAGTCAGAATGGTCGAAATTTTCTAACATAGAAAAAGATTTAAAGCTGATAGAGGCAAATCTTGTTGCTGAGTTTGGAGAAAATTTAAGTTCAGATATTGATTCCAAGGAGGATGACAATTTGGGAAACAGCGCTTTGTATTGCGTTGCTTGTAACAAGATATTCAAAACTCAAAAAGCGTTTACCAATCATGAAAATTCTAAAAAGCACAAGGACAATATCTCGACTATGAAAGCGTCTCTATTAGAGGAAGATGAAGACTTTGAAAATAGTAGCGAAGAGCTTAATTCAAATTCAGACTCTGAGACAAATTCTGATAGAAAAAAAGGCATTTCTTCCTTGAATCAGAAGCTCAAAGGTGTCAAACTGGCAACAGGCCCGGAGATGCCTGATTTTCTATTGAACCCTAGTGCGAATGTTGATGAGAATGGAGATAACGATCAGGCAAGTACATCCGATGGAGAATTGATGTCTGATTATGAGTCAAACTCGAAAAAGCAGAAAAAGAAAAGAAAGCTCTTGAAAAAGCAAGGCGTAAAACTAGCAACTGGTCCAGAAATGGAAGATTTTCTTGATATGGCACCTAAAGTACCCAAAACCCAAAACGATGAGGATGCACTTACCTCCGAAGATGAATTAATATCAGATCAAGAGGAATTAAATGATAACGTGATTGAAAAGTCCCGAAAAACTAAGAAGAAAAAAGGAAAAAATGTCCAAAAAGTTACTTATGAACGAACTAGTGACGATGAACAAGAATTGGATCTCCATTTTGGCTTGTCCAAAAAACAGCGGAAGAAACAAAGCCAGAAGAAATCAAGCCTTGATAAACTTTTATCTGAAGTTAAACAGCCTTGTAGTAATGTAAATACAGAGAAATCAAATGAAAATAAAGATACAACAGTCCAAGAAACGATTGATAATTTTGCGAATGGGAGCCAAGTGGCTTCTGACAATGATAATTCCGACTTGAACTCCGAAGGAGATTCGAATACAACAAACTTGACTCAAAGTGGGAAGAAATCTAAAGGCAAGAAAGCCAAGGAAACAAGGAAAATTCAAAAGCCAAGCTCTGGTGAGAGCAAAGCCAGAGGAAAGAAGGGAAAGAAGGGGATAGAAGATGTTCAGGACTTAGCTCACTGTTGCGTGACTTGCAGAGCGGAATTTTCAACAAAGAATAAGTTATTTGACCATTTGAAGAAAACTGGTCACTCTGTGTATATCCCTAATATATCAAAGCCTAAAAAAGATGTAGAAAAGGGTACAAAAAGTAAAAAGCAATCAAGCAAAGTCAGCGATTAAATTGCATAGAAGGAATATTAGTTTTACATTCAATTATCGTCATATTAAATGTAACAATTCTCAACATGTTATTGACAAACTACCAAGAATGAATAGAATAGTTGAAATTAGTCTTTGTTTTTCTAACGCAATACAAATGTTAATAGACTCACAATTTAGATAGATAATAAATGTCATCTATTAGTACATTTTTATGCTTGATTACTCTGCACTTATGTAAGAATACCATTATTTATTCAATGATTTTGTGTTGAGAAAATCACGTTTCCAACAACTGCGTTGTTTCGTTGTAGCATAAGGTTTATAATCCTATTGAAGCGGGATATAACACTTAATGAATAGTTAATCTTCAACATCGTAAATGAAATCAATTCTGAATTTACGGAATATGGATAACTAAAAATTTTGTTAGTACAACTGCAGGTGATTGTAGATATATTCATTAGAATATATCAGAATCTGTATGAGTTGGTATGACAAACTACTTAAAAATTCTATACCACAAAATATGTTGTATTATATTCTAGCATAAAGAATTAATTATTTGTCTAAACTAGTGCAGATATAAAATCTGCTAAATGAATACTACATAAACTGGCTTTCCTTGTATTGATGAAATGAGCAGACAGTTGAGTGATTGAGTCACTCAGCAATAAAGACAATATAAAGTAAAATGGTGTGTTCTATCATTTAAATTACTAGTTGAGTCAATTTTGCGATAGGTTTGTTTCACCTCCAAAAAGTATCTTACCATTTTCTGATACTTTCCACACTGCTCTTGTTCAGTCAAAAGAATCAGAAATCCATACTTCAGTTAGCCAGTACTTTCAGGAAATTTCTCAGAAAAGATAGCGCACAGAAGTATGTAGAAGATCTTTCAGACACATTTCTTTTCAAGTTTTTAGGTATAGGATGCACGATAGTCAAACCATTAGACTTATGAGATAATGAATCTGGTTAGGAGTTGACTATGTAGAGATTAACTTATTATTAACTTAGCTAGTCAGATATCTTGGCTCTAACACATTCTTAAAGTTTATGTTTTGAATCAGTTCTGACAAAAGACAATATATACCTTTTCAGATTCGTAAATTACCATATCACCGCTGAGTGAAACTTGTAAGGCAAATAGGAAACATGAATGTTATCAAATGTGCCGCTTCACACAGGTACGAAAATACATTTCAATATTATTTAGTGTAAAAGTAAATCCGAATAAGAAATTGATATGTTTGCCACACGCAAACTTACTCTGAATCGATCCAGAGTACTTCAATAAAACATTGAAGAATAGCTCGATGCTTGATATAGTGAAATACAATTCACTATGATTTGAACTAACTACATTCCATACCATTTCAACAATGCTCCCCATCACAGCCTTCATGCTGATTTTATCACCATACATAGAAAACCAACATACTTATGTAAAAGTCCGTCTGTTCACCTTGTCTTGTTATTAGCTTTCCATCTTATGATACTGGTATGTTTCCACACAGATCTAGCTCTGTAGCTGCTAAGAAATTGTTCTACCCATCTGCTGACCGCAACAAGGAGCCCATTCATTCAGTCTTGCGACAATACATTCGCTCTGGCTGTGATCAAACTCTACTGGAGATCAGTTCTGGTAGCGGCCAACACGTGGCTCACTTTGCACCATATTTTCCTCAAATCACCTTTTATCCTTCCGAAGTTGATTCCGAACTGTTACAGAGCATATCTGCTTATACAAAAGACCTTCCAAATGTCAAATCGCCAATTAGAATTGATGTAGCTACAGACTGTGCATCTTGGGGCGAGCAACCCTTTGCAGAGAACAGTTTTGATTACATTTATAATTGTAATATGATTCATGTTTCCCCGATTGCTTGTAGTATTGCTCTTTTTAAAAATGCTGGCAAACTGTTGAAAAAAAATGGAATTTTGTTTACATACGGAGCTTACATGATTGATGGGATCATATCGCCAGAAAGTAATGTCAATTTTAATAGATCTTTGAAAGCCAGAGATCCGGAATGGGGATTGAGAGATCTTAGAGATTTGGAAAAAATGGCGAATGAGAATGGGATTCATTTGATTGAAATTTTTGATATGCCAACTAACAACAAAACAATTGTATGGGAAAAAAAGTAACTTGAATTTTATGTATATCAACTAACAATAAGATATTCAATGAAGAAAATAAGAAATAATTAAGAGAGAAGGATTCTATATAGATTCATTCCACGTTTCACAATTTCATTTCTGGTTTCTAGAACTAGTCTAGAGATTATACATGTTTCATTTCACCCAAGAAGTCGCAGACAGTTTCTAGTACTAGCCTGAACATGATGTTCTGTTGACATGTTACAACTATTATTATAGTATAATTCAATGTCTCATTGCTCCCGAATTAATTGTTCATCGTGCAACTACTGTGGCTTCATTTAATCAAACAGCATCTAATGTGTTGTGATAATATTCACTAGTCTCTTTTTGCATAATAACCAGACTTCGTTAAATCATGCAGCTCTTGTAATATAAATTTATTTCCCGAAACATGATGCGATGAAGAAAATATCTAATCATTAGAAGCACTGATTATTTTTAATACCTGGAGACTATAAGATTTTTAAATATTCAACTTGTGAATTGTGCAATTTAATTTGATCTGTATTCTAATTTCAATGTTGGAAGCTGCAGCTTATGATGAGCTATTACTGAATGATAAAGTATAATAGCATTGCTTATTTATAATGCTTAGCTAATAATATAGATAAGTTGAAATAGAATCATCTATCAGATTTTAACAATGACTTTACTGTGTTATCAAATATCTTATGAAATTTCAAGGATTTTTGCAAAGTTAAGTATATGTATTAAAAACGAATCATGATGATAATTTGATAAGTATAACTCAGGTCCTGAGTTTTTAAGAAAACTTTTTCAAAGCGGTAACTATTATTCATGTATTTTCAAACAATAAAAAACTAATCCCCAAGAAATTTCTTATCATTACCTGCCTCAAGGAACTATCTAAGAAAGCGTAGATTTTTATGGTGACGTATGAATACGTCATTATCAGTTGAACAGCTTTGATTGAAGGAAATGATATCATTTATCCATCTTATCTAGATTTTTTTTATCGAAGTTCTAGAATTAGAGAATATACACATAGACAGCTCTGAAGCACTGAAACATATTTTGGCAGAAAAATATCAAGCATGGAGTACAAGGTATTCTTTATTTTATATTCGCTTGCCTACGGAGCTTCAGCCGACCTAGATATTCGATGTACGGCTGCCTTTTGTACGGTAAGTGAATATGATCGATTTTCTCCTATCAACACTTCCCTGAGTACTCAACAGAACGTGGAACCAATGACTAATTAACAACAAGCTACACGAATTTGCCTATTTCCTATCTACTAAGGATTTATACCGATAGAATCCGAGCTTAAATTGCGTTAAATTAATTAATAAAAGGAATACATCACCGAAACTGGCTGTCCTACGTTGACCACTGGCTGCCAATCCCTTAATTCAACGAATCATGGAACTTTCCTACTCTATCCTGATGTCTGCAACTGTTGTGATTACTGTCTGACGAACCTCGCTGAAGGCGAGGAGTGTGTCGCGGGCATACCTGGTCAACTACCACCTGGTGAAATGTGCGGGCCAGGAATAAAGTGCACTACCAACGATGATGAACAGGCGTCTTGCCAAGAAAGTACTTTTGCTTTGTTAATATTGCTTATGTAGTAAGCTTAATTTAACAATCCTTCATGAGAATTTGCCTTACCAGTTGTGTGTCCAATTATTAACATTTTAATGGATGTTATTCAGTGACAACTGATTGTGCTTTGGCGCAAGTAACGATGGACGAAAGAAGGGCTAACGGAACCCTGGGAAGTAGCGAAGTATATCCAAAATGTGACGCTGATGGCCTTTATTCACCAGCACATTGTATTCCTGGATCTATGTGAGTAAATCTATTGCATGAGTGAGTTTAATTAGAGAGAATACACGGTGAATCTGTCACAAGTAATCGGCTAGTTTAAATCATCCTAAAATAAATCGTTTACTCCATAGATGTTATTGCCTAGATCCCACTGGCCAAAGGATGTTTGGAGAAATACCATATTTGAATCCATGGAATAAACGAGAAATGAGTTGCGGTAATTAGGATGACACGCTCGTCCTTTTTCGTCTAATTTAGTAATAATTAAAATTTTATGTTTCATTTTCAGGGTGCTCCCTAAATGCTTGGAAAGCACAAAACACTTTAGACCCAACATACGATATACCAGTTGCACGCTGCCTTAGTAATGGTCAATTTGACCCAGTACAATGTATGATGGATACGAATGCTACCTGTTTGTGCGTCGACCAAATTACCGGAACACCGATAACTAATATTAAGACAGTCAATGTTACAAGTTTGGCGGAGGACACGCTTTCTTGTTGTTCGTATAATTAACTAATATATAAATGAATCATCGACGAATTCTGCTTATACTCAATATTATTGATTCTTCGAGGCAACTTTGAAGATTATCATTATATTTTTAAATATTATATTCTATTTACTACGATAAATTCATTACCCATTTGGATTGTTATGACAACAAATGATTTTGAATATAACATGTCTATTTTGCAGTTGACACAACAATTCATACTAATGGGACATACAATACGACTTGTGAAGAAGCTTATGATTCTTTGGTCGCTAGCAGTGTAACCGATCTTGAACTTTTGCCATCTTGTCAGATAGATGGAAAATATGCGCGGATTCAATACTCAGATTCTAAGTAAGTCTAATACATTTCTGACTCTTAGTATTGATAAATTCAAGCCTAGCGATGGTTTCAACATTGAGTGATAATAGGAAAGAAATATACAGATCTCATATCATATCTTTGTTAAATAGAATTACTATAATACACATAAATTATGGTGAGATTCGAATAGGAGAAGTTGAATTCTAGATTTGGACTTATAACAACGGCTCATTGAATTTCAGAAAAATTTGTACTGATCCCAATGGTATACAAATAGATAGTTTCGAAGCTTTAACAAACGCAAAAGAAGCAGAGATAATGGATTGCAGTAAGTTTGTGCTTGGACCTAATCCGGCTCTTCAATTTGATGAATACATTGATTATGAGCGAGATAATTTACCTGATTAAATATTTTTCTACAGACTGCGCAAGAACACGATGGCTTTTACATGAAGCCGCAGTTACCGAGCTCCCAACCTGTTGTTACTTTGGAACCTTTGAGGCTTGGCAATGTCATAGAGATGAATGTTTCTGTGTTGATAAAAATGGGAATCAAATCGAACGTGAAGTTGATATCGATGACTTAGAGGAACTCAGTTGTTACATAGCTAATGACGGAGATCCGTGCCTAGTATCATAATGTCGAGCATGCATTTGAAATTTTTAACGTACGATAATTATCTATGTGATTCTGTTTTTGTATGAGAATTGAGTTAGCGATAATAATTACTTTCCGGAAAACATTCTTATTGTGTTATTCACTATTCCAATAGGAACTTTATAAACAAAAACTGACACCTTACTATATTATTACATCCCAGATATTAAATCCTGACCTTCGTGCAAGATAAAATTTTGATTCCCTTCATTCATCATCATTAGAGTACCCCTTCTATACTATAACAGCATATTAGTTCAACACTGGAACCATGACTCATGCCAGGAAATAAATAATAACTATCCGTATTTACAAATTGACGGAGCGAATCTTGTTTCTACATTATCCAATAAAAAGTATGAAAGATCGCGCAAAGAACCATCGATGATGGCGTTAAGTACATAGCTTCGCCTTTGGTCCAGTGTGCAAAGAGTGCTGAAAATAAAGGCAGCATTCCTATAATTATATGTATGTTTCGTTCAATTGAATCGTGAATCAAAGTATTTGATCACTCAAAATTCGATATACCGACCTGTATCCTCTAGGCTAGTTATCCATCCTATTACAGGCTCCATCTGATTCTCTCGCCTCAGCCATTGAGCGAGTGGCTCAAAGTATCTCAGCATAGCCCCTGCATCTAGCCGGTCTGTTCGCCCACGTGTCATTTCTCTTATTGTATCTTTCCAGTGGCGTGATGAACCCACTGACAAAACGTCTCTGAAAAAAAGCGACAAGTTTCAACTGAGTGATTTTAGTAATCTAATTGACTGTGATGAGAATACTGCATCCACTCACGAAAGTAGTCGACCAGCTTCTCGGGATCTATAGAAATCGCAAGTGTGCAGTGTTCCTACATGGCCAGCAGCCTCGCAGAGTGATTCGAACAGTTGGAACTGCAGGACTATACCGACGAAATATCTGAAGAGGAAGAATCAGGTTTGATAATCAGAGGACTTTGGTGGTCAGCTTGAGATTACTAACTTCACATATGGAATGTCCGCGGGAACATGGTACTTTGATCCTGGATCAAAATGATTTTCTGATCTGGTTACTGGAGGTACTATGCCCTGATATTGTAAGCGCAGTTCCCACCACCTTGTTGTCATATCTGCATGACCGTCGCTGAACACTCGCCATCTCCACTATTGAATACAAAAGTTGATTTAGTGTTTAAGTATATTGCCTTCAATAAAATTGCTCCTCTTATTGTTCGCTGATTTGAACAATGGGTATGAAAAATATCATAAGCAACTGCTTGATTATCAAATCTCCATTAGGTTTACCGGCAATAAAAAGTATAAGCACTTTGATCTATAGAGAAATTAAGGTGTTGATTTACCTGGTCTACGATGTATGCGAAAGGTATATAAGTCACTTTCTCCAAAGCCATCATAAGTAAGAAATTAACGTTGGTCTCATAGTCGTCTGAGGAATTATTATAAAGCCCAATATGATGTAAATGCTGCGGAGTGATCACAGAAAGTCCTATTGCATCACTTACAGCTTCATGAAATCCTTTTGCGTGTGAAAGATTAATGAAGTATGTTTTTGTCACATGTCACAAGCAAGTTATTATTAATAAGGTTCAAATTTACCTGGTAAAGCCTCCTCTCGAAACAGTAACAGTTGATCTCTGTATTGCAGGTAATATTGCAAATGAGCCATTTCGTGATGCGTTGAGAATAAATCATCCATAGTAACCACGGTGCACTGTTTTATTCTATAATTTTAAAGAACGATATTTCTTATATTGGTGTGGGAAAAGATTTACCATTAATACTATATTACCAAACATGGAAAACATGTAGTCCAAATAGCACAAAATAATGTACAGAAATTTGGAATGAAATATCAATGATCACCTGAAGTCAACACGATTACAAAAATCCCATGCACTTGCCGTGCATTTAACTTCTCTGTCATTCGGTTTCTCAAACATGGATGATCTCCAAAATTCTGGGGGCATTGGTATCATCCCCATTGAAGTGAAGAATTCCTCTGCTATCTGAAACATTCTAAAAAGTACAATGCGTGAATCAGTTCAGTTCGCAATTTTATTACATTCATGTCGTTTACGATTGAAAATTTAGTATTTTGTAGGATATTTCTGTTCCTAAACTGCGATTACCTCAATGGTGAGAATCCTTGAAGCATCATATCCAAAGTAACGTCCAATTTTTTAGCTGCAGGAAAAGGTTGAACTATATCATAAATTCCTTGCCAATTCTGGGCCCACATATTTCCTAAAATGTGCGCAGGAAGAGGTCCGTCTTTCCTTATCACATCCCCATATCTGTCTATCAATTTTCGCCTGATATAAGTGAATAACTGTTTATAGAGGGGAGTCACCGCCGAAACAACTTCTGCAATATTTTGCTGAAAAGAGTCATCTTCGTAGCTTTCTCTCATTTGATCTCCTGCATCGGCAAATCCTATGCAAAAACCGGTTATTTCAAATTTTTTTACTAATTATTTTTCACAGGTATATTAGCTGCAGAAAATCGATAAGAATTAGAGAACTACAGTAAAACCTCCGGCACTGTCGCTTACGTACAGTACCGCATCTACTGACTACCGTGACGCCTTAGCGTCACCCGTGTATGTTACGAAACCTCGGGTGCTATCAGGTCAAATCTACGGCCCTGTACTTGCTTTCGATTGTTCGGAAAAAAGTAGGCCAATACGCGACAGTGCCGGGGGTTGTCGGTCCCAACTGGCGACAGTGACGGTGGTTTTATTATACCATTGAGTCTTGCAGCTTGATTAGCAAGTTGTACATATCTAATGTATTTGTTCTTCAACGGCGGTCCAATCGCTTCATGCCAGGCTCTCCAATAATATGATAACTCATTATAATCTTTTGACTCGGCCATTATTCTATTAATATCTGAAATAGAGAACTTATAACTTTACTCAATGTTGAATATTTTTCTCCGAATTATCGTAATAATGCAATAAGGCTCAGTTTCAAAGTACTTGGCATGAAAATAAAGAATTTCGAATTCTTATTGCAAGTTGTTCTAACAGATAACATCAGTTCCTTTCATATTTATATTTCAATATACCTGGATCCAAAACTAGATTACAATGCTGATCGCTTTCCTTGTATGAGCAAAGCCTAGTTCTGGTGTAAAGTTCTTTCATCTCAGCTACCAAATGGTAAATCTAAAACACATAGATTGAAAGTTCTTCAGCTCGATTCGAAGATATGTATTTGTTTTCTTAAAATCAATTATAAAGGTCCAAATTCATCCCATAGTGAATTCATGTATTGAAACTTTGCAGTTATTCATGAGGATACGTTCATTATCCCTATACAAGATATATACGATTACTGATACTCATACAAATGCTGTGTTAAATACCTCATTAAATTTATCATCAGTCAAAGAATTTCTTCCATGAGTTGCAAGCATCTTGAGCTGTCGTCTCGCTGAAGGATCTGGTATTCTACTCCAGGCGAAGCTAACAGCCTTTCTCCAAGATGCTCTATCGAATTTAGCTTTAAGTGATTGCTCATCTAACTGTTCGGGGAATTTGAATACAAATTAGTATCATACCTAATCATATAAATCCACGAATACAAATAACAAGGGTTTCTGTTATGCAAGATGATTACCATTTTACGCCGATTACTATCTGTTATATTAGTAACAAATTGCCATTGTGCAGAAGTCACTCTGTTGCACATTGTTGATGCCTCGCGGTCATATTCTCTAAGGAACTGTAAAGCCTCTCCCAAATTGACGTTCAGTCCCTATAAATAAATAATAAATTCAATGAAAGATATGAATTGAACATAGAAGATGTGAACATTACTGTTAGATACAGTTTTTTTGCTTCGATTCAATAATGGAACAGTTTGCTCATGTTACCGGAAATGAATCATCTCTCTATAGAGAGATAGAGAGATTAATTGCCATTTAGAAAAGTAAATCTGGTGTGAAGAAATGAGTCACAAAAATTAGTGAAACGTACTCAGTAACCCACATATTATAGACACATGTATAGTAAAAACTAAAAATTACAATTGTAAATGTAGCTGTGCCCAACCCACCATAGAACAATGAACAGTTACTGTGACTAAAGATCTACGGAGCATGTCGAAGGATGCCAGCTATCAAACTGTATCATCTTGCTACTCTTATAATATACTGTTATCCTTGAGGAGAATACACAAAAGATTACCAAATCACGATTGAAAGTAGATTTCTTAGAGGCGGATGAGCACTTTCATTTTTAAATTGTGTATAAAAATAATATGGATTTGGCTTCGTTACTTTTTACGAATAAACACAAGATTCATTATCACTTTTACTCACCTCTATGTACCGTGTATCTCCTCTTTCAAAAGCGAAACCAAAGATCAGTAAAGCCCCAAGTATTTGAACTTCTTTCAGCTTATCCATCAGTAATATCATTCTATATGCCTCTCCTGCTTTTATATAATGTGCTGGATTGACGTACCTGCAGAATTAGTTTAAAAATGAATAAATCAGACAGGTATTTAACTGATTAAACAATTTAGCCATGTTCTGAGATAATTGTAGGCGTAATAAGGCACAGATCACGAGAAGGAATACTGATCACTCGATCTTTGCATAAATATCTGTGAATATAAAAATGTGTGAATAGTATAAAGGAATTATTTAAATTTGTAGATGAAAATCTACTCAAAAAAGTCCATAATTTGCGTTATCATCAATCGAGTAACAATATGATTTTGAAAATAATAGAGAGTGAATTATTGTTAATTATTTTGTACAAGGAAAATGGTTTGTTGTAAATCTAGATCAATTGTTTGAATCCTCTGTTTTATAGCTTTGCAACATGTTTAGAATGGTAATTATAATAAGATGTACAGATATTAGACACCTTCTATCTTTACTATAGGAGCTTATTCAATTCTGGACAGAATCCTAGCAAAGACTGAGCCACCTTTCCAATAAAATTTTATGGGATTGTAGAGAATCTGTATGTGTACAGTGGCCAAAAGAGGAAGGGATAGGCACCGTCAGAGCATAAAGCGTGACTGTCCAACACGCTATGGCACACGCCAAAACCTTCCGCATTAAGTTCATTATGTATACTGTTATGTGACAAAAGTTGTTTTTTTTTCAATGCATTTTACCAGGTATAACAGAGTAGCAGTTTTACATTCATTCAAATTAGTTCTAACAAAGAATTGACATTACTTTCATGCTATAATGTAATCGGTGCATTCATTGATATAGATTTTAATCTCACGGATGAATAGAGCCGCATATAAAATTAATAATAATATTCAACAAAGATTGATAATCTGTATTTAACATGATATGAATTTGAGCTGTTTCTGAAGCGATGCATTTATACTATCTCTATTTTCGCAGGTTTCAATCTTATGTAATGTCGAAAATTGAATGAAACCTAGTACTCTTATCGTAGTATAAATAACGCTATTTTACGAGAGTAATTTGAGAACAATTTGCGAGATTTGTTTTAAGACGAAATATGTAACAATTACAAATTACGTTGGCGAAAGATTCCGGTATATCGCCGCCAATGTTATATAGTATATACCTTTATCCCATCTCCGGATGACCAAATGTCCATTTTTGTATAAATAACTGGGCATTGGACTTGTTTTCTTCATAATGAAGGATACATTTATGAAATATATGCACGATGGGCAATATTGCGTTGTTGATATCAAAGTTTTTGACAAGTAAGAGAAACACGTGTTTGTCGAAGCATGCCCATGCGCTGTCAATGCGATGTTAAACATATGCGTGCCCGGATAGATCCGGATAGTTAACCTTAAACAGTATAGTGTCAGATTGTGAATAGCGGACGTTTTTATGTCGTGGGCGGCGAGAATATGCTAGAAGTGGGAAGCTGATAAGATCGTGACAAAAAAGTAACACGTATCCAAGTATAGTTCGTTATAAAATATCAAGAAATATGTAAGTAAAAACCTCAGTTAGATACTTTGTAAATGACTAAAAATCACATTTATGTTATTTTATAGGTTATAATAACATCTATTCATTTCAATTATTTAACGAACAAATATTACTGCAATTGAAAATTCAATCAACTACTTCGAGCTAATTGAACACAACCTCATTATTATCCAACCCTAAAAATATTTCTAGTTTATTACTTCGAATCCCCCATTATTTAATCCATATTTTATTTTTGCCATATACGTGTGATTGGCTTAATTGCCCTTGGATGGATCGCTGTTATTACTACATCAAAACGCAGTGTAATAAAGTTGGATAAATTCAGAAAAATATTTTTCTCGTAGCTGCTCGTTGTTCCGCTCTGACCGCTGCCTTCTGACGAATTAAAATGCCCAGAGGCAAAGTCACCTCCAGACAGTCATGGTTCGCTGTATTTTACATTAGTAAAAATGGGGATAATCTCACTTGACAATTGCCAAAAGCCATTTGAGTCCTCCAGCCTTGAAATGAATAGCAAATTGCAATTTGAGGCAACACAATCTTATAAAAGTTGCTAAATATCGATCGCCCCAAGAATATACATCATACTATCGATATATTTACCTGCCTTGTGTTTTTTGGATAGAATGAGGTCCTGAGCTTATGATAAAAGCACAATATATAATTATTATGTAATAAACCGTCTAAAACGGAAATTCTTCATTAAGAAACTACTTAATATTATAATATCATTGATTTTATATTTTCAGGTATATCAAAGTATTCCTGTTGCTGTTTGCAATCTCATTGTCTTGGGCAGAAGATTATTATGAATTACTAGGAATCAAAAGAGATGCAAACGACAAGGAGATCAGAAAGGCTTTTAAAAAGCTAGCAGTCACTTTGCATCCTGATAAGAATACGGTGAATTATTTACTCTTATCTGTAAAACAGGAAATTATACTATAGTAAACATCAAACAATATATGAAGACTAGGGTGGTCCAAAAAAAACATTTTTTTTTCTTCAAGTTATCAGCTCAAAAGTTTCTTTTAGGTATAGAAAAAAATTCTCCTAAAAGCACAGCTCGATATCTCAACCCTACGAGGCGCTTAATGATTTTCCGTTTTCCCATGTAAATAACACGTAAAAAAAAAATTTTCATGTGCTATTTATATGGAAAAACGGAAAATCGTTGAGGATCTCGTAGATTTGAGATATTGAGCTGCGCTTTTAGGAGAATTTTTTTTATACCTAGAAGACACTTTTAAGATGATAAGCAAAAAACTTTTTCCTTTGGACCACCCTAATGAAGACAAGTATTATAGAGTCCCTGAATGATATGAGAATTGAAAAATTTCTCCCAAACATGATGAATTGTGAATAATCTTGTTACTATTTATCTTTCAGAATGATCCTGGGGCTCATGATACATTCGTGAAACTCACTACCGCATATGAAACACTTAAAGATCCTGAAACAAGAAAGAAATATGATATTTATGGCGAAGAGGGACTCAATGGACAGTATAAAACAAAGCAATATCAATCTTGGAGCTACTATCAACACCAATTTGGTATCTATGATGACGATCCCCAAGTAGAAACACTCAACAAGCATGACTACAGTGAGTAATAATTGATCCAATCCATAACTTTTGAGTTAAAAGAACTAACTAATGTTACATGTCCTTTTTATGATTTAATAGCAGAACAAAAGATGATTCTATATCCATCAAAAATTTTTATTTCAATTATTTGTTGATAGATGAAAAGGTTCTGCAGTCTGAAAGTATTTGGTTTATAAATTTCTATTCACCGATGTGCAGTCATTGCCATCATTTAGCTCCGGTATGGAGAAAAATAGCTAAAGAATTAGAAGGAGTTGTGCGTATCGGTGCTGTAAACTGTGAAGATGACTGGCATCTTTGTCGACAAATTAACATCAGGTCGTACCCTACGTTGCTTCATTATCCTAGAGTGAGTAAACGCGTCAGTTATTTTACTTTATGAATTTGAAGACAGAATAATTGAGTCCGGATCCTAAATAAATGTCTTCTTTTCCATTCCTGTCTAGCATTCTACAAATGGTGTGAAATACACCGGGGAAAATACACACGAAGATATTACTAGTTACGTTTTAAATAGATTAGACGTGAAAGCCTTCCCAGTTAGTACTTCTCTTGGTAAAAGAATTATTCAAGGTCTTGAGCCAAGCGAAGGCGCTAGTCTATTATTTATTTGCGGCGTAAACCGTGATTGTTATACTGCTGAAGATCGTCTAAAAATAGCTGCGATTTTGGTGAGGATTTTTAGATTAACATTAATGAAACAGATTTTATTTAGAAAAATAAATTCTAAAAATCTTAAGCT
Source organism: Tenthredo scrophulariae (assembly GCA_963978835.1). NCBI lineage: Eukaryota > Metazoa > Arthropoda > Insecta > Hymenoptera > Tenthredinidae > Tenthredo > Tenthredo scrophulariae. The sequence goes on from OZ022227.1 coordinate 13,853,004, forward strand.
ATGCGCTTTATTTTCCAGAACAAAATGGTCAATGTTCGGGTATTCAGGTGTTTGGAAAACGAATGTGACGATACAATTCCGCATGATGTCGGGGTTGCTTTTCAAAACAATCAAGACAATCTATCTTCAGACCCAGTGTTTTTCGGAGATATTAGTGATGTACAAACCCTTGCGAGAAAGGTCTTGGAGCAGCTACCAGAGCCGCAAGATCTTACTGTGAATGAATTCCAGGTACATCAAATGGATTCAAATTTTCAATTCAATTGTTCCATTAAAGTACGTGAGCGGACAACCTTTGCTTACAACTTTTCAATACTTGATTTAGGAAATAAGAAAAGGTCTTCAATCCGGGTTTGACGTTGGTTGGCTGATATGTTTTTATGTAGGACATGCTACGCAGTTAGATGTACAGTTGAAGAGATTGCCTAGTATCATACAGAGCATAAATTTGGGTGAGAAACTATTTGGAAAACGAATTCATCCATTATTAGTAGGAAATCTTACATTTTGTAATTCCCCTTTAGGAAAAGTAAACTGTGGAAGATATTCAGAGCTATGCAAGCAGCTAAATGTTAATCATTATCCTGTATGGGGGGTTCTCAAACCAGGCGGAGCATTCGAATTACATCATGGAAAAGATTCTGTACATCATATTGCCAGTTTTGCTGTAGATAGTATCAAGGCAACGAATGTACACATGCTTTCCGTTGACGAAATATTGTCCATAATGAATAACAAGAAAGGTGATACTTTTAAATACGTGAATTTTTTTTACTGTTCATTTTATCTTACCTTATTCCATTGCAGACAGCGAGGCATGGCTTGTTGATTGGTATGCACCATGGTGCCCACCATGCATAAGATTTCTTCCAGAACTACGCAAAGCATCGTTACACTTTGAGCCATCAGTTGTTCAGTTCGGAACAGTAGATTGTACTGTTCACTCGACTGTTTGCAGGCAATTTAACATACGTTCATATCCTACTGCAATGCTAGTGAACAACAGTAACACAAATTTATTCTCAGGGGATAAAGTCGCCGCTAGTCTTATTGAGTTTATTACAGAGATGCGGAATCCTACAGGTAATTAACATCAGGTCATAAATAAACATTCCAAAGTGTTATAACAAGAGGCACAATTATTTGATATAAATCTTGAGTCATGTCTTTATTTCATCTTCCAGTTACAAAGCTGACTGGGGATGACTTTCACATGAAACTTGGTGAGAAAAAGATTGGTGAAATTTGGCTCGTTGATTACTTTGCTCCCTGGTGTGGTCCGTGCCAACAACTTGCTCCTCAATGGACACTAATTGCTAAAACATTGCAAGTGTTACCATTCGTCCACGTGGCTTCAGTAAATTGTGAACTAGAAAAGTCGCTTTGCTCAGATCAAGGAGTTCGCAGTTACCCAACGATTAGATTGTATCCCGCAGACAGCAAAGGATTGAATCGAGTTGCGTAAGTTACAGAGTATTTTGTTCAACGGATATTAACAAATATTGTACAATATGTTGAATTCCTTCACGACAAAAATTGTTCATGTATATTCAGATTGTACAACGGAGCAAGAGATTTTCTATCAATGCTAAGCTGGATCACAGCATTTCTGCCTGTTAAAGTTGAGGACTTGAATGTTGCCCGTTTTGAAGATGAGGTTTCACCTAGAACAGGTGCTTGGCTGGTTGATTTTTACGCTCCTTGGTGTCATCATTGTATTGAACTACAGCCTCATTACAGCATAGCAGCGCAGGTAAATTATTCTGCAATAATCTGAGAGTAAAATAGTAATAACATTTTTTTCAACTGCAGTAGTGCATCGTGTATACATTTCTTTAGAAGTTAGAACATTGACATGAAACCGAAGTCTTTTATGCATATTTTTCAGATCCTGAAAGATAAAGTCCAATTTGCAAAAGTTAATTGTGATAAATACAAATCACTCTGTATCAGAGCATCGGTACGCGCATATCCTACAGTCATGTTGTACTTCCATGGACAAAGATATAGTAATAGTTACGAGGGTAGCCAAATAAGTACCACTTCCGCTAGCAAGATTGTAAGGGATGTTGAAACGCTATTATCAACTGCTTCGAAATCGAAACGCGATGAGTTATGATAGAAATGAATTTGTAAGTAAATTGAAGTCTAACTTAAGAGTCTTGAAGTTATCTAAGAATCTCTTTACTCAAGATAATGACTCTTGAAAAACCCATCGACATACAACGGTACTAGAAAATTGTAAAGAGAATATTCTATTTATCCGATCTATTTTTCGAAGAATACTCAAATTTTGTATACATTGTTTCACAATATGTTTAAAACACTGACAGGGAGGGAAAAATTGTTCTGAGTACTTTAAAGTATCGGTATTATTTCCATACTCTATTTTTACCAGATCTGATAAGTAAAAATAGATATTGTAGCATCAAGAACTTTCATAGGCAATGTACCCATACACAACTATCATTGAACCATATACATTCAAGTGATGGCTGTTTAGCGATTATTAATTAGCAGCATTCCAAGCAATGGCAAATTTTGTAGTCTAAACTTTCGTTAGCCCAATCGAACTTTGGAGTTACAGAAGGTCCTTCAAATACAGAACATCCAAATGATATGCAGAAGATTTTAAATCATTTTCTCTCCTTAGTAGGTGGCATTTATCAAAACTCGAAAAAATTATAGCATAATTTAGAAGTCGCGTAAAATGTGACTTATGAAAACTTTACTATTGCTCGGAAATCTAAATTATGACTTAAGCGAACTATCACAAATAGGTATATAAAATATGATCTGCACATTTTTCAGTATACTATTTCAACGTTCACATGAATCTCAATTTGATAATTTTGGTATTCTAGTTTACATACTTGATACACGATAAATTATAAAATACGATTATTATATTTTGTATTTGAAAAATAGCATAATATGAAAACTATTGCAGATATTGCTTTCATTTCGTTTTATTGATCAGTATCGGATTTTTATAATTAAAAACTATACTAATTCCGTTATTGAAAAATAGTTTCAATAATTTTTTTCTCAAATTTACTAACGAATCTATGAGTAACATTGTATAGAAAATTGGATGAATATAGAAGTTTCAATAATATTATGTCAGTCAGTAATATTCCTGTCAAGCAAGTTAGAAGGTTTGATCTGAATTTCAATCCGCAATATTTATACAATAAAAATAAAATATAAGTATAATATGTAAGTAGATAAAGTAGCCAAATGAAAAAAACTTTTGTACTTCTGTATAAGTTATAAAATAGGAAATTTTTTAAATTCACTATCTAATGAACATGTGATGATACCAGCTTTTCATAAACTCTCCTATTTCATATGTATCGGAATAACGGCGGTGAAAATTCTGAGTTACACCAAATTCCATTCCACGTTTTACATCCAAGAATCACAAATCAGTCTCTTAAATTTCATTGATTTCGATTCACTTTTTTTGAGAAAAAAATCGCAATTTTAAAAGAGAAACCTACAGTTTGCCTCATTCAGTGGCGGGTTCTTGATGAATTGTTTTTTTTTCAGTTCTTGTGTATAATATAAACAGTTCCTATAATTGAAAATTGTAGAAAAATGTAAAGGCAGTCGATTCAGGCAATTCTCTTGATATTGTCAAATATCAGTAGAATTTACCTCACAATTGCTGTATAAGTTTGCATTGGAAACTATAGAATTTAGCAATAATTAATAAGGACTTGCTCACATCTCACCGACGACCGTATATACAGAAATATATATTTATACACAATAACTTATACAACGCAGCATTAAAAATATCAGAAGATATTCACCTAGAATATAATATTATATATATTTATTAGGGCGATTCGTTTTGAACGAATATTTTTTTTTTCCAACTCCCCATTGAAAATCTTGTAGTAGACGTCGAAAAAGGAATCCTGTCCAATTTTTAGCTCTTAATTCCAATTCTAAGTACTCGCCTTCGTCTTTTTAAGTTTTCCCATGCTAAAAGCATGTAAACATTACGACTTTTTCTTTGGCCGCGCACAACTCAGCCGCATTTCGATGGATTGTCCTCATCTAAACATCATTTTACAGGGAATTTAGTGTTCTTCAAAAGTGCTTGAGGTAGTTTGGCTGTGGTTTCAACCGCTGCACCTGTGTGAGCCTTCAAAGTCGATTCTATGCATAATTCTTCTTTCTCACCGTGGGCGAATAAACAGTTGGACTTGGATAAAAAAACTTAATGACAATTTTGTAGGAAATTTATTTCTCTACAAAGAAGTCCAATAAGTAAAGTCGCTCAGACCAGTATTTCAAAAGATATAAGGACTTTGATTTTTTTAAATATAAAATTCTAACAAAATGTCAAGTTCAATATTTTCAAATCAATCAAACTATCATGAGTGCTTTTGAAGAACATTAAATTCTCTGTCAAATGAGTCTTGGATGAGAACGATCCATTGAAATGCAGCTGAGTTGTGCGCGGCTAAAGAAAAAGCCGTAATGTTTCCATGCTTTTAGCATGGGAAAACTTAAAAAGACGAGGGCGAGTACTTAGAATTGTAATTAAGAGCTAAAAATTGGACAGGATTCCTTTTTCGATGTCTACTACAAGATTTTTAATGGGGAGTTGAAAAAAAAAAATAGTCGATCCAAAAAAAGCACCCTAATATTTATCAATGCTTCTACTAGCAAATGAAAGCTTCCTACATGTGCATTTGTAAATTGTTATAACATAATATCTCACATATTAGCGAGACGTAGTTTATCCATAGATTGAGATAACATTACTTTATTTTTATTCTCAATGAGAGTTCTTCAGTTTAAGTTTCAACATTTAATTATGGTTTTCTTTGTATCGAAATAATCTACCAAAGCATTCTAGTTGAACATTGGTTCTTGATTAGAAGATTTTGAAAGAAAAAAGAACCTAAAGCGCTTGTAACAGCATTTCAATTGCTTTTTACTTACACATTCTAGCAGGAATTAATAGTTATGTGTAACATAGGTATATTAAGTATGATTGCATTGTACGAGTATTTTGTAAACTTTTAATATTTTTGTGATAATTATATTATTATTTTTTAATTGCAACGTAACACACAAAAAAACAATAAAAAATAACTTACATTTACCAATGAAATGAGCAATATTATGAATGATGCATTAATTTACAAAGCAGAAAAATATATATATTTTTTTTCATAGCTCGAAACAATTTTCTGTTAAATAAAAAAAAAAATTGTCTTATAAGAATAATGACTGGTTTATATGGTATTATGTATAATTTAACACAGTACATTTGTCATCTTTGTTATCCTTATCTAATTTCACATTAGAAAACAAAGAAGAGATATACTCATGGTGCACAAGTTGTCTGATTTATAAACCAGATACACATGTTAAAAATGTCGTAACATATAAGATGCCTATTACTTTTTTCCGAAGATATGTTACATATTATCAGCTTTTTTATTTCACATAGTTATTTGTTACTCAATATATAAAGATCACAAAATTTTGGGACTGTTTATTTCTAACGTATCCACGAAGATAAATTTCTTCAGAGAATAAATACAGATCTAGTACATTACAACACTTTGATTGTCAAGTGGTAAATTGATGAAGGAAGATTTTTATCGAACTGATTTATGATGAGGATAATTAGATGAAAAAAGCATGTGAATTTTGAAAATCATCACTCGTACCACTTGAATAGCGGATATTCTTTCCTGTCTAATTCACAGTACATAAACACATGAAGATGGTAGTTAAAATAAGTTTTTACACTTAGTCAGCTTATAGACAAATTTTGAACAATAAATAATGAAGATTCGAATGATTCTAGTGATTAAAAAATTGTAAATTACTTGTATAAAATATATGGGAAAATTCTAGAACCTAATTCTACTGTAACGTGGAAAGAAAGGCGAAGATTTTTATAAAAATGTATTTTATAACGAAAGGGAAAAATTGTTTTTTTTTTTTTTTTTTCAAATTAACGAAATCGTTTGATATGCGAATATACATATAGCACCTAGGGATCTTCAGTTATTATAAAGGAAATTGGGATAGAAATAAATGTGCAAATAAATAATTAAGTCATATTGAATACGGAGAAAATAAACTAGAGATTATTTACGGAAATAATCTGATTTATCCATCCAATGAAAGCTGAAACTTTTACATAAACGCCAGGTACGTCTACTCGGCCACATCCAAAACCCCATGAAACTAATCCTGCTAGTTCAAAGAATCCATCGTCCTGGCAAACTAGCGGGCCTCCACCATCTCCCTGCAATAACAAAGAGAAAAGTGTTAATACTGAACGATTTGATAGTGAATGACGAGACTTCATAATATTCTTCTTTGTTACTAATTTAGTGCAAGTCAAAATGCTACTCTACTCACTTGACAAGCATCGTTGCCTTGTTCACCTCCTGCGCAGAAACTGCTTGCAGGCAATATAAATATCTTTTCAGTCACAGCATTCACTTTCCTAATACATTCCGCGTCACTTACTATCGGTATCTCTGCTTCACGTACTCTTAATGGGATGGGGCCTGCTGTAATGAAATTGGTATAATTTGTTTAATACAAATCTACGGTTTATTTAGAAGAATACATTCAACCATTGAATCCGCAAGCTCTTATAAAATAACTCACCTTCTCCCATGTAGCCATAGCCAGTAACTGTACACCTCTTTCCAGCTGTGTGACTAACACCCCTAGCTGGCAAACATACTAGACATACACCTTCTCTCAATTCAGCTTGTCCATGTAGTTTTAAAAGTGCTATATCATTGTCTAGTGTTTGACTGTTGTGATTGTGATGAATGTAGGTAGTAGCGACCCGCAATGTTTGTGCACCGGGACTGCCGTACTTGCGTGTAAGATCGTGATCACCCACCCTGACATATATCGCATCTCCTGATCGAACGATACTGAAATTTTCATAGGTTTTCAATAGCTTTAATATTATGGCGTATAAGCGATCGAGAAAATTTCATCTGTGGCTCGTTTTTTAATGACAAAATAACATAACATGAAAAATTGCTTTCTCACTGGTATGTGAATCTATAAGGCGATACTTACTTTGTAACACAATGCGCTGCAGTAAGTACCCACTGGGTTCCGATTAAGGCACCGCCGCAAAGATACTGGTTCAGAGAATTGATGAGCGCCACTTGCCAGCACCATTCGTTAGCATCGGCATCCTCTCCACCCACAACTCGAGCTTCTCTGTCATTACTTCTTGCTTGCACTGGACCTCGTGAGGTCCCTTTGACTCCACATACGTATTTGCTATACACCGGTGCTCGTGTGGTGGTTGCTATCGTTGTTGTTTCATCTGTAAAGTATGACATTGAAATGAATTTGAATAAAACATAGCAGGAAGATAATGGAGCTAGTTATTCGTTCCTCATGTGTAGATTCAACTTCACATATATTTCTATTCATAAACATGATTTACTCACAGGTTTGACTTGACAATGGTGTTGTGTAAGGTCTTGGAGAAGAATTTGGTGTAAATATGGTGTCATTTCTTTTTGTCGCTGTTTGTTCGCTGGAATTTCCACCCTGAAGTTCTCTGATGATTGATTTTGGGGCACAGCATTGATATCCCGATTTCTTGCATTTGAAGAGTTCGGTCATCTCGGCATTTCCTATATACAAATACTATTTCACATATTTTTCTAGTGTATAAATCGATTTCACATAAAAATAAAACATGTCATCTACTTTTATCAGACCGAGTAAAATTCACTTACTGAAACACGTGAAAGATAGGTAGGAAACTATGCATGACCCAGGGCACTCTGGACGAGGATCAGGCGGTGTTGGAGCTACCGTAGTCGTTGGTCTTGGAGGCGTTGGTCTTGGCCTAGGACGCTGTGAAGAGAATAAATTTAGTCTCAGTCAAAGACTGCCATTGAAGAGGTGATATTATCCAGGGTGATATTACAATTTAGACTATTGCAGAAGGTCAACAGTCAAACTTTAAATTTGCATTTGGTAGTGGAAAATGTCCCAGAATTTATAATGCATGATATTATTGAGACGCAAGAAATGCACTTACCTGAGGTGGCGCTCTGGTATTGTCACAACATATAGACCCTGATTGACAAGTACTCTTTGGCACTAGAACATTCGGTCGTTCGCAGAAGGCTGCCATAATATTCAATAAACAAAATCCTGGACAGTGAGGAAGCTTTGACGGCGGAGGTCTAGTGGAAGGACGTACAGTTGTAGTAGTGACTTCCTAATAACAAAAATAAGCAGATGAATATAATTCCATGTTACTTATATGGTAATTATGTCTTTAAAGACAGGGGAGATGAAATTTCATTTGAAATTACCGCTTTTTCTGGGGCATCAGTAATGCAACAGCTACCATCGCTGGGACATTCTGCTTCACTGTCAATGTTGTCGCAAAAGAGAGCAAATAATCCTGTGACACATTCTCCTTTGCAAGTTTTTTGGACCAAAGGTTTCGACCTTTGAGTTGTTGTCACGACGCTAACAGTTGAGGCTGTAGTTGAGCTGGGTTCAGTTGATGAGACAGTCGTCATCTGAGTAGTTTTTTCTTGAGCAGTCACAGCCTTTCGTGTCATATTTCCATTTATAACAATCAATTCCGGTGGAGGAGTGTCGCCGTATATATCGCGTGATACACAACATCGCAACCCGTCTTTGCACAGTCCATCCACAGCTAATACAGCTTCACAATAAACTGCTATATGCTGCGCTACACACAATCCGGAACAACCTTTATCTGGAATCGTGAAACATTCAAAAAATTCTTAGTTCTGTAAATCATATCAATTAGATACTAATTCACAGTAGTATAACAATCCTTGATTTACCTCCAGATAATTTGTCCTGTGCTTCCTTCTGCTTCAGCTGAAGAAAACAATAATATTTTAAAATCTGAACTGCTGAAGTGTTTTCATACTTGCGACGAAGCTTTTTCTCTATGTACTTACTGTCGTCATTTTTACTGTAGTAGAATGCATTGGCGTTGTGGTTGTTGTTGTCGTTGATACCGCTGTGGGTGCGGGTGTAGATGTAGTAGTCTTTGCCTCTGTATTTTTTGTCCCATTTTCACCGCCCTTGAGACTTGATGTATCAGTAGATATAGTATTGTTAGCTGCTTCCACACAGCAACGCATACTTGCAGATGGGCATTGCACATCTTCGAGTACTTCATAGCAAATTAAAGTGGCAAATGCATGAACACACATGCCAGGACAATCCGCACTGTTTGCAGTACTCGTTATCGAGTCCAATAGTCCTGAAAATTAGCATTGGGTACCATGAATTGTGATGATTGCCAGTAGTTTGTCAAGTTTTAGTACAAATACAGTTTGGAGCAACAGTTATCTATGAATAAATTCCCTTTCTACTATGTACGTACAGCTTCTTGTAAATATTCATTGTTGAACAGAAAACTATTAGAATGTGAAAATACTATTAGGAACTATTGAGAAACTGTGTAAATTTCAATAGCTTCTGGTTGAATGGTTAGCAATAGTATATTTACGCAGTGATTTATTTAAAGAGTGACAAATTTGCAAGTGACATCAAAACTAGCAAGGATTTCCTGTTACGGATGTTATGGTATGAGTTACAAATAGAGATTTAATTCCGAAAAATGAAAGTTAATATCCTGGTCAGTGAACAGACTTGCGGATCATCAACCCACTAAACTGGTGTAAGACGGATTTGTGAATTCTTCGTTCTGAAGATTGTGGATTGAATTAAATTCAAGAGAATTTATTTCACGTCGGAATTAATTTTTTTTAATTCATTTAAATCTAAAATCTTCGAGAATTGAGATTCAAAAATCCACCTTTATTTACTGGGATCTAGTTATATACGATATGAGAAATTCGGTGTATCTAGTTGGATTTATAATTAGCTTATTTAACCATATCCTATATTCATATCTGATAAGTCACAGAACAGTTTAATGAACATTGCGGTGAAGCCGACTCTTGGAAAAACCTTGGGATTGTTTGGGATTGAAAAACGATACGAATTGTAGAATTTCCTTTTCTATAGAAAAAATCTATCCAAATTCGACACGGCCGGTTCATGAGATATAATAGGTTTTGTATTTCCCGGGTATAAAAAATTCTACGTATGAAAGTTTCGAAGTTTGCGTGGTTTAGAAGCATTATGGAAATATCTCACGAACTAATGACGTAATTACTATAGTATAACGATCTTCTGACGAGTGTCAATATTATTTGGTTCTAAAGACAATTTGATGTGCGATTTCATCCATTTTTCTTGAATGTAATACTGATCATTCCAAGAGTTATCAGTTTATCATACATTTATTCCTTGGCTCCATGTTCAAGCGTGCTCCATTCTCACTGCGTGTAATATGCATACTTGTACCTGTGGGAGGATTCTGCCAATTCATTAACAACCGGTTCGCTAAATCGGGGTCATGCTAGTAAAAAATGTATGAAAAAATCTACTCGATATGAATGACTTAAGGCTGTGTGATATACTGATGATCACTGCATTCGGAAGTAATTGAGAAAATGACTTCTAAGAACCTAAATCACGTAATGGATGTTACACTAATTATCCCCGAACTAAAGAACCGAATCTACTTGTCACGTGATTGTGTAGTAGTTTCCGGCGACATTAGAAAAAAAAAAAAATTAAGTGCTCTTAGAATAACGTCTTGCAAAGATTCGTTCCCGACAGTCAGACAGCTGCGACAAGCGGTTTATATAATTAGTTAAAAAAAGAATGATTTTGCATTCGAATATATCAGCTGAGCGTGAAAGGCAAAGAGGAACATCATATAAGAACTGATATATACAGAGCCTTAACTCGCAGGCAGGAACTCGCGTTCCCGTTAAAAAGAATACCAAATCAGTGAGTAGGCCCCCCTAGCAAGTCCGCGTCCTAGATGGCACAGGCCCCCCGGTCTTCCCGCAGGTCCGGAACGTTGCGACCCGGATGACCCGTCGAAATATATCAAAATTCACGGTTTACAATAAAGAAAAAGGAGCCGACTACACAGTGTGTTATTATCTCCAGGTCATATCTAGACAAGTGCTATTACGCCGGATATGTCATTGCGAAAGACGCGCCTACAATTAAAAAAAAAAAAAAAAAATATATGTACTGTTAAAATTTGCGTGCTAATTTACCCGAATTTTCGATAATATTACCGAATTGAGTCTAGTAACGGTAACTGCCAGACAAACGATTACATTGAACGTTTATTCGTTCAGTATCTGCAATGTGAATATATTCACATAGAATTATTCTCCTGTATAAATACATGTATAGGCATGCCCATATTCAACGGTGTAATCCTGAAGTTGGAACATCGGCAGGCATAACGGCCCAAACAAATATAACGGGAGTTAATAAGCAGCGCACGAAGCATAGTAGTCTCCCTCTCTTTATTTCACCTCTTTCTCCCTGTTTCTTTTTTTTTCTCATTTTTTTTCCTTAAGATTTTTCTCTAATTCTCTGTATACCTCTTCCACACTCGTATCTAGCTATGTGTAAGAGTGCGTGTTGTCTAGTAAGTCAGTAGCTACTTACTAAAGTTAATTTATCGACTATTACCCTCCAATACTTGCACACACACACACACGCGTCAAGATATCGTGTGTCTAATTCTACAACTTGATACACGTTCGAGGATATTATTGGGCAAAAAATATGGACAATTTCATATTATTTACTGGCTAATGTTCGCTAATAAATATCGGCTGAATCTACGACTACATTTCGTCTGTGTAGACGAACGACATCCGATTGCCGACGAGACGATGTACCGGGATTTATCAAAAGTTCCTATATGATGGTATGGGTGTAGAAATATGCAAAATAATTTTTTGTAACGGCACAACATCCTTGACAAATTGGAGCATCAATGTCAACCTTATATTTCCGCGAGTTCGTTCGTGTTTGTGTGACAGCTAACGCAAACTATCCTATACTTAATATCATACGTGTAAGGTAGTTCCACCGGAGACAATGGGGCTGGCAATAATTGCACATTAAACAAAACTGCGTAATACTTTCGGAATTAGGACAGCGTATGAAATCATGAATACGAATCAAAGGTTTTATAGTAGTATAAACTATAAGAATAGGATGCACATTTAAAGAAAGAATATTTTCTTGGAAAAATTACGGCTACGGGTGATTTACTTCAAATTTATTTCTTCCTATAGCTATAGATTTCGTTGCAATGTAATACTCGTATTTTCACTAGATCGTATAATAACACGCTTCAATCTGCAAACTTGTATTTATAATTTTATACGTATAACTGTAACGTTTAAATTCTTGATTAGGTTGCTAGTGATCTTACTACAAGTTTACGAACGAGTTATTGCCATAGATTTTTTGCAATAGTTTACGATCGGAGATATTAATTTGAAGAAATCAAGAGCTGTTAACCATTCAGTTTAATTAACAACCGCGTATAAATTAACGGGAAAAGTTGATCATTTCCTGGAATAGCCCTGCCTTTTATCTTTTTTTTTTAAAAGCCAAGCAAATAATAGAATCATAATTTGCACATTACTATTTCAACTTGTCTCCTCAATTGATTAAAAATTAATTAAATCAAGGAAAAAATGTTTTATCAGTATAAATACACTAAAATTTCTTTTTCTTCTTTCTCGCAGGTCATTAGACGTCCGCGTACGTATTAGTTGTGCGTGGGAATAATTATACGGGACACAATTGAAATGAATAAGTGCTCTTCTAATTAATATATTGCCGTCATAATAATTTATCGATAAAAATTTCAACAATTTTTTAGCTGATTAAATACAATAAAAAAAATTTTCTTATTCAAATTTTCAATGATCCCGGCCTATACATGTCGACCTGCGTATCTAAAGAGATCATAGCTGATGCAAAGGAGAAAATAAAAGAATGATCGGATCTTAGTTTTATTTAATTTACGACTTTGAGTGTAATGATCGAATCTATTTTCTCAATTATAATAATAATTTGTATGATTTAATAATAAAACGAATAATATATTGTTTGTCTATAGTAGGCCATACAGTTTAGAATGCTTATCGTTAGATCAACTAAAGAAGTGCATTTCACGGGCATCACAGCGTTATGGGAACTAGGGCCTTTCGGATTGTTTCGCGAATGATTCTAACAATACAATAATTAAATAATGTTGAAAAAATGGAAGAAGAAAACAAAAAAAAATTTTCTCAAATATAAGATTGTGAGAAACTATAAATAACCGTCAAATTTTCCGTATATTCATAAAATGAATAAAATAAGGGAAAAAAAATGAAATATTGGACACTTCAGAGGGATGTACGGATAGGTTTATCAAACGAATTACATTTAACTGACTGAAGATAAGAAATCATCAATTTTTCATAAAACTCATGTATAGGCACGTAATCATTTTACGATTCTGTACGTATGTATATGGTTCATCATTTTATATTTGAAAAAATTGTTAAAAATAGAGTGGATTAAAGACGCGGAAGTGATTATGGGTTGGTGTTGAATAACCATACGCATTTCTTTCGATTAAATCTAATTTACGTTATTATTTTTATTAGGTTACTGTTACAACTTAGCGCGTGCCGAGGTCGAGGAAGCGAAACAACTAGTGACTTCCTTTGCTTTTTGTAGCCACTCGTCTGTCCTGATTGCGGAAAGTAGTAAAAAGAAAACGCTTCAATTTCCGACACCGTATAAGCTATATCGTAGAATGAAGTTAGAATCTATCTATATTATAAATTTTTCTATATACCTACTCCGTGTCTTGGTATTCGCCAATAACTATACGACATGCAAATTTATTTACTGTTAATCTTCTATTCATAGACAGAAAAAATAATGGAGCAATTCCTTCAAATATTCAGACATTCATTCTCATAGACGCTAGGCACGATTAGATTGTTTTGAAGTAACAATACCTAATAGTATAACGATTTACAGTTACCAACTGTACTCTGCTGATTTTCTATAATTTACCAACATTATTCTATTCCACATCTATAGACGATCAAAGATCGCGAGATGAATGCAAATTGTCTAATGATCTGACCGCGTTACTACTACGTCGTATCGAAGCTAAAGGATTTGAGTAAAAACGTACTAGCTACGAATAACGAATTGAGAAAATTGTCAGGACTACATTTTCATTTTTTTTTTGCATAGAATGACGATAATTATAACCATATTGTATATATTGAAGAGTTTATTACCAGAAAGAAAACTGCCGGCTAACGAATCGTCGTCCTGAGCCTTAGTAGTCGCAAGGGCGAAGAAGAATAAGAAGAGGTAAACGATAGCGAGAAGGCCCCCGCCGAATGTACCCCGTAGGTGCATCTCGCCTTGCTCTCTCTCTCTCGCACCAAGACGAAACTTGACAGACACTTGACACAAGCTATTCACTTATTGCACGTGGTTATATCCCCGCAACTGTGGGTTTACTCGGTCAACCGGTGCTAACTGATGGATTCTCTAACCGAACGGTACGGGGCCTCATCGCCTAACTGACCGCGACGAAACACTATACTACCGAGTACTGGGCCAGGCCTGCTGAGGGGACCAGTGTTTCTCGACATACGACGACGACGACCCAAGAAGCTCCCTCGTATGTACCTGTACATACTACAGTCTGCATTCCCTGGTTAGGTTCCCACCCAACTCGACCCATCCCCATCCGACATTACATATATACACATATGTATATCATATGGTATATGGGTAGTAGGAATGAATATATATATATATATATATTCATTCCTACTACCATTATTTTCCATATATGCTTAAGGCTTTACCTCACTCCTCTTTAGCCTCTACTATAGGATCAGAAGAAGATGACGAAGAAGTAGTGGTTGAGATAGTTGAGAGTAAGCTATAGATATAATACGAATTTATAAATTTTCATATGGTATAGGTTCGTGAGTATATAGGTGTATGTGTACACGTATATAGATACTGTACGAATAGCGGTACCTGTGCGGTACGCGTGTTCATTGGGCTATCCGTCAATAGGCGCTGATGACCCGCCTCTACTCACAAAGAGTATCTTGAACTATGTATACGTATCATATATGTATATGGTAATGGATGAGGACCCCCACGCGGGTAACGAAATCCGTAAAAACTTATACGTATGTAGGTAAGTCAATGATCGCGATAAATGCTTTATACGAGTTTTGTTAATTATTATTACTTTTTTTTTGTGCGGATGTTGGATTCAAATTAATCATACTAATACATACGTGAACAGATGGATGGAAGTCATTTTTGGCCAATTTCCGATTCCCTTGAAGTTGTTTGATTTTTCTCATTTTTTTTTTTTTTTTATATTATATTATGTTCATCTTACAAAAAAGACTAAAACGTATACCTATAGAAGCTTCACGCCCGAAGGTCAGTAAAGGTCGCTGACGGCTATACTCTGGTAACCAGTTGAACAACCAGTTAACCGACCGGTAAAGGTATGAGCATTATGTTTAGAAAATAAGAAGAGAAGGCCGGCAGTATAGACGCAGACCCGGTCTATTTTATCCGGCCCTATTATAACGCGCATTCGCTTGCTGGACTACGTATAGTATATGAAACTATGAACCGCCACGTTGTCATAAGAAGATGAAGAGATTCTTTTCACGATAATCAAAGCCGAATTGGAGCCGAGCTCTATAATAATTTTTCATCAATCACGATATAACTTGATACGTGAATCCGTACGCAATTAGTATCACTAACTGCATCGTCAATCTCGCGAGATTTGATTATTTCCTAATTGACCCATATATATATATACATATGTGATGATAAATCAAATCAATCGCTGTATGCAGGTGTGTGTCCTATTTACAAATTTTATCGAACAAGAAGTACGACTTGTTCCTTACTAGAGAAAGTTCGAAAATAAACATGAGCTATTTTTCCGGTTTAAATCCAAAAAATTGATTCGAAAAAACCTCATCTTCTTCTCTATATGATTCCCGTAATTATATCATTGCCTTAGCGCTTCGCACGTGCGTAATTGCAAATATACATATTTTAATATAATAAAAAAAAACGATGAAGTTTTATCAACCGATATTACCTATACTATCAAAATTTTCACTAAATTCGCTTCACTCGATAGCAATCCTCTGCAGTCAAGGTTCGCAGGATTTCTGACGCCTAATATGATTTTCATGTTATTTTTTTTGTGCTACGGCATTGGTCGACCTACATCCTATCAGCGCTCTACTGCCGTTTATTTAATTCTAGGAAGGACTCTGAAGGAACCAAATAACGTAAGGGATGTGTCCTTCGTGTTTACGTAGCCTACATTCTAGCAACGTCAATATAATCTGGGCTAGCCCCTCCCGAAGGTCGTGGCGCCAGTCTGACGCGTCCGATGCTTTACTACTGCGAGGGTGCGTCTATCGGCTTGACAAATTGCATGGGGTATTTTTTACTACTCTATAACGATTCTCCCTTCGATTTTCCTAGCTCCATATAATCTCTACTAGCCTATCGTCTCGTTGAAGCCACGTGTTTTCATAATCACAATCTATTCTCTATTTAGGTCATGTTTTCATATTTTCGACTTGAAATAAAATATATACAATGGGGGGGGATAATTAGTATAATGAAGACGTTACTCATGAGTTTCTGATACTCTAAGAATACTAAATCTCGCTAATGCCTGCGATAACTACCTTGCTAATCTTGCGATTAATTATAAGATCATTCAGCAGTTTAATATTCATGCGTGACTATTTCTATAGCGCTCGGATTCTGGCCAATCAGAGCACGGTAGTATTTGATGACGTGATCAAGGACATCCCAATTCGAAATTATACTGACAATTGCATCCTAGTTTTTGACAATTATTGCACTCTAGCTTTGCGATTGTTTTTGTAACGCGATATCTGTCAAACATCAGAATCAAGAGTGAATGAAGATTATACCTTATTAATACCTGCCGCTCTCTGCTAGGCCAGGTCCGAATGCGAAGAATAATCCGTCGAATACCACTCGACCTTCAAAATGAATCGGTTATTTATTTCCCTCATGTTTTGATCCCAGCCTTCTCGATGCTACGCAGTAAGACAATCGGGAAATATCCAATAATTTTAAAGGTCTTGTGGTATTACTACAGAATATTCATATAAATATTCAATTGATGTGAGTGGAGATATAAATTACTGAAGTTTCTTACAATCTTTACTCATACATGGAAGAAAGGAATTTCATCAGACCGATTTTAATGATTTTTAGTCGAAAAATAAGTTAAATATACGAGAAATGAAAAATGTCGAGTTTCGCTCCTGACACGGTATAAAATTATCACATTGTTACTCCGTTACTAAGCGAGATAAGACCCTTATAAATAACTGTAGTTATTCCTGTTTATTGTCATTATTCTGGTGGGTATAGCAAATTTTTCCGAGATGAGGAGGAAAATACGTGACTCGGACAGATCGGGACCGTTGTTTATCAGTACTTACTGACTTAGTGAGCAGATAATAATATCGCGATGAAAAAGAAAAAAAAAATTGTCGAATAACAATTATCACATAAAATGTGTATTTCTTACGCTTTCAATTCCGCCGCGTAGACTAACTACCGCGATTATCGTGGGTCAGTGTCGTATAGAAGCATAACTCTCACGACAACTCTAATTCACGAAAATTGATTTTATATGATTTTAAAAAAATAACTAGAGGCCCAATACTTGTGGAACCTCTGCGAATTACTTATTCGCTATATATCGAGTCAAAAAAGTACTGTAATTTACGTCTACTATCATATCACTTGCGGGAAATAAAGATTAGTTAATACCGCAGAAATTTCATTTACATATCTGAATATAAAAACTACCACGTTACTCACGAGACCAATTTTCCGTAGGAAAAAAAAAAATTATTATACACTCGGTTACGAAGTGTAAATAAATCGCTCGATCATAACAACTACCATCAATGATCATATTGCGTGTAATATACGTGAGCTCTATGAATCCCGAGGATTTAATATTATGTGGCTGACATCGATAGCTGTTACCACTGCAGCAGCGTTGTCGCGGTATAGGTACTAGTCTATAATTTCTATTTTCCAGTTTGAATGCTGCGGAGTATTTGACATCGCCGTGTTTACAAATTTAATTTTTTTTTTATAACAGATCTCTTTGAAAAGCGGGTGCATCAAAGAACTATTACGGCTTTTGTTTATGTAGCCAGGAAACGGCGCATAACTCATGATGGTTTTCATTCTTTATTAGCACATTGCACATATGGCAGTAATATGGATGCATAACATAACCGACGTTAAAATTTAATGAAAATTGTCACAGCCTGTTGCAATCAGATATAATAAAAAATGTCAAGTCCTGCTAATAAACTCTGCCTCATGATAATATTGTGATAAAAGCCGGATGCCTGAGGAAATCGAGATCTGATCTGATAATATTTTAATAGGTTTTTCTTTCTTCCTTTTATGTGTTTATATATTGTACACAAAAAGTTGGAGTTGTTAGTTTTAGGTGAAATTCTATAAATGATAGACTGTGTTCGGCAGCCGTAACGTAGGAAGTAAGAACGCGGAGTGATTCAACGATGAATCATCCGTTGTTCTCGTGAATTGCAAGACGAATCATAAAGTCTTGTAACGGTACGACGACTATACGACCTCGCCAACACGAGTAAGACCCATTCAAAGTACATCGAGTAATTCGCCTTCTCTTCTCATTCTCGGGGCGTTTTGCGCAAGCTCGAAAATTTAACAAGTCGTAAAACCGTTCATTCACTGACGGATTAACAACACTTGCTATAATAATTCCGTAACTTGACGTTTACATATATATATGTGTTGAAGAAAAATACAATTCCGTCAATCCAACTTCTCGGTAAAATATTATTACCTAAACTTTCGAAACAGGATCCAAGGACGATGCGATATGCAGAGCAAGGCCTGAGTTCTGACTTATCGTTTCTAGTCATTTCTTTTTCAGAGCAATGCGAAAAACGTCCTGCAGTGCTAAGTTTTTGATTTTTTTTCTGCGCTACCGCATCTCGAAGGGTGTTAATTTACGAGGAAAATATTCCACGCGACCTTCACCTCGATCGATCAATGCTTAGAGGACGCTCATGAGCACTAAATGTTATCAAAGTCTCTACAAATCGTTTTTTTTTTCTTTTTAATATTCTACATCAAATCTACTGAATCTTTCGAACGTGATTACTGATCATATTTCTTGAGCTGATAAATGGACGTTAAATCATTAAGGCAGATAACAATCGCGACGAAACAACACCCGAAATTAAACTACGGATGTTCAATGGCTCTCACGATCTCTGATACTATGAAGTATGTAATGACAAACGGCGTGTGTGCAATATTCATAAAAATGAGTATTACAAGTAAAAGAGTCCGCATGAAACTTATTCGTCATTAAAATTTGGAAATATTTGCCAATTTTCAAGATTGTCCCTGACGAAATTTCACAAAAATTATATTGCGGGTAGTTTTGTACCTGTTATCGTAATTGATATAGTGGAGTTAAATATAGGAGAGTAAAGTAGTCCGCAGATGCTTTTCCTATAATGTTAATATCTTACGATGTCCTTAAAGGTCTCTTCCTGATTACTACATATATTTAATGTCAAAGTTCAACAAAGTGTATTATAAGGTATAACGGTTAATCGCAATGTATGTACATACATGTTTCACGTGGCCTCAGTACCGTTTTAATAATCGTATGTATGAAAATAAAGAAAATTCAACGTCGACATCAATCAACTTTATTATAACATATATATACACATATTCTCGATCAATACTTTTCTGTCCGTCTACATACATGTATCCCATCCCTATAATCGACCACCAATTTAATATACCAAAAGGATATTCATTTTGCATGGCAATACTTATGGGTATATGTGAAGCGGTTTATACTAAATTATGCAATAAATATCAGCTACCACATCCTGACCGCAATAATTATTATTGGCCTGTGAAAAGAGCCGGAACATTGTTATCATATTTACCTACGCGTTTCCCTCGTTACATTTGAATGTTCGATGTATGAAATGTAACGAGGAAAGTCATTTTTACGTAGATAGAACGATTCATCTCAAGAACCGATCAACTGATCGATGAATCATACATGTCATAGTTATTATTACAGCTATGATGTTCATTCGAAACTTACATTCGTTAAAACGTCACGATGTAATCATGAATGCGGAAGTAAACCAATTACTCGTATACTAACGCTATTAATAAACATTTCACGTGCATACATACAGCTCCACACAGAATCGTATAGTAAATTGTACTGAGAATCGTGATAAATGGATTCCAAATAAAATATGTACAACTAAACAGTAACATAAAATCCAGTTCGAGGACTTTATCAAACGAACATTATTAGTCCATAATTTATTCATCATCTGTTTTATGAATTTATGAATTGATATTCAAAAGTAGTTTACCTAGATGAATTTTAAACCGTCATCTATTACTTACCGATGAATCGGCTGAGATTTAGAGGCGGTGACGTAGTATATTATCACTTTTTCCCGCATCCCCGGTGTTCGCCGACACTGTCTCCGCAGCCTTAGCCACCGCCGCCGCCGTCGTCATCGTAGTCGTCCACGTAACTCGTTCTTCGCAGTAAAGCCGGCATCGAGTCAGCCACTCCCAAGCATTTCGTGTCTGTCATTCGACCGGTCATCATCTCTGGACCAAAGCAAAGCGAAGCCAAACCAAGAATACGTCAGTGATCAAATTTTTGACAGTTTATCGGTGAGTGGAATTGATTATTTTAACATACCTACACATCCGATAATTTTAAGCGATCGAGAACAGGAAATTAAATATTTTAGATCGCTTTATTTTGCACATACAAACTACTTATAGATCGAACTATACGGTTGACCACGGCGAATATAAATATATGTTCTACGTATTATTAAGTTCGTTATATTAACTCGCCGGTAGTTGAGTGTACTTGTAGCTATGAAAACTTTCGTTACACACATACTTCGAAGTAATAATTTATTGTCGTAATAGGTATACATATGATTACGTTTTTTATTTGACAAGTTTACTTCGTTCGTTGATGTGTTATTTTCATTCTGAATAATGTAGTCAGACAGAGCCGGTGATGAACGAAGCGTTCTCCGAAATGACCTTACGCGCTGCTCTGTACATTTAATAAACGAAATTCATAACAGCTAGAATATAATACATATACACAGTGACCGAAAATTTCAGGCATCATCTGCATGCCCCAGCGTATTCCTTGCGAAAAATTGAGATGTAAGTTACTCATGCAAAAGAAAAAAAAAATCTGCAAAAGCTTTAGTTTTTTTTTTTTTTTTTTTCTTTAAGCAGTTAACGACGAACCAATCAGCGTTCGGCTTCAGAAAGGACTGGCTGAGACCATCGAGAACAATGCAGTCTTTCTTAAAGGCGAACGCGCATTGGTTCGTTGTTCACTGTTTTTACAAGAAAACTAAACCCTCGCGGACTTTTTTGCATATGTGACTTTCGTCTGAAATTTTAGTAAAGAATCCGCTGGTATGGAGATGCCGCGCGAATTTTTAGACACCCTGTATATGCACCAGTTCGCACGAACTATGGTACATATTTACTTGCATGATTAGATGGAAGAGTATTTACCCACCACCGCGCCGTAATTCAAATTCAAAAGCTTGGTATTACATGGTTGAGATTTAACCGCTTGAACCATTTCATGATATCGCGGCTTTGTAATGAATATAAGTATGACTCAGCGAGAGCAGAGATCTACCGTTACAGTGTAATACTAACCACAATTCAGTACTGTCGAAAGCGATTGCTTTTTTTTTTTTTATTATTATTATCAATAATACATTCGAAATTGATTTGAAACTTTATTTCAGTTTCTCTCTGGGACCGCGAATACAGCAAATGATAGCGATTTGAATTTGGTTAGTTTAACCATGTTTAAGCTGGAGCAGAAGCTTTTACCACAATTTTATCACGCTCGCAAAGTCGGGCTGCACCTCTAATATGCCAATTTTATTATTTTTATTTTGTCCCGCGAATTATCGTCACTCGCTAAATTTTACGTTGCTGCATAGGTCTTACATATAAAATTCATATAAAGTAAAGAAAATTTATCTACGAATTTCTGTTCGCTTTAAAAGAGAAAGCGTTTTTGGAAGTAAATTTTTTTTTCTATGAACTTGTTCGGTCTTTTTTTCATTTGGTGAAAAATATGGTCGTCAAATATAGGCCCGAAATTTAAAAAACGCCTTCATGTGGACATACTACGCGGTATAAAATGACAAATGGCATTTTAATGCATACGAAGAAAGCATTGAGTACCTTATTATACTGATTGTGGGAATAACAGATTAAAAATATAAAACCTGCTTTTTTTTTTCAAAGTTGTTTCGCGTATACACTATACAATACTCATATGCGCAGCTAGACTGCGGTGTATCCGCATAGTAATACGCGAGTAAAATTTAAATAAACAGTTCCGGACACTATGCACATTATTAATTTATAGTAATAATTTTCAGTAGTAGCTATTGTCGTTAAGTGGGTGAGATATAGTAGATATTACGCTGCCGTAGAACCTCGTTTCAGATATTGATTCGAACGATGTCTTGCGAAAATACAACGAAGAAAGAATCTCATTGTACCGTGCAGAGTCAAAGAGAACGTCTTTTTAATAAAAATGGTATAATTCAATTTGTTAATATTTATATACAAACATGAAAGAACTTTCTAGATCAAGAAAAGTAGGTTGTTAAATATTTCACATAATTTTCGAATGCGTGATAGAATTTCGTATCAATACTTGATTAACATGTTATATTTGTTACGAGTATAAAACGAGCATAAAAGAAAAAATCGTACAGACCATAATCTCTTATTGGATAAGCTATTCCCGATTTAAAATATAATTCTGCATAAATCACTGATAAAAATTTGCAATTATATTTCTTCTCTCTTTCCTTTCAGATAATATAACTTGCAACCATGTCGCCACAGTATTATCATGTTCAGGTACGTAAGCACCATTCATTATCGTTCGTCAATAAATTGCGAATTATTGGAATTTAAGCGAAGTATGTAAATGCAAAAGTTACAAAAAAATATAATTAGAAAAAATACAAAAATAAAGAAAAGTCACAGTTCTCTTTAGATAATTTCAATTGATCGTCAAATTATCGAATCAAAACAACATTAGTACCCAATGTTTCGCGACACTAAATGAATGAATAAAAACCTGTATCAATTCTTCCGATAATTCGTTGAAAATCCTCTTCTCAAACGAGAATGTTACTTAATAAAAGGCACCAAGTATACTCTTTGATAACTAAATAAGTACCATTTTACAGTGCACCCCAACCGTCTACCCTGCTGATCCATTCGATGCTGAAGAAGATGCGGCTCTCCTGAGAACCGCAATGAAAGGATTCGGAACCGACGAACAAGCAATCATTGATGTGCTTGGTCGTCGCGGTATAGTCCAGCGTTTAGAAATTGCTGAAAAGTTTAAGACCTTATATGGAAAGGACTTAACATCAGAACTGAAGTCTGAACTTGGAGGAAATTTCGAAAAAGCTATTGTCGCGCTGATGACTCCTCTGCCAGAATTGTACGCTCGTGAATTGCACGATGCTATCTCTGGTATTGGTACCGACGAAGGTGCCATCATCGAGGTTCTCGCCTCTCTCAGTAACTACGGCATCAAGACTATTGCTGCTGTTTACAAGGATCGTAAGTAATCAGATGAGTCAAATTTCAATCAAAAATTAATATCACAAGGTTTAACAAAAGCTACTTTCTCTGATTTCAGTTTACGACAGCGAATTAGAAGATGATCTGAAGGGTGATACATCTGGCCACTTCAAAAGGCTTCTTGTGTCTCTTAGCTGCGTGAGTATCAATATGATTGGAATTGAACAATTGAGTCATTTAGACACTTTTTGTTTCTAAATTCCATAATTAAGAATTGAATACTAGTAGGAAATTTCCTGTTAATTATCGAATTATTCCATTGAGAAAATACGGCTGAATCTTATATCCAAAAATTTAGGCCAACAGAGATGAGTCAAATGATGTCGATGTACCAGCAGCTATCACTGACGCCGAAAGACTCGTTGAGGCCGGTGAGGGTCAGTGGGGAACTGATGAAAGTGCATTTAACGCTATTTTGATCAGCAGAAGCTATCCTCAGCTTCGTAGAATTTTCCAGGAGTATGAACGACTCTCTGGAACTGACTTGGAGCAAACCATCAAGAGGGAATTCTCTGGTTCCATCGAGGACGGGTACCTCGCTGTTGGTAATGAATTTTAATTATCTGGCTGTTTGTTTTTGCCAAATACACAGTTTTCGTACTGTATTATAAAGGCAGTTGTACTATGCGAGAAAAACTTTCTAATCTTCATTCATATTTTTAGTAAAATGCGCCCGTGACAAGACTGGTTATTTCGCTGAAAGACTACACAAATCAATGGCTGGTCTGGGAACAGACGATACTACACTCATTCGTATAATCATACTGCGCTCTGAAATAGATCTGGGTGATATCAAAGAAGCATACGAGCAGATATACGGTCAATCATTGGCAGGAGATATTGATGTGAGTTGAATTAGTTGAAAATTTTGCATGCTGTATTTCATACGACTATATCATATTCATATGTAATTAATTACTAATGTTAACAAACGAAGACTGAAAACTGAAGGAATTTAATACTTTTTAGACTTTTTAACACTCATTTCATTAGTATGACATGTTTAACTTACTGTCAATGCATGAGCGCAATTAGTTGTTTTTTAACTTCACCTTATTATCTACAAATTTCAGGATGACTGTTCGGGAGACTACAAGAAACTGTTGCTTACTCTGCTCGGCTAAGAATATATATTTTTTGTTGCACTTTATGTTAAATATATAAATAATAAACACGTCATAATATCTAACACATTGGATCAATCTCATGTACACAAGTTGAATTTAATAAATCAATGATAATGTTCAATTCTCAATGTTTCTTGGGACAGCAACTGATTATTAATAGAACCATCTGTTAGGAATAATAGAAGCAGTTAAATTTCTTGCCATTAAGTTTCGCTCATTATTTGAGCAGAAAAATATTAGAAGAATGAATTCAGTTTCTATATTTAATAGAGCAGTGGACCTTCGAGCTAAATCATTATTTATTTCTGATTGTTCAATTTACAGAGTGACTGCAGCGATGATTTAAAAAAGCTTCTACTCGCCATGCTCAATTAAAATTAAGTGATCGTGAAAAAAAACTAATTGATCAGCAAACACTATTCACATTTTATAATTACGAGAATTCATGTAAATTTCATTAATAACAATAAACAAATGCACCTTGAATGCTTTCTTTTCTTTGTTTCTACACTAAGCACTAATACCTATTTAATTAATTTATAGTTAACAAATAATCTGACTTTTTTCAGAGTGATTGTGCGGCAGAATCGAAGAAACTACTGATTGCTATGCTAAACTAAAAAGCAAATTAGCGAATTAAGCTTGTGGCACATAACTTGCTTTTCCAAAGAGATGAGGTTGGCACGTTTATATTCAATGTATCAATGTGAAATGTATTTTCATTACTTACAAAATTATATTATATAACGTTAAATTACCTTAAATCTGTAACTCATTGATGAATACACCCAAAGATTTTACTTAATTATATCATTGTCACTTGTGGCACTTGGTTTCTGGACAAAAATGTACGTAACTTTGTTTTTATAACGTTTTCATCATTTTCGAGATTTTTTGGCCCCACATCAAAACAACCAAGATCATAACTGGCTAGTTTTATTTTATAAAGTTCGACCTCGAATTTTAGGCAACCGTGTAAATGATGTTTGTTGGCGTCCAAGTTGTAGAATCGTATGCAAATTTCAGCTTCCAATTCTTTCACATAATCTTGACCGATGCAGATAGGCGGAGGATTTCGTGCTAGACGTGAAATACCCTGTTTTACTATATCTTCAAAAATATTTTCGAATCCACCCCAAATTTGTTGATTGATTAATATTATACATTATTCGATTAGAAAGTTAGAAGTGTTAGCTTAGTAACAATCTAGAGACCTTTCCTGATCAGAAAAGACTTATGCTGAAATTAACTTATTCATCGTACAAGCAAACGACCGAAGGCTGAAAGTAACTATTGAACTGCAGCTTTTAATATTCCTGGAAGCTTAGAAAATGGAATTAAAAGATCTATATGGATCTCAATGCAATAAACTATATAATGCTTTGAACATGACAATTTGATGCATTCCGAGTGCAATATCAATCATCACCATAGCTTTGCAAGTTTTGATTCATGTTTTGCATTCTGTTTGTATCCGTGAATTGATGTAAATATTAATCTGGTTATTGATAATAACATTGTAAGTTCTTTCACATGCTCTATACCAGCAAGTTTTTATTTATTTTGTATAAAATCATTTGTCTAATAACTTGAGGCTGCTATTCAGTTATATTGGTTCAAAATGTATAATTAGCTCCCCTCCAAGTTAATCACACGTACTCTCTAAAAATCTGAATGGAAAAATTGATGAATTTGTGATGCACATAATATAGAAAATAAAAAAAATAAAAAACCAGTGGCTGTGATTCAATTTCTCCACTTTGAATATAAGAATCTAAAGCAAATAGATGATTTTTGTAAAAGAACAAAGAATAATTTTCAACAGTGAATGATATACTTATTGTTAATGTTAGTTACGTCCGAAATGCAGACAACAAGAGCTGCTTGCACAATGTTAATCAAATACCGAAATAATAAAAGATTTTCAACAAACATGTAGCTTTTACGTATAATATTAAAAAAGAGAGTTAAATTTCAATGGATGTTTACCTGATAATGTTGTATTAAACAAAGTTAAGGAGTCGAATGTAACAGTCAGTGTAAATCCATAGTCATCAGGAAGGTAAGTTATGTTTGTACACACTGAAATTGAAGATAAACTTATCACACATCCATCTCAACCATATTCTTATCTCCACCTATATCCTGCTGGTTATTTACAGGTATTTTCATCATAAAAGGACTTGAGTAGACATAATTGACAGAGAGATTTTCGACTAGAAGTCCGTGATACATTCTACTCAATCCCTTTATATTTTAATATGCTAATTATGGATAAAATGATACATGAAGACTGTTTATAGTCACAACATATTATTATACATGATGATCGATTGCAGAGTCGTATTGTTTTTTTAGAATTTTCCCTCTACTATGTTCTTGTTAGTAATGCCTGAAAAAAATTCTGACATAGGTTGTCACGCGGAAAGTGTTTATCTCATTTGGCAGCACCATATAAGTGACCGAGCTTGTGTTACTCAGTACGCTGTATCATACATCAGCTTGTAAACATCATAAAAAAAAAAAAAACACTTTTTCTTCACACTTTCATGAATAATATTTACTTCACCCAACATTTTGCGCAATATTATCAAATATATTGACAATACTTATAACTTTCTTATACATATTTTATCTGCTTGTCTTGAGCTATGCTATTTCGACAGAAGCTAAATTTAACAAATGTGCGTTGTTTTTGCAATGGACACAACATTGCTTAATTTTTTTTTTTCGTTTTAAAAATGAGAACATTTTGAACGTGATGGAAAAAATCGGAATTTAATTGTTGCGCTCGACGATTTCAAGTACATTTACACGTTTGCGTGCTTACTTGTGTCGTCAAGATGAACAGATTTTACTTTGATGTGTTGACAACACCCACAGTCATTGTTTATACATTGGCAGCCTGTAAGGTTTGGTGTTTCTAGACCAGTATTGTCCCCTGTAAACGATAAAGGTAAGTATGACTATGGTAGCTTGGAATCTGGAATTAGCAGAGTAAATTGTATCACGATCAGCGACCGGTGAAAATGACAATTATTTTCCCTTGTCTACAGTTAAACTATCTGTTGCATGCGCCATGCGGCAAATTACGCACAATGATTACATTAACCTTTGTAACTTGGTGATAATTACCTTCGTTGCTGATTTTTGTCGACACGGTTATTAACACACTTAAAATAACTAAGCACAAATTCAGAAACATCTTGTCAGACATTCTATGCATTTATAGTCGGAGATAAGACGTTCGTATCGAACGGCGAACGCGTGAGCGAGATTCGAAGAACAGTGATCAAAGCTCACTCGCTATCTGTGGTAGAAATTCGCTTCACTGTGCGTATGTATACCACGACGTGGCGCGTCCTATCGTTACATTATAAATATATAATACTACATCATACGCCAGTCATGTACATACAAATACGAATGGAAATTCTAAACGAATGATCTCATTTTCTCCCGTTTCATCTAATTCGGTTCTTCCCCAAAGTACTAAGTAGTATAAAAAAATATAAAGGAAGAGAAAAAAAGACGGAAACGCCGCGAATATCTTGACTTGTCCACACTGTCGTTCCGTTGGCGCAGTGACTTGTGATTTCGCCATTATTTGTTCATTTTGCGTTATTAGCGGTTGCTCCAAAGAGCGAATAGAGATATAACTACAAGAGACTGTGGCCAATGCATGCGCTCGGAGGCATCGACCGGCCTGCGTACGCTGAGATGAAAAATCGCTTTATATTATGTATAACATATACCTAGGTAAAATAATAGATGGACAATTTACCGAAATACGTAAATTCCATGCCACTCTTGTAGTTATAACTTGTATCACGGACGGCGATGTTATTTGGCACTCCGTAGGTGTCACTAACCATGGTATTTCAATATTTCATATATTATAGGTAGAATAATATCGGGTAGCACTCCACTGCATTTTTGATAAATTATATGTATATTTTTGATATACGGTAGGGGGATATTATAGGAATCACTGCACTATTGCACTTCACTGTTGGGATTGTATTATACACATATCACTTTCGAATTCTCTGTATATTTATATTCCGTGTTGCGATTGGCACTTAATTTCACTGTAGAAAAAAAAAAAATAAATAAATAAATAAAAAAACTGTAAACAATAATCGTCGTGAAGTGATTTTTATTTTCCGGCGATTCGACAAATATTATAATGATTAAAATACTTTCACACCATTTGCCGGAAAGTATATTATCCTCCGAAATTCGAACTGACAAGAAACATCAATGAAATGCAAAATCTTTTTCAGTAGGCAACATAAAACCTTACTCGCGAAATAGACCGCACGGAATTTTTTAACGAAAATTATTTTCTACGAAATATTTATATGAATTCTTACTGCATTGACAACTATCGATCAGAACCCACATCGTGTGATATATAGTTTTTATGAGAATTTTCACTTCACATAACAGTAATTGACACTTTTATGTAACCGAAAAACTTGCTACCGCTGCGATGATGGAAACTTTTGGCGGCAAGTGGTGAACACAGATGCCATAAGCAATATGGCTACAAATAACCGAAGTCCGAACATCGCACTCGTCAAACAAGATATTAGGCAGCATTCTGTCCTTATAAAATAAATACTACGATAATTAATAGGATTGAACTATTTCCACGGAATTTTTATGCGATTAGACGGAAGATATGCCTTCATATTTTTCTAATTGATTGAATTTTAGGGCTCAGAGATAAAATTCGTGGGCATTCTCCACTATACAATTCAGACCATCTCATGAAATCTGCGGCTGCGATATCCCTATAGCCGACTTCACTGACTTGGATTTAACACAAAAATTAGTCGAAACAACAATAAGGCTAAATGATTAAAGATAAAACCCATCGAACTCGGAAGTCGCACTAAGAGAAAAGATGCGGACCTCGATTTTTAAGGCACTGGACGAAATGCTCACTCGCCAATAAACAACAAAGTCGTTACACCGCCGATTTGAATTCTTCCAACCGCGGTAAACTGCTCTATATTGGAATGACACTTCTGTTACCGACCGGCCGTCTTATTGAGTTCGAGAAACACCCATCCCGAGGGCGCCAATAACCCTTTACCCGGCATGGCCCAGAGGGGAACATTAATCAGCGGAAAAATATACACATACGCAACCCACATGCCCCTCTCGTAATTCTTTACATTCGAAGCACATGTATACGAGGTTAGCCCACGAGATTATTATTTTTCCTTGATTTATATTTCAAATGATTGTTCTTGAATTGCTGTTCTTTGCTCTACTAGGTTCATTATTCACTTTAATCTAGTTTGTAAGGAAAAATGAGAAAAACCAAATGAGAATTTTCCATGTAGTGTAGCCTCATATTTGAATCTGTGTTTTGACCAAACGAATGGGTATTTGACGACATGATAATCAAATAATTGCTCCTTCACTAAGAAGACGAATCAGGATCTCCAAGATTTCGAGATTTTTGCGGGATTGTGTAACCGACCAACTTTATGATATTGGATGATGATGGTCATATTATAACATTCGTCCTTCTGTTATAGTTGAGTTAACTTCTATCGGATCTTGAGCATCTCCGTTTCTTTCACTCGCAACAAATAAGCATACACTTACATTGAACTGAGTCTTCGGAAAGTTGGATATATTAGATAGTATAATTATTCTATTGCATTTATATTATTATAATTATGTATGCCAAGTAACAGTAAGCATCTTGCAAGAATATTCGAAAACCTTGCGGCAGATGGTTACTAGAGACCCTAAATCGATTACGATACGGCATTTATTTTTAAGAAACAATTACAAATATGAACAATTTTGATGTTAAGTAATATTGTATCGATGCTGCAACAATAATTTCCCGGATATACTAATAATCAATTGCTTCGTTATTTCCCATTATTCCCTCCTTGGAAATCTTCATTTCAAATAAACGAGAGGTGAAAGTGTACGTTACACAGAAACAGTAGAAAATGATAAATAATGCATTTTCAGCTATTTACACATTTACGACCACCTCCTCGGGTCAGATGTTCTCCTGATGCCAGGAGCATTTTTCGACTCAAAATTTCTCAAACTGTTAAAATAGCTAGTATATATATAAGCGACACAGCAACGTGCATGAAGCAGCGAATGCATGCGAAATCGATACCATCTCCTTTCCCCGACCAAAAATTTTAGCACACCTCCTCGGGTCAGATGTTTTCCTAATACCAGGAGTATTTTTCGACTTGAAATTTCCTAAACTCTTGAAATAGCTAATATATAAGCGATATAGCGACGTGCATGAAGCAGCGAATGCATGCCGATATCGATACCAGCTCCTTTCCCCCACCAAAAATTTCAGAACACCTCCTCGGGTTTTATGTTCTCCTGATACCAGGAGCATTTTTCGACTCAAAATTATTCTAATTCTGAAAAAATGCTAGTATAGATAAGCTATATAGCGACTGCATGAAGCAGCGTATGCATGCCTGTGTCGACACAGTACTCTCTTCCCCCACCAAAAATCTCAGAACACCTCCTCGGGTTTTATGTTCTCCTGATACCAGGAGCATTTTTCGACTTAAAATTATTCTAACTCTTAAAAATGCTAGTATAGATAAGATTAGCGACTGCATGAAGCAGCGTATGCATGCCTGTGTCGACACAGTACTCTCTTCCCCCACCAAAAATCTCAGAACACCTCCTCGGGTTTTATGTTCTCCTGATACCAGGAGCATTTTTCGACTTGAAATTATTCTAACTCTTAAAAATGCTAGTATAGATAAGCGACACAGCGACGTGCATGAAGCAGCGAATGCATGCCGATATCGATACCAGCTCCTTTCCCCCACCAAAAATTTCAGAACACCTCCTCGGGTTTTATGTTCTCCTGATACCAGGAGCATTTTTCGACTCAAAATTATTCTAATTCTGAAAAAATGCTAGTATAGATAAGCTATATAGCGACTGCATGAAGCAGCGTATGCATGCCTGTGTCGACACAGTACTCTCTTCCCCCACCAAAAATCTCAGAACACCTCCTCGGGTTTTATGTTCTCCTGATACCAGGAGCATTTTTCGACTTAAAATTATTCTAACTCTTAAAAATGCTAGTATAGATAAGATTAGCGACTGCATGAAGCAGCGTATGCATGCCTGTGTCGACACAGTACTCTTTCCCCCCACCAAAAATTTCAGAACACCTCCTCGGGTTTTATGTTCTCCTGATACCAGGAGCATTTTTCGACTTAAAATTATTCTAACTCTGAAAAATGCTAGTATAGATAAGCTATATAGCGACTGCATGAAGCAGCGTATGCATGCCTGTGTCGACGCAGTACTCTTTTCCCCCACCAGAAATTTCAGAACACCTCCTCGGGTTTTATGTTCTCCTGATACCAGGAGCATTTTTCGACTGAAAATTATTCTAACTCTTAAAAATGCTAGTATATTATAAGCGACACAGTGACGTGCATGAAGCAGCGAATGCATGCCGATATCGATACCAGCTTCTTTCCCCCACCAAAAATTTCAGAACACCTCCTCGGGTTTTATGTTTTCCTGATACCAGGAACATTTTTCGACTCAAAATTATTCTAACTCTGAAAAATGCTAGTATAGATAAGCTATATAGCGACTGCATGAAGCAGCGTATGCATGCCTGTGTCGACGCAGTACTCTTTTCCCCCACCAGAAATTTCAGAACACCTCCTCGGGTTTTATGTTCTCCTGATACGAGGAGCATTTTTCGACTTAAAATTATTCTAACTCTTAAAAATGCTAGTATATTATAAGCGACACAGCGACGTGCATGAAGCAGCGAATGCATGCCGATATCGATACCAGCTCCTTTCCCCCACCAAAAATTTCAGAACACCTCTTCGGGTTTTATGTTTTCCTGATACCAGGAACATTTTTCGACTCGAAATCATTCTAACTCTGAAAAATGCTTGTATAGATAAGCTATATAGCGACTGCATGAAGCAGCGTATGCATGCCTGTGTCGACACAGTACTCTTTTCCCCCACCAGAAATTTCAGAACACCTCCTCGGGTTTCATGTTTTCCTGATACCAGGAGCATTTTTCGACTTAAAATTATTCTAACTCTTAAAAATGCTAGTATATTATAAGCGACACAGCGACGTGCATGAAGCAGCGAATGCATGCCGATATCGATACCAGCTCCTTTCCCCCACCAAAAATTTCAGAACACCTCCTCGGGTTTTATGTTTTCCTGATACCAGGAACATTTTTCGACTCAAAATTATTCTAACTCTGAAAAATGCTAGTATAGATAAGCTATATAGCGACTGCATGAAGCAGCGTATGCATGCCTGTGTCGACGCAGTACTCTTTTCCCCCACCAGAAATTTCAGAACACCTCCTCGGGTTTTATGTTCTCCTGATACCAGGAGCATTTTTCGACTTAAAATTATTCTAACTCTTAAAAATGCTAGTATAGATAAGCTTAGCGACTGCATGAAGCAGCGTATGCATGCCTGTGTCGACACAGTACTCTTTTCCCCCACCAAAAATTTCAGAACACCTCCTCGGGTTTTATGTTCTCCTGATACCAGGAGCATTTTTCGACTTAAAATTATTCTAACTCTTAAAAATGCTGGTGTAGATAAGCTATATAGCGACTGCATGAAGCAGCGTATGCATGCCTGTGTCGACGCAGTACTCTTTTCCCCCACCAGAAATTTCAGAACACCTCCTCGGGTTTTATGTTCTCCTGATACCAGGAGCATTTTTCGACTTAAAATTATTCTAACTCTTAAAAATGCTAGTATATTATAAGCGACACAGCGACGTGCATGAAGCAGCGAATGCATGCCGATATCGATACCAGCTCCTTTCCCCCACCAAAAATTTCAGAACACCTCTTCGGGTTTTATGTTTTCCTGATACCAGGAACATTTTTCGACTCGAAATCATTCTAACTCTGAAAAATGCTTGTATAGATAAGCTATATAGCGACTGCATGAAGCAGCGTATGCATGCCTGTGTCGACACAGTACTCTTTTCCCCCACCAGAAATTTCAGAACACCTCCTCGGGTTTCATGTTTTCCTGATACCAGGACCATTTTTCGACTTAAAATTATTCTAACTCTTAAAAATGCTAGTATATTATAAGCGACACAGCGACGTGCATGAAGCAGCGAATGCATGCCGATATCGATACCAGCTCCTTTCCCCCACCAAAAATTTCAGAACACCTCCTCGGGTTTTATGTTTTCCTGATACCAGGAACATTTTTCGACTCAAAATTATTCTAACTCTGAAAAATGCTAGTATAGATAAGCTTAGCGACTGCATGAAGCAGCGTATGCATGCCTGTGTCGACACAGTACTCTTTTCCCCCACCAGAAATTTCAGAACACCTCCTCGGGTTTTATGTTCTCCTGATACCAGGAGCATTTTTCGACTTAAAATCATTCTAACTCTTAAAAATGCTAGTATAGATAAGCTTAGCGACTGCATGAAGCAGCGTATGCATGCCTGTGTCGACACAGTACTCTTTTCCCCCACCAAAAATTTCAGAACACCTCCTCGGGTTTTATGTTCTCCTGATACCAGGAGCATTTTTCGACTGAAAATTATTCTAACTCTTAAAAATGCTAGTATATTATAAGCGACACAGTGACGTGCATGAAGCAGCGAATGCATGCCGATATCGATACCAGCTTCTTTCCCCCACCAGAAATTTTAGCACACCTCCTCGGGTCAGATGTTCTCCTGATACCAGGAGCATTTTTCGACTCAAAATTATTCTTACTCTTAGAAATGCTAGTATAGATAAGCTATATAGCGACTGCATGAAGCAGCGTATGCATGCCTGTGTCGACACAGTACTCTTTTCCCCCACCAAAAATTTCAGAACACCTTCTCGGGTTTCATGTTCTCCTGATACCAGGAGCATTTTTCGACTTAAAATTATTCTAACTCTCAAAAATGCTAGTATATTATAAGCGACACAGCGACGTGCATGAAGCAGCGAATGCATGCCGATATCGATACCAGCTCCTTTCCCCCACCAAAAATTTCAGAACACCTCCTCGGGTTTTATGTTTTCCTGATACCAGGAACATTTTTCGACTCAAAATTATTCTAACTCTGAAAAATGCTAGTATAGATAAGCTATATAGCGACTGCATGAAGCAGCGTATGCATGCCTGTGTCGACGCAGTACTCTTTTCCCCCACCAGAAATTTCAGAACACCTCCTTGGGTTTTATGTTCTCCTGATACCAGGAGCATTTTTCGACTTAAAATTATTCTAACTCTTAAAAATGCTAGTATATTATAAGCGACACAGCGACGTGCATGAAGCAGCGAATGCATGCCGATATCGATACCAGCTCCTTTCCCCCACCAAAAATTTCAGAACACCTCTTCGGGTTTTATGTTTTCCTGATACCAGGAACATTTTTCGACTCGAAATCATTCTAACTCTGAAAAATGCTTGTATAGATAAGCTATATAGCGACTGCATGAAGCAGCGTATGCATGCCTGTGTCGACACAGTACTCTTTTCCCCCACCAGAAATTTCAGAACACCTCCTCAGGTTTCATGTTTTCCTGATACCAGGAGCATTTTTCGACTTAAAATTATTCTAACTCTTAAAAATGCTAGTATATTATAAGCGACACAGCGACGTGCATGAAGCAGCGAATGCATGCCGATATCGATACCAGCTCCTTTCCCCCACCAAAAATTTCAGAACACCTCCTCGGGTTTTATGTTTTCCTGATACCAGGAACATTTTTCGACTCAAAATTATTCTAACTCTGAAAAATGCTAGTATAGATAAGCTATATAGCGACTGCATGAAGCAGCGTATGCATGCCTGTGTCGACGCAGTACTCTTTTCCCCCACCAGAAATTTCAGAACACCTCCTCGGGTTTTATGTTCTCCTGATACCAGGAGCATTTTTCGACTTAAAATTATTCTAACTCTTAAAAATGCTAGTATAGATAAGCTTAGCGACTGCATGAAGCAGCGTATGCATGCCTGTGTCGACACAGTACTCTTTTCCCCCACCAAAAATTTCAGAACACCTCCTCGGGTTTTATGTTCTCCTGATACCAGGAGCATTTTTCGACTTAAAATTATTCTAACTCTTAAAAATGCTAGTGTAGATAAGCTATATAGCGACGTGCATGAAGCAGCGAATGCATGCCGATATCGATACCAGCTCCTTTCCCCCACCAAAAATTTCAGAACACCTCCTCGGGTTCCATGTTTTCCTGATACCAGGAACATTTTTCGACTCAAAATTATTCTAACTCTGAAAAATGCTAGTATAGATAAGCTATATAGCGACTGCATGAAGCAGCGTATGCATGCCTGTGTCGACGCAGTACTCTTTTCCCCCACCAGAAATTTCAGAACACCTCCTCGGGTTTTATGTTCTCCTGATACCAGGAGCATTTTTCGACTTAAAATCATTCTAACTCTTAAAAATGCTAGTATAGATAAGCTTAGCGACTGCATGAAGCAGCGTATGCATGCCTGTGTCGACACAGTACTCTTTTCCCCCACCAAAAATTTCAGAACACCTCCTCGGGTTTTATGTTCTCCTGATACCAGGAGCATTTTTCGACTGAAAATTATTCTAACTCTTAAAAATGCTAGTATATTATAAGCGACACAGTGACGTGCATGAAGCAGCGAATGCATGCCGATATCGATACCAGCTTCTTTCCCCCACCAAAAATTTCAGAACACCTCCTCGGGTTTTATGTTTTCCTGATACCAGGAACATTTTTCGACTCAAAATTATTCTAACTCTGAAAAATGCTAGTATAGATAAGCTATATAGCGACTGCATGAAGCAGCGTATGCATGCCTGTGTCGACGCAGTACTCTTTTTCCCCACCAGAAATTTCAGAACACCTCCTCGGGTTTTATGTTCTCCTGATACCAGGAGCATTTTTCGACTTAAAATTATTCTAACTCTTAAAAATGCTAGTATATTATAAGCGACACAGCGACGTGCATGAAGCAGCGAATGCATGCCGATATCGATACCAGCTCCTTTCCCCCACCAAAAATTTCAGAACACCTCTTCGGGTTTTATGTTTTCCTGATACCAGGAACATTTTTCGACTCGAAATCATTCTAACTCTGGAAAATGCTTGTATAGATAAGCTATATAGCGACTGCATGAAGCAGCGTATGCATGCCTGTGTCGACACAGTACTCTTTTCCCCCACCAGAAATTCCAGAACACCTCCTCGGGTTTCATGTTTTCCTGATACCAGGAGCATTTTTCGACTTAAAATTATTCTAACTCTTAAAAATGCTAGTATATTATAAGCGACACAGCGACGTGCATGAAGCAGCGAATGCATGCCGATATCGATACCAGCTCCTTTCCCCCACCAAAAATTTCAGAACACCTCCTCGGGTTTTATGTTTTCCTGATACCAGGAACATTTTTCGACTCAAAATTATTCTAACTCTGAAAAATGCTAGTATAGATAAGCTATATAGCGACTGCATGAAGCAGCGTATGCATGCCTGTGTCGACGCAGGCATTTTCCCCCACCAGAAATTTCAGAACACCTCCTCGGGTTTTATGTTCTCCTGATACCAGGAGCATTTTTCGACTTGAAATTATTCTAACTCTTAAAAATGCTAGTATAGATAAGCTTAGCGACTGCATGAAGCAGCGTATGCATGCCTGTGTCGACACAGTACTCTTTTCCCCCACCAAAAATTTCAGAACACCTCCTCGGGTTTTATGTTCTCCTGATACCAGGAGCATTTTTCGACTTAAAATTATTCTAACTCTTAAAAATGCTGGTGTAGATAAGCTATATAGCGACGTGCATGAAGCAGCGAATGCATGCCGATATCGATACCAGCTCCTTTCCCCCACCAAAAATTTCAGAACACCTCCTCGGGTTTTATGTTTTCCTGATACCAGGAACATTTTTCGACTCAAAATTATTCTAACTCTGAAAAATGCTAGTATAGATAAGCTATATAGCGACTGCATGAAGCAGCGTATGCATGCCTGTGTCGACGCAGTACTCTTTTCCCCCACCAGAAATTTCAGAACACCTCCTCGGGTTTTATGTTCTCCTGATACCAGGAGCATTTTTCGACTTAAAATTATTCTAACTCTTAAAAATGCTAGTATAGATAAGCTTAGCGACTGCATGAAGCAGCGTATGCATGCCTGTGTCGACACAGTACTCTTTTCCCCCACCAAAAATTTCAGAACACCTCCTCGGGTTTTATGTTCTCCTGATACCAGGAGCATTTTTCGACTTAAAATTATTCTAACTCTTAAAAATGCTAGTATATTATAAGCGACACAGCGACGTGCATGAAGCAGCGAATGCATGCCGATATCGATACCAGCTCCTTTCCCCCACCAGAAATTTCAGAACACCTCCTCGGGTTTTATGTTTTCCTGATACCAGGAACATTTTTTGACTCAAAATTATTCTAACTCTGAAAAATGCTAGTATAGATAAGCTATATAGCGACTGCATGAAGCAGCGTATGCATGCCTGTGTCGACGCAGTACTCTTTTCCCCCACCAGAAATTTCAGAACACCTCCTCGGGTTTTATGTTCTTCTGATACCAGGAGCATTTTTCGACTTAAAATTATTCTAACTCTTAAAAATGCTAGTATATTATAAGCGACACAGCGACGTGCATGAAGCAGCGAATGCATGCCGATATCGATACCAGCTCCTTTCCCCCACCAAAAATTTCAGAACACCTCCTCGGGTTTTATGTTTTCCTGATACCAGGAACATTTTTCGACTCAAAATTATTCTAACTCTGAAAAATGCTAGTATAGATAAGCTATATAGCGACTGCATGAAGCAGCGTATGCATGCCTGTGTCGACGCAGTACTCTTTTCCCCCACCAGAAATTTCAGAACACCTCCTCGGGTTTTATGTTCTCCTGATACCAGGAGCATTTTTCGACTTAAAATTATTCTAACTCTTGAAAATGCTAGTATATTATAAGCGACACAGCGACGTGCATGAAGCAGCGAATGCATGCCGATATCGATACCAGCTCCTTTCCCCCACCAAAAATTTCAGAATACCTCTTCGGGTTTTATGTTTTCCTGATACCAGGAACATTTTTCGACTCGAAATCATTCTAACTCTGAAAAATGCTTGTATAGATAAGCTATATAGCGACTGCATGAAGCAGCGTATGCATGCCTGTGTCGACACAGTACTCTTTTCCCCCACCAGAAATTTCAGAACACCTCCTCAGGTTTCATGTTTTCCTGATACCAGGAGCATTTTTCGACTTAAAATTATTCTAACTCTTAAAAATGCTAGTATATTATAAGCGACACAGCGACGTGCATGAAGCAGCGAATGCATGCCGATATCGATACCAGCTCCTTTCCCCCACCAAAAATTTCAGAACACCTCCTCGGGTTTTATGTTTTCCTGATACCAGGAACATTTTTCGACTCAAAATTATTCTAACTCTGAAAAATGCTAGTATAGATAAGCTATATAGCGACTGCATGAAGCAGCGTATGCATGCCTGTGTCGACGCAGTACTCTTTTCCCCCACCAGAAATTTCAGAACACCTCCTCGGGTTTTATGTTCTCCTGATACCAGGAGCATTTTTCGACTTAAAATTATTCTAACTCTTAAAAATGCTAGTATAGATAAGCTTAGCGACTGCATGAAGCAGCGTATGCATGCCTGTGTCGACACAGTACTCTTTTCCCCCACCAAAAATTTCAGAACACCTCCTCGGGTCAGATGTTTTCCTAATACCAGGAGTATTTTTCGACTTGAAATTTCCTAAACTCTTGAAATAGCTAATATATAAGCGATATAGCGACGTGCATGAAGCAGCGAATGCATGCCGATATCGATACCAGCTCCTTTCCCCCACCAAAAATTTCAGAACACCTCCTCGGGTTTTATGTTCTCCTGATACCAGGAGCATTTTTCGACTCAAAATTATTCTAATTCTGAAAAAATGCTAGTATAGATAAGCTATATAGCGACTGCATGAAGCAGCGTATGCATGCCTGTGTCGACACAGTACTCTCTTCCCCCACCAAAAATCTCAGAACACCTCCTCGGGTTTTATGTTCTCCTGATACCAGGAGCATTTTTCGACTTAAAATTATTCTAACTCTTAAAAATGCTAGTATAGATAAGATTAGCGACTGCATGAAGCAGCGTATGCATGCCTGTGTCGACACAGTACTCTCTTCCCCCACCAAAAATCTCAGAACACCTCCTCGGGTTTTATGTTCTCCTGATACCAGGAGCATTTTTCGACTTGAAATTATTCTAACTCTTAAAAATGCTAGTATAGATAAGCGACACAGCGACGTGCATGAAGCAGCGAATGCATGCCGATATCGATACCAGCTCCTTTCCCCCACCAAAAATTTCAGAACACCTCCTCGGGTTTTATGTTCTCCTGATACCAGGAGCATTTTTCGACTCAAAATTATTCTAATTCTGAAAAAATGCTAGTATAGATAAGCTATATAGCGACTGCATGAAGCAGCGTATGCATGCCTGTGTCGACACAGTACTCTCTTCCCCCACCAAAAATCTCAGAACACCTCCTCGGGTTTTATGTTCTCCTGATACCAGGAGCATTTTTCGACTTAAAATTATTCTAACTCTTAAAAATGCTAGTATAGATAAGATTAGCGACTGCATGAAGCAGCGTATGCATGCCTGTGTCGACACAGTACTCTTTCCCCCCACCAAAAATTTCAGAACACCTCCTCGGGTTTTATGTTCTCCTGATACCAGGAGCATTTTTCGACTTAAAATTATTCTAACTCTGAAAAATGCTAGTATAGATAAGCTATATAGCGACTGCATGAAGCAGCGTATGCATGCCTGTGTCGACGCAGTACTCTTTTCCCCCACCAGAAATTTCAGAACACCTCCTCGGGTTTTATGTTCTCCTGATACCAGGAGCATTTTTCGACTGAAAATTATTCTAACTCTTAAAAATGCTAGTATATTATAAGCGACACAGTGACGTGCATGAAGCAGCGAATGCATGCCGATATCGATACCAGCTTCTTTCCCCCACCAAAAATTTCAGAACACCTCCTCGGGTTTTATGTTTTCCTGATACCAGGAACATTTTTCGACTCAAAATTATTCTAACTCTGAAAAATGCTAGTATAGATAAGCTATATAGCGACTGCATGAAGCAGCGTATGCATGCCTGTGTCGACGCAGTACTCTTTTCCCCCACCAGAAATTTCAGAACACCTCCTCGGGTTTTATGTTCTCCTGATACGAGGAGCATTTTTCGACTTAAAATTATTCTAACTCTTAAAAATGCTAGTATATTATAAGCGACACAGCGACGTGCATGAAGCAGCGAATGCATGCCGATATCGATACCAGCTCCTTTCCCCCACCAAAAATTTCAGAACACCTCTTCGGGTTTTATGTTTTCCTGATACCAGGAACATTTTTCGACTCGAAATCATTCTAACTCTGAAAAATGCTTGTATAGATAAGCTATATAGCGACTGCATGAAGCAGCGTATGCATGCCTGTGTCGACACAGTACTCTTTTCCCCCACCAGAAATTTCAGAACACCTCCTCGGGTTTCATGTTTTCCTGATACCAGGAGCATTTTTCGACTTAAAATTATTCTAACTCTTAAAAATGCTAGTATATTATAAGCGACACAGCGACGTGCATGAAGCAGCGAATGCATGCCGATATCGATACCAGCTCCTTTCCCCCACCAAAAATTTCAGAACACCTCCTCGGGTTTTATGTTTTCCTGATACCAGGAACATTTTTCGACTCAAAATTATTCTAACTCTGAAAAATGCTAGTATAGATAAGCTATATAGCGACTGCATGAAGCAGCGTATGCATGCCTGTGTCGACGCAGTACTCTTTTCCCCCACCAGAAATTTCAGAACACCTCCTCGGGTTTTATGTTCTCCTGATACCAGGAGCATTTTTCGACTTAAAATTATTCTAACTCTTAAAAATGCTAGTATAGATAAGCTTAGCGACTGCATGAAGCAGCGTATGCATGCCTGTGTCGACACAGTACTCTTTTCCCCCACCAAAAATTTCAGAACACCTCCTCGGGTTTTATGTTCTCCTGATACCAGGAGCATTTTTCGACTTAAAATTATTCTAACTCTTAAAAATGCTGGTGTAGATAAGCTATATAGCGACTGCATGAAGCAGCGTATGCATGCCTGTGTCGACGCAGTACTCTTTTCCCCCACCAGAAATTTCAGAACACCTCCTCGGGTTTTATGTTCTCCTGATACCAGGAGCATTTTTCGACTTAAAATTATTCTAACTCTTAAAAATGCTAGTATATTATAAGCGACACAGCGACGTGCATGAAGCAGCGAATGCATGCCGATATCGATACCAGCTCCTTTCCCCCACCAAAAATTTCAGAACACCTCTTCGGGTTTTATGTTTTCCTGATACCAGGAACATTTTTCGACTCGAAATCATTCTAACTCTGAAAAATGCTTGTATAGATAAGCTATATAGCGACTGCATGAAGCAGCGTATGCATGCCTGTGTCGACACAGTACTCTTTTCCCCCACCAGAAATTTCAGAACACCTCCTCGGGTTTCATGTTTTCCTGATACCAGGACCATTTTTCGACTTAAAATTATTCTAACTCTTAAAAATGCTAGTATATTATAAGCGACACAGCGACGTGCATGAAGCAGCGAATGCATGCCGATATCGATACCAGCTCCTTTCCCCCACCAAAAATTTCAGAACACCTCCTCGGGTTTTATGTTTTCCTGATACCAGGAACATTTTTCGACTCAAAATTATTCTAACTCTGAAAAATGCTAGTATAGATAAGCTTAGCGACTGCATGAAGCAGCGTATGCATGCCTGTGTCGACACAGTACTCTTTTCCCCCACCAGAAATTTCAGAACACCTCCTCGGGTTTTATGTTCTCCTGATACCAGGAGCATTTTTCGACTTAAAATCATTCTAACTCTTAAAAATGCTAGTATAGATAAGCTTAGCGACTGCATGAAGCAGCGTATGCATGCCTGTGTCGACACAGTACTCTTTTCCCCCACCAAAAATTTCAGAACACCTCCTCGGGTTTTATGTTCTCCTGATACCAGGAGCATTTTTCGACTGAAAATTATTCTAACTCTTAAAAATGCTAGTATATTATAAGCGACACAGTGACGTGCATGAAGCAGCGAATGCAT
The DNA here is from genome assembly GCA_963978835.1 of Tenthredo scrophulariae. Taxonomy (NCBI): domain Eukaryota; kingdom Metazoa; phylum Arthropoda; class Insecta; order Hymenoptera; family Tenthredinidae; genus Tenthredo; species Tenthredo scrophulariae. The sequence goes on from OZ022227.1 coordinate 13,896,138, forward strand.
GCCGATATCGATACCAGCTTCTTTCCCCCACCAGAAATTTTAGCACACCTCCTCGGGTCAGATGTTCTCCTGATACCAGGAGCATTTTTCGACTCAAAATTATTCTTACTCTTAGAAATGCTAGTATAGATAAGCTATATAGCGACTGCATGAAGCAGCGTATGCATGCCTGTGTCGACACAGTACTCTTTTCCCCCACCAAAAATTTCAGAACACCTTCTCGGGTTTCATGTTCTCCTGATACCAGGAGCATTTTTCGACTTAAAATTATTCTAACTCTCAAAAATGCTAGTATATTATAAGCGACACAGCGACGTGCATGAAGCAGCGAATGCATGCCGATATCGATACCAGCTCCTTTCCCCCACCAAAAATTTCAGAACACCTCCTCGGGTTTTATGTTTTCCTGATACCAGGAACATTTTTCGACTCAAAATTATTCTAACTCTGAAAAATGCTAGTATAGATAAGCTATATAGCGACTGCATGAAGCAGCGTATGCATGCCTGTGTCGACGCAGTACTCTTTTCCCCCACCAGAAATTTCAGAACACCTCCTTGGGTTTTATGTTCTCCTGATACCAGGAGCATTTTTCGACTTAAAATTATTCTAACTCTTAAAAATGCTAGTATATTATAAGCGACACAGCGACGTGCATGAAGCAGCGAATGCATGCCGATATCGATACCAGCTCCTTTCCCCCACCAAAAATTTCAGAACACCTCTTCGGGTTTTATGTTTTCCTGATACCAGGAACATTTTTCGACTCGAAATCATTCTAACTCTGAAAAATGCTTGTATAGATAAGCTATATAGCGACTGCATGAAGCAGCGTATGCATGCCTGTGTCGACACAGTACTCTTTTCCCCCACCAGAAATTTCAGAACACCTCCTCAGGTTTCATGTTTTCCTGATACCAGGAGCATTTTTCGACTTAAAATTATTCTAACTCTTAAAAATGCTAGTATATTATAAGCGACACAGCGACGTGCATGAAGCAGCGAATGCATGCCGATATCGATACCAGCTCCTTTCCCCCACCAAAAATTTCAGAACACCTCCTCGGGTTTTATGTTTTCCTGATACCAGGAACATTTTTCGACTCAAAATTATTCTAACTCTGAAAAATGCTAGTATAGATAAGCTATATAGCGACTGCATGAAGCAGCGTATGCATGCCTGTGTCGACGCAGTACTCTTTTCCCCCACCAGAAATTTCAGAACACCTCCTCGGGTTTTATGTTCTCCTGATACCAGGAGCATTTTTCGACTTAAAATTATTCTAACTCTTAAAAATGCTAGTATAGATAAGCTTAGCGACTGCATGAAGCAGCGTATGCATGCCTGTGTCGACACAGTACTCTTTTCCCCCACCAAAAATTTCAGAACACCTCCTCGGGTTTTATGTTCTCCTGATACCAGGAGCATTTTTCGACTTAAAATTATTCTAACTCTTAAAAATGCTAGTGTAGATAAGCTATATAGCGACGTGCATGAAGCAGCGAATGCATGCCGATATCGATACCAGCTCCTTTCCCCCACCAAAAATTTCAGAACACCTCCTCGGGTTTCATGTTTTCCTGATACCAGGAACATTTTTCGACTCAAAATTATTCTAACTCTGAAAAATGCTAGTATAGATAAGCTATATAGCGACTGCATGAAGCAGCGTATGCATGCCTGTGTCGACGCAGTACTCTTTTCCCCCACCAGAAATTTCAGAACACCTCCTCGGGTTTTATGTTCTCCTGATACCAGGAGCATTTTTCGACTTAAAATCATTCTAACTCTTAAAAATGCTAGTATAGATAAGCTTAGCGACTGCATGAAGCAGCGTATGCATGCCTGTGTCGACACAGTACTCTTTTCCCCCACCAAAAATTTCAGAACACCTCCTCGGGTTTTATGTTCTCCTGATACCAGGAGCATTTTTCGACTGAAAATTATTCTAACTCTTAAAAATGCTAGTATATTATAAGCGACACAGTGACGTGCATGAAGCAGCGAATGCATGCCGATATCGATACCAGCTTCTTTCCCCCACCAAAAATTTCAGAACACCTCCTCGGGTTTTATGTTTTCCTGATACCAGGAACATTTTTCGACTCAAAATTATTCTAACTCTGAAAAATGCTAGTATAGATAAGCTATATAGCGACTGCATGAAGCAGCGTATGCATGCCTGTGTCGACGCAGTACTCTTTTTCCCCACCAGAAATTTCAGAACACCTCCTCGGGTTTTATGTTCTCCTGATACCAGGAGCATTTTTCGACTTAAAATTATTCTAACTCTTAAAAATGCTAGTATATTATAAGCGACACAGCGACGTGCATGAAGCAGCGAATGCATGCCGATATCGATACCAGCTCCTTTCCCCCACCAAAAATTTCAGAACACCTCTTCGGGTTTTATGTTTTCCTGATACCAGGAACATTTTTCGACTCGAAATCATTCTAACTCTGGAAAATGCTTGTATAGATAAGCTATATAGCGACTGCATGAAGCAGCGTATGCATGCCTGTGTCGACACAGTACTCTTTTCCCCCACCAGAAATTCCAGAACACCTCCTCGGGTTTCATGTTTTCCTGATACCAGGAGCATTTTTCGACTTAAAATTATTCTAACTCTTAAAAATGCTAGTATATTATAAGCGACACAGCGACGTGCATGAAGCAGCGAATGCATGCCGATATCGATACCAGCTCCTTTCCCCCACCAAAAATTTCAGAACACCTCCTCGGGTTTTATGTTTTCCTGATACCAGGAACATTTTTCGACTCAAAATTATTCTAACTCTGAAAAATGCTAGTATAGATAAGCTATATAGCGACTGCATGAAGCAGCGTATGCATGCCTGTGTCGACGCAGGCATTTTCCCCCACCAGAAATTTCAGAACACCTCCTCGGGTTTTATGTTCTCCTGATACCAGGAGCATTTTTCGACTTGAAATTATTCTAACTCTTAAAAATGCTAGTATAGATAAGCTTAGCGACTGCATGAAGCAGCGTATGCATGCCTGTGTCGACACAGTACTCTTTTCCCCCACCAAAAATTTCAGAACACCTCCTCGGGTTTTATGTTCTCCTGATACCAGGAGCATTTTTCGACTTAAAATTATTCTAACTCTTAAAAATGCTGGTGTAGATAAGCTATATAGCGACGTGCATGAAGCAGCGAATGCATGCCGATATCGATACCAGCTCCTTTCCCCCACCAAAAATTTCAGAACACCTCCTCGGGTTTTATGTTTTCCTGATACCAGGAACATTTTTCGACTCAAAATTATTCTAACTCTGAAAAATGCTAGTATAGATAAGCTATATAGCGACTGCATGAAGCAGCGTATGCATGCCTGTGTCGACGCAGTACTCTTTTCCCCCACCAGAAATTTCAGAACACCTCCTCGGGTTTTATGTTCTCCTGATACCAGGAGCATTTTTCGACTTAAAATTATTCTAACTCTTAAAAATGCTAGTATAGATAAGCTTAGCGACTGCATGAAGCAGCGTATGCATGCCTGTGTCGACACAGTACTCTTTTCCCCCACCAAAAATTTCAGAACACCTCCTCGGGTTTTATGTTCTCCTGATACCAGGAGCATTTTTCGACTTAAAATTATTCTAACTCTTAAAAATGCTAGTATATTATAAGCGACACAGCGACGTGCATGAAGCAGCGAATGCATGCCGATATCGATACCAGCTCCTTTCCCCCACCAGAAATTTCAGAACACCTCCTCGGGTTTTATGTTTTCCTGATACCAGGAACATTTTTTGACTCAAAATTATTCTAACTCTGAAAAATGCTAGTATAGATAAGCTATATAGCGACTGCATGAAGCAGCGTATGCATGCCTGTGTCGACGCAGTACTCTTTTCCCCCACCAGAAATTTCAGAACACCTCCTCGGGTTTTATGTTCTTCTGATACCAGGAGCATTTTTCGACTTAAAATTATTCTAACTCTTAAAAATGCTAGTATATTATAAGCGACACAGCGACGTGCATGAAGCAGCGAATGCATGCCGATATCGATACCAGCTCCTTTCCCCCACCAAAAATTTCAGAACACCTCCTCGGGTTTTATGTTTTCCTGATACCAGGAACATTTTTCGACTCAAAATTATTCTAACTCTGAAAAATGCTAGTATAGATAAGCTATATAGCGACTGCATGAAGCAGCGTATGCATGCCTGTGTCGACGCAGTACTCTTTTCCCCCACCAGAAATTTCAGAACACCTCCTCGGGTTTTATGTTCTCCTGATACCAGGAGCATTTTTCGACTTAAAATTATTCTAACTCTTGAAAATGCTAGTATATTATAAGCGACACAGCGACGTGCATGAAGCAGCGAATGCATGCCGATATCGATACCAGCTCCTTTCCCCCACCAAAAATTTCAGAATACCTCTTCGGGTTTTATGTTTTCCTGATACCAGGAACATTTTTCGACTCGAAATCATTCTAACTCTGAAAAATGCTTGTATAGATAAGCTATATAGCGACTGCATGAAGCAGCGTATGCATGCCTGTGTCGACACAGTACTCTTTTCCCCCACCAGAAATTTCAGAACACCTCCTCAGGTTTCATGTTTTCCTGATACCAGGAGCATTTTTCGACTTAAAATTATTCTAACTCTTAAAAATGCTAGTATATTATAAGCGACACAGCGACGTGCATGAAGCAGCGAATGCATGCCGATATCGATACCAGCTCCTTTCCCCCACCAAAAATTTCAGAACACCTCCTCGGGTTTTATGTTTTCCTGATACCAGGAACATTTTTCGACTCAAAATTATTCTAACTCTGAAAAATGCTAGTATAGATAAGCTATATAGCGACTGCATGAAGCAGCGTATGCATGCCTGTGTCGACGCAGTACTCTTTTCCCCCACCAGAAATTTCAGAACACCTCCTCGGGTTTTATGTTCTCCTGATACCAGGAGCATTTTTCGACTTAAAATTATTCTAACTCTTAAAAATGCTAGTATAGATAAGCTTAGCGACTGCATGAAGCAGCGTATGCATGCCTGTGTCGACACAGTACTCTTTTCCCCCACCAAAAATTTCAGAACACCTCCTCGGGTTTTATGTTCTCCTGATACCAGGAGCATTTTTCGACTTAAAATTATTCTAACTCTTAAAAATGCTAGTGTAGATAAGCTATATAGCGACGTGCATGAAGCAGCGAATGCATGCCGATATCGATACCAGCTCCTTTCCCCCACCAAAAATTTCAGAACACCTCCTCGGGTTTTATGTTTTCCTGATACCAGGAACATTTTTCGACTCAAAATTATTCTAACTCTGAAAAATGCTAGTATAGATAAGCTATATAGCGACTGCATGAAGCAGCGTATGCATGCCTGTGTCGACGCAGTACTCTTTTCCCCCACCAGAAATTTCAGAACACCTCCTCGGGTTTTATGTTCTCCTGATACCAGGAGCATTTTTCGACTTAAAATTATTCTAACTCTTAAAAATGCTAGTATAGATAAGCTTAGCGACTGCATGAAGCAGCGTATGCATGCCTGTGTCGACACAGTACTCTTTTCCCCCACCAAAAATTTCAGAACACCTCCTCGGGTTTTATGTTCTCCTGATACCAGGAGCATTTTTCGACTGAAAATTATTCTAACTCTTAAAAATGCTAGTATATTATAAGCGACACAGTGACGTGCATGAAGCAGCGAATGCATGCCGATATCGATACCAGCTTCTTTCCCCCACCAGAAATTTTAGCACACCTCCTCGGGTCAGATGTTCTCCTGATACCAGAAGCATTTTTCGACTCAAAATTATTCTTACTCTTAGAAATGCTAGTATAGATAAGCTATATAGCGACTGCATGAAGCAGCGTATGCATGCCTGTGTCGACACAGTACTCTTTTCCCCCACCAAAAATTTCAGAACACCTTCTCGGGTTTCATGTTCTCCTGATACCAGGAGCATTTTTCGACTTAAAATTATTCTAACTCTCAAAAATGCTAGTATATTATAAGCGACACAGCGACGTGCATGAAGCAGCGAATGCATGCCGATATCGATACCAGCTCCTTTCCCCCACCAAAAATTTCAGAACACCTCCTCGGGTTTTATGTTTTCCTGATACCAGGAACATTTTTCGACTCAAAATTATTCTATCTCTGAAAAATGCTAGTATAGATAAGCTATATAGCGACTGCATGAAGCAGCGTATGCATGCCTGTGTCGACGCAGTACTCTTTTCCCCCACCAGAAATTTCAGAACACCTCCTCGGGTTTTATGTTCTCCTGATACCAGGAGCATTTTTCGACTTAAAATTATTCTAACTCTTAAAAATGCTAGTATATTATAAGCGACACAGCGACGTGCATGAAGCAGCGAATGCATGCCGATATCGATACCAGCTCCTTTCCCCCACCAAAAATTTCAGAACACCTCTTCGGGTTTTATGTTTTCCTGATACCAGGAACATTTTTCGACTCGAAATCATTCTAACTCTGAAAAATGCTTGTATAGATAAGCTATATAGCGACTGCATGAAGCAGCGTATGCATGCCTGTGTCGACACAGTACTCTTTTCCCCCACCAGAAATTTCAGAACACCTCCTCGGGTTTCATGTTTTCCTGATACCAGGAGCATTTTTCGACTTAGAATTATTCTAACTCTTAAAAATGCTAGTATATTATAAGCGACACAGCGACGTGCATGAAGCAGCGAATGCATGCCGATATCGATACCAGCTCCTTTCCCCCACCAAAAATTTCAGAACACCTCCTCGGGTTTTATGTTTTCCTGATACCAGGAACATTTTTCGACTCAAAATTATTCTAACTCTGAAAAATGCTAGTATAGATAAGCTATATAGCGACTGCATGAAGCAGCGTATGCATGCCTGTGTCGACGCAGTACTCTTTTCCCCCACCAGAAATTTCAGAACACCTCCTCGGGTTTTATGTTCTCCTGATACCAGGAGCATTTTTCGACTTAAAATTATTCTAACTCTTAAAAATGCTAGTATAGATAAGCTTAGCGACTGCATGAAGCAGCGTATGCATGCCTGTGTCGACACAGTACTCTTTTCCCCCACCAAAAATTTCAGAACACCTCCTCGGGTTTTATGTTCTCCTGATACCAGGAGCATTTTTCGACTTAAAATTATTCTAACTCTTAAAAATGCTGGTGTAGATAAGCTATATAGCGACGTGCATGAAGCAGCGAATGCATGCCGATATCGATACCAGCTCCTTTCCCCCACCAAAAATTTCAGAACACCTCCTCGGGTTTTATGTTTTCCTGATACCAGGAACATTTTTCGACTCAAAATTATTCTAACTCTGAAAAATGCTAGTATAGATAAGCTATATAGCGACTGCATGAAGCAGCGTATGCATGCCTGTGTCGACGCAGTACTCTTTTCCCCCACCAGAAATTTCAGAACACCTCCTCGGGTTTTATGTTCTCCTGATACCAGGAGCATTTTTCGACTTAAAATTATTCTAACTCTTAAAAATGCTAGTATAGATAAGCTTAGCGACTGCATGAAGCAGCGTATGCATGCCTGTGTCGACACAGTACTCTTTTCCCCCACCAAAAATTTCAGAACACCTCCTCGGGTTTTATGTTCTCCTGATACCAGGAGCATTTTTCGACTTAAAATTATTCTAACTCTTAAAAATGCTAGTATATTATAAGCGACACAGCGACGTGCATGAAGCAGCGAATGCATGCCGATATCGATACCAGCTCCTTTCCCCCACCAAAAATTTCAGAACACCTCCTCGGGTTTTATGTTTTCCTGATACCAGGAACATTTTTCGACTCAAAATTATTCTAACTCTGAAAAATGCTAGTATAGATAAGCTATATAGCGACTGCATGAAGCAGCGTATGCATGCCTGTGTCGACGCAGTACTCTTTTCCCCCACCAGAAATTTCAGAACACCTCCTCGGGTTTTATGTTCTCCTGATACCAGGAGCATTTTTCGACTTAAAATTATTCTAACTCTTAAAAATGCTAGTATAGATAAGCTTAGCGACTGCATGAAGCAGCGTATGCATGCCTGTGTCGACACAGTACTCTTTTCCCCCACCAAAAATTTCAGAACACCTCCTCGGGTTTTATGTTCTCCTGATACCAGGAGCATTTTTCGACTTAAAATTATTCTAACTCTTAAAAATGCTAGTATAGATAAGCTTAGCGACTGCATGAAGCAGCGTATGCATGCCTGTGTCGACACAGTACTCTTTTCCCCCACCAAAAATTTCAGAACACCTCCTCGGGTTTTATGTTCTCCTGATACCAGGAGCATTTTTCGACTTAAAATTATTCTAACTCTTAAAAATGCTAGTATATTATAAGCGACACAGCGACGTGCATGAAGCAGCGAATGCATGCCGATATCGATACCAGCTCCTTTCCCCCACCAAAAATTTCAGAACACCTCCTCGGGTTTTATGTTTTCCTGATACCAGGAACATTTTTCGACTCAAAATTATTCTAACTCTGAAAAATGCTAGTATAGATAAGCTATATAGCGACTGCATGAAGCAGCGTATGCATGCCTGTGTCGACGCAGTACTCTTTTCCCCCACCAGAAATTTCAGAACACCTCCTCGGGTTTTATGTTCTCCTGATACCAGGAGCATTTTTCGACTTAAAATTATTCTAACTCTTAAAAATGCTAGTATAGATAAGCTTAGCGACTGCATGAAGCAGCGTATGCATGCCTGTGTCGACACAGTACTCTTTTCCCCCACCAAAAATTTCAGAACACCTCCTCGGGTTTTATGTTCTCCTGATACCAGGAGCATTTTTCGACTTCAAATTATTCTAACTCTTAAAAATGCTAGTATATTATAAGCGACACAGCGACGTGCATGAAGCAGCGAATGCATGCCGATATCGATACCAGCTCCTTTCCCCCACCAAAATTTTCAGAACACCTCCTCGGGTTTTATGTTTTCCTGATACCAGGAACATTTTTCGACTCAAAATTATTCTAACTCTGAAAAATGCTAGTATAGATAAGCTATATAGCGACTGCATGAAGCAGCGTATGCATGCCTGTGTCGACGCAGTACTCTTTTCCCCCACCAGAAATTTTAGAACACCTCCTCGGGTTTTATGTTCTCCTGATACCAGGAGCATTTTTCGACTCAAAATTATTCTAACTCTTAAAAATGCTAGTATAGATAAGCTTAGCGACTGCATGAAGCAGCGTATGCATGCCTGTGTCGACACAGTACTCTTTTCCCCCACCAAAAATTTCAGAACACCTCCTCGGGTTTTATGTTCTCCTGATACCAGGAGCATTTTTCGACTGAAAATTATTCTAACTCTTAAAAATGCTAGTATATTATAAGCGACACAGTGACGTGCATGAAGCAGCGAATGCATGCCGATATCGATACCAGCTTCTTTCCCCCACCAGAAATTTTAGCACACCTCCTCGGGTCAGATGTTCTCCTGATACCAGGAGCATTTTTCGACTCAAAATTATTCTTACTCTTAGAAATGCTAGTATAGATAAGCTTAGCGACTGCATGAAGCAGCGTATGCATGCCTGTGTCGACACAGTACTCTTTTCCCCCACCAAAAATTTCAGAACACCTCCTCGGGTTTTATGTTCTCCTGATACCAGGAGCATTTTTCGACTTCAAATTATTCTAACTCTTAAAAATGCTAGTATATTATAAGCGACACAGCGACGTGCATGAAGCAGCGAATGCATGCCGATATCGATACCAGCTCCTTTCCCCCACCAAAAATTTCAGAACACCTCCTCGGGTTTTATGTTTTCCTGATACCAGGAACATTTTTCGACTCAAAATTATTCTAACTCTGAAAAATGCTAGTATAGATAAGCTATATAGCGACTGCATGAAGCAGCGTATGCATGCCTGTGTCGACGCAGTACTTTTTTCCCCCACCAGAAATTTCAGAACACCTCCTCGGGTTTTATGTTCTCCTGATACCAGGAGCATTTTTCGACTTAAAATTATTCTAACTCTTAAAAATGCTAGTATAGATAAGCTTAGCGACTGCATGAAGCAGCGTATGCATGCCTGTGTCGACACAGTACTCTTTTCCCCCACCAAAAATTTCAGAACACCTCCTCGGGTTTTATGTTCTCCTGATACCAGGAGCATTTTTCGACTCAAAATTATTCTAACTCTTAAAAATGCTAGTGTAGATAAGCTATATAGCGACTGCATGAAGCAGCGTATGCATGCCTGTGTCGACACAGTATTCTTTTCCCCCACCAAAAATTTCAGAACACCTCCTCGGATTTTATGTTCTCCTGATACCAGGAGCATTTTTCGACTTAAAATTATTCTAACTCTTAAAAATGCTAGTATGGATAAGCGACACAGCGACGTGCATGAAGCAGCGAATGCATGCCGATATCGATACCAGCTCCTTTCCCCCACCAAAAATTTCAGAACACCTCCTCGGGTTTTATGTTTTCCTGATACCAGGAACATTTTTCGACTGAAAATTATTCTAACTCTTAAAAATGCTAGTATATTATAAGCGACACAGTGACGTGCATGAAGCAGCGAATGCATGCCGATATCGATACCAGCTTCTTTCCCCCACCAGAAATTTTAGCACACCTCCTCGGGTCAGATGTTCTCCTGATACCAGGAGCATTTTTCGACTCAAAATTATTCTTACTCTTAGAAATGCTAGTATAGATAAGCTATATAGCGACTGCATGAAGCAGCGTATGCATGCCTGTGTCGACACAGTACTCTTTTCCCCCACCAAAAATTTCAGAACACCTTCTCGGGTTTCATGTTCTCCTGATACCAGGAGCATTTTTCGACTTAAAATTATTCTAACTCTCAAAAATGCTAGTATATTATAAGCGACACAGTGACGTGCATGAAGCAGCGAATGCATGCCGATATCGATACCAGCTTCTTTCCCCCACCAGAAATTTTAGCACACCTCCTCGGGTCAGATGTTCTCCTGATACCAGGAGCATTTTTCGACTCAAAATTATTCTTACTCTTAGAAATGCTAGTATAGATAAGCTATATAGCGACTGCATGAAGCAGCGTATGCATGCCTGTGTCGACACAGTACTCTTTTCCCCCACCAAAAATTTCAGAACACCTTCTCGGGTTTCATGTTCTCCTGATACCAGGAGCATTTTTCGACTTAAAATTATTCTAACTCTCAAAAATGCTAGTATATTATAAGCGACACAGCGACGTGCATGAAGCAGCGAATGCATGCCGATATCGATACCAGCTCCTTTCCCCCACCAAAAATTTCAGAACACCTCCTCGGGTTTTATGTTTTCCTGATACCAGGAACATTTGTCGACTCAAAATTATTCTAACTCTGAAAAATGCTAGTATAGATAAGCTATATAGCGACTGCATGAAGCAGCGTATGCATGCCTGTGTCGACGCAGTACTCTTTTCCCCCACCAGAAATTTCAGAACACCTCCTCGGGTTTTATGTTCTCCTGATACCAGGAGCATTTTTCGACTTAAAATTATTCTAACTCTTAAAAATGCTAGTATAGATAAGCTTAGCGACTGCATGAAGCAGCGTATGCATGCCTGTGTCGACACAGTACTCTTTTCCCCCACCAAAAATTTCAGAACACCTCCTCGGGTTTTATGTTCTCCTGATACCAGGAGCATTTTTCGACTTAAAATTATTCTAACTCTTAAAAATGCTAGTATATTATAAGCGACACAGCGACGTGCATGAAGCAGCGAATGCATGCCGATATCGATACCAGCTCCTTTCCCCCACCAAAATTTTCAGAACACCTCCTCGGGTTTTATGTTTTCCTGATACCAGGAACATTTTTCGACTCAAAATTATTCTAACTCTGAAAAATGCTAGTATAGATAAGCTATATAGCGACTGCATGAAGCAGCGTATGCATGCCTGTGTCGACGCAGTACTCTTTTCCCCCACCAGAAATTTTAGAACACCTCCTCGGGTTTTATGTTCTCCTGATACCAGGAGCATTTTTCGACTTAAAATTATTCTAACTCTTAAAAATGCTAGTATAGATAAGCTTGGTGACTGCATGAAGCAGCGTATGCATGCCTGTGTCGACACAGTACTCTTTTCCCCCACCAAAAATTTCAGAACACCTCCTCGGGTTTTATGTTCTCCTGATACCAGGAGCATTTTTCGACTGAAAATTATGCTAACTCTTAAAAATGCTAGTATATTATAAGCGACACAGTGACGTGCATGAAGCAGCGAATGCATGCTGATATCGATACCAGCTTCTTTCCCCCACCAGAAATTTTAGCACACCTCCTCGGGTCAGATGTTCTCCTGATACCAGGAGCATTTTTCGACTCAAAATTATTCTTACTCTTAGAAATGCTAGTATAGATAAGCTATATAGCGACTGCATGAAGCAGCGTATGCATGCCTGTGTCGACACAGTACTCTTTTCCCCCACCAAAAATTTCAGAACACCTTCTCGGGTTTCATGTTCTCCTGATACCAGGAGCATTTTTCGACTTAAAATTATTCTAACTCTCAAAAATGCTAGTATATTATAAGCGACACAGCGACGTGCATGAAGCAGCGAATGCATGCCGATATCGATACCAGCTCCTTTCCCCCACCAAAAATTTCAGAACACCTCCTCGGGTTTTATGTTTTCCTGATACCAGGAACATTTTTCGACTCAAAATTATTCTAACTCTGAAAAATGCTAGTATAGATAAGCTATATAGCGACTGCATGAAGCAGCGTATGCATGCCTGTGTCGACGCAGTACTCTTTTCCCCCACCAGAAATTTTAGAACACCTCCTCGGGTTTTATGTTCTCCTGATACCAGGAGCATTTTTCGACTTAAAATTATTCTAACTCTTAAAAATGCTAGTATAGATAAGCTTGGTGACTGCATGAAGCAGCGTATGCATGCCTGTGTCGACACAGTACTCTTTTCCCCCACCAAAAATTTCAGAACACCTCCTCGGGTTTTATGTTCTCCTGATACCAGGAGCATTTTTCGACTGAAAATTATGCTAACTCTTAAAAATGCTAGTATATTATAAGCGACACAGTGACGTGCATGAAGCAGCGAATGCATGCTGATATCGATACCAGCTTCTTTCCCCCACCAGAAATTTTAGCACACCTCCTCGGGTCAGATGTTCTCCTGATACCAGGAGCATTTTTCGACTCAAAATTATTCTTACTCTTAGAAATGCTAGTATAGATAAGCTATATAGCGACTGCATGAAGCAGCGTATGCATGCCTGTGTCGACACAGTACTCTTTTCCCCCACCAAAAATTTCAGAACACCTTCTCGGGTTTCATGTTCTCCTGATACCAGGAGCATTTTTCGACTGAAAATTATTCTAACTCTTAAAAATGCTAGTATATTATAAGCGACACAGTGACGTGCATGAAGCAGCGAATGCATGCCGATATCGATACCAGCTTCTTTCCCCCACCAGAAATTTTAGCACACCTCCTCGGGTCAGATGTTCCCCTGATACCAGGAGCATTTTTCGACTTAAAATTATTCTAACTCTTAAAAATGCTAGTGTAGATAAGCTATATAGCGACGTGCATGAAGCAGCGAATGCATGCCGATATCGATACCAGCTCCTTTCCCCCACCAAAAATTTCAGAACACCTCCTCGGGTTTTATGTTTTCCTGATACCAGGAACATTTTTCGACTCAAAATTATTCTAACTCTGAAAAATGCTAGTATAGATAAGCTATATAGCGACTGCATGAAGCAGCGTATGCATGCCTGTGTCGACGCAGTACTCTTTTCCCCCACCAGAAATTTCAGAACACCTCCTCGGGTTTTATGTTCTCCTGATACCAGGAGCATTTTTCGACTTAAAATTATTCTAACTCTTAAAAATGCTAGTATAGATAAGCTTAGCGACTGCATGAAGCAGCGTATGCATGCCTGTGTCGACACAGTACTCTTTTCCCCCACCAAAAATTTCAGAACACCTCCTCGGGTTTTATGTTCTCCTGATACCAGGAGCATTTTTCGACTTCAAATTATTCTAACTCTTAAAAATGCTAGTATATTATAAGCGACACAGTGACGTGCATGAAGCAGCGAATGCATGCCGATATCGATACCAGCTCCTTTCCCCCACCAAAATTTTCAGAACACCTCCTCGGGTTTTATGTTTTCCTGATACCAGGAACATTTTTCGACTCAAAATTATTCTAACTCTGAAAAATGCTAGTATAGATAAGCTATATAGCGACTGCATGAAGCAGCGTATGCATGCCTGTGTCGACGCAGTACTCTTTTCCCCCACCAGAAATTTTAGAACACCTCCTCGGGTTTTATGTTCTCCTGATACCAGGAGCATTTTTCGACTCAAAATTATTCTAACTCTTAAAAATGCTAGTATAGATAAGCTTAGCGACTGCATGAAGCAGCGTATGCATGCCTGTGTCGACACAGTACTCTTTTCCCCCACCAAAAATTTCAGAACACCTCCTCGGGTTTTATGTTCTCCTGATACCAGGAGCATTTTTCGACTGAAAATTATTCTAACTCTTAAAAATGCTAGTATATTATAAGCGACACAGTGACGTGCATGAAGCAGCGAATGCATGCCGATATCGATACCAGCTTCTTTCCCCCACCAGAAATTTTAGCACACCTCCTCGGGTCAGATGTTCCCCTGATACCAGGAGCATTTTTCGACTCAAAATTATTCTTACTCTTAGAAATGCTAGTATAGATAAGCTTAGCGACTGCATGAAGCAGCGTATGCATGCCTGTGTCGACACAGTACTCTTTTCCCCCACCAAAAATTTCAGAACACCTCCTCGGGTTTTATGTTCTCCTGATACCAGGAGCATTTTTCGACTTCAAATTATTCTAACTCTTAAAAATGCTAGTATATTATAAGCGACACAGCGACGTGCATGAAGCAGCGAATGCATGCCGATATCGATACCAGCTCCTTTCCCCCACCAAAAATTTCAGAACACCTCCTCGGGTTTTATGTTTTCCTGATACCAGGAACATTTTTCGACTCAAAATTATTCTAACTCTGAAAAATGCTATTATAGATAAGCTATATAGCGACTGCATGAAGCAGCGTATGCATGCCTGTGTCGACGCAGTACTTTTTTCCCCCACCAGAAATTTCAGAACACCTCCTCGGGTTTTATGTTCTCCTGATACCAGGAGCATTTTTCGACTTAAAATTATTCTAACTCTTAAAAATGCTAGTATAGATAAGCTTAGCGACTGCATGAAGCAGCGTATGCATGCCTGTGTCGACACAGTACTCTTTTCCCCCACCAAAAATTTCAGAACACCTCCTCGGGTTTTATGTTCTCCTGATACCAGGAGCATTTTTCGACTCAAAATTATTCTAACTCTTAAAAATGCTAGTGTAGATAAGCTATATAGCGACTGCATGAAGCAGCGTATGCATGCCTGTGTCGACACAGTATTCTTTTCCCCCACCAAAAATTTCAGAACACCTCCTCGGATTTTATGTTCTCCTGATACCAGGAGCATTTTTCGACTTAAAATTATTCTAACTCTTAAAAATGCTAGTATAGATAAGCGACACAGCGACGTGCATGAAGCAGCGAATGCATGCCGATATCGATACCAGCTCCTTTCCCCCACCAAAAATTTCAGAACACCTCCTCGGGTTTTATGTTTTCCTGATACCAGGAACATTTTTCGACTCAAAATTATTCTAACTCTGAAAAATGCTAGTATAGATAAGCTATATAGCGACTGCATGAAGCAGCGTATGCATGCCTGTGTCGACGCAGTACTCTTTTCCCCCACCAGAAATTTTAGAACACCTCCTCGGGTTTTATGTTCTCCTGATACCAGGAGCATTTTTCGACTCAAAATTATTCTAACTCTTAAAAATGCTAGTATAGATAAGCTTAGCGACTGCATGAAGCAGCGTATGCATGCCTGTGTCGACACAGTACTCTTTTCCCCCACCAAGAATTTCAGAACACCTCCTCGGGTTTTATGTTCTCCTGATACCAGGAGCATTTTTCGACTGAAAATTATTCTAACTCTTAAAAATGCTAGTATATTATAAGCGACACAGTGACGTGCATGAAGCAGCGAATGCATGCCGATATCGATACCAGCTTCTTTCCCCCACCAGAAATTTTAGCACACCTCCTCGGGTCAGATGTTCTCCTGATACCAGGAGCATTTTTCGACTCAAAATTATTCTTACTCTTAGAAATGCTAGTATAGATAAGCTATATAGCGACTGCATGAAGCAGCGTATGCATGCCTGTGTCGACACAGTACTCTTTTCCCCCACCAAAAATTTCAGAACACCTTCTCGGGTTTCATGTTCTCCTGATACCAGGAGCATTTTTCGACTTAAAATTATTCTAACTCTCAAAAATGCTAGTATATTATAAGCGACACAGCGACGTGCATGAAGCAGCGAATGCATGCCGATATCGATACCAGCTCCTTTCCCCCACCAAAAATTTCAGAACACCTCCTCGGGTTTTATGTTTTCCTGATACCAGGAACATTTGTCGACTCAAAATTATTCTAACTCTGAAAAATGCTAGTATAGATAAGCTATATAGCGACTGCATGAAGCAGCGTATGCATGCCTGTGTCGACGCAGTACTCTTTTCCCCCACCAGAAATTTCAGAACACCTCCTCGGGTTTTATGTTCTCCTGATACCAGGAGCATTTTTCGACTTAAAATTATTCTAACTCTTAAAAATGCTAGTATAGATAAGCTTAGCGACTGCATGAAGCAGCGTATGCATGCCTGTGTCGACACAGTACTCTTTTCCCCCACCAAAAATTTCAGAACACCTCCTCGGGTTTTATGTTCTCCTGATACCAGGAGCATTTTTCGATTTAATATTATTCTAACTCTTAAAAATGCTAGTATATTATAAGCGACACAGCGACGTGCATGAAGCAGCGAATGCATGCCGATATCGATACCAGCTCCTTTCCCCCACCAGAAATTTCAGAACACCTCCTCGGGTTTTATGTTTTCCTGATACCAGGAACATTTTTCGACTCAAAATTATTCTAACTCTGAAAAATGCTAGTATAGATAAGCTATATAGCGACTGCATGAAGCAGCGTATGCATGCCTGTGTCGACGCAGTACTCTTTTCCCCCACCAGAAATTTCAGAACACCTCCTCGGGTTTTATGTTCTCCTGATACCAGGAGCATTTTTCGACTTAAAATTATTCTAACTCTTAAAAATGCTAGTATATTATAAGCGACACAGCGACGTGCATGAAGCAGCGAATGCATGCCGATATCGATACCAGCTCCTTTCCCCCACCAAAAATTTCAGAACACCTCTTCGGGTTTTATGTTTTCCTGATACCAGGAACATTTTTCGACTCGAAATCATTCTAACTCTGAAAAATGCTTGTATAGATAAGCTATATAGCGACTGCATGAAGCAGCGTATGCATGCCTGTGTCGACACAGTACTCTTTTCCCCCACCAGAAATTTCAGAACACCTCCTCGGGTTTCATGTTTTCCTGATACCAGGAGCATTTTTCGACTCAAAATTATTCTAACTCTTAAAAATGCTAGTATATTATAAGCGACACAGCGACGTGCATGAAGCAGCGAATGCATGCCGATATCGATACCAGCTCCTTTCCCCCACCAAAAATTTCAGAACACCTCCTCGGGTTTTATGTTTTCCTGATACCAGGAACATTTTTCGACTCAAAATTATTCTAACTCTGAAAAATGCTAGTATAGATAAGCTATATAGCGACTGCATGAAGCAGCGTATGCATGCCTGTGTCGACGCAGTACTCTTTTCCCCCACCAGAAATTTCAGAACACCTCCTCGGGTTTTATGTTCTCCTGATACCAGGAGCATTTTTCGACTTAAAATTATTCTAACTCTTAAAAATGCTAGTATAGATAAGCTTAGCGACTGCATGAAGCAGCGTATGCATGCCTGTGTCGACACAGTACTCTTTTCCCCCACCAAAAATTTCAGAACACCTCCTCGGGTTTTATGTTCTCCTGATACCAGGAGCATTTTTCGACTTAAAATTATTCTAACTCTCAAAAATGCTAGTATATTATAAGCGACACAGCGACGTGCATGAAGCAGCGAATGCATGCCGATATCGATACCAGCTCCTTTCCCCCACCAAAAATTTCAGCACACCTCCTCGGGTTTTATGTTTTCCTGATACCAGGAACATTTTTCGACTCAAAATTATTCTAACTCTGAAAAATGCTAGTATATTATAAGCGACACAGCGACGTGCATGAAGCAGCGAATGCATGCCGATATCGATACCAGCTCCTTTCCCCCACCAGAAATTTCAGAACACCTCCTCGGGTTTTATGTTCTCCTGATACCAGGAGCATTTTTCGACTTAAAATTATTCTAACTCTTAAAAATGCTAGTATATTATAAGCGACACAGCGACGTGCATGAAGCAGCGAATGCATGCCGATATCGATACCAGCTCCTTTCCCCCACCAAAAATTTCAGAACACCTCTTCGGGTTTTATGTTTTCCTGATACCAGGAACATTTTTCGACTCGAAATCATTCTAACTCTGAAAAATGCTTGTATAGATAAGCTATATAGCGACTGCATGAAGCAGCGTATGCATGCCTGTGTCGACACAGTACTCTTTTCCCCCACCAGAAATTTCAGAACACCTCCTCGGGTTTCATGTTTTCCTGATACCAGGAGCATTTTTCGACTTAGAATTATTCTAACTCTTAAAAATGCTAGTATATTATAAGCGACACAGCGACGTGCATGAAGCAGCGAATGCATGCCGATATCGATACCAGCTCCTTTCCCCCACCAAAAATTTCAGAACACCTCCTCGGGTTTTATGTTTTCCTGATACCAGGAACATTTTTCGACTCAAAATTATTCTAACTCTGAAAAATGCTAGTATAGATAAGCTATATAGCGACTGCATGAAGCAGCGTATGCATGCCTGTGTCGACGCAGTACTCTTTTCCCCCACCAGAAATTTCAGAACACCTCCTCGGGTTTTATGTTCTCCTGATACCAGGAGCATTTTTCGACTTAAAATTATTCTAACTCTTAAAAATGCTAGTATAGATAAGCTTAGCGACTGCATGAAGCAGCGTATGCATGCCTGTGTCGACACAGTACTCTTTTCCCCCACCAAAAATTTCAGAACACCTCCTCGGGTTTTATGTTCTCCTGATACCAGGAGCATTTTTCGACTTAAAATTATTCTAACTCTTAAAAATGCTGGTGTAGATAAGCTATATAGCGACGTGCATGAAGCAGCGAATGCATGCCGATATCGATACCAGCTCCTTTCCCCCACCAAAAATTTCAGAACACCTCCTCGGGTTTTATGTTTTCCTGATACCAGGAACATTTTTCGACTCAAAATTATTCTAACTCTGAAAAATGCTAGTATAGATAAGCTATATAGCGACTGCATGAAGCAGCGTATGCATGCCTGTGTCGACGCAGTACTCTTTTCCCCCACCAGAAATTTCAGAACACCTCCTCGGGTTTTATGTTCTCCTGATACCAGGAGCATTTTTCGACTTAAAATTATTCTAACTCTTAAAAATGCTAGTATAGATAAGCTTAGCGACTGCATGAAGCAGCGTATGCATGCCTGTGTCGACACAGTACTCTTTTCCCCCACCAAAAATTTCAGAACACCTCCTCGGGTTTTATGTTCTCCTGATACCAGGAGCATTTTTCGACTTAAAATTATTCTAACTCTTAAAAATGCTAGTATATTATAAGCGACACAGCGACGTGCATGAAGCAGCGAATGCATGCCGATATCGATACCAGCTCCTTTCCCCCACCAAAAATTTCAGAACACCTCCTCGGGTTTTATGTTTTCCTGATACCAGGAACATTTTTCGACTCAAAATTATTCTAACTCTGAAAAATGCTAGTATAGATAAGCTATATAGCGACTGCATGAAGCAGCGTATGCATGCCTGTGTCGACGCAGTACTCTTTTCCCCCACCAGAAATTTCAGAACACCTCCTCGGGTTTTATGTTCTCCTGATACCAGGAGCATTTTTCGACTTAAAATTATTCTAACTCTTAAAAATGCTAGTATAGATAAGCTTAGCGACTGCATGAAGCAGCGTATGCATGCCTGTGTCGACACAGTACTCTTTTCCCCCACCAAAAATTTCAGAACACCTCCTCGGGTTTTATGTTCTCCTGATACCAGGAGCATTTTTCGACTTAAAATTATTCTAACTCTTAAAAATGCTAGTATAGATAAGCTTAGCGACTGCATGAAGCAGCGTATGCATGCCTGTGTCGACACAGTACTCTTTTCCCCCACCAAAAATTTCAGAACACCTCCTCGGGTTTTATGTTCTCCTGATACCAGGAGCATTTTTCGACTTAAAATTATTCTAACTCTTAAAAATGCTAGTATATTATAAGCGACACAGCGACGTGCATGAAGCAGCGAATGCATGCCGATATCGATACCAGCTCCTTTCCCCCACCAAAAATTTCAGAACACCTCCTCGGGTTTTATGTTTTCCTGATACCAGGAACATTTTTCGACTCAAAATTATTCTAACTCTGAAAAATGCTAGTATAGATAAGCTATATAGCGACTGCATGAAGCAGCGTATGCATGCCTGTGTCGACGCAGTACTCTTTTCCCCCACCAGAAATTTCAGAACACCTCCTCGGGTTTTATGTTCTCCTGATACCAGGAGCATTTTTCGACTTAAAATTATTCTAACTCTTAAAAATGCTAGTATAGATAAGCTTAGCGACTGCATGAAGCAGCGTATGCATGCCTGTGTCGACACAGTACTCTTTTCCCCCACCAAAAATTTCAGAACACCTCCTCGGGTTTTATGTTCTCCTGATACCAGGAGCATTTTTCGACTTCAAATTATTCTAACTCTTAAAAATGCTAGTATATTATAAGCGACACAGCGACGTGCATGAAGCAGCGAATGCATGCCGATATCGATACCAGCTCCTTTCCCCCACCAAAATTTTCAGAACACCTCCTCGGGTTTTATGTTTTCCTGATACCAGGAACATTTTTCGACTCAAAATTATTCTAACTCTGAAAAATGCTAGTATAGATAAGCTATATAGCGACTGCATGAAGCAGCGTATGCATGCCTGTGTCGACGCAGTACTCTTTTCCCCCACCAGAAATTTTAGAACACCTCCTCGGGTTTTATGTTCTCCTGATACCAGGAGCATTTTTCGACTCAAAATTATTCTAACTCTTAAAAATGCTAGTATAGATAAGCTTAGCGACTGCATGAAGCAGCGTATGCATGCCTGTGTCGACACAGTACTCTTTTCCCCCACCAAAAATTTCAGAACACCTCCTCGGGTTTTATGTTCTCCTGATACCAGGAGCATTTTTCGACTGAAAATTATTCTAACTCTTAAAAATGCTAGTATATTATAAGCGACACAGTGACGTGCATGAAGCAGCGAATGCATGCCGATATCGATACCAGCTTCTTTCCCCCACCAGAAATTTTAGCACACCTCCTCGGGTCAGATGTTCTCCTGATACCAGGAGCATTTTTCGACTCAAAATTATTCTTACTCTTAGAAATGCTAGTATAGATAAGCTTAGCGACTGCATGAAGCAGCGTATGCATGCCTGTGTCGACACAGTACTCTTTTCCCCCACCAAAAATTTCAGAACACCTCCTCGGGTTTTATGTTCTCCTGATACCAGGAGCATTTTTCGACTTCAAATTATTCTAACTCTTAAAAATGCTAGTATATTATAAGCGACACAGCGACGTGCATGAAGCAGCGAATGCATGCCGATATCGATACCAGCTCCTTTCCCCCACCAAAAATTTCAGAACACCTCCTCGGGTTTTATGTTTTCCTGATACCAGGAACATTTTTCGACTCAAAATTATTCTAACTCTGAAAAATGCTAGTATAGATAAGCTATATAGCGACTGCATGAAGCAGCGTATGCATGCCTGTGTCGACGCAGTACTTTTTTCCCCCACCAGAAATTTCAGAACACCTCCTCGGGTTTTATGTTCTCCTGATACCAGGAGCATTTTTCGACTTAAAATTATTCTAACTCTTAAAAATGCTAGTATAGATAAGCTTAGCGACTGCATGAAGCAGCGTATGCATGCCTGTGTCGACACAGTACTCTTTTCCCCCACCAAAAATTTCAGAACACCTCCTCGGGTTTTATGTTCTCCTGATACCAGGAGCATTTTTCGACTCAAAATTATTCTAACTCTTAAAAATGCTAGTGTAGATAAGCTATATAGCGACTGCATGAAGCAGCGTATGCATGCCTGTGTCGACACAGTATTCTTTTCCCCCACCAAAAATTTCAGAACACCTCCTCGGATTTTATGTTCTCCTGATACCAGGAGCATTTTTCGACTTAAAATTATTCTAACTCTTAAAAATGCTAGTATAGATAAGCGACACAGCGACGTGCATGAAGCAGCGAATGCATGCCGATATCGATACCAGCTCCTTTCCCCCACCAAAAATTTCAGAACACCTCCTCGGGTTTTATGTTTTCCTGATACCAGGAACATTTTTCGACTGAAAATTATTCTAACTCTTAAAAATGCTAGTATATTATAAGCGACACAGTGACGTGCATGAAGCAGCGAATGCATGCCGATATCGATACCAGCTTCTTTCCCCCACCAGAAATTTTAGCACACCTCCTCGGGTCAGATGTTCTCCTGATACCAGGAGCATTTTTCGACTCAAAATTATTCTTACTCTTAGAAATGCTAGTATAGATAAGCTATATAGCGACTGCATGAAGCAGCGTATGCATGCCTGTGTCGACACAGTACTCTTTTCCCCCACCAAAAATTTCAGAACACCTTCTCGGGTTTCATGTTCTCCTGATACCAGGAGCATTTTTCGACTTAAAATTATTCTAACTCTCAAAAATGCTAGTATATTATAAGCGACACAGTGACGTGCATGAAGCAGCGAATGCATGCCGATATCGATACCAGCTTCTTTCCCCCACCAGAAATTTTAGCACACCTCCTCGGGTCAGATGTTCTCCTGATACCAGGAGCATTTTTCGACTCAAAATTATTCTTACTCTTAGAAATGCTAGTATAGATAAGCTATATAGCGACTGCATGAAGCAGCGTATGCATGCCTGTGTCGACACAGTACTCTTTTCCCCCACCAAAAATTTCAGAACACCTTCTCGGGTTTCATGTTCTCCTGATACCAGGAGCATTTTTCGACTTAAAATTATTCTAACTCTCAAAAATGCTAGTATATTATAAGCGACACAGCGACGTGCATGAAGCAGCGAATGCATGCCGATATCGATACCAGCTCCTTTCCCCCACCAAAAATTTCAGAACACCTCCTCGGGTTTTATGTTTTCCTGATACCAGGAACATTTGTCGACTCAAAATTATTCTAACTCTGAAAAATGCTAGTATAGATAAGCTATATAGCGACTGCATGAAGCAGCGTATGCATGCCTGTGTCGACGCAGTACTCTTTTCCCCCACCAGAAATTTCAGAACACCTCCTCGGGTTTTATGTTCTCCTGATACCAGGAGCATTTTTCGACTTAAAATTATTCTAACTCTTAAAAATGCTAGTATAGATAAGCTTAGCGACTGCATGAAGCAGCGTATGCATGCCTGTGTCGACACAGTACTCTTTTCCCCCACCAAAAATTTCAGAACACCTCCTCGGGTTTTATGTTCTCCTGATACCAGGAGCATTTTTCGACTTAAAATTATTCTAACTCTTAAAAATGCTAGTATATTATAAGCGACACAGCGACGTGCATGAAGCAGCGAATGCATGCCGATATCGATACCAGCTCCTTTCCCCCACCAAAATTTTCAGAACACCTCCTCGGGTTTTATGTTTTCCTGATACCAGGAACATTTTTCGACTCAAAATTATTCTAACTCTGAAAAATGCTAGTATAGATAAGCTATATAGCGACTGCATGAAGCAGCGTATGCATGCCTGTGTCGACGCAGTACTCTTTTCCCCCACCAGAAATTTTAGAACACCTCCTCGGGTTTTATGTTCTCCTGATACCAGGAGCATTTTTCGACTTAAAATTATTCTAACTCTTAAAAATGCTAGTATAGATAAGCTTGGTGACTGCATGAAGCAGCGTATGCATGCCTGTGTCGACACAGTACTCTTTTCCCCCACCAAAAATTTCAGAACACCTCCTCGGGTTTTATGTTCTCCTGATACCAGGAGCATTTTTCGACTGAAAATTATGCTAACTCTTAAAAATGCTAGTATATTATAAGCGACACAGTGACGTGCATGAAGCAGCGAATGCATGCTGATATCGATACCAGCTTCTTTCCCCCACCAGAAATTTTAGCACACCTCCTCGGGTCAGATGTTCTCCTGATACCAGGAGCATTTTTCGACTCAAAATTATTCTTACTCTTAGAAATGCTAGTATAGATAAGCTATATAGCGACTGCATGAAGCAGCGTATGCATGCCTGTGTCGACACAGTACTCTTTTCCCCCACCAAAAATTTCAGAACACCTTCTCGGGTTTCATGTTCTCCTGATACCAGGAGCATTTTTCGACTTAAAATTATTCTAACTCTCAAAAATGCTAGTATATTATAAGCGACACAGCGACGTGCATGAAGCAGCGAATGCATGCCGATATCGATACCAGCTCCTTTCCCCCACCAAAAATTTCAGAACACCTCCTCGGGTTTTATGTTTTCCTGATACCAGGAACATTTTTCGACTCAAAATTATTCTAACTCTGAAAAATGCTAGTATAGATAAGCTATATAGCGACTGCATGAAGCAGCGTATGCATGCCTGTGTCGACGCAGTACTCTTTTCCCCCACCAGAAATTTTAGAACACCTCCTCGGGTTTTATGTTCTCCTGATACCAGGAGCATTTTTCGACTTAAAATTATTCTAACTCTTAAAAATGCTAGTATAGATAAGCTTGGTGACTGCATGAAGCAGCGTATGCATGCCTGTGTCGACACAGTACTCTTTTCCCCCACCAAAAATTTCAGAACACCTCCTCGGGTTTTATGTTCTCCTGATACCAGGAGCATTTTTCGACTGAAAATTATGCTAACTCTTAAAAATGCTAGTATATTATAAGCGACACAGTGACGTGCATGAAGCAGCGAATGCATGCTGATATCGATACCAGCTTCTTTCCCCCACCAGAAATTTTAGCACACCTCCTCGGGTCAGATGTTCTCCTGATACCAGGAGCATTTTTCGACTCAAAATTATTCTTACTCTTAGAAATGCTAGTATAGATAAGCTATATAGCGACTGCATGAAGCAGCGTATGCATGCCTGTGTCGACACAGTACTCTTTTCCCCCACCAAAAATTTCAGAACACCTTCTCGGGTTTCATGTTCTCCTGATACCAGGAGCATTTTTCGACTGAAAATTATTCTAACTCTTAAAAATGCTAGTATATTATAAGCGACACAGTGACGTGCATGAAGCAGCGAATGCATGCCGATATCGATACCAGCTTCTTTCCCCCACCAGAAATTTTAGCACACCTCCTCGGGTCAGATGTTCCCCTGATACCAGGAGCATTTTTCGACTTAAAATTATTCTAACTCTTAAAAATGCTAGTGTAGATAAGCTATATAGCGACGTGCATGAAGCAGCGAATGCATGCCGATATCGATACCAGCTCCTTTCCCCCACCAAAAATTTCAGAACACCTCCTCGGGTTTTATGTTTTCCTGATACCAGGAACATTTTTCGACTCAAAATTATTCTAACTCTGAAAAATGCTAGTATAGATAAGCTATATAGCGACTGCATGAAGCAGCGTATGCATGCCTGTGTCGACGCAGTACTCTTTTCCCCCACCAGAAATTTCAGAACACCTCCTCGGGTTTTATGTTCTCCTGATACCAGGAGCATTTTTCGACTTAAAATTATTCTAACTCTTAAAAATGCTAGTATAGATAAGCTTAGCGACTGCATGAAGCAGCGTATGCATGCCTGTGTCGACACAGTACTCTTTTCCCCCACCAAAAATTTCAGAACACCTCCTCGGGTTTTATGTTCTCCTGATACCAGGAGCATTTTTCGACTTCAAATTATTCTAACTCTTAAAAATGCTAGTATATTATAAGCGACACAGTGACGTGCATGAAGCAGCGAATGCATGCCGATATCGATACCAGCTCCTTTCCCCCACCAAAATTTTCAGAACACCTCCTCGGGTTTTATGTTTTCCTGATACCAGGAACATTTTTCGACTCAAAATTATTCTAACTCTGAAAAATGCTAGTATAGATAAGCTATATAGCGACTGCATGAAGCAGCGTATGCATGCCTGTGTCGACGCAGTACTCTTTTCCCCCACCAGAAATTTTAGAACACCTCCTCGGGTTTTATGTTCTCCTGATACCAGGAGCATTTTTCGACTCAAAATTATTCTAACTCTTAAAAATGCTAGTATAGATAAGCTTAGCGACTGCATGAAGCAGCGTATGCATGCCTGTGTCGACACAGTACTCTTTTCCCCCACCAAAAATTTCAGAACACCTCCTCGGGTTTTATGTTCTCCTGATACCAGGAGCATTTTTCGACTGAAAATTATTCTAACTCTTAAAAATGCTAGTATATTATAAGCGACACAGTGACGTGCATGAAGCAGCGAATGCATGCCGATATCGATACCAGCTTCTTTCCCCCACCAGAAATTTTAGCACACCTCCTCGGGTCAGATGTTCCCCTGATACCAGGAGCATTTTTCGACTCAAAATTATTCTTACTCTTAGAAATGCTAGTATAGATAAGCTTAGCGACTGCATGAAGCAGCGTATGCATGCCTGTGTCGACACAGTACTCTTTTCCCCCACCAAAAATTTCAGAACACCTCCTCGGGTTTTATGTTCTCCTGATACCAGGAGCATTTCTCGACTTCAAATTATTCTAACTCTTAAAAATGCTAGTATATTATAAGCGACACAGCGACGTGCATGAAGCAGCGAATGCATGCCGATATCGATACCAGCTCCTTTCCCCCACCAAAAATTTCAGAACACCTCCTCGGGTTTTATGTTTTCCTGATACCAGGAACATTTTTCGACTCAAAATTATTCTAACTCTGAAAAATGCTATTATAGATAAGCTATATAGCGACTGCATGAAGCAGCGTATGCATGCCTGTGTCGACGCAGTACTTTTTTCCCCCACCAGAAATTTCAGAACACCTCCTCGGGTTTTATGTTCTCCTGATACCAGGAGCATTTTTCGACTTAAAATTATTCTAACTCTTAAAAATGCTAGTATAGATAAGCTTAGCGACTGCATGAAGCAGCGTATGCATGCCTGTGTCGACACAGTACTCTTTTCCCCCACCAAAAATTTCAGAACACCTCCTCGGGTTTTATGTTCTCCTGATACCAGGAGCATTTTTCGACTCAAAATTATTCTAACTCTTAAAAATGCTAGTGTAGATAAGCTATATAGCGACTGCATGAAGCAGCGTATGCATGCCTGTGTCGACACAGTATTCTTTTCCCCCACCAAAAATTTCAGAACACCTCCTCGGATTTTATGTTCTCCTGATACCAGGAGCATTTTTCGACTTAAAATTATTCTAACTCTTAAAAATGCTAGTATAGATAAGCGACACAGCGACGTGCATGAAGCAGCGAATGCATGCCGATATCGATACCAGCTCCTTTCCCCCACCAAAAATTTCAGAACACCTCCTCGGGTTTTATGTTTTCCTGATACCAGGAACATTTTTCGACTCAAAATTATTCTAACTCTGAAAAATGCTAGTATAGATAAGCTATATAGCGACTGCATGAAGCAGCGTATGCATGCCTGTGTCGACGCAGTACTCTTTTCCCCCACCAGAAATTTTAGAACACCTCCTCGGGTTTTATGTTCTCCTGATACCAGGAGCATTTTTCGACTCAAAATTATTCTAACTCTTAAAAATGCTAGTATAGATAAGCTTAGCGACTGCATGAAGCAGCGTATGCATGCCTGTGTCGACACAGTACTCTTTTCCCCCACCAAGAATTTCAGAACACCTCCTCGGGTTTTATGTTCTCCTGATACCAGGAGCATTTTTCGACTGAAAATTATTCTAACTCTTAAAAATGCTAGTATATTATAAGCGAC
The DNA here is from genome assembly GCA_963978835.1 of Tenthredo scrophulariae. Classification (NCBI taxonomy): domain Eukaryota; kingdom Metazoa; phylum Arthropoda; class Insecta; order Hymenoptera; family Tenthredinidae; genus Tenthredo; species Tenthredo scrophulariae. The sequence continues at coordinate 13,924,266 of OZ022227.1, forward strand.
ACAGTGACGTGCATGAAGCAGCGAATGCATGCCGATATCGATACCAGCTTCTTTCCCCCACCAGAAATTTTAGCACACCTCCTCGGGTCAGATGTTCTCCTGATACCAGGAGCATTTTTCGACTCAAAATTATTCTTACTCTTAGAAATGCTAGTATAGATAAGCTATATAGCGACTGCATGAAGCAGCGTATGCATGCCTGTGTCGACACAGTACTCTTTTCCCCCACCAAAAATTTCAGAACACCTTCTCGGGTTTCATGTTCTCCTGATACCAGGAGCATTTTTCGACTTAAAATTATTCTAACTCTCAAAAATGCTAGTATATTATAAGCGACACAGCGACGTGCATGAAGCAGCGAATGCATGCCGATATCGATACCAGCTCCTTTCCCCCACCAAAAATTTCAGAACACCTCCTCGGGTTTTATGTTTTCCTGATACCAGGAACATTTGTCGACTCAAAATTATTCTAACTCTGAAAAATGCTAGTATAGATAAGCTATATAGCGACTGCATGAAGCAGCGTATGCATGCCTGTGTCGACGCAGTACTCTTTTCCCCCACCAGAAATTTCAGAACACCTCCTCGGGTTTTATGTTCTCCTGATACCAGGAGCATTTTTCGACTTAAAATTATTCTAACTCTTAAAAATGCTAGTATAGATAAGCTTAGCGACTGCATGAAGCAGCGTATGCATGCCTGTGTCGACACAGTACTCTTTTCCCCCACCAAAAATTTCAGAACACCTCCTCGGGTTTTATGTTCTCCTGATACCAGGAGCATTTTTCGATTTAATATTATTCTAACTCTTAAAAATGCTAGTATATTATAAGCGACACAGCGACGTGCATGAAGCAGCGAATGCATGCCGATATCGATACCAGCTCCTTTCCCCCACCAGAAATTTCAGAACACCTCCTCGGGTTTTATGTTTTCCTGATACCAGGAACATTTTTCGACTCAAAATTATTCTAACTCTGAAAAATGCTAGTATAGATAAGCTATATAGCGACTGCATGAAGCAGCGTATGCATGCCTGTGTCGACGCAGTACTCTTTTCCCCCACCAGAAATTTCAGAACACCTCCTCGGGTTTTATGTTCTCCTGATACCAGGAGCATTTTTCGACTTAAAATTATTCTAACTCTTAAAAATGCTAGTATATTATAAGCGACACAGCGACGTGCATGAAGCAGCGAATGCATGCCGATATCGATACCAGCTCCTTTCCCCCACCAAAAATTTCAGAACACCTCTTCGGGTTTTATGTTTTCCTGATACCAGGAACATTTTTCGACTCGAAATCATTCTAACTCTGAAAAATGCTTGTATAGATAAGCTATATAGCGACTGCATGAAGCAGCGTATGCATGCCTGTGTCGACACAGTACTCTTTTCCCCCACCAGAAATTTCAGAACACCTCCTCGGGTTTCATGTTTTCCTGATACCAGGAGCATTTTTCGACTCAAAATTATTCTAACTCTTAAAAATGCTAGTATATTATAAGCGACACAGCGACGTGCATGAAGCAGCGAATGCATGCCGATATCGATACCAGCTCCTTTCCCCCACCAAAAATTTCAGAACACCTCCTCGGGTTTTATGTTTTCCTGATACCAGGAACATTTTTCGACTCAAAATTATTCTAACTCTGAAAAATGCTAGTATAGATAAGCTATATAGCGACTGCATGAAGCAGCGTATGCATGCCTGTGTCGACGCAGTACTCTTTTCCCCCACCAGAAATTTCAGAACACCTCCTCGGGTTTTATGTTCTCCTGATACCAGGAGCATTTTTCGACTTAAAATTATTCTAACTCTTAAAAATGCTAGTATAGATAAGCTTAGCGACTGCATGAAGCAGCGTATGCATGCCTGTGTCGACACAGTACTCTTTTCCCCCACCAAAAATTTCAGAACACCTCCTCGGGTTTTATGTTCTCCTGATACCAGGAGCATTTTTCGACTTAAAATTATTCTAACTCTCAAAAATGCTAGTATATTATAAGCGACACAGCGACGTGCATGAAGCAGCGAATGCATGCCGATATCGATACCAGCTCCTTTCCCCCACCAAAAATTTCAGCACACCTCCTCGGGTTTTATGTTTTCCTGATACCAGGAACATTTTTCGACTCAAAATTATTCTAACTCTGAAAAATGCTAGTATATTATAAGCGACACAGCGACGTGCATGAAGCAGCGAATGCATGCCGATATCGATACCAGCTCCTTTCCCCCACCAGAAATTTCAGAACACCTCCTCGGGTTTTATGTTTTCCTGATACCAGGAACATTTTTTGACTCAAAATTATTCTAACTCTGAAAAATGCTAGTATAGATAAGCTATATAGCGACTGCATGAAGCAGCGTATGCATGCCTGTGTCGACGCAGTACTCTTTTCCCCCACCAGAAATTTCAGAACACCTCCTCGGGTTTTATGTTCTTCTGATACCAGGAGCATTTTTCGACTTAAAATTATTCTAACTCTTAAAAATGCTAGTATATTATAAGCGACACAGCGACGTGCATGAAGCAGCGAATGCATGCCGATATCGATACCAGCTCCTTTCCCCCACCAAAAATTTCAGAACACCTCCTCGGGTTTTATGTTTTCCTGATACCAGGAACATTTTTCGACTCAAAATTATTCTAACTCTGAAAAATGCTAGTATAGATAAGCTATATAGCGACTGCATGAAGCAGCGTATGCATGCCTGTGTCGACGCAGTACTCTTTTCCCCCACCAGAAATTTCAGAACACCTCCTCGGGTTTTATGTTCTCCTGATACCAGGAGCATTTTTCGACTTAAAATTATTCTAACTCTTAAAAATGCTAGTATATTATAAGCGACACAGCGACGTGCATGAATTAGCGAATGCATGCCGATATCGATACCAGCTCCTTTCCCCCACCAAAAATTTCAGAACACCTCCTCGGGTTTTATGTTTTCCTGATACCAGGAACATTTTTCGACTCGAAATCATTCTAACTCTGAAAAATGCTAGTATAGATAAGCTATATAGCGACTGCATGAAGCAGCGTATGCATGCCTGTGTCGACGCAGTACTCTTTTCCCCCACCAGAAATTTCAGAACACCTCCTCGGGTTTTATGTTCTCCTGATACCAGGAGCATTTTTTGACTTAAAATTATTCTAACTCTTAAAAATGCTAGTATAGATAAGCTTAGCGACTGCATGAAGCAGCGTATGCATGCCTGTGTCGACACAGTACTCTTTTCCCCCACCAGAAATTTCAGAACACCTCCTCGGGTTTCATGTTCTCCTGATACCAGGAGCATTTTTCGACTTAAAATTATTCTAACTCTTAAAAATGCTAGTGTAGATAAGCTATATAGCGACGTGCATGAAGCAGCGAATGCATGCCGATATCGATACCAGCTCCTTTCCCCCACCAAAAATTTCAGAACACCTCCTCGGGTTTTATGTTTTCCTGATACCAGGAACATTTTTCGACTCAAAATTATTCTAACTCTGAAAAATGCTCGTATAGATAAGCTATATAGCGACTGCATGAAGCAGCGTATGCATGCCTGTGTCGACACAGTACTCTTTTCCCCCACCAAAAATTTCAGAACACCTCCTCGGGTTTTATGTTCTCCTGATACCAGGAGCATTTTTCGACTTAAAATTATTCTAACTCTTAAAAATGCTAGTATATTATAAGCGACACAGCGACGTGCATGAAGCAGCGAATGCATGCCGATATCGATACCAGCTCCTTTCCCCCACCAAAATTTTCAGAACACCTCCTCGGGTTTTATGTTTTCCTGATACCAGGAACATTTTTCGACTCAAAATTATTCTAACTCTGAAAAATGCTAGTATAGATAAGCTATATAGCGACTGCATGAAGCAGCGTATGCATGCCTGTGTCGACGCAGTACTCTTTTCCCCCACCAGAAATTTTAGAACACCTCCTCGGGTTTTATGTTCTCCTGATACCAGGAGCATTTTTCGACTTAAAATTATTCTAACTCTTAAAAATGCTAGTATAGATAAGCTTGGTGACTGCATGAAGCAGCGTATGCATGCCTGTGTCGACACAGTACTCTTTTCCCCCACCAAAAATTTCAGAACACCTCCTCGGGTTTTATGTTCTCCTGATACCAGGAGCATTTTTCGACTGAAAATTATGCTAACTCTTAAAAATGCTAGTATATTATAAGCGACACAGTGACGTGCATGAAGCAGCGAATGCATGCTGATATCGATACCAGCTTCTTTCCCCCACCAGAAATTTTAGCACACCTCCTCGGGTCAGATGTTCTCCTGATACCAGGAGCATTTTTCGACTCAAAATTATTCTTACTCTTAGAAATGCTAGTATAGATAAGCTATATAGCGACTGCATGAAGCAGCGTATGCATGCCTGTGTCGACACAGTACTCTTTTCCCCCACCAAAAATTTCAGAACACCTTCTCGGGTTTCATGTTCTCCTGATACCAGGAGCATTTTTCGACTTAAAATTATTCTAACTCTCAAAAATGCTAGTATATTATAAGCGACACAGCGACGTGCATGAAGCAGCGAATGCATGCCGATATCGATACCAGCTCCTTTCCCCCACCAAAAATTTCAGAACACCTCCTCGGGTTTTATGTTTTCCTGATACCAGGAACATTTTTCGACTCAAAATTATTCTAACTCTGAAAAATGCTAGTATAGATAAGCTATATAGCGACTGCATGAAGCAGCGTATGCATGCCTGTGTCGACGCAGTACTCTTTTCCCCCACCAGAAATTTTAGAACACCTCCTCGGGTTTTATGTTCTCCTGATACCAGGAGCATTTTTCGACTTAAAATTATTCTAACTCTTAAAAATGCTAGTATAGATAAGCTTGGTGACTGCATGAAGCAGCGTATGCATGCCTGTGTCGACACAGTACTCTTTTCCCCCACCAAAAATTTCAGAACACCTCCTCGGGTTTTATGTTCTCCTGATACCAGGAGCATTTTTCGACTGAAAATTATGCTAACTCTTAAAAATGCTAGTATATTATAAGCGACACAGTGACGTGCATGAAGCAGCGAATGCATGCTGATATCGATACCAGCTTCTTTCCCCCACCAGAAATTTTAGCACACCTCCTCGGGTCAGATGTTCTCCTGATACCAGGAGCATTTTTCGACTCAAAATTATTCTTACTCTTAGAAATGCTAGTATAGATAAGCTATATAGCGACTGCATGAAGCAGCGTATGCATGCCTGTGTCGACACAGTACTCTTTTCCCCCACCAAAAATTTCAGAACACCTTCTCGGGTTTCATGTTCTCCTGATACCAGGAGCATTTTTCGACTGAAAATTATTCTAACTCTTAAAAATGCTAGTATATTATAAGCGACACAGTGACGTGCATGAAGCAGCGAATGCATGCCGATATCGATACCAGCTTCTTTCCCCCACCAGAAATTTTAGCACACCTCCTCGGGTCAGATGTTCCCCTGATACCAGGAGCATTTTTCGACTTAAAATTATTCTAACTCTTAAAAATGCTAGTGTAGATAAGCTATATAGCGACGTGCATGAAGCAGCGAATGCATGCCGATATCGATACCAGCTCCTTTCCCCCACCAAAAATTTCAGAACACCTCCTCGGGTTTTATGTTTTCCTGATACCAGGAACATTTTTCGACTCAAAATTATTCTAACTCTGAAAAATGCTAGTATAGATAAGCTATATAGCGACTGCATGAAGCAGCGTATGCATGCCTGTGTCGACGCAGTACTCTTTTCCCCCACCAGAAATTTCAGAACACCTCCTCGGGTTTTATGTTCTCCTGATACCAGGAGCATTTTTCGACTTAAAATTATTCTAACTCTTAAAAATGCTAGTATAGATAAGCTTAGCGACTGCATGAAGCAGCGTATGCATGCCTGTGTCGACACAGTACTCTTTTCCCCCACCAAAAATTTCAGAACACCTCCTCGGGTTTTATGTTCTCCTGATACCAGGAGCATTTTTCGACTTCAAATTATTCTAACTCTTAAAAATGCTAGTATATTATAAGCGACACAGTGACGTGCATGAAGCAGCGAATGCATGCCGATATCGATACCAGCTCCTTTCCCCCACCAAAATTTTCAGAACACCTCCTCGGGTTTTATGTTTTCCTGATACCAGGAACATTTTTCGACTCAAAATTATTCTAACTCTGAAAAATGCTAGTATAGATAAGCTATATAGCGACTGCATGAAGCAGCGTATGCATGCCTGTGTCGACGCAGTACTCTTTTCCCCCACCAGAAATTTTAGAACACCTCCTCGGGTTTTATGTTCTCCTGATACCAGGAGCATTTTTCGACTGAAAATTATTCTAACTCTTAAAAATGCTAGTATATTATAAGCGACACAGTGACGTGCATGAAGCAGCGAATGCATGCCGATATCGATACCAGCTTCTTTCCCCCACCAGAAATTTTAGCACACCTCCTCGGGTCAGATGTTCCCCTGATACCAGGAGCATTTTTCGACTCAAAATTATTCTTACTCTTAGAAATGCTAGTATAGATAAGCTTAGCGACTGCATGAAGCAGCGTATGCATGCCTGTGTCGACACAGTACTCTTTTCCCCCACCAAAAATTTCAGAACACCTCCTCGGGTTTTATGTTCTCCTGATACCAGGAGCATTTTTCGACTTCAAATTATTCTAACTCTTAAAAATGCTAGTATATTATAAGCGACACAGCGACGTGCATGAAGCAGCGAATGCATGCCGATATCGATACCAGCTCCTTTCCCCCACCAAAAATTTCAGAACACCTCCTCGGGTTTTATGTTTTCCTGATACCAGGAACATTTTTCGACTCAAAATTATTCTAACTCTGAAAAATGCTATTATAGATAAGCTATATAGCGACTGCATGAAGCAGCGTATGCATGCCTGTGTCGACGCAGTACTTTTTTCCCCCACCAGAAATTTCAGAACACCTCCTCGGGTTTTATGTTCTCCTGATACCAGGAGCATTTTTCGACTTAAAATTATTCTAACTCTTAAAAATGCTAGTATAGATAAGCTTAGCGACTGCATGAAGCAGCGTATGCATGCCTGTGTCGACACAGTACTCTTTTCCCCCACCAAAAATTTCAGAACACCTCCTCGGGTTTTATGTTCTCCTGATACCAGGAGCATTTTTCGACTCAAAATTATTCTAACTCTTAAAAATGCTAGTGTAGATAAGCTATATAGCGACTGCATGAAGCAGCGTATGCATGCCTGTGTCGACACAGTATTCTTTTCCCCCACCAAAAATTTCAGAACACCTCCTCGGATTTTATGTTCTCCTGATACCAGGAGCATTTTTCGACTTAAAATTATTCTAACTCTTAAAAATGCTAGTATAGATAAGCGACACAGCGACGTGCATGAAGCAGCGAATGCATGCCGATATCGATACCAGCTCCTTTCCCCCACCAAAAATTTCAGAACACCTCCTCGGGTTTTATGTTTTCCTGATACCAGGAACATTTTTCGACTCAAAATTATTCTAACTCTGAAAAATGCTAGTATAGATAAGCTATATAGCGACTGCATGAAGCAGCGTATGCATGCCTGTGTCGACGCAGTACTCTTTTCCCCCACCAGAAATTTTAGAACACCTCCTCGGGTTTTATGTTCTCCTGATACCAGGAGCATTTTTCGACTCAAAATTATTCTAACTCTTAAAAATGCTAGTATAGATAAGCTTAGCGACTGCATGAAGCAGCGTATGCATGCCTGTGTCGACACAGTACTCTTTTCCCCCACCAAGAATTTCAGAACACCTCCTCGGGTTTTATGTTCTCCTGATACCAGGAGCATTTTTCGACTGAAAATTATTCTAACTCTTAAAAATGCTAGTATATTATAAGCGACACAGTGACGTGCATGAAGCAGCGAATGCATGCCGATATCGATACCAGCTTCTTTCCCCCACCAGAAATTTTAGCACACCTCCTCGGGTCAGATGTTCTCCTGATACCAGGAGCATTTTTCGACTCAAAATTATTCTTACTCTTAGAAATGCTAGTATAGATAAGCTATATAGCGACTGCATGAAGCAGCGTATGCATGCCTGTGTCGACACAGTACTCTTTTCCCCCACCAAAAATTTCAGAACACCTTCTCGGGTTTCATGTTCTCCTGATACCAGGAGCATTTTTCGACTTAAAATTATTCTAACTCTCAAAAATGCTAGTATATTATAAGCGACACAGCGACGTGCATGAAGCAGCGAATGCATGCCGATATCGATACCAGCTCCTTTCCCCCACCAAAAATTTCAGAACACCTCCTCGGGTTTTATGTTTTCCTGATACCAGGAACATTTGTCGACTCAAAATTATTCTAACTCTGAAAAATGCTAGTATAGATAAGCTATATAGCGACTGCATGAAGCAGCGTATGCATGCCTGTGTCGACGCAGTACTCTTTTCCCCCACCAGAAATTTCAGAACACCTCCTCGGGTTTTATGTTCTCTTGATACCAGGAGCATTTTTCGACTTAAAATTATTCTAACTCTTAAAAATGCTAGTATAGATAAGCTTAGCGACTGCATGAAGCAGCGTATGCATGCCTGTGTCGACACAGTACTCTTTTCCCCCACCAAAAATTTCAGAACACCTCCTCGGGTTTTATGTTCTCCTGATACCAGGAGCATTTTTCGATTTAATATTATTCTAACTCTTAAAAATGCTAGTATATTATAAGCGACACAGCGACGTGCATGAAGCAGCGAATGCATGCCGATATCGATACCAGCTCCTTTCCCCCACCAGAAATTTCAGAACACCTCCTCGGGTTTTATGTTTTCCTGATACCAGGAACATTTTTCGACTCAAAATTATTCTAACTCTGAAAAATGCTAGTATAGATAAGCTATATAGCGACTGCATGAAGCAGCGTATGCATGCCTGTGTCGACGCAGTACTCTTTTCCCCCACCAGAAATTTCAGAACACCTCCTCGGGTTTTATGTTCTCCTGATACCAGGAGCATTTTTCGACTTAAAATTATTCTAACTCTTAAAAATGCTAGTATATTATAAGCGACACAGCGACGTGCATGAAGCAGCGAATGCATGCCGATATCGATACCAGCTCCTTTCCCCCACCAAAAATTTCAGAACACCTCTTCGGGTTTTATGTTTTCCTGATACCAGGAACATTTTTCGACTCGAAATCATTCTAACTCTGAAAAATGCTTGTATAGATAAGCTATATAGCGACTGCATGAAGCAGCGTATGCATGCCTGTGTCGACACAGTACTCTTTTCCCCCACCAGAAATTTCAGAACACCTCCTCGGGTTTCATGTTTTCCTGATACCAGGAGCATTTTTCGACTCAAAATTATTCTAACTCTTAAAAATGCTAGTATATTATAAGCGACACAGCGACGTGCATGAAGCAGCGAATGCATGCCGATATCGATACCAGCTCCTTTCCCCCACCAAAAATTTCAGAACACCTCCTCGGGTTTTATGTTTTCCTGATACCAGGAACATTTTTCGACTCAAAATTATTCTAACTCTGAAAAATGCTAGTATAGATAAGCTATATAGCGACTGCATGAAGCAGCGTATGCATGCCTGTGTCGACGCAGTACTCTTTTCCCCCACCAGAAATTTCAGAACACCTCCTCGGGTTTTATGTTCTCCTGATACCAGGAGCATTTTTCGACTTAAAATTATTCTAACTCTTAAAAATGCTAGTATAGATAAGCTTAGCGACTGCATGAAGCAGCGTATGCATGCCTGTGTCGACACAGTACTCTTTTCCCCCACCAAAAATTTCAGAACACCTCCTCGGGTTTTATGTTCTCCTGATACCAGGAGCATTTTTCGACTTAAAATTATTCTAACTCTCAAAAATGCTAGTATATTATAAGCGACACAGCGACGTGCATGAAGCAGCGAATGCATGCCGATATCGATACCAGCTCCTTTCCCCCACCAAAAATTTCAGCACACCTCCTCGGGTTTTATGTTTTCCTGATACCAGGAACATTTTTCGACTCAAAATTATTCTAACTCTGAAAAATGCTAGTATATTATAAGCGACACAGCGACGTGCATGAAGCAGCGAATGCATGCCGATATCGATACCAGCTCCTTTCCCCCACCAGAAATTTCAGAACACCTCCTCGGGTTTTATGTTTTCCTGATACCAGGAACATTTTTTGACTCAAAATTATTCTAACTCTGAAAAATGCTAGTATAGATAAGCTATATAGCGACTGCATGAAGCAGCGTATGCATGCCTGTGTCGACGCAGTACTCTTTTCCCCCACCAGAAATTTCAGAACACCTCCTCGGGTTTTATGTTCTTCTGATACCAGGAGCATTTTTCGACTTAAAATTATTCTAACTCTTAAAAATGCTAGTATATTATAAGCGACACAGCGACGTGCATGAAGCAGCGAATGCATGCCGATATCGATACCAGCTCCTTTCCCCCACCAAAAATTTCAGAACACCTCCTCGGGTTTTATGTTTTCCTGATACCAGGAACATTTTTCGACTCAAAATTATTCTAACTCTGAAAAATGCTAGTATAGATAAGCTATATAGCGACTGCATGAAGCAGCGTATGCATGCCTGTGTCGACGCAGTACTCTTTTCCCCCACCAGAAATTTCAGAACACCTCCTCGGGTTTTATGTTCTCCTGATACCAGGAGCATTTTTCGACTTAAAATTATTCTAACTCTTAAAAATGCTAGTATATTATAAGCGACACAGCGACGTGCATGAATTAGCGAATGCATGCCGATATCGATACCAGCTCCTTTCCCCCACCAAAAATTTCAGAACACCTCCTCGGGTTTTATGTTTTCCTGATACCAGGAACATTTTTCGACTCGAAATCATTCTAACTCTGAAAAATGCTAGTATAGATAAGCTATATAGCGACTGCATGAAGCAGCGTATGCATGCCTGTGTCGACGCAGTACTCTTTTCCCCCACCAGAAATTTCAGAACACCTCCTCGGGTTTTATGTTCTCCTGATACCAGGAGCATTTTTTGACTTAAAATTATTCTAACTCTTAAAAATGCTAGTATAGATAAGCTTAGCGACTGCATGAAGCAGCGTATGCATGCCTGTGTCGACACAGTACTCTTTTCCCCCACCAGAAATTTCAGAACACCTCCTCGGGTTTCATGTTCTCCTGATACCAGGAGCATTTTTCGACTTAAAATTATTCTAACTCTTAAAAATGCTAGTGTAGATAAGCTATATAGCGACGTGCATGAAGCAGCGAATGCATGCCGATATCGATACCAGCTCCTTTCCCCCACCAAAAATTTCAGAACACCTCCTCGGGTTTTATGTTTTCCTGATACCAGGAACATTTTTCGACTCAAAATTATTCTAACTCTGAAAAATGCTCGTATAGATAAGCTATATAGCGACTGCATGAAGCAGCGTATGCATGCCTGTGTCGACACAGTACTCTTTTCCCCCACCAAAAATTTCAGAACACCTCCTCGGGTTTTATGTTCTCCTGATACCAGGAGCATTTTTCGACTTCAAATTATTCTAACTCTTAAAAATGCTAGTATATTATAAGCGACACAGCGACGTGCATGAAGCAGCGAATGCATGCCGATATCGATACCAGCTCCTTTCCCCCACCAAAATTTTCAGAACACCTCCTCGGGTTTTATGTTTTCCTGATACCAGGAACATTTTTCGACTCAAAATTATTCTAACTCTGAAAAATGCTAGTATAGATAAGCTATATAGCGACTGCATGAAGCAGCGTATGCATGCCTGTGTCGACGCAGAACTCTTTTCCCCCACCAAAAATTTCAGAACACCTCCTCGGGTTTTATGTTCTCCTGATACCAGGAGCATTTTTCGACTGAAAATTATTCTAACTCTTAAAAATGCTAGTATATTATAAGCGACACAGTGACGTGCATGAAGCAGCGAATGCATGCCGATATCGATACCAGCTTCTTTCCCCCACCAGAAATTTTAGCACACCTCCTCGGGTCAGATGTTCTCCTGATACCAGGAGCATTTTTCGACTCAAAATTATTCTTACTCTTAGAAATGCTAGTATAGATAAGCTATATAGCGACTGCATGAAGCAGCGTATGCATGCCTGTGTCGACACAGTACTCTTTTCCCCCACCAAAAATTTCAGAACACCTTCTCGGGTTTCATGTTCTCCTGATACCAGGAGCATTTTTTGACTTAAAATTATTCTAACTCTCAAAAATGCTAGTATATTATAAGCGACACAGCGACGTGCATGAAGCAGCGAATGCATGCCGATATCGATACCAGCTCCTTTCCCCCACCAAAAATTTCAGAACACCTCCTCGGGTTTCATGTTTTCCTGATACCAGGAACATTTTTCGACTCAAAATTATTCTAACTCTGAAAAATGCTAGTATAGATAAGCTATATAGCGACTGCATGAAGCAGCGTATGCATGCCTGTGTCGATGCAGTACTCTTTTCCCTCACCAGAAATTTCAGAACACCTCCTCCGGTTTTATGTTCTCCTGATACCAGGAGCATTTTTCGACTTAAAATTATCCTAACTCTTAAAAATGCTAGTATATTATAAGCGACACAGCGACGTGCATGAAGCAGCGAATGCATGCCGATATCGATACCAGCTCCTTTCCCCCACCAAAAATTTCAGAACACCTCTTCGGGTTTTATGTTTTCCTGATACCAGGAACATTTTTCGACTCGAAATCATTCTAACTCTGAAAAATGCTTGTATAGATAAGCTATATAGCGACTGCATGAAGCAGCGTATGCATGCCTGTGTCGACACAGTACTCTTTTCCCCCACCAGAAATTTCAGAACACCTCCTCGGGTTTCATGTTTTCCTGATACCAGGAGCATTTTTCGACTTAAAATTATTCTAACTCTTAAAAATGCTAGTGTAGATAAGCTATATAGCGACGTGCATGAAGCAGCGAATGCATGCCGATATCGATACCAGCTCCTTTCCCCCACCAAAAATTTCAGAACACCTCCTCGGGTTTTATGTTTTCCTGATACCAGGAACATTTTTCGACTCAAAATTATTCTAACTCTGAAAAATGCTAGTATAGATAAGCTATATAGCGACTGCATGAAGCAGCGTATGCATGCCTGTGTCGACGCAGTACTCTTTTCCCCCACCAGAAATTTCAGAACACCTCCTCGGGTTTTATGTTCTCCTGATACCAGGAGCATTTTTCGACTTAAAATTATTCTAACTCTTAAAAATGCTAGTATAGATAAGCTTAGCGACTGCATGGAGCAGCGTATGCAAGCCTGTGTCGACACAGTACTCTTTTCCCCCACCAAAAATTTCAGAACACCTCCTCGGGTTTTATGTTCTCCTGATACCAGGAGCATTTTTCGACCTAAAATTATTCTAACTCTTAAAAATGCTAGTGTAGATAAGCTATATAGCGACGTGCATGAAGCAGCGAATGCATGCCGATATCGATACCAGCTCCTTTCCCCCACCAAAAATTTCAGAACACCTCCTCGGGTTTTATGTTTTCCTGATACCAGAAACATTTTTCGACTCAAAATTATTCTAACTCTGAAAAATGCTAGTATAGATAAGCTATATAGCGACTGCATGAAGCAGCGTATGCATGCCTGTGTCGACGCAGTACTCTTTTCCCCCACCAGAAATTTCAGAACACCTCCTCGGCTTTTATGTTCTCCTGATACCAGGAGCATTTTTCGACTCAAAATTATTCTAACTCTTAAAAATGCTAGTATAGATAAGCTTAGCGACTGCATGAAGCAGCGTATGCATGCCTGCCTCGACACAGTACTCTTTTCCCCCACCAAAAATTTCAGAACACCTCCTCGGGTTTTATGTTCTCCTGATACCAGGAGCATTTTTCGACTTAAAATTATTCCAACTCTTAAAAATGCTAGTATATTATAAGCGACACAGCGACGTGCATGAAGCAGCGAATGCATGCCGATATCGATACCAGCTCCTTTCCCCCACCAAAAATTTCAGCACACCTCCTCGGGTTTTATGTTTTCCTGATACCAGGAACATTTTTCGACTCAAAATTATTCTAACTCTGAAAAATGCTAGTATATTATAAGCGACACAGCGACGTGCATGAAGCAGCGAATGCATGCCGATATCGATACCAGCTCCTTTCCCCCACCAAAAATTTCAGAACACCTCCTCGGGTTTCATGTTTTCCTGATACCAGGAACATTTTTCGACTCAAAATTATTCTAACTCTGAAAAATGCTAGTATAGATAAGCTATATAGCGACTGCATGAAGCAGCGTATGCATGCCTGTGTCGACGCAGTACTCTTTTCCCCCTCCAGAAATTTCAGAACACCTCCTCGGGTTTTATGTTCTCCTGATACCAGGAGCATTTTTCGACTTAAAATTATTCTAACTCTTAAAAATGCTAGTATATTATAAGCGACACAGCGACGTGCATGAAGCAGCGAATGCATGCCGATATCGATACCAGCTTTTTTCCCCCACCAGAAATTTTAGCACACCTCCTCGGGTCAGATGTTCTCCTGATACCAGGAGCATTTTTCGACTCAAAATTATTCTTACTCTTAGAAATGCTAGTATAGATAAGCTATATAGCGACTGCATGAAGCAGCGTATGCATGCCTGTGTCGACGCAGTACTCTTTTCCCCCACCAGAAATTTCAGAACACCTCCTCGGCTTTTATGTTCTCCTGATACCAGGAGCATTTTTCGACTCAAAATTATTCTAACTCTTAAAAATGCTAGTATAGATAAGCTTAGCGACTGCATGAAGCAGCGTATGCATGCCTGCCTCGACACAGTACTCTTTTCCCCCACCAAAAATTTCAGAACACCTCCTCGGGTTTTATGTTCTCCTGATACCAGGAGCATTTTTCGACTTAAAATTATTCCAACTCTTAAAAATGCTAGTATATTATAAGCGACACAGCGACGTGCATGAAGCAGCGAATGCATGCCGATATCGATACCAGCTCCTTTCCCCCACCAAAAATTTCAGCACACCTCCTCGGGTTTTATGTTTTCCTGATACCAGGAACATTTTTCGACTCAAAATTATTCTAACTCTGAAAAATGCTAGTATATTATAAGCGACACAGCGACGTGCATGAAGCAGCGAATGCATGCCGATATCGATACCAGCTCCTTTCCCCCACCAAAAATTTCAGAACACCTCCTCGGGTTTCATGTTTTCCTGATACCAGGAACATTTTTCGACTCAAAATTATTCTAACTCTGAAAAATGCTAGTATAGATAAGCTATATAGCGACTGCATGAAGCAGCGTATGCATGCCTGTGTCGACGCAGTACTCTTTTCCCCCTCCAGAAATTTCAGAACACCTCCTCGGGTTTTATGTTCTCCTGATACCAGGAGCATTTTTCGACTTAAAATTATTCTAACTCTTAAAAATGCTAGTATATTATAAGCGACACAGCGACGTGCATGAAGCAGCGAATGCATGCCGATATCGATACCAGCTTTTTTCCCCCACCAGAAATTTTAGCACACCTCCTCGGGTCAGATGTTCTCCTGATACCAGGAGCATTTTTCGACTCAAAATTATTCTTACTCTTAGAAATGCTAGTATAGATAAGCTATATAGCGACTGCATGAAGCAGCGTATGCATGCCTGTGTCGACACAGTACTCTTTTCCCCCACCAAAAATTTCAGAACACCTTCTCGGGTTTCATGTTCTCCTGATACCAGGAGCATTTTTCGACCTCAAATTATTCTAACTCTTAAAAATGCTAGTATATTATAAGCGACACAGCGACGTGCATGAAGCAGCGAATGCATGCCGATATCGATACCAGCTCCTTTCCCCCACCAAAAATTTCAGAACACCTCCTCGGGTTTTATGTTTTCCTGATACCAGGAACATTTTTCGACTCAAAATTATTCTAACTCTGAAAAATGCTAGTATAGATAAGCTATATAGTGACTGCATGAAGCAGCGTATGCATGCCTGTGTCGACGCAGTACTTTTTTCCCCCACCAGAAATTTCAGAACACCTCCTCGGGTTTTATGTTCTCCTGATACCAGGAGCATTTTTCGACTTAAAATTATTCTAACTCTTAAAAATGCTAGTATAGATAAGCTTAGCGACTGCATGAAGCAGCGTATGCATGCCTGTGTCGACACAGTACTCTTTTCCCCCACCAAAAATTTCAGAACACCTCCTCGGGTTTTATGTTCTCCTGATACCAGGAGCATTTTTCGACTCAAAATTATTCTAACTCTTAAAAATGCTAGTGTAGATAAGCTATATAGCGACTGCATGAAGCAGCGTATGCATGCCTGTGTCGACACAGTATTCTTTTCCCCCACCAAAAATTTCAGAACACCTCCTCGGATTTTATGTTCTCCTGATACCAGGAGCATTTTTCGACTTAAAATTATTCTAACTCTTAAAAATGCTAGTATAGATAAGCGACACAGCGACGTGCATGAAGCAGCGAATGCATGCCGATATCGATACCAGCTCCTTTCCCCCACCAAAAATTTCAGAACACCTCCTCGGGTTTTAAGTTTTCCTGATACCAGGAACATTTTTCGACTCAAAATTATTCTAACTCTGAAAAATGCTAGTATAGATAAGCTATATAGCGACTGCATGAAGCAGCGTATGCATGCCTGTGTCGACGCAGTACTCTTTTCCCCCACCAGAAATTTCAGAACACCTCCTCGGGTTTTATGTTCTCCTGATACCAGGAGCATTTTTCGACTTAAAATTATTCTAACTCTTAAAAATGCTAGTATACATAAGCTTAGCGACTGCATGAAGCAGCGTATGCATGCCTGTGTCGACACAGTACTCTTTTCCCCCACCAAAAATTTCAGAACACCTCCTCGGGTTTTATGTTCTCCTGATACCAGGAGCATTTTTCGACTTAAAATTATTCTAACTCTTAAAAATGCTAGTGTAGATAAGCTATATAGCGACTGCATGAAGCAGCGTATGCATGCCTGTGTCGACACAGTATTCTTTTCCCCCACCAAAAATTTCAGAACACCTCCTCGGGTTTCATGTTCTCCTGATACCAGGAGCATTTTTCGACTTAAAATTATTCTAACTCTTAAAAATGCTAGTATAGATAAGCTTAGTGACTGCATGAAGCAGCGTATGCATGCCTGTGTCGACACAGTAATCTTTTCCCCCACCAAAAATTTCAGAACACCTCCTCGGGTTTTATGTTCTCCTGATACCAGGAGCATTTTTCGACTTAAAATCATTCTAACTCTTAAAAATGCTAGTGTAGATAAGCTATATAGCGACTGCATGAAGCAGCGTATGCATGCCTGTGTCGACACAGTACTCTTTTCCCCCACCAGAAATTTCAGAACACCTCCTCGGGTTTCATGTTCTCCTGATACCAGGAGCATTTTTCGACTTAAAATTATTCTAACTCTTAAAAATGCTAGTATATTATGAGCGACACAGCGACGTGCATGAAGCAGCGAATGCATGCCGATATCGATACCAGCTCCTTTTCCCCACCAAAAATTTCAGAACACCTCCTCGGGTTTTATGTTTTCCTGATTCCAGGAACATTTTTCGACTCAAAATTATTCTAACTCTGAAAAATGCTAGTATAGATAAGCTATATAGCGACTGCATGAAGCAGCGTATGCATGCCTGTGTCGACACAGTACTCTTTTCCCCCACCAAAAATTTCAGAACACCTCCTCGGGTCTTATGTTCTCCTGATACCAGGAGCATTTTTCGACTTAAAATTATTCTAACTCTTAAAAATGCTAGTGTAGATAAGCTATATAGCGACTGCATGAAGCAGCGTATGCATGCCTGTGTCGACACAGTACTCTTTTCCCCCACCAGAAATTTCAGAACACCTTCTCGGGTCTTATGTTCTCCTGATACCAGGAGCATTTTTCGACTTAAAATTATTCTAACTCTTAAAAATGCTAGTGTAGATAAGCTATATAGCGACTGCATGAAGCAGCGTATGCATGCCTGTGTCGACACAGTACTCTTTTCCCCCACCAGAAATTTCAGAACACCTCCTCGGGTTTCATGTTCTCCTGATACCAGGAGCATTTTTCGACTTAAAATTATTCTAACTCTTAAAAATGCTAGTGTAGATAAGCTATATAGCGACGTGCATGAAGCAGCGAATGCATGCCGATATCGATACCAGCTCCTTTCCCCCACCAAAAATTTCAGAACACCTCCTCGGGTTTTATGTTTTCCTGATACCAGGAACATTTTTCGACTCAAAATTATTCTAACTCTGAAAAATGCTAGTATAGATAAGCTATATAGCGACTGCATGAAGCAGCGTATGCATGCCTGTGTCGACGCAGAACTCTTTTCCCCCACCAAAAATTTCAGAACACCTCCTCGGGTTTTATGTTCTCCTGATACCAGGAGCATTTTTCGACTGAAAATTATTCTAACTCTTAAAAATGCTAGTATATTATAAGCGACACAGTGACGTGCATGAAGCAGCGAATGCATGCCGATATCGATACCAGCTTCTTTCCCCCACCAGAAATTTTAGCACACCTCCTCGGGTCAGATGTTCTCCTGATACCAGGAGCATTTTTCGACTCAAAATTATTCTTACTCTTAGAAATGCTAGTATAGATAAGCTATATAGCGACTGCATGAAGCAGCGTATGCATGCCTGTGTCGACACAGTACTCTTTTCCCCCACCAAAAATTTCAGAACACCTTCTCGGGTTTCATGTTCTCCTGATACCAGGAGCATTTTTTGACTTAAAATTATTCTAACTCTCAAAAATGCTAGTATATTATAAGCGACACAGCGACGTGCATGAAGCAGCGAATGCATGCCGATATCGATACCAGCTCCTTTCCCCCACCAAAAATTTCAGAACACCTCCTCGGGTTTCATGTTTTCCTGATACCAGGAACATTTTTCGACTCAAAATTATTCTAACTCTGAAAAATGCTAGTATAGATAAGCTACATAGCGACTGCATGAAGCAGCGTATGCATGCCTGTGTCGACGCAGTACTCTTTTCCCTCACCAGAAATTTCAGAACACCTCCTCGGGTTTTATGTTCTCCTGATACCAGGAGCATTTTTCGACTTAAAATTATCCTAACTCTTAAAAATGCTAGTATATTATAAGCGACACAGCGACGTGCATGAAGCAGCGAATGCATGCCGATATCGATACCAGCTCCTTTCCCCCACCAAAAATTTCAGAACACCTCTTCGGGTTTTATGTTTTCCTGATACCAGGAACATTTTTCGACTCGAAATCATTCTAACTCTGAAAAATGCTTGTATAGATAAGCTATATAGCGACTGCATGAAGCAGCGTATGCATGCCTGTGTCGACACAGTACTCTTTTCCCCCACCAGAAATTTCAGAACACCTCCTCGGGTTTCATGTTTTCCTGATACCAGGAGCATTTTTCGACTTAAAATTATTCTAACTCTTAAAAATGCTAGTGTAGATAAGCTATATAGCGACGTGCATGAAGCAGCGAATGCATGCCGATATCGATACCAGCTCCTTTCCCCCACCAAAAATTTCAGAACACCTCCTCGGGTTTTATGTTTTCCTGATACCAGGAACATTTTTCGACTCAAAATTATTCTAACTCTGAAAAATGCTAGTATAGATAAGCTATATAGCGACTGCATGAAGCAGCGTATGCATGCCTGTGTCGACGCAGTACTCTTTTCCCCCACCAGAAATTTCAGAACACCTCCTCGGGTTTTATGTTCTCCTGATACCAGGAGCATTTTTCGACTTAAAATTATTCTAACTCTTAAAAATGCTAGTATAGATAAGCTTAGCGACTGCATGGAGCAGCGTATGCAAGCCTGTGTCGACACAGTACTCTTTTCCCCCACCAAAAATTTCAGAACACCTCCTCGGGTTTTATGTTCTCCTGATACCAGGAGCATTTTTCGACCTAAAATTATTCTAACTCTTAAAAATGCTAGTGTAGATAAGCTATATAGCGACGTGCATGAAGCAGCGAATGCATGCCGATATCGATACCAGCTCCTTTCCCCCACCAAAAATTTCAGAACACCTCCTCGGGTTTTATGTTTTCCTGATACCAGAAACATTTTTCGACTCAAAATTATTCTAACTCTGAAAAATGCTAGTATAGATAAGCTATATAGCGACTGCATGAAGCAGCGTATGCATGCCTGTGTCGACGCAGTACTCTTTTCCCCCACCAGAAATTTCAGAACACCTCCTCGGCTTTTATGTTCTCCTGATACCAGGAGCATTTTTCGACTCAAAATTATTCTAACTCTTAAAAATGCTAGTATAGATAAGCTTAGCGACTGCATGAAGCAGCGTATGCATGCCTGCCTCGACACAGTACTCTTTTCCCCCACCAAAAATTTCAGAACACCTCCTCGGGTTTTATGTTCTCCTGATACCAGGAGCATTTTTCGACTTAAAATTATTCCAACTCTTAAAAATGCTAGTATATTATAAGCGACACAGCGACGTGCATGAAGCAGCGAATGCATGCCGATATCGATACCAGCTCCTTTCCCCCACCAAAAATTTCAGCACACCTCCTCGGGTTTTATGTTTTCCTGATACCAGGAACATTTTTCGACTCAAAATTATTCTAACTCTGAAAAATGCTAGTATATTATAAGCGACACAGCGACGTGCATGAAGCAGCGAATGCATGCCGATATCGATACCAGCTCCTTTCCCCCACCAAAAATTTCAGAACACCTCCTCGGGTTTCATGTTTTCCTGATACCAGGAACATTTTTCGACTCAAAATTATTCTAACTCTGAAAAATGCTAGTATAGATAAGCTATATAGCGACTGCATGAAGCAGCGTATGCATGCCTGTGTCGACGCAGTACTCTTTTCCCCCTCCAGAAATTTCAGAACACCTCCTCGGGTTTTATGTTCTCCTGATACCAGGAGCATTTTTCGACTTAAAATTATTCTAACTCTTAAAAATGCTAGTATATTATAAGCGACACAGCGACGTGCATGAAGCAGCGAATGCATGCCGATATCGATACCAGCTTTTTTCCCCCACCAGAAATTTTAGCACACCTCCTCGGGTCAGATGTTCTCCTGATACCAGGAGCATTTTTCGACTCAAAATTATTCTTACTCTTAGAAATGCTAGTATAGATAAGCTATATAGCGACTGCATGAAGCAGCGTATGCATGCCTGTGTCGACGCAGTACTCTTTTCCCCCACCAGAAATTTCAGAACACCTCCTCGGCTTTTATGTTCTCCTGATACCAGGAGCATTTTTCGACTCAAAATTATTCTAACTCTTAAAAATGCTAGTATAGATAAGCTTAGCGACTGCATGAAGCAGCGTATGCATGCCTGCCTCGACACAGTACTCTTTTCCCCCACCAAAAATTTCAGAACACCTCCTCGGGTTTTATGTTCTCCTGATACCAGGAGCATTTTTCGACTTAAAATTATTCCAACTCTTAAAAATGCTAGTATATTATAAGCGACACAGCGACGTGCATGAAGCAGCGAATGCATGCCGATATCGATACCAGCTCCTTTCCCCCACCAAAAATTTCAGCACACCTCCTCGGGTTTTATGTTTTCCTGATACCAGGAACATTTTTCGACTCAAAATTATTCTAACTCTGAAAAATGCTAGTATATTATAAGCGACACAGCGACGTGCATGAAGCAGCGAATGCATGCCGATATCGATACCAGCTCCTTTCCCCCACCAAAAATTTCAGAACACCTCCTCGGGTTTCATGTTTTCCTGATACCAGGAACATTTTTCGACTCAAAATTATTCTAACTCTGAAAAATGCTAGTATAGATAAGCTATATAGCGACTGCATGAAGCAGCGTATGCATGCCTGTGTCGACGCAGTACTCTTTTCCCCCTCCAGAAATTTCAGAACACCTCCTCGGGTTTTATGTTCTCCTGATACCAGGAGCATTTTTCGACTTAAAATTATTCTAACTCTTAAAAATGCTAGTATATTATAAGCGACACAGCGACGTGCATGAAGCAGCGAATGCATGCCGATATCGATACCAGCTTTTTTCCCCCACCAGAAATTTTAGCACACCTCCTCGGGTCAGATGTTCTCCTGATACCAGGAGCATTTTTCGACTCAAAATTATTCTTACTCTTAGAAATGCTAGTATAGATAAGCTATATAGCGACTGCATGAAGCAGCGTATGCATGCCTGTGTCGACACAGTACTCTTTTCCCCCACCAAAAATTTCAGAACACCTTCTCGGGTTTCATGTTCTCCTGATACCAGGAGCATTTTTCGACCTCAAATTATTCTAACTCTTAAAAATGCTAGTATATTATAAGCGACACAGCGACGTGCATGAAGCAGCGAATGCATGCCGATATCGATACCAGCTCCTTTCCCCCACCAAAAATTTCAGAACACCTCCTCGGGTTTTATGTTTTCCTGATACCAGGAACATTTTTCGACTCAAAATTATTCTAACTCTGAAAAATGCTAGTATAGATAAGCTATATAGTGACTGCATGAAGCAGCGTATGCATGCCTGTGTCGACGCAGTACTTTTTTCCCCCACCAGAAATTTCAGAACACCTCCTCGGGTTTTATGTTCTCCTGATACCAGGAGCATTTTTCGACTTAAAATTATTCTAACTCTTAAAAATGCTAGTATAGATAAGCTTAGCGACTGCATGAAGCAGCGTATGCATGCCTGTGTCGACACAGTACTCTTTTCCCCCACCAAAAATTTCAGAACACCTCCTCGGGTTTTATGTTCTCCTGATACCAGGAGCATTTTTCGACTCAAAATTATTCTAACTCTTAAAAATGCTAGTGTAGATAAGCTATATAGCGACTGCATGAAGCAGCGTATGCATGCCTGTGTCGACACAGTATTCTTTTCCCCCACCAAAAATTTCAGAACACCTCCTCGGATTTTATGTTCTCCTGATACCAGGAGCATTTTTCGACTTAAAATTATTCTAACTCTTAAAAATGCTAGTATAGATAAGCGACACAGCGACGTGCATGAAGCAGCGAATGGATGCCGATATCGATACCAGCTCCTTTCCCCCACCAAAAATTTCAGAACACCTCCTCGGGTTTTAAGTTTTCCTGATACCAGGAACATTTTTCGACTCAAAATTATTCTAACTCTGAAAAATGCTAGTATAGATAAGCTATATAGCGACTGCATGAAGCAGCGTATGCATGCCTGTGTCGACGCAGTACTCTTTTCCCCCACCAGAAATTTCAGAACACCTCCTCGGGTTTTATGTTCTCCTGATACCAGGAGCATTTTTCGACTTAAAATTATTCTAACTCTTAAAAATGCTAGTATACATAAGCTTAGCGACTGCATGAAGCAGCGTATGCATGCCTGTGTCGACACAGTACTCTTTTCCCCCACCAAAAATTTCAGAACACCTCCTCGGGTTTTATGTTCTCCTGATACCAGGAGCATTTTTCGACTTAAAATTATTCTAACTCTTAAAAATGCTAGTGTAGATAAGCTATATAGCGACTGCATGAAGCAGCGTATGCATGCCTGTGTCGACACAGTATTCTTTTCCCCCACCAAAAATTTCAGAACACCTCCTCGGGTTTTATGTTCTCCTGATACCAGGAGCATTTTTCGACTTAAAATTATTCTAACTCTTAAAAATGCTAGTATAGATAAGCTTAGTGACTGCATGAAGCAGCGTATGCATGCCTGTGTCGACACAGTACTCTTTTCCCCCACCAAAAATTTCAGAACACCTCCTCGGGTTTTATGTTCTCCTGATACCAGGAGCATTTTTCGACTTAAAATCATTCTAACTCTTAAAAATGCTAGTGTAGATAAGCTATATAGCGACTGCATGAAGCAGCGTATGCATGCCTGTGTCGACACAGTACTCTTTTCCCCCACCAGAAATTTCAGAACACCTCCTCGGGTTTCATGTTCTCCTGATACCAGGAGCATTTTTCGACTTAAAATTATTCTAACTCTTAAAAATGCTAGTATATTATGAGCGACACAGCGACGTGCATGAAGCAGCGAATGCATGCCGATATCGATACCAGCTCCTTTTCCCCACCAAAAATTTCAGAACACCTCCTCGGGTTTTATGTTTTCCTGATTCCAGGAACATTTTTCGACTCAAAATTATTCTAACTCTGAAAAATGCTAGTATAGATAAGCTATATAGCGACTGCATGAAGCAGCGTATGCATGCCTGTGTCGACACAGTACTCTTTTCCCCCACCAAAAATTTCAGAACACCTCCTCGGGTCTTATGTTCTCCTGATACCAGGAGCATTTTTCGACTTAAAATTATTCTAACTCTTAAAAATGCTAGTGTAGATAAGCTATATAGCGACTGCATGAAGCAGCGTATGCATGCCTGTGTCGACACAGTACTCTTTTCCCCCACCAGAAATTTCAGAACACCTTCTCGGGTCTTATGTTCTCCTGATACCAGGAGCATTTTTCGACTTAAAATTATTCTAACTCTTAAAAATGCTAGTGTAGATAAGCTATATAGCGACTGCATGAAGCAGCGTATGCATGCCTGTGTCGACACAGTACTCTTTTCCCCCACCAGAAATTTCAGAACACCTCCTCGGGTTTCATGTTCTCCTGATACCAGGAGCATTTTTCGACTTAAAATTATTCTAACTCTTAAAAATGCTAGTGTAGATAAGCTATATAGCGACTGCATGAAGCAGCGTATGCATGCCTGTGTCGACACAGTACTCTTTTCCCCCACCGAAAATTTCAGAACACCTCCTCGGGTTTTATGTTCTCCTGATACCAGGAGCATTTTTCGACTGAAAATTATTCTAACTCTTAAAAATGCTAGTATATTATAAGCGACACAGTGACGTGCATGAAGCAGCGAATGCATGCCGATATCGATACCAGCTTCTTTCCCCCACCAGAAATTTTAGCACACCTCCTCGGGTCAGATGTTCTCCTGATACCAGGAGCATTTTTCGACTCAAAATTATTCTTACTCTTAGAAATGCTAGTATAGATAAGCTATATAGCGACTGCATAAAGCAGCGTATGCATGCCTGTGTCGACACAGTACTCTTTTCCCCCACCAAAAATTTCAGAACACCTTCTCGGGTTTCATGTTCTCCTGATACCAGGAGCATTTTTTGACTTAAAATTATTCTAACTCTCAAAAATGCTAGTATATTATAAGCGACACAGCGACGTGCATGAAGCAGCGAATGCATGCCGATATCGATACCAGCTCCTTTCCCCCACCAAAAATTTCAGAACACCTCCTCGGGTTTTATGTTTTCCTGATACCAGGAACATTTTTCGACTCAAAATTATTCTAACTCTGAAAAATGCTAGTATAGATAAGCTATATAGCGACTGCATGAAGCAGCGTATGCATGCCTGTGTCGACGCAGTACTCTTTTCCCTCACCAGAAATTTCAGAACACCTCCTCGGGTTTTATGTTCTCCTGATACCAGGAGCATTTTTCGACTTAAAATTATCCTAACTCTTAAAAATGCTAGTATATTATAAGCGACACAGCGACGTGCATGAAGCAGCGAATGCATGCCGATATCGATACCAGCTCCTTTTCCCCACCAAAAATTTCAGAACACCTCTTCGGGTTTTATGTTTTCCTGATACCAGGAACATTTTTCGACTCGAAATCATTCTAACTCTGAAAAATGCTTGTATAGATAAGCTATATAGCGACTGCATGAAGCAGCGTATGCATGCCTGTGTCGACACAGTACTCTTTTCCCCCACCAGAAATTTCAGAACACCTCCTCGGGTTTCATGTTTTCCTGATACCAGGAGCATTTTTCGACTTAAAATTATTCTAACTCTTAAAAATGCTAGTGTAGATAAGCTATATAGCGACGTGCATGAAGCAGCGAATGCATGCCGATATCGATACCAGCTCCTTTCCCCCACCAAAAATTTCAGAACACCTCCTCGGGTTTTATGTTTTCCTGATACCAGGAACATTTTTCGACTCAAAATTATTCTAACTCTGAAAAATGCTAGTATAGATAAGCTATATAGCGACTGCATGAAGCAGCGTATGCATGCCTGTGTCGACGCAGTACTCTTTTCCCCCACCAGAAATTTCAGAACACCTCCTCGGGTTTTATGTTCTCCTGATACCAGGAGCATTTTTCGACTTAAAATTATTCTAACTCTTAAAAATGCTAGTATAGATAAGCTTAGCGACTGCATGGAGCAGCGTATGCAAGCCTGTGTCGACACAGTACTCTTTTCCCCCACCAAAAATTTCAGAACACCTCCTCGGGTTTTATGTTCTCCTGATACCAGGAGCATTTTTCGACCTAAAATTATTCTAACTCTTAAAAATGCTAGTGTAGATAAGCTATATAGCGACGTGCATGAAGCAGCGAATGCATGCCGATATCGATACCAGCTCCTTTCCCCCACCAAAAATTTCAGAACACCTCCTCGGGTTTTATGTTTTCCTGATACCAGAAACATTTTTCGACTCAAAATTATTCTAACTCTGAAAAATGCTAGTATAGATAAGCTATATAGCGACTGCATGAAGCAGCGTATGCATGCCTGTGTCGACGCAGTACTCTTTTCCCCCACCAGAAATTTCAGAACACCTCCTCGGCTTTTATGTTCTCCTGATACCAGGAGCATTTTTCGACTCAAAATTATTCTAACTCTTAAAAATGCTAGTATAGATAAGCTTAGCGACTGCATGAAGCAGCGTATGCATGCCTGCCTCGACACAGTACTCTTTTCCCCCACCAAAAATTTCAGAACACCTCCTCGGGTTTTATGTTCTCCTGATACCAGGAGCATTTTTCGACTTAAAATTATTCCAACTCTTAAAAATGCTAGTATATTATAAGCGACACAGCGACGTGCATGAAGCAGCGAATGCATGCCGATATCGATACCAGCTCCTTTCCCCCACCAAAAATTTCAGCATACCTCCTCGGGTTTTATGTTTTCCTGATACCAGGAACATTTTTCGACTCAAAATTATTCTAACTCTGAAAAATGCTAGTATATTATAAGCGACACAGCGACGTGCATGAAGCAGCGAATGCATGCCGATATCGATACCAGCTCCTTTCCCCCACCAAAAATTTCAGAACACCTCCTCGGGTTTCATGTTTTCCTGATACCAGGAACATTTTTCGACTCAAAATTATTCTAACTCTGAAAAATGCTAGTATAGATAAGCTATATAGCGACTGCATGAAGCAGCGTATGCATGCCTGTGTCGACGCAGTACTCTTTTCCCCCTCCAGAAATTTCAGAACACCTCCTCGGGTTTTATGTTCTCCTGATACCAGGAGCATTTTTCGACTTAAAATTATTCTAACTCTTAAAAATGCTAGTATATTATAAGCGACACAGCGACGTGCATGAAGCAGCGAATGCATGCCGATATCGATACCAGCTTCTTTCCCCCACCAGAAATTTTAGCACACCTCCTCGGGTCAGATGTTCTCCTGATACCAGGAGCATTTTTCGACTCAAAATTATTCTTACTCTTAGAAATGCTAGTATAGATAAGCTATATAGCGACTGCATGAAGCAGCGTATGCATGCCTGTGTCGACACAGTACTCTTTTCCCCCACCAAAAATTTCAGAACACCTTCTCGGGTTTCATGTTCTCCTGATACCAGGAGCATTTTTCGACCTCAAATTATTCTAACTCTTAAAAATGCTAGTATATTATAAGCGACACAGCGACGTGCATGAAGCAGCGAATGCATGCCGATATCGATACCAGCTCCTTTCCCCCACCAAAAATTTCAGAACACCTCCTCGGGTTTTATGTTTTCCTGATACCAGGAACATTTTTCGACTCAAAATTATTCTAACTCTGAAAAATGCTAGTATAGATAAGCTATATAGTGACTGCATGAAGCAGCGTATGCATGCCTGTGTCGACGCAGTACTTTTTTCCCCCACCAGAAATTTCAGAACACCTCCTCGGGTTTTATGTTCTCCTGATACCAGGAGCATTTTTCGACTTAAAATTATTCTAACTCTTAAAAATGCTAGTATAGATAAGCTTAGCGACTGCATGAAGCAGCGTATGCATGCCTGTGTCGACACAGTACTCTTTTCCCCCACCAAAAATTTCAGAACACCTCCTCGGGTTTTATGTTCTCCTGATACCAGGAGCATTTTTCGACTTAAAATTATTCCAACTCTTAAAAATGCTAGTATATTATAAGCGACACAGCGACGTGCATGAAGCAGCGAATGCATGCCGATATCGATACCAGCTCCTTTCCCCCACCAAAAATTTCAGCATACCTCCTCGGGTTTTATGTTTTCCTGATACCAGGAACATTTTTCGACTCAAAATTATTCTAACTCTGAAAAATGCTAGTATATTATAAGCGACACAGCGACGTGCATGAAGCAGCGAATGCATGCCGATATCGATACCAGCTCCTTTCCCCCACCAAAAATTTCAGAACACCTCCTCGGGTTTCATGTTTTCCTGATACCAGGAACATTTTTCGACTCAAAATTATTCTAACTCTGAAAAATGCTAGTATAGATAAGCTATATAGCGACTGCATGAAGCAGCGTATGCATGCCTGTGTCGACGCAGTACTCTTTTCCCCCTCCAGAAATTTCAGAACACCTCCTCGGGTTTTATGTTCTCCTGATACCAGGAGCATTTTTCGACTTAAAATTATTCTAACTCTTAAAAATGCTAGTATATTATAAGCGACACAGCGACGTGCATGAAGCAGCGAATGCATGCCGATATCGATACCAGCTTCTTTCCCCCACCAGAAATTTTAGCACACCTCCTCGGGTCAGATGTTCTCCTGATACCAGGAGCATTTTTCGACTCAAAATTATTCTTACTCTTAGAAATGCTAGTATAGATAAGCTATATAGCGACTGCATGAAGCAGCGTATGCATGCCTGTGTCGACACAGTACTCTTTTCCCCCACCAAAAATTTCAGAACACCTTCTCGGGTTTCATGTTCTCCTGATACCAGGAGCATTTTTCGACCTCAAATTATTCTAACTCTTAAAAATGCTAGTATATTATAAGCGACACAGCGACGTGCATGAAGCAGCGAATGCATGCCGATATCGATACCAGCTCCTTTCCCCCACCAAAAATTTCAGAACACCTCCTCGGGTTTTATGTTTTCCTGATACCAGGAACATTTTTCGACTCAAAATTATTCTAACTCTGAAAAATGCTAGTATAGATAAGCTATATAGTGACTGCATGAAGCAGCGTATGCATGCCTGTGTCGACGCAGTACTTTTTTCCCCCACCAGAAATTTCAGAACACCTCCTCGGGTTTTATGTTCTCCTGATACCAGGAGCATTTTTCGACTTAAAATTATTCTAACTCTTAAAAATGCTAGTATAGATAAGCTTAGCGACTGCATGAAGCAGCGTATGCATGCCTGTGTCGACACAGTACTCTTTTCCCCCACCAAAAATTTCAGAACACCTCCTCGGGTTTTATGTTCTCCTGATACCAGGAGCATTTTTCGACTCAAAATTATTCTAACTCTTAAAAATGCTAGTGTAGATAAGCTATATAGCGACTGCATGAAGCAGCGTATGCATGCCTGTGTCGACACAGTATTCTTTTCCCCCACCAAAAATTTCAGAACACCTCCTCGGATTTTATGTTCTCCTGATACCAGGAGCATTTTTCGACTTAAAATTATTCTAACTCTTAAAAATGCTAGTATAGATAAGCGACACAGCGACGTGCATGAAGCAGCGAATGCATGCCGATATCGATACCAGCTCCTTTCCCCCACCAAAAATTTCAGAACACCTCCTCGGGTTTTAAGTTTTCCTGATACCAGGAACATTTTTCGACTCAAAATTATTCTAACTCTGAAAAATGCTAGTATAGATAAGCTATATAGCGACTGCATGAAGCAGCGTATGCATGCCTGTGTCGACGCAGTACTCTTTTCCCCCACCAGAAATTTCAGAACACCTCCTCGGGTTTTATGTTCTCCTGATACCAGGAGCATTTTTCGACTTAAAATTATTCTAACTCTTAAAAATGCTAGTATACATAAGCTTAGCGACTGCATGAAGCAGCGTATGCATGCCTGTGTCGACACAGTACTCTTTTCCCCCACCAAAAATTTCAGAACACCTCCTCGGGTTTTATGTTCTCCTGATACCAGGAGCATTTTTCGACTTAAAATTATTCTAACTCTTAAAAATGCTAGTGTAGATAAGCTATATAGCGACTGCATGAAGCAGCGTATGCATGCCTGTGTCGACACAGTATTCTTTTCCCCCACCAAAAATTTCAGAACACCTCCTCGGGTTTTATGTTCTCCTGATACCAGGAGCATTTTTCGACTTAAAATTATTCTAACTCTTAAAAATGCTAGTATAGATAAGCTTAGCGACTGCATGAAGCAGCGTATGCATGCCTGTGTCGACACAGTACTCTTTTCCCCCACCAAAAATTTCAGAACACCTCCTCGGGTTTTATGTTCTCCTGATACCAGGAGCATTTTTCGACTCAAAATTATTCTAACTCTTAAAAATGCTAGTGTAGATAAGCTATATAGCGACTGCATGAAGCAGCGTATGCATGCCTGTGTCGACACAGTATTCTTTTCCCCCACCAAAAATTTCAGAACACCTCCTCGGATTTTATGTTCTCCTGATACCAGGAGCATTTTTCGACTTAAAATTATTCTAACTCTTAAAAATGCTAGTATAGATAAGCGACACAGCGACGTGCATGAAGCAGCGAATGCATGCCGATATCGATACCAGCTCCTTTCCCCCACCAAAAATTTCAGAACACCTCCTCGGGTTTTAAGTTTTCCTGATACCAGGAACATTTTTCGACTCAAAATTATTCTAACTCTGAAAAATGCTAGTATAGATAAGCTATATAGCGACTGCATGAAGCAGCGTATGCATGCCTGTGTCGACGCAGTACTCTTTTCCCCCACCAGAAATTTCAGAACACCTCCTCGGGTTTTATGTTCTCCTGATACCAGGAGCATTTTTCGACTTAAAATTATTCTAACTCTTAAAAATGCTAGTATACATAAGCTTAGCGACTGCATGAAGCAGCGTATGCATGCCTGTGTCGACACAGTACTCTTTTCCCCCACCAAAAATTTCAGAACACCTCCTCGGGTTTTATGTTCTCCTGATACCAGGAGCATTTTTCGACTTAAAATTATTCTAACTCTTAAAAATGCTAGTGTAGATAAGCTATATAGCGACTGCATGAAGCAGCGTATGCATGCCTGTGTCGACACAGTATTCTTTTCCCCCACCAAAAATTTCAGAACACCTCCTCGGGTTTTATGTTCTCCTGATACCAGGAGCATTTTTCGACTTAAAATTATTCTAACTCTTAAAAATGCTAGTATAGATAAGCTTAGTGACTGCATGAAGCAGCGTATGCATGCCTGTGTCGACACAGTACTCTTTTCCCCCACCAAAAATTTCAGAACACCTCCTCGGGTTTTATGTTCTCCTGATACCAGGAGCATTTTTCGACTTAAAATCATTCTAACTCTTAAAAATGCTAGTGTAGATAAGCTATATAGCGACTGCATGAAGCAGCGTATGCATGCCTGTGTCGACACAGTACTCTTTTCCCCCACCAGAAATTTCAGAACACCTCCTCGGGTTTCATGTTCTCCTGATACCAGGAGCATTTTTCGACTTAAAATTATTCTAACTCTTAAAAATGCTAGTATATTATGAGCGACACAGCGACGTGCATGAAGCAGCGAATGCATGCCGATATCGATACCAGCTCCTTTTCCCCACCAAAAATTTCAGAACACCTCCTCGGGTTTTATGTTTTCCTGATTCCAGGAACATTTTTCGACTCAAAATTATTCTAACTCTGAAAAATGCTAGTATAGATAAGCTATATAGCGACTGCATGAAGCAGCGTATGCATGCCTGTGTCGACACAGTACTCTTTTCCCCCACCAAAAATTTCAGAACACCTCCTCGGGTCTTATGTTCTCCTGATACCAGGAGCATTTTTCGACTTAAAATTATTCTAACTCTTAAAAATGCTAGTGTAGATAAGCTATATAGCGACTGCATGAAGCAGCGTATGCATGCCTGTGTCGACACAGTACTCTTTTCCCCCACCAGAAATTTCAGAACACCTTCTCGGGTCTTATGTTCTCCTGATACCAGGAGCATTTTTCGACTTAAAATTATTCTAACTCTTAAAAATGCTAGTGTAGATAAGCTATATAGCGACTGCATGAAGCAGCGTATGCATGCCTGTGTCGACACAGTACTCTTTTCCCCCACCAGAAATTTCAGAACACCTCCTCGGGTTTCATGTTCTCCTGATACCAGGAGCATTTTTCGACTCAAAATTATTCTAATTCTGAAAAAATGCTAGTATAGATAAGCTATATAGCGACTGCATGAAGCAGCGTATGCATGCCTGTGTCGACACAGTACTCTTTTCCCCCACCAAAAATTTCAGAACACCTCCTCGGGTCAGATGTTCTCCTGATATCAAGAGCATTTTTCGACTAAAAATTTTTCAAACTCTTGAAATAGCTAGTACATCTGACAATTTATTGCTGCAGAAACAATACAATATTGATGATTCTCAAAATTGTCTACAATTTTTAATTGTTTCTAAAACATAAGTATGTTACATATTGCAATTTATCGAGTCTATTTGTCCGCTTCCTAGCATACGAATTACCGTAACACAAACCAATTTCCCATTACAATAATGTGCGACGTAGATGTAACTAATTTTACAAAGACTAAGTTTGATGTATATTCATTCGTTGCAATTTGAAGATAATCCTTAGTGAACGAAGATGTTTGGATGCTAATGGAAGTTTGGTCAACTGTAACAGAAGGACGAGGGTTAATATAACTTGACTATATTTCGCTCAATTACTTAAATAACTACTTATAAGCAAGAAATCTCTTTCCGTCAATGAGTAGTACATTGTCTATCTCGTGACAACTCCTTCGTGTTCTGAATCTTTCTCTATACTTCAAAATGCTTATTCAGTTATGGGTAGCATATAAGTTAAGCCAAATAATAATAATTTGTATGAATTCGTCTTTTCATCAACTATAAATAAATAGGTATATGTTTTACCGTATCCAAACAAACGTTTATCACCTCTAACTAAATTTTTGCTCAGCATGCTATTGAAATATCGGTCACATTTGTATCTCGTCTACATAGTCCCATATGAATGCTTCGACGCTACAGAGGCCACTGACCCTACTACGGGTGTTCCTAGGTCAGTATTCGGCGCTCAAGGGTTGCCAAACGGTTCTGCCATCTCGCTGACGAGCTGACGAACTACTTTTGCTGCAACATCTGTACGCCTCATGATATGCTACTAAATTGGAGCTACAAGAACGACATGTAAGTTGCTCATATCAAGGGGTACTCATCTGGCAATTGGTCAACTGCCGGTGCATGGCGTAGTTTCGCGCCAAATCTAGCTTCACGTGTATTTGTTGTCAATGAGCAGTTGTGCAATTTATATGCAACAAGTGTCAATTTTTAAAGTAAATGTTCCCAAATATTTCTTGAACACTTTACCAATCAGGTAGGACGCGCGACAAGATACCTGCCACCCTGTTCAACGACCAAGTTGATAAACTTTTCATCATTTCCGAGGTTATATAAAAATTAGAAGGTTATAATTGTCCTGAATTTTGGTGATGTCGCATTTGTCT
The DNA here is from genome assembly GCA_963978835.1 of Tenthredo scrophulariae. NCBI lineage: Eukaryota > Metazoa > Arthropoda > Insecta > Hymenoptera > Tenthredinidae > Tenthredo > Tenthredo scrophulariae. Next base: position 13,957,960 of record OZ022227.1, read on the forward strand.
TCCGAAGATTATTCATCACATAGTTATTTAGCTCGTTTGATACTCTCTAAAATAATCATAAGAAATAATTAATTTAAAATTGTTAACGTTTCAGTTAAGCTAACACCTCGCACCGCATGAACAATACCATGGCTTCGGGCAGTGGTAATCAATGGGCTTGCACCCACACAGCACTCAAAACTTTTATGGAAAATTTCAACTGTAGTAAATGGTAAATGGTAAATTATTTTTGAAAATATTACAAGTCATATCTACTCATTATACAGGTTTAAATAATACAAGAGACTCATGTGTGTGCATAATCAACAAAAAGCTCTTCTTCCCTGTTCATATTTTCAACACATTCCCTTTGCTGCATGAAATTTATTCGAATTCTGTTTGCGTTGTAACTAGAAAGTAGCTTTTCTTACTTCTAAGTAGTTTGTGTTCAACCACTGATGTCTTTATGTTAATTATGAATTTCTTACAGCAAAACTACCGCACTCCAACCAATTCGTTACCAAAAATGCAGTCACCTCTTTTGTGCGGAATGTGTTGGATCAAAATCGCAATGTCCAACATGCCGAGTTTCCGCAAAACGCAACGAAGTTCACTCTGATGTAGTTGTACCTCAGCTGATCATTTGTGGCAATACTATTTCTCAAATAATCAAACAATCGTAAGAATGTTTTTTTTTTTAATAGAGTTATCAGTTTTTTTTTTAGGAATCAAATTCAATACGCAATAAATTATACTGGGGTTGGTTCGCTTTGCTGTAAAACCTCCAAAAAGTCTACAGCTTTTTTCTTTGAAATTTGTACAAAAACACGGTTTATCTAATGATAACTAAAGTCCTGTTAATTTCAGTCATTCGCCGCTAAGAAAAGAAAATGAGTATCAAAGATGTGATCTTTCTATAGAAGAACACGACTTATCATCCAAAACACAGAATATTCCAAAAGCTTTGAACAAGCGTAACCATAAGGGTGAAACTCGACTACATGTCGCTTGCTTGAAGGTGAGGTATCAAAGATTGAACAGAAATCTACAGATTCATATCGAATTACATTTACCTAATTATTCATTTATCCCTATCCTATAGCCGGACATTGAAGCTGTACGTTCTTTACTGAAGGCTGGGGCAAACCCCAACACAAGAGATTGTAGCGGCTGGCTTCCACTGGTAATAAAGGATTTAGTGATATGATTGCAAGGATCATGAACTGTTGTCAGAATAGATTCAACTCTGCAATAATGTCAAATAATATTTACTATTTACTTGGTTCATTCAAATGAAAGATTCAATTAGAATTCAAATGAAGATTATGATTTTTCTTGTATCAGAGATTCACAAAATATTCAAATCGCTATTTTACCCTGCATTGATCTTGCCAAAAGATTCTAGTATATGTATGTGAATGACTTTCCAGCACGAGGCAATTAGTTTCGGATATTATGACATCTGTAAGCTTCTTCTTGAGGCAGGGGCGTTCGCAGATATCCCAGGACATAATAAAAGAACTGCTTTACACGAGGCTGTGATTCTAAAGGATATTAGAGAGATAAAACTCCTCCGATACTATAACACTGACATAAATGCGCAAGATCAGTATGGTAAAACACCGCTGTAAGTATTCTAATGAGTTAATATACTTATATAGAAATTCAACAGTAACCACATCCTACAAGAAGCATTGTTCATTTTATCTGGAGTTGATTATTGATACTTTCAGACATTCACGCTACTGTTATGTAACTTATCGTTTGTGTTCTATTTCGAAACCATTCGATCATTGGTCTATTTGATGTAATAAAACCGTATCTTGTGTAATGATAGGTAACTGAAAGAAATCATAAAAAATACTAGTAATATTTCATTAATTTTAAAGCGACTATGCAGAGACTGAAGAGATACGCAAAATTTTACTAGAGGATGGGCCCAATGATATTCTGGAGAGAACATTGGGATCTAACATAACGCACGTTCATAATAACAACTTGACTGGAAATGGCACTTATTTACTTGGCCTCAATCTTAGCAGTGAAAGCCTTTTGTTGCTTAATCAAGTGGCAAATAAACATAAAGTCAAAATAGTAAAAACATTTACGTAAGTATTATATCACAATTATTCTTGATGCAGATTTAGTGCCTCTATAATTTATACTGTGATAATTGTATCATCTCACTTTCAGATCTGCTGTGACTCATGTCATAGTCGAAGTTAATGATCAGGATGTGACACCCCTGAGCTACGAAATCCTACTAGCTATTCTCCATGGAAAGTGGATGCTCACCAGTCAATGTAAGCTCGACAAAAAATGAGATGATTTTTTTGTTACCGATATAACTTATGTCATTCAATTTTTCATGATCGTACTATGCATAACTATTAATCACTTTTATAGTATCTTATATTAAAAATTGAAAATATGAACATACTGCTAATCCTGGATACTATATTTTCATTCTAGGGATTAGATACTGTATGTCACTCGCAGACCTCAGCATAATGGAATTAGAAGCGTTTGAAGTACAGGGTACAACTAGCGTCCCAAGCAGTAACACGCCCATTAGAGCCAGAGAAAATGCACAGAATCAGGTGAATATATGGAATACTTTGTATTAGTATGAGAGAAGAACTTAGATACCTTTGTGCACTCATGATCATTTGTTCAATCTAATTGAATTAGTTATAATTTATTACTTGGTATTTATATCTTCCAGAATCCAAGGCTTTTCAATAATTGCCATTTTTTCTTCACGATGAACAACCAAGCTGAGTATTCGTTCGGGGGATTGGTATTTACAAAAGCGTCACTCTCTAAATTAATCACAGAAGGAGAAGGTAAGGTAATGAGTAGAGAACCTAATCCCGAGCTGATTCAAACGGACAAAGAAATTCCATTCCACGTAAGACGTGATCTTACTCATCCACTGCACAAGTGCACTCATTATATAATATACATACCTGGTCAGGAGGAGCCAGCTATAAAATATAACATGTCACATATTAAATCTCTGCCTTTAATTTGGCTCATTGAATCTATCGAACAATTCAAATTGTTGGATCCTGCCTATATAGGCATAAGTGAGTAAGGCTGCTGTTAATAATGATTTTAAGACTACCTTGTCAATGGCAATCAGGATCAAATTTGTTGAGATTGAACATTTTAGAATTTATCAACCCCAGTTATTACACTCTTGAATATAAAGGTTATTTCTTATTTACCAACTCCACAATGTCTGTGAGCCGTTATTATCAATAAAACCCAAATATGTGTACAGCTGGGTATTTTGTGTGTTGTTATTTAGAAAAAGTAACTGAATAGTTATCCTGTATTAGTTTCGTTATACATTATTAATCACTTATTAGTTCAAATTTATTGAGCTCAAGTTCTGGATGTATTTGGTGTTGTCTTTTACCAATTCTTGGAGTGGATTTGTCACATCTTCTTGAAATTGTTGTTTTAAGGTTTCAGTTTCTTCAGTAAGTAATGTATAACACAATGCGTGAAGCTTGTTGATATATTCTGTATTATTCGGAAATTGATTCTACGTACATTTCTAACGTATACACAATGTACCTCAAATTTTTTTAATTCATTTTAATTAAGTTCTGGTAATGTTCATGTTACTATTCTCAAAACCAAGTGACACTCTTTAGGATCTATAAGTCTATTTTGATACTTTGATATATGGAATGAAAATACCTCCTCAAATTGTATGATATACTGTACTAAAACCAGAAACGATATTATTTTTGTTTGTATAAAAATTTTAATCTACATTCGATATTTATAGCATTATAGTTTTAGTTTTTGATATCTTTGAAATAAAACTTTCTCTGTGTTCAATTTATGAAATTAAGAACTTTGCGCAGTGGAAAATCTACTTCTGTACTGAGTTAAAGTATTACATATCGTCGGTGATAGTGCAATACCGCGTAAGTAAAAAAATAGCAAAAATGAGATTTGGTATTCATATTATGTATTTTTTATTTTTATATGCAATGCATACCAAATCTCATTCTTGATATTTTTGTACTTACGCGGTATTGCACTATCACCGACGTTGTTTTTTTTTTTTCAAAGGTCAATAAATTATTTTCACGTTTGTAATATATTTTTCCTCACTTATTTCACTTAGGATTTATTGAACCCAATAGCACATAATTCTTACGATCTAAGTTTAATTTCATATTTTGATAGAGACATGCTAATGATAAATACGGAATGGCGATATAGCTTGAAATGTACAGAGTACGAAAATTAGAAAAATTGTTATACAAGCATAGAAATTAATTAGAACAATGCTTCATAAAATAATTCTAATCTACATATAATATTCAAAGCACTGATTTTTGACATCTTTACAATAAAATCTTTATCTTTGCGTTCAATTTATAAAATTATTAACTACATGCAGTAGCTGTATCTGCATTTATAATTCTGTCTACCTGCATTCTGCCTAGGTAAATTATACATATAATTTATGAGAGTAAAAAAGAATACAATAATTATAAAAAGTGATTCGCTTCTAATTATGAGATCCAAGGACGCGCCTGTCGCTCAAGTACGGAGGTTTCAACTTCGAAATCATCTGCTTTTGTATTTCTGTAGAATTTTCGATTTCCTGCTCCACATTCTCTTTATTGTCACTCTGAAAAATAAACAATATCATCACTTCTGCGTGTCAACATAAAAAAATTGTTGCTTACCTATCTATAAGACCAAGAATCGAAAAATAAGACCGATAATCATGTTCAATTGAAACTTTACTTAGACCTGAATTGTAAATTTACGTCATACAAAGTTAGTAATATAAATTTGCTCTCCAACACAAGAAGTCGTAAAAACGTACAAAAAAAAAAAAAAACAATTTGTAAACAGACCAAAGACTGGATAATAAATTTTAGACGAAACAATTTAATCTTAAATAATACGAACCTCGCCATCAACCACAGCCTCATTCATCGCAGTTCGAAACCGTTGAATTATCCGTTCATGAGGTGATGTGGCGGCAAGTTCTCTAGGATATTGATATTCTTTTCTCACCGGTGTACCACCTGTAACATTGAATCAGTGACCATCATTATTGTATGTTTTCATCAGTAGCACAATTATAGTTAATTTTAGAGCAAATTGATTGAAAAATGTATTCATTCAACACTCGAACCCTATAATCTATTTTTATAATGAGACCCTATGATTATTTAGTAGTGAAAAGCTAATACTATAATACCTGTAGAAACATCCCGTCGAAGATCTTCAGCCAAGAACTTCTCAACTTGATGATGTGTAGTTCGTAATTGGGCAGTAATTCCAGCTCCCCACTGAGTCGCACCTATTCCTTGTTCTTCAAGTTTTTGTTGAACCTCGAGATTGGCCTGCCGCATTTTGTATCGTTGACTTTCCATGAATTCTTCATGATTCACACTTGCATCCACTACAATGCCTTGTAGTTCCTGAAAGATATACCATTTGAACTAGTATCCAATTACCCAGGATAACATTATCTCAGTGTATCATAGTCAACGTTTGTTATTTCGTCAATCACAAGAAAATTGTCAAACATTTTATACATTTTATGAAATAGTAAGTACAGATTTTTCCAAAGGTAGATCTTCTCACCTGGGCATTTGATAGCATTTGTTGCTTATCACGCTCAGCTGCTTTTTGTAGTTCACTGACATTCTGTTCAACTGTATCCCTATGTTTGATCCACGCTTGGCTTCTATCTTGAATTCGAGTTTCTAATTGCTTTATTAAATCGCGTCCGTGGGCAGCAACATTTGTCAGTATCGATATATTCTGTGAAAATAAAATGAGGTATATAATCAATAATTATTCATTAAAAAAAAAAATAAAAACAACAAGTAATACAGACTTCATCTCATGTGGCATAAATGCGTTACCTCGTCAATACTCTTCTCTACATCATTCTTGACCGTCGTGATTTGTTCTTTCATCTTGTTCTCATGGCATCGTTGAGTCTTTTCATTATCATTACAAAATTCGGTTACGTCTGTTAGGACGTTGTCTTGAGTTTTGCTAATTTCTGTTAATATACTAGCAATGTCTGTATGATGTTCTTGATTGGACGTCTTAGCGACGACAAAGTGTTTATATAGCTGTTCGAATGCCTGAAAATATTGAAAATCACGTATTGAATAGATTATCATTATTATTCAACGATGATAATGTCAAAGTAATGTTTTGTAGCTTAATTTTTAATGCTGAACCAACCTTATTGAATGACTGGTTATTTATCAACATGTCATTCTGTTTAGTTTGTATAGTTTCTATTTGTTCTTTGACTTTTGACACATTGTTTGAAATTTGATCTTTGCCCATTGTCAATCTGTCGCAGATGTCATTGATGCAGCTTTCAACATATGAAAACATTTTTTCTAATTTTTCTACCAAGTCTAGTCGAATTATTTCAAGATTCTTCTCCACTCGAGTGTTTACTAATGCTTCGATATTCGGTGCCAAAATTACTGCAATTTCATTAAGATGTTCACTTTCGTCATCGAACACTTTGGCAACATTCTGTAACTCCTCTTCAGTCCAGGCCTGGTATCTGTTGAACTAAATTCAAAATTCTATGTACTCAACTATTCAAAAAAAAAATATAATTCATATTAATATCTGAAAAGCTTAATGCACTGTGTAACTCAACTACATAATGTGAAGTGTTAAATATGACATTTCCGACAAAGAAAAGCTTTCAATGATTGAATAGGGATATTATTATATGATTAATGGTTTGAGAATTAATATTATTTATACAAAAATTGCGATCTCATTTTTTATTAATTAAAACTCAATATTTTACTCACCGAACATGCGGTATTTTCTGTCAAATTCTTGGTTGCGCTAGTTTGTCTCTGGACAAGGTCTTTACAGATGTGTTGAATTGTTGCATCGATTCCTCTGCTTTGTGTGGCAAACTGGGCAGCTATTGATATTCGAGAATGTGGAAAAAAATGTTTTGCATGAATAAATTAATGGACAACGCCGCAAGTTAAATTATTCCGTTTGCTGTTCCAAAATTGTATCTTTTGTTCGAACAAATATACGATAATTTGAATTTTCTTTATCATGTTTTTTTTTTTATTACTATTAGATAGTCAAATGTGAACGAGAATTAGAATGAATTATAAACTCACCCATATCATCTTTCATGCTCATACAAAATTGTACCAAGTTCTGTGTGTATTCAGTGCAGTCTTTTTCGATTTCTTCAACTCGATTCGTCATATCCCTTTGAAATTGTTGGCCCAGGGTTTCATTCTCTCGCTCAACTTGACTATAATGCAAAAACTACATGAAATCTTCATTCTCTGAACTTAGCAATGTGCTGTCTAGCGCCATTGACTCTTTCGATTTGATTTTAATGTAATAAATTAAATTATTCAAGATTCTCGAACTTACGTTTTACGAGAAATTTTATCGTGAAGCTTATGGGTATCATTGGTTGCTGTGTCAGCGACTCCTAATAATTTACGTGCTTGAGATGATAAAATCTTTTCAGTAGCAACATGTTTATCCACTAGATGTTTACGCTCTTCACTTTCCTGTTTGATCTGCATTAATCGTGTTTCAGTGACTTTTAAATAATCTTTTGTATCCGATAGAACGCTCTTAGTTTCATTCAAATCATTTAGATGAAGTTCAAAATTCATTTGTAGTTCGTTAAAGATGTCCTAGTAACACAACGAATACATACATGAATTAGCGTGATCTTTAATTAATCAATTCTACACGATATATATTCGATATAAACTCAATCTAACTCACATCTTTCTTGTTCATTTCTTCTTGCAACGCCTTTATGTGATTTATTTTATCGGCAATATCTTTTTCCTGACAATCTATCTGGGCTTGCATATCATTGAAATTTTCTTGTGCCAAATAAACTCCATTGCGTTCTCGAGTTGCCAGAAGATCGCGCCTAAGCCTTTCTATCTCTTCGGTGTACTCTTTGAGAAGTGCTTTCTTAGATAGCTTTTGATTCAGTTCTGGTCTGTTGGTAATATTCTTGGCACGATGTGCATAATCTAACGTAGATAACGTTTCTTCCAAATTTATACTCGCTGGTGAAACTGTGGCTATGATTGAAGTTTTAGTACGACCTCCGAGAGATTCTTGCAGTAATCTTGTTAGTTTTGATTCTCTGTTTAAAAGTTGAAACCCGTTACACTTAGCCAATTATTTTTTGTATGATTCAGATTTTCTACAAACATTTATTCATTATATTTTTCAGACATTCTACTTTGATATTCTGTTATCTTAATATTTATTTCATGCTATTGATCTTACCGATAAGGTATGTGTGGCGCCCGTTCAACAAGTGCAGTGATCACTCTGCCAAGAGTGAGTAAAGATTGATTAATGTTACCAGCTTCTCTAGCTCTGCGGTCAACAGCGCCAGATCTTCCCACATTCTCACTCCCTGCTAAATCGACCAAGTTTAATTTACCAGTTTTTAGTAGCTCTTCTCCGTCGACTGTGTTTTCCTTTATGTGTACAGTGATTGAGAACACTGTGTGAGAACGGCTGTAATAAAATAATCCGGTATTATTTTATGCATTTTGTTTCATTTATATTTATTCACATGAAAAGAATATACTGTAATTCCCTTCCAACATTCGAAACAGAAATTGACTAGTTCAAATAATTATACTGACCTAGAGTGAGCATTCATGAGCGTCGCAGCTGTCTGTCGTTTTTCTGATCCCTTTTCAAGTATTTTATATACTTCACTCTTGTTGTGTACAGTCACTTCTTCCAATCCGTGAATTATCACGGCGCCCTTTTTTGATGCATCTTCATATAATCTGTTAATACATATAGTTTTTTTGTTGTATAAAATGATCATTATATGGAGTGATAGTGGCATTGAACGGGTTAAACCATTGTAGCTTATACAGAGTGACTTAGTAAAATTTTCAGAGACAATAATCTCATAAGAATCTCAAATATGATTGTATTTTAAAATTTGGAATACAAATTTATTGCTGATTGCAAATTTCCAGACCAAATAAACATATGCTGAATTAGTTTCCGTCTATCAAGAACATAAATTGAAAGTATTCAAACAAATTAATCATAAGTTTCTATTTGTGGTCTTAATCTGTAAGAAAGGACAATAAACATGGATTTCTACCTAATTTTAGATGCATCATCATTCGGTGAAAGAAGGTCAAAAAGCTCTTCGTTATATAGTTCAAGGAAGCTAACGCGAACCGAGTATTCTTGAGCATCCAAAGTCCTGAGTTCGTCAAAAAGATGACTCAACGATCGTGGTATGATGCCTGCACTAGTATCCTGAGAGTCAAAAGCGATAAAATTAATAAATGAAAATAAAGAGATTCCGAGTCTAAGGGGTAAATACTTACACTTTCCCAATGCAGAGACGGATCATTGCTGACACCCTCCATGGTGAAAGTTTTCCCTGTACCTGTCTGTCCATATGCAAAAACTGTACAGTTATAACCAGCCAAAACCTCCTCTAATAACGGACTGACGACCGCTTGGTAAACACTGACCTGTGATAAATTACAGATAGTTAATTACCCGTTGTAAAATATATAAAAAGGGTCAGTATATCAGTCAGGAGAAATTGACTGATGAACATTTTTCCCAGGATGTCCTACAGAGTTCAAATTTCCAGGCCGATATTCGTGAAAGTTAAAAGACTGTGTTAAAATTTCTTGGGAATTGATTGTGCAGAAAGTATTACGTTTATTTTCGTGCTATTACATCTTTCTTACGTCATTAACAGGTTCGAAATCAATTGGAGAACCAAATATTGTTGAAAAATGAAGATTTTAATAAAATTCCAGGCTTTCTGCAGCCTGCAGATACACACATTGCTATTCATCTTCATCGCTTTAATGCATATGCAAATTTCTTATAATTAAAGAAAATGTGTACAAAAAATTAATTTGAAATGATCAGATATTTAATATAGATTAGCAATATATTAGAAAGTGTAATGATGTGTGAGATTATGGATTAACTAGAATAATATCTTACTTGTTTCGATGTTGGCCCAAAAACCTTGTCAAATGTGAATTTCTTCGAATGTTTATCCTGAGGTCTTTCTTTTACGATCACTTCCTTGGAGGAAGGAACGTCGACTACTGTTACGGATTTACCAGCTTTTTCCGCATTATTAGCCGGTCTGTTAACCACAAATCAATGACACTAATTAAATACGGCAACTAGGGTGTAAATCGAAGGAATATTATCCGAGTAAAAAAAAAATGGCTATTGACTTTTATTCCACAGAACTTTGTTTATATTTATTTTATTGAATGCCTGGATAACTAGTTTAGAGGTTTGAATTATCAACGAAATATAAACTTCTTGAATGAAAAAACATTATTTTTTTTATCAAAAGGGATTCATAAATACTGTGGAATGTAATAACTGGTTAGGGACGCGAAACAGAAAGAGTCGTAGAAAATAAGGTAATGAATTTTGCTAATGTTTTGGTTAAATTTCTGTGTATATTTTTTGCTTACCTTACGCGAACGAAGACCTGTATGTGTTGGTTTTTCTCCTTTTTACTTATTCGAGTTTCGTTCATTTTGACAAACAAATATTCGCAGCTATTGAGACAATATTCATGTGAGTTACGAGGCACGCTGATTATCACAAAAAGACAAACGGCTTGAATATCCGTTGGCACTTCGTAGGATTTGAATTCTCTGTCTAAACAAATCACCGCCAGAGGTACGGCGTCATATTTGGTCACATTTTCATCGAACGACACAACAGTGAGGTCATTGACATCTGACTAAGTTCCTCTTAATGGAATCTTTCTACTTTCCATGTTTTATCTCTGGCTACTAGATGGAGCGAGAGTTCCTGTCGTCTGTCATTCAATTAAATAATATGAAAAATAAATAATGCATTTGATTCAGGGTTGGAATGATATTATTCGCTATTGTAAGCGGGTATATAATTTAAATAAATATAATAAAACGAGCGATAATTTTACGATCGTATTTTTCCGTATTTTCAAAGATAAAGATTTACTGCGTACTAAAAAATAGGAAAATATGTATCGGCTCTTTGTCAACGTGGTGAATGGATAAGTCATTCTATTGACGTGCCACAGTGGCAAAGCGCGTGGAGAAGATTGTTAGATTTTTGTTGTTTGAGTTAATACGTGGCAATTATTACCTAAGATTTGAATAGCGGAGATCTTCGTGGTGTTGAATATTTAGATACCCTTAAATCTTTGATAAGCCTAGACTATATCGTGTAAGTTGTCATTTTTTTATAGGTACTTATTTCCCCTTCTTAAAAAATTTAAATCGTTAATTAATCAACCTAACTTTTACCTGAAATAATATCACCATCCAACACGTCTTATGATCGCGATATGTCGACTATGTATTCAATGCCGCAAAAAAGTTTTAAAAAATTTAACAAACCAATGTAATTATTTGTATTCATCTTGGCATGGATTGAAATCTAACATCTGTTCGTATTACTCGTACTATTATTCACCTGTTTAACATATCAAGCTATTTTCCTTATTTGTATTTAAGAAAACTTCATTTCTTGACACACATTAGACGAATATTTTTTCCTAAATAGACGAATTACCCCACCATATTATTTATTGATCTGTATCATCATTCGTGTAATCAGTTTAATAGGAATTTCTTCAATACACATGTTTGATTATTTTCTATCAGTTGGAGAACTAGAGAAATCCTAAAGATCTATAATAGCATTAACTAATGCCTGAGAAAAAGAAAAAACTCGATACGATGCGAGCCTTAATTTTGGTCGGTGGTTACGGCACGAGATTACGTCCCTTAACACTAAGCCGTCCTAAACCTCTGGTCGAATTTGCTAATAAACCAATGCTACTGCATCAAATAGAAGCCTTGGTACGTTTGGTTTGAAGAAATATTTGAAATATCCCATGCATCAGGAATTGTTATGATTTTAATGAACTATTATTTCCGCAGGTAGAGGCAGGAGTAACTGAAGTAGTTTTAGCCGTATCATACAGAGCTGAAGAAATGGAGAAAGAACTTGGCGAGGAGGCGAAAAAGCTTGGAGTTAATTTGATATTTTCACACGAAACAGAGCCTTTGGGAACAGCGGGCCCTCTCGCCTTAGCTAGAGAAGTTTTGAGCTCTAGCGACGACCCATTCTTCGTTCTTAACTCAGACATAATCTGCGATTTTCCTTTCAAAGAGTTGGCTAATTTTCATAGAAATCATGGCAGGGAAGGCACCATTGTTGTAACCAAAGTTGAGGAACCCTCAAAATATGGTGTTGTAGTTTATGGAGAAGGCGGCAGGATCAATAGCTTCATTGAAAAACCTCAGGAATTTGTTTCCAATAAAATTAACGCTGGTAAATTGGGAACAATATTGTAACGTTCATAAAAAAAACTGTGATTTTCATGTTTCAAGAGTAAATGATTTTGACGCTCTAATTCCAAACAATATTATTTTCCATTCTTGTAATATGGAAAGTAAGATACAAAATCACAGAATAACAGTAAACATGGGTTGAAACACATTTTCAGGCATGTACATATTGAATCCGAGTGTTTTGAATCGGATAGAATTGAGACCTACGAGTATAGAGAAAGAAGTTTTTCCTGGCATGGCTCAGGATGGAGAACTGTACGCTATGGAGCTCCAAGGTTTTTGGATGGATGTAGGACAGCCTAAAGATTTCCTCACGGGTAAGCAGCGATTAAAACCAACGCTGCTTTTCATTCATTTTTTATTTTGCCTCTTTCATTGAAACATTATTTTTTCCCACCTCGCAAGTGAAAGCTCGTCAATTAGACTGTAACACCATTCTCTGGAAATCTCTGAAATGCAAAGCCGTGTCCAACAATTATGAATTTTGTTTTTAACTTCTTAAAAAAAGCTAAATCCCGATAAAACTTGTGCATATTTCAGGAATGTGTATGTACTTGGCATCTCTGCGACAAAAATCACCCGAAAAGTTATATTCAGGTCCAGGAACAGTGGGCAATGTACTCGTTGATCCTACAGCAAAGATTGGGGAAGGCTGTAGGATTGGTCCAAACGTTACTGTAGGGCCTGGTGTAACGCTTGAAGATGGTAGTTGTGTGAAGAAATGTACTTTACTGAAGGGGGCTACAGTGAAAGAACACGCTTGGTTGGAAGGGTGAGATATCCTAAATTCATACACAGATATAGTTGAATCAAGAAAAAAAAAAAAAAAATGATAAGCAATTAGCAATAAAGAATTCCGTGTCTTTTTTAACAGATGTATCGTAGGATGGAGGAGTGTTGTTGGACGATGGGTTCGAATGGAGGGTACGACTGTTTTAGGTGAAGATGTGATAGTGCAAGATGAATTGTACATAAATGGTGGCCAGGTATTGCCTCATAAAAGTATAGCGACGTCAGTGCCAGAGCCTCAGATTATAATGTGATCTACATACCTGGTTTGGACACACAGTTAATTTTGTAAATATCGAATAACATACAAAACTATGTGATCCCAGCTTTTTTTTAAATAGTATTGTAAATTACTATTTGTACGTGTATACTTTATACTTTTGAAGAGTGAAATTGAAATAAACTATAAAACAGATTAAAATTTGTTGCTTTTGTAAACTCTTTAGCTTTGAATATTTAATACTCATCGCAAAGGCTAACAGAAATAATCATGATAAAGGTTTTGAGTAAAAAGAACTTGCACACAGTTGTTAGTAAAGTCTAGGCACTTCGTGTTTATAAATTCTTACAAAATACTAAATATTAGCTGTATTACAAATATGTCTTGAGACTCGCAGCTAATCCTATCTTCAGACTGTGAGAATCAAGGATTTACAAGTAAAATACCAAAAAATACATTTTTTTAGCCTTCAAAGTACAGCTATCACTAATATTTACTTTGGGATTGTTTCTCCGTATAAAAACTCGTTATATCTAAAAAAAAAAAATCTTATATACTGATAGAAAGATTTCCTCTACTACGTTCGCAAATCTTTGGTATATATCAACTGCTTTTCATCCATTTCTTTTCTGAAATTATTGCTGAAGGGTAATTTAAAGCTATAGATTTAAGCCATTGAAGTTTAAGCACCGACATGCTCTAAGTCAATTGCTACATTGCTCTCGATTATATCGGTGTTCCACCATTTACGTATATGTATGTACATTTTTCGATGTTTTCACAATTATTAGCTTCATATTCACTTCAGTTTTATAGGAAGTCCACGAACCACAACCGCAGCCATTGTCATATATTGAGAACACGTTCCTCTGGAGTAAGCTAAAGCACGTAGCATCTCTGGCTCTACAGATGTTTCACATGATTTATTATCAGATGCAGACAGCGCTGAGATACCATCTTCCAGATCAAAATTCTTGAACTCTGTTGCCACATAAAATAAAGACATTATTTATATCAACTGAATACAATTCATTTTAGATTTGGAATAAATTCATGGTCTGAGTAAGAAAAAACATTTAAGAGCAAAAGGAATATCTCAAGTCCGGGAATTCGGTAATTTAAATGGATGGACAATTTTTTTAAATAACAATTACGAGTTAGAAGTCTTTCCCATGCTATTTGATCTTTGCAAAGGTGCTCTGTGACGACGTAGCGATGTTTACGTACCCAATGTCCCACTGATCCATTCGTTTATTTTAACATCTGACCAGGGCCGTGGGGCTGGCGAGGGAATCCAATTTCCAATTAAATTTGCTGTCAATTTGTCTACGTCACAGTCAGTGACTTCCCACAGCATACCCAATATGCAGGGGCTGTGTGGAAAAAAACAAACAGTATTAATAATTCTTGGAAAATTATATGAAAAGTTTTGGAATTCGAATAGAATAGATTCACTCAAACAATGAATAGTAAGATATAATCCGACTACATATATATGATTATTAACATGGAATAGCACTTGGACGATGGTTTGAAAGAAAGACTTTACCTGCACGCTATAAGATATTGGTTCGAGACTCCAATTGGTGGAAACCTGCCACCTACTGACCACAACTTTGCACTACCACAGCCGAATAAAAGAACAATTGCCTTGACTCGTAACTTTTCGATTCTCTCCCCTGATAAGAATTGTATTCCACTTCCATGTCCGCTGTACCTGAAATATAAGAGGAATATCTGAAATTGTGGTTCATAAATATCTTCAAAAGTCAGGAATATGATAAATCATATCTCATTTCTATTCTTCTTCGAGTCGATTCGTTAGCGAAAGGTCATATTGCACTTGAATTTCAATTACTATCAACAAATTTCACACACATCAGGATATCATAGTTCGTTAAGGCAGATTCAAAGCTCTTCTCATCCGGCTGAACATTGTAACTCCCTGTCCAGTGTGGAAGCCAGTAGTCAATAAACAATTTCATTCGTTTCTCCAATTCGGGTAAATTTCCTGAAGGATTTACAATAAAGCTACCATTGTCCTTTCCAATTTCAATAACTTTGCAACCATTTTCAATTGTATCCTCATGCTCTTTGTACAGAGCATACGCCATGTGCAGAGATGGGAATCGTGTTACTGGATGATTTTGCAGAATAACCATTATTTCAAATGGAATGTGGTCCAAAATCTATGGAAAATAGTTAAAGACAATCGTTATTAGATTGTCTCAGTAATCTGGGGCATCAAGACCATAATAATTCGAATTAATCAATTGGAACATTTGAAGAAATGAAAACTTTACATTCTTGATACTCTAGAAGTAGAGTATTTCATTTTAACAAAATTCTAATGATTTGATTCCTTTCGCACAATGATACGATGTTACATTACGCCAATTACAGTAATGTTACGTGCCGAGGATAATCTGAATCACAATTGATTCTGATTTGCTGTATAATACCGAAGTAAAACCGATCGATTGTAAGAAAATTTCTGCTTTATTCGTACCTCATCTACAATTAAAACCAGAGTTTTCCGCTTGGCCGACATCAACGGTGTTAGACAGCTCAATTTTCCATAAATTGATAATATTAAATTTTCTGTAAGCTTTTCATCAAATGGAAGAATATACTTGATTGCCAGAGCTATTTCAGCTCGGGTCAGGAAACAAGCTCCTAACGCTACCTTGTGCAGCAGCCATCTTGTCCGTTCCGATATATGCTTCCTGTAGAAGCCAGTAAAATTTTTAAAGTTTTCATCCTTCCGAACAGGAAACAATATTTCTAAATAAACAGAAATCTTACGATGATTTATCATCCGCAATAAGCTTATCGACCATCTCCCGTGTCTGTTTTACTAAGCTTAATTCCTCTACAGGATCTGCAATCAAAAGAACTCTCCATTCGCGGAGCCAAGTAGATTCTAGCTCAGAAACTGCTGTCTGAAAATGAATGTACAATATTTATTTACTACAAAATATGTATGATACAAAATATTTGAAATGATAAGTTTCAAGAATACGCTTTTGGAAAGCTTTGGGTTTTTTGTCTGTAATGTTTCTCTAATTGAATTTGAAGTAATATAAAATACTTATATATATCTAGTACCTTCATCTTTATATTTTGTCTGTCTCTCATTTTCCAATACAACTGACGATTAGCGTAACTAGCCTCTAAGTCTATTTTGTTTGTACTCAAAATATCACGAATCTCTTTACACACGTCATAATTATTGTTTAATTTAGGCTTAGGTACAGTTATACAAAAGGGTTGAATCCCTTTACTCCCCGTAGGTAATACAGAAATGTGAATAGGAATCATACTACTGATTTCAGAGGTATTATATATTGAATTTTTACTCGGTTCATATTGACCGGTCAACTGTACCATATACCACTCTGTAAAAATAAAAAGAAGAAAACTCTCGATAAATAATTGGCTACAAAAAATATAAGGCCTAAAAACCATTAAAATAAATATTCGTATAAATAATATGATATATTATTATCATAATCACAGAAGTTTACCTTCGGGAAACTCAGACAATCTTGACTTTAAAACTGGCACACAGTCCTCTAGTACATCTCCAGCGTTAAATTTTATATAGGCAGAATTGAGACCGAAGGTTTGCGGCTCATTCAACAATTTCGTTCGTTCTTCGGTTTTGTTGTATCTATGCTGTACTTGGAGATGAAGTAAAACGGCATGAGATTCAATCAAGTGATTTATGGCTTGAACCTCTCTATCATCCTATGAAATAATAATATGATATAATTATAATAATAATAATAATAATAATAATAATAATAACAATAGTAATGATAAGTAAATAAATATCGAAAAAAAATTGACAAATCAAAAACAGGTGGGAAAGTTAGATATTTAAGATTAGATTGTATTGTTGTTAAATTTGTGTGTTCATTCTTACCATGAGACAAAATACGGCCAACATTTTGTTAAGACTTGTGTATTCGATGCAGGTTGCGTGAGATTCGATAGATGAGATTAATTTCTTTAAAGTAATTCTCATTTCTTGACGAGATACTTCGGGTTTAGTTTGACAATCGAAATTGAGAAAACTGTTTACGATTGCCTGACACTTTTTATACTCTCGCATAACTTCGAGGTAGTTGTAATTGGGCTTAGACATGTTGGCGCACTGAAATAACACGTTGTAATATCTGCAGTCGAGAGTTTATCCAATGTTTTCTAGCATAATTCTTCGCGCCGGAAAGGTTGAACTTGAAAGTTTTGTTGACTTTTATTAACCATGAACGAAAGTGTATCTGGTATGATGTCCAACATGATGGATTTTTTAGTTTCTAGATAAATATTTTTAAAACAATCTTTTCGCATTATTTATTGTTAATAATTTTAATCGCATATCTCAAATAGCGTTTTATTCGTTAATTAACATACTGGACTTTACTTTTTTATCCAAATATTGTATGAATAAAAAAGTTGTTTAGTGTTCTTAGATTGGAGGCACTTGAACAGTTAAACGTATAGGTATGTGCATTACGTCATCTGGCGGCGTATACGCCAGTATACGCAGGCGTATGCAATTATTTCAGGTTATTTTCCATCTATAGTTTGAAAAACCGGGTGTTTGAGCTGTGGATGTCAAAATACCTATAAACCAGATAAGGTATTTGGGTATACGCATTAAAACGGAAGAAAAAGAAGAAGAATAGGATAAAGTATTTTAACAGAGATCAACATGTCATTAGCAGATAACTCTTCGGATGATGATTGCTACGTTAATTCTGCAAAAGCTCTAAAAGGTTTGCATCTTTGGTTATTCTATAAAGTATGTTATTCGCAACATCTAAGTATGTTGCATCTATGTATCACCCTCACAAGCGTACATTAACGTCATTATTTATTTTTAGCAATAATATTTTTCCAAAATAACATTTCACCAACGTTAAACACTTATGTTTAGTTTTTGCAACAAAAACTGTCATCTTCATACATCAATTATACTCACCGTTACTTTCTGTCTCATATATTCTATCAATAAAGTATATTGTCCGGCTATGTTCATCAGACAATGTTGAATTTTATTTTAAATTGCTAAACCCGTGTATGAAACTAATGTTTAGATTACCAGAAATTGTTTCAAACCTGTTTGTCTGTTATGATACTTGAAATTTTGGCTTATTTGGAAAATTCATAATAAACCACTCAATTATACCAATCCTTGTAGTGCTTTGTATATGTGTACATTTAGAGTTACTTTTCGTGGGCGCTTCATTTCCATATATAGGAATACATTGGGAAAAGTATCTTTTTGAGAAAAAATTACTGTTTTAATCTATAGGAAACAAAGCTGTTAATATTTCACTTTATTCACAGCGATGAAGAAAAAATTAGTCCTTACTGCCAGTCCATTAAATCAAGAATCGCCACCATGCTCGCCAGATTTTGTATCATCCTACATGCCTGATGACTGCATGTTTGTGTCAGTATTCCAATTTTCATTGATAAAAAAAACTAAGAATATTTAATGCCGGGTAAAGTAATTGTTCGATACCCAATTAGCACTGCAAAGTTGAAATTAGAATTGAAGGAATTATGTTTTACATATTTAAGACAAAAAATGAAACCACATAGCATACATGTGAATATTAGAATGATTTAGGTCTTCAATATTTTTAGTGAGGCACCCACAGCTCCAAAAACCAAAAGGCCTACGCGTAAAAGTAGACGAAAGACTAGAAGGAATGTTAATAATTCAGACTCAGAAGATACAGAAAATTTACCGGAGCTTTTTGCTAAAAAGAAACCCGTGGAATCAGTAAGTATCTTCTTTGTATAATTGAACTTTCTATTACTAACATATTTGAAAAATTATTACAGGTTTCTTTGATAGATTCTGACACAGATGATATGATAATAACATCAATTCCTGATGATAAAGATACAATTAGTGATGATGCAGATGAAAATTATGAAATGACTATCAAAGTCAATTGGCAATCTACTAGACTCGAACGTTTGCCTCTGAGAAGGGTATACCTCCTTCATTGCTTCGTCTTATTATTTACTATTAAGAAAACATTTTAATGCTCAATTGGAATCCGTTTTTATCACAGTAAACCAGCATGAACATTGTTGAATAATTACCTGAAAACTTTGGTGATTTCTGTGAAGATAATGCTAAATGTAATTGTGAAATTTTTCTCATTTCAATTTCAGTATCAAGAGTTCTCAAAAGTTTTTGAGTATTTTTCTAAGAAGGAGAATATATCTCAGGAGAGAATATGGTTGGTCTTTCGTAATCAGATCACAATACAGTCATCTGATACACCAGATTCCTTAGGTTTCACAATTGTAGATATAATTGGTATGTGTGGTAATCTGAAACATGGTTTTACTTTCAGATAATTATGTGGCGAACAAACTCAGATCATAGAAATTATGATTAATTTTGTTAAATTGTTTCAGAGGGTGGTATTATTGATGGCAATCAATCTGAGCAGCAAACCGTTAACACTAACGTGGACAAAGACAGTATTAATATCAAAATACAGACTAAAGATCAAAAGAAATCAATTACAATACCTATAAAGAAAACACAAAAGATTAAAGTACTGATAATGAAGTGTGCAGAGCAATTGCAAATTCCAGAAGAGAAAATTAAATTCCAATTTGATGGTGAGTCTGTATCACCTAACGATACCCCTGAGAGTTTGGATTTGGAAGGCGGAGAATGCTTTGATATGCACACGATACCGTAAAGTCAAATTCAAATGTTTATAATAAAATAGGATGCACGTCGAAAATGTATTTTACACTACTTAGTAACCATAAAATAAAAAAAGAGTCTATGAATTCGAATTTCGCTGGCAAGACTTGCTCTATAAACAATTCACGAATTGTGTTAATTAGATTAACGCTATTTTTTTACGGAGTTGTAATATTTAGTTATAAATATAATTTAAAAATAGTATTAACAAATAATATTAATCAAATGAATTTGGTTTCATAAACTACTGTCATCAAAACGTTGTTTGATATATCTATAAAATCTACGTAATATAAAATGGAAGAAAAATTTGGAGTCGCAATCATACAGCGGATTTCAGTTATAGAACTTAGGTATCAATTATCACAAATTTTTCCCTGTTCGATATAATATCAGTTCAGAAGTTTAAAGAAGAATAGGAAAATTCCAATTATCGGTGGTCCAATTTTTATCAATATTTCACAATGAATATAAAATCGTTTAATAGGGTAATATGTTATTGCAATAGAATACAATAATCTTACTAAAATGAATTGCCTACAGCTATTTGGCAATAAACATTTAATGCACAAAAATATTGAGAATAAAATCGACCCAGTTATTTTGGGTCTTGATTCCTGTTATCGAAAAACTGGTTTTCTTATTCAATTCGCCTACATGTTCTCTAGATTTGGAATTGTCACAGTTTTTCGTAATTAATTTAATAGTCAACAAATTGTAGAAATAATGAAGTATTCAATAGAGCAAAAACACCCAAAGAAATAAATACTCTGTATAAGCACTTCATATTATGTTTCAATTCGTTGTCTGATACCTAACTGCAGATTATGAGTTATGGTAATTAGTTTTAAGGCGCCTTTATATTTTAAATCCAAATACATTTCATAATTAATGGAAAATTTTTTCCCATATCTAAGAATAATTATTATATATTTACGTATACTATATCTCATTTTATTGATAATACAAATACAGTTATGTATATAAAAAAAAAAAAAAAATTCTAAGATTGTCAATAAATTAAATTGTTCAAAAATTTGTTATAATTATTACTGATCTCAAAGACACGTAGTCAATTAAACATATGTTTATTAAACTGTAAGCGTATGTCTTTTGATTATATAAAATATACCCACTTTATTTTTCTTATTTTCTGGTTTATAAGTTTTGTTTACTCTACCGTTCGCTTATAAAAAAAAATTAGGAATAAATATAAATATACGTACTATACAGTGCTCGACCGGAAATTTTAGACTTCTTTTGAGCGTTCGTCACTGTTTGTACTCAGAATGTAAAGTAAATTGAATATAAAATGTTATATTTAATGATAATCTAATGTTGTTATCTTAGGATTGAAATTGTCTTCCGTCAGCATCCAGATGCTGTTACAGAACAGTAAGTAATGTATAGAGTGCGTGTCAATTCTTATACATGGACCTCATGGCACAAAAGCAATCCTATTTTATTTACATATTTCGAGTGAGCAAGAGTATCATAGTTTTCTAACTTGACTTAAAATAAGAGAAATTTCATTTACAAACTTGTGGGTAAATCAGGTGATACATCCTAGATAAGTATAGTTAAAGAATGAGTCTATGCCGTCCATATAAAACAATCTGCACACACCCTCTACAAACTGCAATATAATAAGATATATATTTTCATCAGACACAGTTTAAATGTATATTTACAAATCGTTCTGACTTCAACTTAATTATAAATACTCATTTACACATATTTCAACAAGATAATATTTTACAAATGTTTTGATGATCACAGTTTTTCTCTTTGATGTCGTTGCATTTTTTTCAATTTTTTAAGCGCACATTTAGCTGCTGTACATTTAGCAATACGATAATTTCTTCCGATTCCTTTGAAAGAACCCTTTCCAAATACGTCTACTGTTACTCGAACACGACGTCCATCAGCTAGTTTTTCAGGCTTCCCAAACTTCGCAGTTTCTGGTTCTAATTCTAATAATTCCCTTATGGGAGACTTTGGTACATTCGTACTGAATTGTTCTGAAAATTCATCATTTCATTTTCAATAACAACATCAGAAATATACAAACATCTAATTATTAATCGGCTTGTTTCATTTATCTATAATATTCGTATCCGTTAGTCATTGATCAAAATGTAATACATACCTATTTCAGACTTCATGATTCTATAATATACTCTCCAAACAGCATCGAGAGACATGCCACTGTCCAAGTAGATTGCTCCAGCTAGCGATTCAAAAACATCACCGAGAGCCTTTGGAACTTCGACATCCTCTGCTTCTTCGCATTCGTCTTCTCCGATCAAATAGTACTAGAGTCAAAAAGTTGATATACTCATTTGAAACATTATGGAAAGAGAATTTTTCTAAATCTAACTCACCTCTTCGCTTATAGAGTGACCATTTTCTTCTTGTATTCTTACGAATCGGTCAATGACCACGCTTAATCCCGGCGATAGGTGGCGAAAATATTTATGAAATCCGCATCTAACGGCCAACGATGCAAATATCGTATTGTTTACGAGAGCTGATCTCAAATCTGTTAAAGCACCTGGTGAATGTTGTCTAGAATCCTCGTATAGATGTCTTGTAATTAAATAATCTAGTGAAAATGAATTAAAAATAATCAGGATTAATACAGCTTCTCCTATTCTATCAAATCTTCATATCTATCGATGAATTTGGATAAAAATATTCATATGCTATTCTACCTAAAACTGCATCGCCAAGAAATTCTAGACGTTGATAACAATCCGTCAATTTATTTGGCTGATAAGATGCGTGGGTAAATGCTTGCAGTAAGTAGCTTGGTTCGCGAAATTTATACCCCATACTTCCTTCAAGTTCTGCATATCCGTCTAACATCAGACTCAGCTCTTGTTCAGGATTTGTTACATGTCTCAATAGTGGACACTGTGGCTCATCTAAGTCTCCATATCGTATCTGTAATTTGGTGGGAACATGTATTATGATCAGTATCAGAGCTGCGGAGAGCTTCCTCACATATTTATTAATAATATACGCTTGTATTTAGTTTTATGTAAGATGATTGATCAACTGCAGTGATGTATGAAGTTTGGATATCATAAACTCATATTTACTTGTGTCCAACTCGTCTCGCCATCCTCATTTGCCTCTTTAACATAAGACGAACTACCCGGAGGCCTGTTGACTGGTTCATTCTCAGATACGATAGCAACTTCCTCATATGGTAATACATGAATGCCCAGCCATGCCATGAATAAAAAGGCTCCTCTAGGTCCACACGCAATTAAATACGCTCCTATTAAAGCTTCTACGCAATCTGCAACGCTTTTGTCGGGTATACTGTGTTGAGTGATCAGATTATACGGTATAAAACATCGTAAGTTTTCAAAATCAGTTGTAGAATCATTGCTGCTCTTATCAAGTTCGGTCCGCATGATCCCAAGCTTATGCTCAGTTTCTTTTACAAGTTGACATATCTCGTTTGGATTAACAGCTCTTAGAACTGGAATATCTGCTTGATTCCATAAATTCGCTGGTACCCCAGACTCTATTAAAGCTTGCTCTAATTCTCGAGGTACATAATAGCATGGTGGAAGCCAATTGTCATGGGGCTCAAATTTAGTTGCTATCATACTTTCACCAAGTACTTTCTGACGCCCTAATCTATACAAATTCAAGTTGCTGACCTGGAATAGAAAATATTAAACTTATGCCGATGCTAAATATGACAAAATGGCAAAGAATTTCTTGATCTATTAACATTTTCAATACTTACTTGTTTGGATCTTAGATGACTCAATTTTCCTTCGTGTATATTATCGTAGGTGCAATACAAGTATGTTGTTATAGCATACTTCAGAAAAGAATCTCCAATAGTTTCTAGTCTTTCTAGATTGATGCCATCGTTAGCGTTTGACATTGTTAAGGCCTGAAGAATTAGGCTTGGACTTGGTCCAGGATGTCCGTTAAGATTAGGTTGATAATCGAAGCTGAATAGCGTATTTTCTATATCTTCAGAGACCAGAGATTTGTTGCAATCTTTTTTAACAGGCCGCCTGATGGTTTTGGTATTAATTACTTCCTCCGTGAATCGTTTAGCGACTTTAGAAACGTACTCGTGGTAATCGGGTAAAAGTAGCTCGGTCTTATTTTGCACGCTAGATAAACGTCTCTTCAAAACTATCTCTTGATCGCTAGGAATAAACATTCCATTTTTGAGGATTTCCTCCTTATTTCGATCAGTGGCAGCATTCTGAGCTTGTTGATTTTTTCTAACTAGTTCCTCGTCGATATCATCAGGACAATGCCAAACATCTTCGTCATAGCTTCTTTCTAGCTCTAATAGATCTAAAATTCTTTTATTAATTTCACTTTTTCGAATTCTTTTCTCGTCCTCCACTGCTTCTGCAACATTATCCCCCATAAAAGCTATACGCAGACCCCCGCTGCCTTCGTCACTTTCTTCTGAAAAATCTCCCATAGCTTCGCTGCACGAATCGTCAGTGTCGTAGCCGTCTAAATCAGAGTCACAAGCAGGAGAGCCATACCTAATATCATTCCAAGAAAAGGTATCTTGCATAACTGGTAAATTTTGTGGAAACATTTCCAGGTTTTCACTGTTCAATTCCACCGTGTCGATAGCCATTTCATTCGACCATGTACCGATTTCCATTTCATTATCTCGATCCACGAGATCTTCGTGTTCCGGGGAACTACGCCCATCCTCTTCCGTCATAGGCAGAGCGTTCGTCAATTTAGACTTAATAGATTCAGTTGTCTTTGTTTCACCCTTAAGTTCAACCACTTTACTATTGTCTTTTGATTTTTTTAAAACTTCAGCCAAACTCCAGCCAAAGTCTAATGGCAACCATTCAAAATCTGGAAATAATTTAAGGCAAAATTTATAGTTTAATTCAGAGCATCACCTGCTAGAAGAAATAAATTCTTGAGTATTATCTCATAGTACCTGGATCTAAATGCTGTTGCCCTAGATTTATCACTTCCGCTACCTGACACCGTATTTGGTTCGCCAATAGAAGTGCGTTAATTCTGTACAATATACACGGCAGACAAACTGCTTGCCGCCATAATGAGGCAGGAAATGGATGAATTGCACAAAGTTCTGCAACTAAAATTTGCTTCTGTTCCAAATTTTCTCTTTTAGCTTTTTTAGTTTCCTCGCTGCTTGTTGGTAACGCTACACCTTTACGATTCACGTATCTAAAACCCGGAAATTTTGTTTTTTATTTCAAGTCATTATGAGAATAACACCTAACGCTTTCCAAAATGTAATGAAGTATGAGAAAATGCAAACAATTTTCTTAAACGTATTTATAGCGATTCTAGCAGTCAGCGATCAGCAATGATTTTCTGTTGATGCATTTTCCAATAGATTCGATCCATTTGTAATATACTTCACCTGGGCGTGAGAAAATTAAGTCTAGCTGATGTATGATCAACGTCAAGTAGAGGCTGACTAAGATTCTGAATTTGTATATTATATTTTTTCAAATAATATTCCTCAAAAGTGCTATAGTCGGCCCCAGGAAACGATGATCTTGGGTTTAAGTTGCTACAAATTTCTGCCACATAAAAATACTGAAACATATTATTATAAGAATAGAATAATTATATTTTCGTGTAGCTTAAGTAAAAGATCAACATGAATTCACAGTCTACGGTATTTGAATGCTGTAAAGTGTATATACCTGTGGTTGATCCTGATTTCTATACCATGGCATGATAACTGCATCATGATATTTAGAAGCGTCAAATTTAAACTGCTTGCGAACTTCTTCCGTCACCTCGTTTGGCACTGTATTTCTGTTCGCATATATACATTCCAAGAATTCCCAATGTACATTGATGTCTGGGCCATCATCTGTTCTTACTGAAATTAATTAGAGATGAAGAATACATTGAGAATAGAATTCTTTGCGTAAATACTGACCAAAAAATGCAGGAAAAATAGGAACTGTGAGACCATAGTTTAATGCTTACCAGTTTTAACAGGGACGATAAAGTACGAGTGTTCAGAAGCATTTGGATCGAAAAGCATAAGATATTTTTGAAGTCTTAGAACGTTTGTAAACGTGTAGTTGAGAAAGGCTGCTACACGATCGATTTGAGCAGTGTCTAGCGTAACCATTTGTTTACTTAATTTAAGTTTCACGTGAACTTCTCCTGATCTTGTATAGATCGGAAATGGGCAAAGCTGAAATTGAAATTGAACTTGAATGATAATTGAAGAAGTTCCAGTTTTCGGATAAAGTCAGTAGTATTGTAATTGCAGTTTAAAGCCCGGCGCCCACTATACCACGGCGGAGCGCAGCAGATGGTGGAAAACAGTGATGCATCGTCTTTTTTCCGTAGTTTCTTGTAAAAGTGTGCATGATTTTCATTACAAAATATGATGATGAATCACTGTTTTCCGCCGTCCGCGGCGCTCCGCTGCGGTGTAGTGGGCGCCGGGCTTTAAGCTTTAGAAAACTTTGTGAGCCAAAATCAGACTTCAAATCAAATTATTTGGATCTAGTTCACCCTGGGCTTTCGTAAACTGTAAAAATATCCCTTATTATTTACACGGAACAAAAAACATTTGATTTTTTTAAATTTATTAATTACCTTTGGTATTTCTTTAAGAGTTAAGATGCCAAAACCTATAGCCGACTCTTCTGGAGGATATATTCGACGGCCTCTTGTATTTTGTTCCTCAGGCAAAGGACACGTAAGTACCATACTGATATGATATAAAAAAGATCGTGTCATGGTAACAGGCCTACAATCTGTTAACGATTCGGCAGTCTGGAATTAAACACATGTTTTTATATAATACAAACATCCAACTGTTCCAATAATATATTAAAAACTTTGCTTTGCAGCCACAACATATCTAGTTTTGTTGCCTAGGCTAGCGATAGAATACCTTCTTATAATAGTATTGTCTTCGCTTAGTAGTGCCCGGACGAGCTTCAGAAAAATCAGCTTTAGTTTCATCAGGTAGCGCAGGAACTTCTGCATCTTCTGGTTTAGCTTTGAAATTCTCTTTACCAATAGGTAATAAAAAATCATCAATCTCATTAGCCCTGTGAAGTTCAATGCAGAGTTGTAGTGCAGCTAATCGCCGAGCCATTGCCCTATTCGGCATTGGGTATGACTGTGAAAATAAAGTCGATATTTCTCATGTAGAAATTTTGTTAATCAATAGCTTGTTCGAATTTTGATAAGAAATCGAGTTCCTATACTCACAGTCAGCGTATACTTTACTGGCGAGTTTATTGGCAGACGTATCGAACAGACATACATTGTCTGGCTATCAACGTTAGTTTGTTCAATTGTCCATTCAGGTGTTAATCGAGTAAATGTATCGCTAGGGAGCTTGGCACAGTACCTATAACAGGAATATAAGAGAAATGTTAATTACTGAATTCATTGAGCCCGTTGAAAGCAGGAATAACTAAGCATTTTACCTGTTTACTAAAGAAATTGCAGAATTAAAAGACACACTAGGCGCACCATCGACGCTCAATGGTTTGTATTTAGGTAACAAATCCCCACATTTGTCTGCGGATAATTCTTCGTCTTCTAAAGGTTCTTTGTTTGCGCACTTTAATAGCAAAATCTAAAAATGAATGATGGATTTTAAACCACAACAGTTAATCGTGATTATATGCAATTATTCACTTTCTAACTATAATTAGTGAAAAATATACCTTCTCAATATAATGATATCGAGCTAGCTGTTGTATACATTCATTGGATCGTTTTTCGCTAACGAAAAGTATGTGGAGGGCGTCAACAGCTCGGGCTCTGCTTTTGCACTGAACATAGGACTGATAATTCTTAGGAAAATCATATCGCATGACAAAATTGCATTTTGGAATGTCTATTCCTGAAAGAATTGACATTGGGAATTAAACCATGAGTATTGCTTTTCGTTTAGAATGAAAAAACTTTCTAAACAATGGCAGTAGTAGATACCTTCTTCTAAAATTGATGTGGCAATTAATAAATTACATTCGTGTATCCGAAAACTTTTTAAAACTTCCTCCTGTTTTCTATGTTGGACTTCCGTGTCATGGGAAGAGCTCGTTCCTTCAGGATTTTTTTCAATCGTATAAAGCGGTGATAGGAATTGTAATTCTTTATCGTGCTTGCATACGTCCTGAAAAACGGGAAGATCGAAAAATGAAAATCCTATACTAGAAAATCGACCATACTATCTTGAAAAGATAACCCAAACTTACGTTAAGTAAATAAAATAATATTTTTGCTGTGAATCCTTTATCCACAAAGATTACTCCGCATAAAAGATCAGGATCAATTTGGCTGCGTGGATAACGGAGAGATTTGGGAGTTCTCTTAAAGCCGGTTCGCAGTTTTCTAACATTTCCGATACATTTTGATTGGTGTAGAGCGTCTTTTCCATTATCAGATTCCTTCTTAGATGTAGACACACCTTCGTTAATAGAACGTAGATAAAGTATGAAAAATTGCTGATGCATCCTTCAATATAGCAAGATATTTCAATGTATTATTACCATTACATAATTTGCTGTCTGCAATATTAGATTCCTTTTTATTAGATGGTGCATAACATTTGAGTATTTGCAGCAACCGATGAACACATGGAGTGGAAAATTTATACAATTTTTCTCTTTCATTCAAATTTTCAAACTCACCTTCACATATCGCCCTGAAAAGAAATCAACCATTATTTTCCTCTGTTAAAATCATTTCGCCGTCATAATATTTTTCTCAATGAATCATGGAGGACAGAGGTGGAGTGTGCGAGCTGCAAGCATCTTCCCAGGACTTGTGGGATTTGCTTTTATGAGTCTTCAATAATACGTACCTTATTTTAATAAACAGGGAAACTACGACGTTAAATAATAGATAGTGTCGCTCATAAGGTGTTTTTACTTTTAGCTTTTCTGCCTGTATGAGAAGAGCCAGAGCAGCATGGTTTGCACACCAAGCCCCAAGCGTTCTAAGTATGTACAAAAAGTCTTCTATCATTGAGCATGGTTCCTGTTTGGGATCAGGAATTTTCTGTATATCTTCCAGGAACTCATCATTGTAAATTTCAGTAGGATCGTAACGATGATCCCGCAGAAAATTCATAGCATGCAGAGCGCAGTTCTCTAAAGTCTGATGTAACTTTTCAGCTTCTCCGCATTCAAATTCCACAATATATTCTTTTGGTCTTGGACTATAGCTAGATAAAAACACACAAGATTTTCACTTGATTATCTCTTATGCGCAGAGTTTTAAGCTTTCAAGAACTTGAAATTGTATTTAACTATTTCTTTCATTGAAATGACGAAACTCTTTCAGTTTAAATAGATTGGGTATATTTTATGCGACAAATAAGAGAATACAAACCGTAATACTGATAAAATATCGCTTGCAGTTTCAATTGTACAATGGAAAGTATTTTCTACACGTTTAACTTCTGCTTCGAGTCGCCCTGGTTCACGAGTAAGATTGAAAACCGGAGCAGCGAAACCAATTATTCGTGGTCCATTGAAAATGTTGAGTTTTTGTAGAACAAACTTCAACTTTTCATCGTGAATTGCTTTGTGACATTGATCTATTATTGCCAAATTTATTTGACTGGCTTTAATTTTATTCTGAAGCAACAGATCTGCACAGACATGCGAAGTGACCACTATCACCTTGAGAAGAATAACAAAAATTTAATGAAATATTTTGAATATAACATAGAACTATCTTTTTCAATACCCAGCAATTATTTCATACTATGATGCAAATGCTACTCTGCATGGTGAGATAGATTGCTTGATAGTTTGAAATACTATCAATTCTAGCGAGTGAGAAGCTCACCTGACTCTCTGCAAATTTTGTATCGAACTCTGGCCATATCTCTGAGTCGCAGACCAGAACCCGTAAATCTGTTAATTGTTGTATATACACAGCTTTGGTCAAACATCGTTCTGTATCTCTCAAAATATAGATAGAACGCTTGCCACCTTCAGAAGGAGATCTGTAAAAATTAAATTCTCAGTTGATGACCGGATGTTTCTGTGCATGACCGAGTAAACACTTTGAACCACGTTGAAAGATTGAAAATTTTATATTTTCATGATATCAGATATGGTTTTTCTTCCAAATATTTATCACAATCAGATTAGAAGCTGGATGGAATTTGAAAACTTTAATATTTATTCATAATACTTTCATATAGGACATAAAGAGTTTGAATGATGACAAATAACAGAGAATTGAATCATGCTAATATTATGAATCTCTCTTTTTGCAATTTTCAAAAAATTCTGCGAAACTTGATGATAGTATTAAAATAAGGAGCGTTGGTAACTAAAAACGTTTTGCGTTACCTTCTGTTACTATTTGCAAGCTCTTGAATTAATTTTATAACTATAAATATTTGTTCAGAATTTTTTCCCAGACAGACTATGATGTTCCGTTCTAAAGCTGCATAGAGAAGCTCCACCTAGATAGAACAAAAAATTAGCATTTAAAATACAAAAATAATATTGAAAAACAATTTTTTTCAAATTAATTCTAGGTATGATTAATCATCAATGAAAAATTCTTTTTCTTTGAGTCTTCGTAGCATCGAAGAAAAACAGGAAATGTAATATTTCAGAAAGCAAGAAATAAGACACTACGAAATATTTTCAGAAACGATATTGCGAATAAAGAGTTGAAAAATACATTTGAAAAAAATACTGGCAAAGGGAATAAGGTAACCGCTTATCAATAATATGTATAATTAACTCACTTGATATTCTCGGGGAGTGAAAGACTTGGTATAAATTTGATCATTCAATGGAAATGCCATGGGAATAGTTGTGTTAAGAAATTGTGTATATGTTTGAAAATAATGAACCTAATTTATAGGTTATAATATATATTTATAAAATGTAATATTATGATCGTGAATAATAACTTAAATCAAGGTAAAACTCTCGTCGAATTATAAACGTCACACATATAATACATTAGTGTTATAGTTTTATCTTTATTCGCTAAGATTCAACCAAATTTTAGGTTATTTTAGTTGTCAAATATTCGGCGGCACTGGGCGGTACACAAATATCTGCTCGGTTTAACCGAAACTATGAACAGAATAACAGATTGAAAACTGGCATTAAAATTCGGATATAGGATACCAGCGACATCCGGTAAAAGAAACTGAAACTAATATTCAGAATGAAATATCAAACGAGGGTAATTATTATTCATTTAAATTTTAGTAGCTAATAATAGTTTATTAGATATGATAAAATTGAACATCATTTGTAAAATTTTATTGATTTTGCGCTTGGGACAATACATATTTTAGCCCAGTAAAAATAAATACATGATTCAAAATTTTATCACAAAATTCTGACGATAAATACATTTCTGTGAACAATTACAGATAACGATGATGAGGTTCATTCATGAACACTCTGAACCGCTGTCTGAACTCGAACAATCGTATACGACCAAAGATGGGCTTGGTTGATCGTTGCTTTTCGATTCAATTTCAGTTCTGATTTGTTCGGATTCTGATTCGTTTTTTGATTCAGATGTAGAAGACTCATTATCAGCAGGCTGTAGATCTGGCTTTAATTTTTCATTATTTACTTCTATTCCTATCGATTGGCGTGAGAGTTTGGTCCTCGTGTGATTCTGCCCATCAATTTTTTTTATTTTCGCAAGCCTTATTTTTTTCGGAAGTAGTCTTATGGGATTCTTAACAGCTGTGGAAAAAAAAAAATTCATAAAAATTTAATTTGCTTTAAAGAACAGCTCAACGTTTCAAAAATTCCAATAAAACAGTAAAAAACGACTCTTCTTTACCTTTTTTAGAACCAGAAGTAATAGAACGTGCTAGTTTTATATCATCTTCATGCTCAGTTACCAATTTAATATTTAGGCTCGATTTATCCAGGAGTTTTTTATCTAGAACTTGTGTTTTTTGGAGTTCTTTCTTCGTTGCCTGAAACAATAAAATTTGTACACATACTTGATTAGCAATAAAAATACGTATTTTAAACATAATAAATATATTTTCAATCGACGCTGTAACTTACTCTTAATTTGGCTCTGAGGAGGCAGTTAGAACTGTAATCATCTTTCCAAGTTGGTTTTTTCATATTTATAAGTCTGGCAAGGACAGGATCCCGATTCTTCGAGGTCTTAATATCTTTTGCTTGATGTTCCACTTTGTACATAGCATCATCGTATAATCTACGCGATACTTCTTTAGTTTCCGGTACGGTCTGTTCGTTCGCTATTGGGTCCCAACGATTTTCTTGTCTCCGAGCTCCGCTGACTATCACATAGTCCAAGTTCTAGAAAGTGAAAGTTGATTTAATACTTTTTAAAATCATTTGGTTTTGCCTGAAAGTGAAGTAAAATTGAAGAGAAAATCAATATTTTTAGACATACTTAGAGAAACTTGTGCCAATTCATGCATAATGAAAATAAATGAACATCAAACTTACGCCCGGGTCTGTTTTTATTTCAAAATGATTATCGCAGAGATGACATTTCATTCTAAATTGATACAAAGGCGTGCTGTAGTACATTCCAACTTTTTTCTTCTCAGCATTATAACGAACGCCCATACCAATGTGATTTCCACATCCTTCACACCATATGTTATATGGCATTTCAAAACGAATTATTAAAATTCCCATGTGTAATTTACGGGCTCGTTCCCGCAATGCATGTGTTCCAAGGAACTTGTTGAGCCCCCCAACTTTGGGATCATAGTCAGGGGGATAGTAGTGGTTTGTTCCTTTGCGTTCACCCATTTTTCTGTATTTAGAAAATTAATACATACATTTATTACGAACTGCTAGATGTGTATCATTATTTGTATCTTCTATACATTGCCAAAGTATTTTGAATCTAGGTAAAGGCAATTCTGCGACTTAAGTTCTTTTACAAGAATGATCGAAGGCTAACCTGCGTTGCAACACTATGTGCTATTATTTGAGATGTCTTATACTTTGCTAGATGTTAATAATTCATACAATTTACCTTCCTTAAGGTCCCAGATATATACGAATTAGACTTCAACCGATATATTCTTCGTCTGGTGGTTCATTTATTGTATCATTTGATCGATTTTAGCGACGATCGTAGTCAGGGAATAGGTTATGTTAATTATACGATACGTCAGTGGGAAGGCAGCCTGCGACATCTGTGCTATTACCACGAAACCAGAAAGAACAAACATACGCACAAATAGTCAATAGAAAGACTTTTATTTTTGAATTTCGGGAAAGAATAAAATATGTAATCTTTTCAACATTAGTATTTCAAATTTATTGAAATTTGTAAAATAAGTAGTTCCTTTATCTGAGAAAATTTTTCTATCCTATTAACTACTCTGCTCTTCAACTCAAAGTTTCAAAATACGAAAGTACTGTCCAGAGCGTGCTTATTTGGAACGATCATTCTATATAACTTTTTATTCGGATTGAAATTTACGATGAAAATTTTGTCGATCAATCAGAAATTCTGTTTCGATTACCGAAGAACAGATAAATAGAATATGTGTCGGAAATAGAATACTCATAAGTATCGATACCGCACCGATTATTGAATGTTGCATAGTATAAATACCTACTATAATAATCTTCTGGCTTCTGAAATAAAAAGTGCAGAGAAATGGGCATAAGCAGAGCTTGCATATTCTGATTCTTTCTTTTTTGATTAAAAAAATTATTTAGAACGAGAAAAATCGTCTTTTGCTGCAGACTGTAAATACTATTGAAGACAGTTTCAGAAAAGATAATAAAGTAAAGTTTGCAGTAATAGAAGATGAGTATGAACCAGGAATTGTTTTCCATGATACAATTCAAGTCCTCTTTATTTGTTCAAGATCAAAAAATGATTTCGAATTATCACTGTATGCGGAAAAATCTATTCTTTGAGATGCTTTTCGGATAAGATTTTTGCGATTTTTTCCTTTTGAGTTATTTATTGCTAAACTTCAAGCTGAGGGGCATCAACTTTTGGAATAGATAAAAAAATAACAAAAACGTATAC
Source organism: Tenthredo scrophulariae (assembly GCA_963978835.1). Classification (NCBI taxonomy): domain Eukaryota; kingdom Metazoa; phylum Arthropoda; class Insecta; order Hymenoptera; family Tenthredinidae; genus Tenthredo; species Tenthredo scrophulariae. The sequence goes on from OZ022227.1 coordinate 13,992,137, forward strand.
CTTTGTAAAGTTTCTTTTCAAAGCTTATACTAGCTAAAGAAATTCAATGAAAACAATAAAGTGGCAACAGGCGCGACAATAGATCGATTGTTCATATTAATAATGCTAACAATTTAGACTGTTTTGTAGAATCCAAAAATAATACTACCTAAAGTAATATTTGAACGAATTAAAATCAGGAGGAAAAACTAGTTCTATAAATGAACATACCGACATAGAATAAAAATACATTTGCCTTTGATTTAACAATAATTATTACAAGTCTATGAAGTTATGATGTTTGTTACAAACTTGATTCTGGTAACTTCTAAAAATATATTACCTCCGTTACACAATAGACTTAAATAAAGAAACTTAAACATTTTGAACAAAGGAAGAATTTCTCTAAGGTTTCTTACTGTCCGTTGTAAAGCTACTGATGTTAAACATGGATTGGACGAATATTGGGAATCTACAAATTGATAAACATTTTGAATTAAACACTGGATGCTAATTCTTCACAGTTCCTGATCATCTAATGTTTCTTTTCTAAAAATCACAACTTGCCAACGTTATCAAGTCCAAATAAAATCAATCAATTACTATTCAATAATAATCAGACATATTTCAAACAGTCGACAGGAAACAACCATATTATTCAGGTAAGAAATGATCGGAATATCTTTTTTCATTTAAATATAGATTGCTTTCAAACTCTCACAGCGTCTAATTTAAATTGTTCAAGTAAATTCACAAGCAGAAGAGACTTACATCAACCTGATGGACTTTAAAAGATCCCTACTGATCGATACATCGCTTAATAGACTTCTAAATCTATTCAACTGGTTGGCAAAAAAAATTAATTACACTGAAAATTAACTTTTTTAACAAACATAAATAAAATATTTGTTTCCAATGAAACTGAAGGTATTTAGATGACTAGAAATTGTAATAGATATTTATAATATAATATATTATATATATATATATATATATATATATATCTTTGTATATTAGGTGATCCTTAAAAATAAAATTTTTTGATCCACCCCCTAAATGATTTTCGTGTAAAAATATGAGGGAAATTGATTTTTTGTGAAAAAAATGAAAAACACAGGAGCCGGCAGACGATCAAAGTTTTTGTTTTGTTGAATCTGCAGTTTTTTGGGAATGTGTCACAAAATACACAGATTTAACAAAAAACTGAAGAAGGAAAAAAAAAATTGAAAAAAAAAAATTTTCTTTTTCTTCAGTTTTTTTTGTCAAATCTGCATATTTTGTGACACATTTCCAAAAAAAAAAGCAGATTCATAAAAACACAAACTTTGATCGTCAAGCGGCACATGTCTTTTTCATTTTTTTCACAAAAAACAAATTGCCCTCATTTTTTTTATACAAAAAGGAAACTTTTTAGGGGGTGGATCAAAACATTTTATTTTTGAGGACCACCCTAATGTATATATAGAAACAGAAAGAAATATAGAAATAAAGAAAGAGAATACATAGAGATGAGCTGGTAGTGGCAGAATAAATTTACTTGATGTACATTATTTTAAATTATATTTTTCAAGGAAAATTTGCTAAATTCGATACAAGCTCTTTTTTTTACACATGTGGCAAGTGCTCTGAAACAATGTCCCTGCTATACAGAATGTGGTAGGACAAGAGAGTCGCATGTTGGAATAATTAATTATTTTGTTTAATGTAATGCTCGTAAATGATAAGAAACTGTGAAACATAAGAACTGTTGAAAAATGAGAAAAAAAAGAAAAAAAAAATGCAATTTAAAAATATATTCGCACAGTTCCCACATGCCTATACATCGTAATGCTTATATGTTATTAAAATTAAAGCCCATTCATTAAAGTATAAAGAAAATAATGTATTACAATTGAGTAACTTGGACCAATTTGTTCCTAAATTTGTTGTTGGATGTTGAAAAATAAAACTAGAGCAACTGTGTGATGTCACTAAGTGATATTATAATGAAATACAAAATTATGTACAAAATAAAAAATAAAAATAAGCAATCATCGACGTTGAGTATTAATTATAGCAATGTTCTCGTGTTTTTTTTTTTCATTTTTACGTCCACATATTAGTGTGTAAAGTTTAATTTATGTATCCCTTTTGTTGTCTTTAAATTAATTGCAATTATGGAATTTCACTAATGGTGTACAATCGAAAAAGTCAAAGTCTGGTATATCCCTAATCACCATTATAAAATAGATACTTCATATTTCAAACTCCCTTGATGCACTAACTAGTTTATAGTTTTCTATACGAAGGATTATTGGAAAGGTAACTGGGAGAGTCAAGTAATATACTGACCAGTGGTATCATCAGCGCATCGTAATGTATATTCTCAATTGTATTTCGGAATCGCTCCATTCGCATTGTCACAATATTAGTCTAAATCAATCTATAGACACCCATTCACACATCATCTCACAAATATGTTTTTATAATAATTTGGACACAGTTTACTTCAAACAACCAAAATGTGAAAAATTAATTTTTATTAAGTGTGATTTTGCTTAGTTCTAACAGTTCATCAGACTGTACTAGCAGCAATGTTTCACCAGTTTCTAATATAAAGTCGAGACTCTTGTGGGTCAAAGCCACTTTATTTGCACTATTTAGAGTGCAAATTAAATAAGATTCAATGGAAGTGTTATCTACAAAATATCATTACTTGCTAATTACAGCACAAATATGCAAATATAAAAATTTGCATTATATTTATAATCACCCACATTTCGATATTGTTTACATTGCGATTGAAATGTTTATATATTATGCAGTTGTTCACGTTTTTAACCACAGAATATCTTACATTATTAATGTTATCCAATTCACAACGGAAGGTATACCAAGTATTAGTATACCAACGCTAACATCAATATTTAGCTTTATATAAAACTACTATCATGCTGTGTAGCATTTTTCAGTCTCCGCACGTTGCATTTAAAGTACATTTCCACATATAAGAAAGATTGAAGAGTTACGTCCCTCTTGAACACTGGAATAATACACGAGCCACTATAGCTGCGACTTGTTGATCCAAAATCTGGCTCATGACTAACGCAAGAAGTCGCGATTCGTGCTGCAAGAGCAGTGTTCTATTATCTGGGTGCCTTGCTAGATTCAACAAAGTTCCCGCCGCTCGCCTTAGCATATCCAAACTAGTTCCCATAGACTCAGGATTGTCTCTTAAAGCTGCTAACCCATGTTGATTGGCTACACCAAGCGCACTGGCTTCCGCTTGTTCGATGAATGCGACCAACAAAGCGATGCACGGTGTTTGCATAGCTACTGTTCGTGCCACGCCGCTGTCCGCGGCTGACAAAAAGTGTAATAAATTCACTCCAAATTCTCTGAGTACTTGTTCCTCGCTACGGCAGAGTAACCTTGTAAGAACTGAGCAAAGACGTTGCAATCTAGAGTACGGCGGCGTAGCAACTACCAAGTCTACGTTGCTCTCTGTTACGCAAAGTTTACAAAGCGCTTCTAAAGCTAGCCTTTGCGGGGAGAGCGACGACGTCGGACCTACAGTTGGGAAAGGGTCTTGTCCGTGTGCCGCCGGACACACCGCCCAATGTAATAAACCGTCTAGAACTGGTCTTGATATTTCTTCTGGATGCTGACTAAGATCCATATGGCCAGAAATGTTAGCTGCCATAACTAATACATTTTCTCTAATGTGGTGGAGAAAATCCCACCACCATTCGTTTTCGCCTTGTAAACTGCTACAAGAATCTGCAAAATCTGCATCCTCTTCCCGATCGTAGTTTCTTGTCTTTTGTGCTCTAACCGGATGCTCGTGGTGTAACAGTAGCAGTTTACCAAGTATGCTAAGAAAGGTAACATTCTTTGCAAATTCAATTTCATTACCAGGTACAAAGGTCAAGTTTCTCAATATTGTAGACAAACAGACGCATCGTCGGGCCAATCCATCCTGACTCTCCGTGACCAGATAAAGACTGGCTTCGTCTCGGGAATAACTTTCGTCTTCGTAGTCACTTATCCGTCTCCTCTTCAACGTACCAGCCGGATCCTTGATATTCAATTTCTGTTCATCCTTTGTACTCAGAGACTCTTCTTCTTCTTGGGTCAATTTGTCCGAATCCAAATTGCTCAAGCTATCGCTCAAGCCATTCTGATTAGGAAGAGCATTGTCTTCGTTGGACGCTCTAGAAAATTCTGATAAACTTTCACCAATATTATTGTTAGCTTTCGATTCATTTTCCGAATCTTTACGCGTACCGTCATTCTTTTTTTCAAATAATTCTCTAGTTAGGTCGTTCATTTCGACCGGCTCTTTCTTAATCCTTGATAAAACGTCGCTGAGAGTTTTAATTTTCTTCTTTTTATCAAACTGTTTACGTTCACTAATAGGAGTTGTGGGTTTGTCGTTACAATCATTAGATTTTTTAAATGTATCTACATTTTCTAACATGCTGTCTAATTTAGATTCTTCTATTTTTATATCAACACTTTCAACCTCTTTTTCTAGTAGAGGTGGTTTTTCGTCCCTTAACTGTCTGGCGAAAGGAACGCTGTCTAATTCAGATTGAAAGCATGTTACGATGTATTTGGTTGTATTAGCGTCGACTTGCCAAGGCTCTGTGTCTGCTTCGCAGTCTGGATAATGATCCCAAGGTCGACGAGAATCCAGAACAAATAAATCGTCGTCACGAGGTATCATTTTAACAGGACGACCTCGCCTTGATAAAAATGTATAATTCGAACCAGACAAAAGTATTATACGGTCTTCGGCATCGACCGGTCTTGAAACCGCTCCAAGATCAACTTCACCTCCCTCTGACGTACGACACCACTGCTGTTCGTCCTCTCCCACCGGAGATTCAAACATATCCGATAGAGAACGTGAGAAATGTTCCAATAATACGTCCAGTAGTCCCGGAAGATGTGCTAATCCAAAGTAACTGACCTGAAAGCACAAGTGAGATCCCATGTATTTAAAAGACTTTTTCTTCGCATGTTAGAAGATTTTAAGCAAGAAGCTCGACTTTTTCTTAAATAAAAAGCTTTCACCAACTTATAAAACAATTTTGGTGTTAAATATAAGCGAGGATTGACAACAGGTGGGTTACTATTAAATACGAGTAGAGATACTTACAGAAGAATCGTCAAATAGTAAAATATTAAGGACATCTAATGCCCAACAGCTTTCGGCCAACAAGCCAGACCGCAGCGCCATCATAATCCGCCATGCTTCGACGGGGGCAATTTCAGCTCGCGTCAGTTTACGCCTTTTGTACAACAACGGTGTGACTGCTTCTACGCTGTCACTAGGGAATGTCATCTCCCTTTTTGGTGCTGTTTGCTGATTGATCATAGGGCTTATTCCTAGTTGACTCTGCAGAGAATAAAAAAAAAAGAAAAAAGAAAAGGACGATTAATTTACTATTCAGTATCCAAGAGAAGGTAAATTCTGTTTATTGCTTTGATCTACGAATCAGGTTTAGTAGATTGACGTAATGAACTCGAACCCAAATAGAAAGATGCTAACCTGATGAGCACTAGGAGGTGGATACAGAGGGGATGGTTGATTGGGATATCGATGATCCCATAATGGTGGTGGATGCGTGGCAGTATTTCCACTCGGTTGTGTTGCAGGCCGTGGTGACGGTTGGTTTCCCCACTGTTGCCCGCTGATTACGCCAACTGCACTTGACGCTGATGTTCCTGATGTTCCTTGTGGCTGTGGTTGTTGTTGCGGCTGTGGTTGCGGTCCAGGATATTGAACCCTATTGTTGCTACTGCCACTGCTATACTGATTTGTATTGCTCGGCCAACCTGTTGGATCATTTATACATGTGTGAAGTTTCCCCAACTTTGAATGCAAATAAAGTATGACAATTCAGTATCACGAAAACTTGATCAACTAGCATAAAATAAAGTTGAAAATGCATTTTTCCCTTTGTTGAAATTGAATTTATAGAATAATTTGAGAAGTAAAGAGTTAAAATAATAACAAATTTACCTGGATAGGCCGGCCTTTGCTGACTATATGGTGGATACTGTTGGTCTTTGGCAAAGTCAGGATGTCGCCGTGGTTGTGTTGGTCCTGGTGGAGGAGGAGGCATATTTTTGCTCACCGTGCTCGCACTAGGATACATTTGGTTACTCCCAGATCCCGCATATCCTCCCTAAAATATAATACCGTCGATTATTTCTCATTTCTTAATAAAACTACAATAAGCGTGATAAGATATTGAAAAAAAGACTCAAACTGTGAATCTGTACGCACCTGTTCTTGCCTATAGTAATCTTGTGATCCCGAATAATTGGAAGCTGCAGGTGACTGGGACGGAGGTGAAGGTTGGCTAGTTGATGGTTGCTGCGTATTAGGTGGATGACCTTGCGGACCGGGAGGATAGCTGCTGTTACGTCCACTGGGTGGTGTTCCTGTAGAATAACCAGCCGGCTGCTGTCCACTGCCGTACCTATTGTACAGATCCTGTACTCCCGTACTATTTGGTGGCATGTTTCCTCCACTATACCCTCTAAGCATTGCATTTTTTAATTACCTTAACGATTATAAGCTGGGTAACCTGAATGATTATAAAATAAAAAGCAGACTAACCGATCAGCTTCCGGCCCATAGGGAGGGTAATGAGACCGAGGAGAGTATGGTTGGTTAAAATCGCCCTGTTGTCCCATCGCGTTACCTTGAGGTCTGATATATTGATCCTGGGAATAATTTTGGTAAGGTCCAGGCCCTTGATAATTGCCTTGTTGCATACCTGGAACAAAAATAGTATTCAAAACTTCGATGCCAATGAAATAGTTTAGTTGGAATGATTGTGCTCGATTATATGATATTTATTTTTTGCTATTGACTCCGCTGACTCGACTCGCTACCGCTTTGGAACAGATTTGATCACAAGCTATATCTTTGGTATAGAATATAGATTTCTTTTAAATAACCTTGATGCGGCGATGGTGCACTGCTTTGACTGGGTGGTCGAGGCGGAGGTGGAGTGTACTCTGATGGAGGTCCACCTGGTGCACCACCTGTATAACCACTTTGATAGTTTCCGTAACCATCCATAGATGTGCTACTGGAGCCGGCAGCAGGAAACGAGTCCTGGGAGTTTGACGATCCTACATATGAAACATTTATATTGTATTAATTGGTGTTTGGTATGTTTTTATAGCTTTTCTTTCTAAGTGCCAAAAGGCATGCCCACCAATAAGCTTTTACGATCACGCCGGATTTTCAACGAAACTAAACAGACTTTACAAATATATTTCGTTAATTATTCAACTATTTAAAGATGATTTTTTGTTATGGAAATGAGATACATTATGGTATTAAAACGTAATTGAAAAATCCGTGAATATTAAGAGATGCAAGTATTTTGCATTTTCTTTTCAACACGGTATCTCTCTAAAGCAACATAACTGATCTGCTCCAAGATTTGTACACTTGTTCAACTCGCTAAAGCAATTTATGTTCTCAAATTTGTTCGAAAATTGCAAACATTCAACTATTTGAGTATTTTTGTGAATTTATTTATTTTTTTTTCTTTTTCTTTCTCTTTTTAATTAACATATATTATTATAGACTTCTTCCATCTTTACGAACCTTTCTCAGTAACCCAAGCTTTTTCTGAACATTTTTCTGTTGAATATATATATTTGATATAGTACAATAAATCACATACTAACAATGAAATCTAAAAGATAAAAATATTTTAACAGGAAAAAAAATATTATGCTCACAGTGACCATAAATTTGCACGTTGTGCGATCAACTACTTTATTCTTTATACGTCTTTGTGACATATCTTTCGCAATGAGATCAGATATGTGCATCACATTTTTTTTTTACATTTTTTACCTGGCGATGGTACAGAAGCTGTTCCTTTAGATCCTTTTTTCTTTGATCCAGCTTCGACTTGATTAATAATTGGTTGAGGATCGACGCCACCTCGATCAAAATGACATTCGTAAGCAAGAAGATGCTTTGTATAATGCTTCCGCAAAGTATATGCCGCACTACTGCTTGCTCCGATGCCTAGTAGACCTGCTATATCCTTCCATGTCTTGTTTTTTGTGACCTATCGAATCATATACCATTTTCATATATGTACACAGCATAGTTAAGGTGAAGGTATGAGAAGGCAATAACTGCGATTTCTACTATTTTCTTTTTCAAAACGGTATATTCTTTAAATATGCAAATTAATAACATAATTGCAAATTTCAAGATATATAACACGACAACAATTTTCATGCTTTTTGCCAGAACACATTCATAATCGAGCTGTCAGCTTATACAGATCTATTGGCAAGATGTGCCTGATATACTCGGTCTAATTGGAGTATCAAGGAACTAAATCTCAAATATGATTCGAATTTCCATACATCATAGAGGTTCATTCAAAATCTGATCATTTTTATACGCAACGAGTAGAAATCGACTTAAGTCACATGTGTGAAAACCACACACTATTATTCTGTGGTTTAATAGTTCTGTACAACTTTGTCCCACATGTCAAGAAAAAACTTCATACCAAAGCGAACGTGTTTCGTAATTCTGTACATAACTCGGCCAAGTTACTAAAAATTAAAATTATAATTGTTTTAGCAAATTATCTTGCAGCATTTTTTTAAACGGTTTAAAAAAAATTGATAACATAAGATTCATCAATTTTGCTGACATATAAAGAAGAAAATGAAAAGAAATCAAAAACACAGAACATATTTTCCACACTTTTGAATTAGATACTGGCATGACCTTAGAATATACACAAATAAACAGGCTCCAATAACAGCTGGCTGTGCAGTGAGATAAAAAATGGGCATATTGTAAAGGCAATTAGATAATATAAAAAAAGGATTCTTAAGACTGGCTATTGGTTATAAATTTGAATAAGAAGAAAAAGGATGTTGACAAAAAATATTCATTCATCAATTAGTGTGCATATCTACCATCTTGCCAATGTAAACATATCAGTACTACTAATAATATACACGTGATAGAATGTGCGTAAATCGTGTGAAGCATTTCTTAGACCAGCGTTAAATCCTGCAAGAGGCTTGAGAAATTTATGGTATTTCTCAGAAAGGAATGAAATAATGTTACCGATATTATGTATATAGACCATTGTAGAAAATGAAGAAAAGTAGAAATAATATCTTTAACCCACAACGTTAAATGTACCACACACATATCTTGTATCAATTCGACTATTTGAAATATGATTGTGTGGGTTTCGTGTTTGATTCTATTTACGTTTAACGAACTAACACAAGAAAAGTTTTTGGCTATATTAATCTGAAAACAATTTCATTAGAAAAATATTATATTAGATAAAATCTGTGCATATCCATGTGTGATATTAATGATTTAGAAAGATCAAGCATGCAATTAAATGATAATAATTATAGCACATATAAAGATATGTTTGGCATGAAATTTTTTCTCACAAGCTCCCCACAGCTTCATTATAATACATACCATTTTATGATTTTTTCTTGATTATCTCTAGAACTTCTTGCAGTGAATTAAAAGTATTCATTAACAAAGATCATCTTACAAATAACATCAAGTCCCGCGACGTATTATGTCTTAAAACTTAGATGGCAATAAGTTAATTTATTCAATTACTCTGTAGGTCTTTGCTTCTATAGAATCGACAACACTATCATTTTTTTTTTTTTAATTTTCTCAAAATAGCATTAACACATTTCTAATACATCATTTTTAATATCCTCACTTTTTCCTGCAAAACAATACATCCTTGACTGATAAAAACAATACTCTAAAGGATTCTGAGCTACTTTCTGAATAATAAAATGAATTTGAAATTACCATAAAAAATTTCGAATACTTTTATGCCTCAAGTAAGCAGAGTTTTTACAGTTACAAATCACGAAATAATATGCGCATTCAATGTTCAAGTTGAAAATCAAATGATGATTCATTCTGAAAAGTATGATACAAATGATTTGAATATACTGTACAAGCGGAATTATAAATAAATAATGTAAGTGCGAAGCTTCAAGCAACATATTATAACGATAATTAACAAAAAAATGGACATAATTTACAATAATGAAGTTATTCTTCATTTGTGACAAAGTCTTGGATTGCTAAAAATGAAGAATAAGTAAAATCATAGTTGTCAAGTCAGTAAAGCTCAAGAAAAACATTCTCGAGCAAATGATAATATACATTGCCATCTAAGATTACAAAAACGTACTTTATATTTAATAGCATAGCATTGTGCGTATCATGCATGGTCATCAAATAAATGTATAAAAAACATTGTGTAAGGTGCGTCAAAAGACATAAGTGATAATTTAGTCTGCTAATCACGTAAATAAATTTAAAAAAGCTTTAGATCAAAGTTATAGGTATTTCGTGTTTAGAAAAGTGGTCTTATCATCACAATTGAAAATCAATAAGTTCGTTAATCACTAGAAAGTGACTTTATTGAAACTAATATAGAGTTATCTCTCATGGCAGAAATCAGAGTTTTAATTATGGAGACAATAAAATAAACACATACAGTTATGCGCGAAAAAATACGAAAAGTAATCGACAATTCTAGAACGAATCTGTGAATTGTGAAAAGGTGACGTCTGACCGAATATTCACGAAAGTAAAAAAGCACTACATACAGTTATTCACGCAACCATATCGTATTAATTTGTATAACTTGAGAAAAATTTGAATCATAATTTGTCGGGGATCAAAACTGAAGGTATATTACAAATGTTTGATATCAATTCATCATTATATTATGGCCTTCCAAGTTCAACCACACTTTCAACTGTAATGATTTACCACCACAAACCATTCTTGAGAATTAGATGGATATCTTTCTGTATTGTTAGAAATGATAATTAACTGGAATTATTATATAGAAGCTTAATAATTTAACTGGACCTGCCTTATTTTTGAATGTAAATATTAGTTAGTTGAATGTTTCAACAATAAAATCAACAAATTGATGGATTTAGTATTTATTCACTAATGATGGGACAGTGATTCTATCATCGTGAACGTACCTCAAAAGTTTAAAAGAAGAGTTTAATTAACGAAAGATACTTCTGGAGCTCGACGAAAACAGCCTAAATTTATTGGAATATAAAAGGGAATTTGAATACTGCAATAACGGAAAGAAAGAAACTGACAAATCACAATATTCTTGGTGATTTAATATGAATACACATAAATGTAAAGGCATGTGAATGCAATTTTTGCTTTTGGGAAGGAAAAAGACACTCATAGAATATCATGCAGTGGTATAAGCGGGACAATCTAACGTGGTAACGATTAGTCACATAAAATTTGAACACAAACTTTAAAATGGTTTCTAACAAACGAAAACATCACTTCAATACTCAACAAATACAACACATACGAATCTACTAATTGTATAAAAATAAAGACACTGTTACTGGATAGATAAATATGAAAAATGTCAATTAGAAATCTTGAATTTGATAGATTTCTTTTTACCAGATAACTTGAATCTTAAGCTTTTTCATGTTTACCTCATTAAACAGATAAATCGCCTATACCTTCTGTGAACCACACCCTTTAGAGTAAAAATACAAAACACACATAAGACACCGAGGGCTAGATGGAACTACACTGCACCTTGCATACCTCCATGAAGCCCCCTCTATCCTTGACGTAGAGGTATAATCTGAATAGATCAAGGGGGTTCTTGGAGATGGTAGGACAACTGGTGATAGGCGTACGCCTTTCCTCCATATAGGCTACAAGTTTGTCTAGCCATGTCCTTCGGTCCATTGAATCGTCCATCTCATAGAGCTTTGCCAGACTATCAGGCTTCTGTAAATAAAATTACATTCAAGTTTGATGGTAAATGGAAAGTAAAAAGTTTATTTTATATATTACAATTCTAATAAATCATGCCGTATTAAGAGTGCAAGATTACATTTAGCCTTCTACTCTGTTATCCCATCAAGTATAGAATGTAATAAACCTATTCCACGTAACACGCTCTTGCAAGTTAAGGATTTATAATTTCTTGAACATATGTTATACCATCCCTCTCCCGTTTACAATGAACGATTAGTCATTGATTGTTATTCCATGATTCAAGCGTCGATTAGTAATGAATATATTGTACAAAAATTTTATGATCAACGTTTAATGATTGTTTATGAATATCTGTAGAACTAATCCTTTTCCTAAAAGGCAAGAACTTTGAATTGAGGTTCATATTATCTTGCTGCACTTGTAACTTGTTACACTTATGATTCAAATAGAGTTCATTTGACGGTAGCGAAGAACCGTTCAAAAACAAATGATTATTTCCAATAGTAAAATTCATTGTACAAGAATTTCCAGTTAAAAAGTTACCAGATAAAATCTACTCACTTATTCTGCAGTTATTGATATGAAATGTCTAGTGCGTAAAAAAAAAAAAATCAATCACATCCGATGCAGCGTATCATTTCACATTTCGTAAAAAAATAATTTGATGCATATAAATAGTTTGAAGGAAGAAAAATTTCATAAGCATGAAGGTCATGCAATGAACTCAATTAAAAAAATAATATCAATAATATTTTTCTCCGTGCATTACGATATGATTCCAAATCTTTGAATTTCGACCGATGGTTGAAGATTTGTATGGTGATCCTTTGTGAGAATATCATTGAATCATTTATTATCAAAATATCATCAATTGTCTCTTATTTAGAATAATTTATATCACAGAGCTTGACCAATTTAGTAATCTATGCAACAAAACTTACGTATGCACTATGAATGGTTATTGGTTGAATGAGAACTGATTCTTGGACACTAGATAAATTACAACTTTATAAGATGACGGTTCGATTGATATTACAAATTATATATTACTTGATTTTAATAGTATTTGTCATATGATTGTAGAACTTTAGATGAAAATTAGTTAAATTGGTTTATTAGTATTGAACATCCGGAAAATTAGTGAAAAATGATAAATTTGAGTTCCTTTGAAAGAAATCTTCGTATCATCTCATTATTAGATTCTGTGCTTGTGTAAAAAGAGCTGGAAGTTATCGCCCCTGGGCATTGTATATCAAGATGGGCGTATAAAGAAACGATAAAATTTAATAGTTAAACACAGTTATTTAAGCTTCACGAAGACGAAAGGCAGAAGTAGAATAAGATCATAATAGTAGCATCAGTTCAGACATTAAGCGTACATCAGCAGCCAATACTTGTATTGAAAGACAATAACCTTAGATCTGTATGGGTCTTGAGGCACATGACTGTTAAACACCTGTAAAACATGAAAATATTGAAAATTCAAACAGTTTCTATAGATATAATAAATCCATCTCTGATGAAAACAGTGAAATGACATTATTGGTCGAGAGAATATAGAAGAAAAAACAGGAAAATATTCTCACAAATATGAAATATCTTTTGAACTCCATCATGAATAAAAACAGAAGTACATACAGGACTAGCTGGAGTACGTGGCCAGCTGGGACTGCTCATGTCAGGATATTCTTCGTGCATTGAATTAATGCTCGCTGCACCAGGAGATGGCACTGTACTTTGAGGAGTGGTAGGATGACTATGATATCCTCCGCCAATTATTTCTTTGCGAGACTTTGGTGTTAAAGCAGGATCTTCTCCAGAGGCTAAAAATATACCGTTATAGTACTCTATAAAACTATGGTGTCTTTGATACAATTTTCGAAGATAATTAATTATATAATAATTAATAAAACAGAACAAATTTTTAATTTAATGAATATTCTGCCAGCTTACCAGCCGATGCGTTTGACAACGTCGATTGCTGCGATCCTTCGTCCAATGAAGTACCATCTGGACCAGTTGTTATAACTGATGTTACTGTACCACTTGACGTTGAGGTAACATTAATCGCTGATGTTCCTGTGAGAATGATTCATAAATAGAACGATATTCATAAATCTTCGTTAATAAAGGCCGAAATTGTTGAATAAAGTGTAAAAGGTGATAAACTTGAGACTCTATTTACCAGACGCAGTCGTCGTAATCCCACTATCATTGGAACTTTCAGTAGCAAGATCTGTAGAACCATGGCTACTCGGTGTAGGCATAGAACTAGGATGAGAATTGGGAGTTGTGCTCGGCGGAGGCATCGGACTTCCTTCGTGATTAAGAGGTGGTGTTGCTGCTGGAGGATGTGAACCACTATGAGGCCCAAGAGTAGATGGAGGTACAGACGAAGGCTGATTTCCTACATGATTAGGCGAAGGTGGTGGCGGACCCATAGAACTTGCCGGTGGCCCCATACTTCCCATACCACCCATGCCACCAGGTCCTGGAGGTGCCATACCAGGACTACTGCCACTAACATAGACCTGCGGAGGTCCAGGACTAGGCGGCATACCTGGCTGTACACTGTTAAACCCCATTTTATGCTGAAATGAGAATAAGAGTAATGAAATTAGCATTTCAACTATCAGATTAAAACTGTTTTCTACATTTATCATATCAATATGCTTTCAAATTGATTCTCAAACATTAATCTAAACATGATACACGAAAGTAGTAATGGTATTCGAAGAGATATTAGCTTTACCGGATAAGGCGGATACTGCGGTGCCATATTATTTGGCCTTGGTGGCTGATACTGATTGTTTGGTGGTGCCTGAGAATTAGATGGGGGTGGATAACCCTGGGCAAACTGCATGTGAGGACGAGCGAGAGGATAAGCACTTTGTGGGTAGCCAGGCTGTCCTGCAGCCCCTCCGGTCGAGTACCCCATACTTCCTCCCATTGATCCAATTCCACCTAAGCCGGTCGGTCCAGGACCTGGTTGGACGACGCCAGGGCCGCTGCTATTCATTTTGTAGCTGTGCATGTGCGGTGACGGCCCCAAAGGCTGTTGGTATCCTCCTAGAAAGAATTTCATTTTATTTCATTTTATATCCACAAAGGAGACTTATTTCATAACAAAAATAGCTGGCGCTGTTGCTTATTCAACGTATTCTAAAGTCATGAATAATAACTGATGAAGTACTCCTTGTAGATGAAACTATAAGAATTAATTAGCTACACAGTGAGAAATAAACATGTGCATCTCAACAGTTAAAACATTATTTATTGGACGGTTGGAGCAGAGTTTTGAAGTGAAATGAACAAGATTTTTGTATTCTATTAATGGTTGAGAGGCATTCAATAGGATAAATGATCCGGAAAAAAGTAGAAACCAAAATAGTCTAAAAACGAAAATTTCATTTATTCCGATTCTGGTGAAGCTGTAAGGTATCAAAGAATCAGAGTACAAAAACCAAGAAACTTGACTTTGATATCACAAGAAAAAGGCAGTAAATGCTTGAATATTATGTACACATTTGTCTGGAGCATGATATTTACTATGTTGAAATTCTTTTGGTATAAAATGCAGCATTTTCATGACATATATTTATTTAAATAGAAATGTGATAAATAGAGAGTGAAATATTTAAAAATGATAAAAATTTATTATAAAATAATTTTCATGCGAATTTTCTAAGAGCAGAAAATACATTTCAATTAATAAAAAGTTAATGAACGAACCTTGAGTTGCCATTGGGGAATGACTCATGCGTGCTGGCCCGCTACCATCTGACTGGCTGCTTGATGGACGTGGAGGCATCTGAACGTTTGGTTGACCTACAAGTAACAATTTTCAAAATGTAAATGTTTTAAATTTGGATTATGTTATGGAAAGATATGTACAGAGGGTTGGTACGTTTTCTGAAGTCTGAAATTCCCGGACTTTCCCAGGTTTTCCAGATTTTTCAGGTGCGTAACAACCCTGAGTACACCGAAGTTTTCAGCAAGTGGATCGTTCAATTCTTTCCATGAAAAGTTACACCTAGTTTGGAATATACTTATTATGTTGCACATCGGCACAAGATATGCATAAAAATAAAAATAATACTAACCAACAGCTGGGGACATTGAGCGAGAACCTGTGGACCCTGTAGGTGATGGGGTAGGCCTCATTCCCTGAGAATTCGGTGTCCCCGGTGCTGGCCCATTTGAACTGTCGTTGCTGTTTTGACCAGATAATTCCTGAAATAAAGAATACACTTTAGATTTCTAGTCTTAATTCAGAAGGTTGATTAGGCGCCACAAGATGAACCAAATTTTAATCTATACCAAAGTAAATGTGATCATTGATAATTAGATAAAGGCAATGAAGTTTAATATTTCGTATTAACATCAAAGATGATATTTAATTTGCGGTATGGATCATATGAGAGGATTTGATGATCTGATCAGAATCAAGTGATATTAAATACAAAATCGAAACTTAACGCTGGGCATTGGATTAATGAGAAAAATCTAAAAATGAATGCGATGATGTGTTTTTTAACTAATAGCTTTCTTCTTTGGGAAATAAATAACAATGTATTTAAGTGTTATGGACTGTGTATAAAATTGTGTTTATTTAACGGCGCCAGAGGTGTAAAAAGTGATATTTGGTTATTATAACATGAACGATTAATAATGATTATGTAAACTAAGATAGTAGGTAAATAAATATGAAGGAAGCCAAACAACTTGATTAACCCTGACTTTGAAATTTGCACACAACCGTAGTATACCATATGCGATATAATGATGAGTGTGCAAGTGTGTCAATATCACATCTATAGTTTTATACGATCGACCAATACACACATAGCGTCATCTGTGATTTTTCAATCCCAGCCCGTGCACATTCTTTTCAAGTTGAGTGACTTGTTTTTATAAGAATTACACAAGCCCTAGATAAAGAAAACTGTTACTTGCAGTATCGCTACTATGGATTATTCAAGGCGGATGAGAAACACGACCAAAAAACACCACGTTGGAATTTCTGATTTTAATTGTAAACAAAAGCTATTACTATAATAAACATGGATAAAAAGATGATTAACGCATTGAGTTGATTGTACGCTAATTTATAATAAACTGATAAAATTAAAAATAGGATAAAGTTTTTGATCAAATAACGATTATTACGTAACGTGGGAAACTGAATGATGAATCATTTGGCGCATTTGTTCAAATGAGAGAAAGGAAAGTAGATTAAACTGCGTACATATATTGCTTATTTACATATCTATATATCATGTTGATTGATTACAAATCCCTGATGATTATTTTATCGTTAGTATTCAGTCTACTATAGTAAACAAATTTGAATAAATCCATGACCACGGTTCAATCTCAACCATTCATAAAAAAATTAAATACCTCAGAAAAAAATTGCTAAAAAGAGTCAGTTTTTAGATAACAATGGTATAGAAAAACAAGCTTATCCAAACTAACTATCACCTACAAGTGTGATAGATGAGCAAAAAATTATACCGTAGCATTGAGTTCTGCTAGGAATAAAGAAAGTTTAAAAAAGAACAAGACAAAAAATAGGTTAAAAAAACATGAAAGAAACTCAACTAGGATACATTATCTTTAAATCTCAATTTCTATAGAATGATTACTTGATTATTGTGTATAACTTGAATGGCTCAATAACAGGCGTTTTAATACATACATACATTTACAATCTATAAATATAATTTCACAACAAGATTTTATATTGACTAAATTCTGTTGGTTCAACTGTGGCGGAAATAAGTTGAGCAGAATTATCTACAAATAATAATAATAAATATAATATATGAGAGAGTAAACGCTGCTGCTTTAAGATGTACTATTTGTATACCAGAATCTGAATTTATCACTAGAATGGAAAGCACACACACACATGTACACGGACACATATTTTACTACAGATTTATGAATGAATGACACGTGTTAGCCAACTGACTGACGATTGACAGAGATAGAATCTACGTTTTGCTTGTTGTACTCAAGCGAACATGTGATGTGTAATATTACAAATGATATAACACCAGGACAAAATTTCATTACTTATTCCAAATTGGCATGTTATAATGAAAACTTGCGCCAAAATAAATTCATACATGAAATAGTGTTGAGAATGAAAGACTCTGCTTATCCCTTTTCACTCTTACAATAAGACGTTGAATTCTAAACGTAGAAACAGGCTTATGATAAATAAGAACTTCTTTTATGTAGGAAATTTTACAAACATTCGACCATCTTCTTCAAGTGTAAAATTAAATAGAGTACTTTCTTAAACGCTTGAATTTACGTTAGAAAGAAATCAATATCGATACTTAGTATCAGTAATTATGATCCGGTGAAATAATAGTAGAGCTTTTTCTGCCAATAATAAATCAACTTTGACTCAGATTTGCTGTAACGATAAACTCTGTATTACATTAACTATTCATGTGTTGTATATCGAAGGAGACAGCGCTTCATTTTTAAAACTTTCGATTTGATTTGCGGTGTTTGTAAAGAGGGTGATAATTATTTCTCAATGAAATAGATTATAGATATGAAACAAAAAAAAAAAAACAAAAAACCAGATATTAAATATGTGGTGACTATTTCTTGTCGATATTGTTTAATACAAAAAAAAAGTCGGTACTATTTTTACGTTCTTCAGAAACGATGTTAAAAAAAAAAAATATAGATACATATTTCATTAGAGAAACATACCAAGCTTTATGTGATTTAAAAACGGAGTCAACAGGTGCCTAAACAGTCCAAAACACGGTCATATGATTCACGAAATTTGAATTACACAATATTTGAAAAATAAGAAAAGAATATAGCCCATGTGTATGTTTCAAACGAAAAAAAAATTCATTCAATATTAAAATCCTGTCCAAAGAGAATAGTAGTAATAAAAGTGCCAGAATTATGTTTTGTGGATTATTATATAAAGAACTTGAATGAGTGAAGTAATAAATGATGTTCAGTATACACAATTCCTCTAGGCTAGTATTTAATTCTATATTTAAATTTTCATTCTAATTTTGAGTTCTTTTGAAGTGAAGATATCCATCTTAGTTTCTGTCGTAAGATTAATTTTACTTTGAAGACAGTTGTATGTTGTGTAGCTAGTCTATAATTTTTTGGCATGAATTTTACATTTTTTTTTTTTAGATATCCTTAATGAGACTACTATATAATCCAATATGTATAAAAATTCAATTACTTTCTCCATTTATTAACCCTGCCTTTATGGCCGAGATTAAAAAACTGCCAAGTCTCACAGCACGTCAGAGTTTGACTGCTATTCGATAACTAGCAGTCATCGGACATTGCATAGTCGGAATTAAGACCTGATTTTTTTTCGAAACTCAATATAACTGAAGAAATAAAGATAGAATGATTACCGCGAATTAACACAAAGCATGAAATTGTTTTGGCAAAAAAATTTTTTATTTACTTAATATTCTCGAAATTCTATTACACTAGATTAAATCGTTTAAAAATTCTTCATTTCGTAATATATAAATTCTATCCTCATTATAATCGGCGTGTGGTATGCGAGTATATAAATGAAATTGCTTAATCAGTGAAATTTGAATATGCTATTCACGATATTCTCATGTCGTAATTCAGAATCGCTTTTTGATTAGCGTTTCATAGCGAAGAGAAAAATAAAACATATTCTATTTGTTAAATAGAAATTGAAGAAAAAAGTGTAGGTACAACATATGTATAATCACACCATGTAACAATCTACAAAGGGAACATGATTCGATCTCGTTGTATGTCAACAAATCTATTATTTCGTAGTATACCTGTCGCGTAAATGATCGTCGCCGGCCTATTATACTATTACAAACAACTCGTTAGAAAACGGGGGAATCGGGAAACGAATAGATTCAACTTCACGGCAGCAATAAAATTCTTGGCAAAACAAGTTACCGAATAAAAATGGTGCCTCGCATCGCTCTTCACGTTACGGAAGAAATATTTTTCCAACCGAACAAAACTGTTGTGTTATTTTCTTCTATTTACTCTTATTAATATTTCATTTAATTAACAAAAAAAAAATCTCTCTCCTAATCTCCGCTCCCTATCGCCTTCCTCTTTCCTTCTCTATTTTTCAACGTACCGTAATTAATCAACAAGAAACAGCGACGGCAGGCAACCCGGTGGTTGCGGGGAATATCCAATCCTCGTTATAATATAATCCCAAGAACTTATTCGACACATTATTCGTCACTGAATTAACACCATTGTCATACGTGTAAAATAAGGTAGTTGTGAAGGGTTAGGAGAATAATATTCATTGAACAAGTGTGTGTCTTCACTATTCACACGTCACAAAATCCTGTAACACCTTTTTTTTCCTCTCTATTTTTTTTTTTCACTTTTTTTTTCTTTTTTAGCGCTAAAACACAGTTTAATGAACACTACACTTAATATAACTTATCGAACACCGTAGCCGCGATGATTCCTTGTACCACATTATAAACACAAGTTGTTCCAATAACAGGAGCGCCTACAACTACAACGCCCACCGACGATCACGTCCATTAAAATAATATATTTAACGTGAAACATTATGAACATTTAGTGTTCCCACTAATGTGAATAATTTATATTATATTTCATCTAGATTTTATTATTATAAATACGTTGCCCATCGGTAGTATATTCGGTAATTTTACCGTCGCCCCGATGCCCACCACCACGTTGAACAGCACGATAGTAGTAGACATACTTAATGCCCCTTTAATTCACTTATGTAAGTCCGCTTTCCAAATTTACCGTTCATACACAGAGTTTAATAACGCGATATTAGACGCGAATCAACTCTAACAGCGATGAAGAATAAAGGGGGAAAAACCCGCAAATCGCGGTACTACTTTGATACGAAATCAAGTTGTTCGGGCTAGCGGACACGGCACCAGTCCTGTCGTCCCTGTTCGTACGAGGGCGGTGCGTTGATCGTGGCGCGGTTCGTTCGAAGCAGCATCACCGCTAGCTGCTAGCTCGTTGGTCGATCGTGGATATTCGGCAATGTTCGCCATTGCTTCGGGTATACTGCACGAAAACCCGTGTGTTCCGGGAGCCGGGGAATTCCATCAACAAACGCGGCCTATCCGGTTGATTTTTTTTTTTCCCCCTTTTTCTTTTTCTCACTCCTTTCACTCCCCTCTCTCACAGCATGCCGATTGTAGGGTTGTTACGAAGGGGGAGAAAAAAAATTCTACGATCTCGAGCAAATATACATCGTACTATTTGCTATTTTTTTCATCCATTTTTCAAGAGGGGGGGGGACAAGTTTCTTATATCTTCCAATTCGATTATTCCAATATTGTTAGTTTTCATTCATATTCTTAAAAATGTTTTGGAAGTTAATAATGAAATTGAGGAAATTCATGAATACTGCTTCGCCCGGTTCGCAGGCACGCTAATGCAGTAAATTTCTTACGCCATCAGCAGTAACATTATTTTTTGTCTAGTGTACTTATCAGCTTTCAGAGTCTTCGCAACGCATAAACGGCCGAGTCATTCTCTGAAGCTGGTTTATAAAACGCGCGCGAAAAATTTTATTCGCTTATTCCTATATGAAATGAAGAAAATACGGAGGGACCGATTGAACGTGATAAATTAATATATAAAGAATATCATTTCATTTAATTTTTAAAATCAACAAAGCAAAGGCAGGCGGTAATGAGCGAACAGTTTTATTAAATTTAGCTAAATGACGAGCAGCGTCCGAGCTGCTGATTTGAATTCCAAAAGGAGATAAAAAGAAATAACAAGAAAAATTGGATATTCAGGTTCTCCGAGTTTCGACTGAACCCGCCAAACTCGACATTAAAATGATAACAAATACATATATACGCGCAGCTAAATAGTTAGGTACAAAAGCTCGATGAAAATATGCAATAGAAAAAAAAATTGAATAAAAAAACAGCGAGAGAAAAAGAGTATACGATAAAAGAAGAAAATCGCTCATCGGAACGAACGACCCCGAGCATCCGAACGGTTCGCGTTCAGTAACATGGAACACATCGAGGGGTACCATCCGACATGAAAGCTGAGAGCGCCGAGCGAGCCGAGCGAGCCAGCCAGCCACCCGAGTCCCGACCATTCGACCAACCAACCGACCGACCGACCCGTATGAGCCAGCTTGCCTGCGGTGCGGGGAGGAAGGACGGCGCAAATATCTGGGGCTCCGGCAGCCGCGCAGCTCTAGCTCTGATCGAACGACTAAATGCCTATTTTCAACAAAAAGAGAGAAAAGAAAAAAAAAAAATCTAAAATCTGGGAACCAGAACTGCCCAGAGCGTTGATGTTGTATTTTTTTTCCTCCTCAAGTATTAAGCATCGTAACAACGTATGCCCCTAGGTGTCGTACAATTGGCACGATTTGATTAATAGTATTACGTAACGATATCGCAATTGCGTGTATATGCGTGTGTATACCTTGTGTATATATGTATGAACGCTGATAAATACCGCTGCAATATATACGGTTCTGTTATCGGTTCACTATCACTTTATGTGTGTGCATTCAAAAACAAAAAAAACAAAAATACAATCATAAGAGATAGTAAGAAAACAAAAAAAAAATGAATGAAATAAAACAAAATTAACTGAAGGGATTCAGTCTCTTTCATTGAAACCCTATGCTTGTGGAAAAAAAAATAACAAAAAAAAAAGACAAAAAAAAATCTACGTTCTTTAATACATATTGCAATGTAGCAGGTAGCGGATGACGTACTCGCTTAACCCGTAGATACTGTAGATATTAGCCAATGATCGTATGCGTTAGCATTCGCGTACTACGAAGCATGGCGAAACTTTTACACGCTAAGCACCCTTGTGAAATACACGTATACATAAATGCACACGTGTATAGTTCTAATGTACGATAGGTAGCGTCGAATGTAGTATAAAATAAAATTAAAAAAATATTTCTACATTTATTTTATACATGTTTGTATCCATAAACGGATAGCTAGTTTCTTTTTCGTTTTCTTTTTTTTTTTTAGTGTTTTTATGTTAGATATATTAGACATACATATATAAATATATACGTGATATATATTTACGGTGCGGATAGGCGGACGACACGACTATACCGCGGGCACATGTATGCGTGACATACGCATGGCGTGCACGCGATAAAGGTACGCTAGCGTTTGCGCTTGCGCGTGTAGCGTAATTTAAAATATGACGCGCGTACATAGATACCAGCAAATTGTCAAGAATTTATTTTTATTTAAATATATTTGTCGGGGTTGAAGATCTCGGGAAATAAATATATATTCAATCAATAAAAAAAAAAAACTGAAAAAACTTTAGTAATAGTTTTGTTTTACAGCCTAGGAATGGAGCTGATAAATCTTTTCATTATAGTATTAAATTAGCTAATTCTATTCCTGCTTCACTTTAACTAAGCAAATATTTTTTCGTGTTGTGGTTGTTGAACATAATGAAGAGAAGAACGAATTTCAAATAACTTAATTATATATATATATATATATATATATCAGTTGTCGATTTATCTGGACATGGGCAGCCCGTGTTTGGCATAATGTTATAATTTGCATAAAACATATGATCTCTTTTCAGAGACCATTATATTGGCTGAATATGTAGTTAGATATAATTAGATCATCAAAACATGTAGCTCAGAAGTGTATATGCCTGCTATTGCATTTCACTTATTGTAACTTGTCAATTTAATTCAATATTTAAGAGGACAATGAATGACAATCGACTATCCTAGTATATGACTATAAATTTCCCAACTATTTCACGAAACTTCAATTGTTATCGTCATTGAATTTATGTCCAATTCATTATCATTGGCGGTTTGGAATTCAGACAATGTATTAATAGTTTCAGCAGAATCACAACATAAGCTAATTGTAAGTATTGGATAGAGGTCAACTTATAGTCATTTATTGGATCAAGTGTCTGGAGACAATATAGGTAAAATTATATTCGATGTTGGCTTTTAACATTTGAAGGGTTAGATGCTGGGTACCAATTTCCAATGATATTATAGTCTAGCTTTCATTAGTCACTCATGAAGTCAACCAATTTGGATTCGCAAATAATCCATAGTTGTTTCCCAAAGGTAAAAAAAAAAAAAAAACATTTTGATATGATAGATGCAACTATTTGCCTAACGGGTGACGAGGCTCTAGGAAGTAATATAGTAAATGTAATTCCATAAATGTTGATTCGGTTCATATATTTTTTTTTACCGCTTTGATTAGTATGTAATGATTGATTTATCACGCAAATACGATAACAGAGGTAGGTGCTCATATATGTTTATGAAATACAAGTAAACAGAAAATCAACGGCCTTTGATTGAGAATGATACTGAAATTACACAAGCTATTGAAGACCGTGAGTGTACTCCTTGTTGTATTTCTTTACCATTGGACGGTCTAATCCATAGATAAAAAGCCATGCTTATACATGAAGCTCGGTATTTCAATAATATCATGAAGATCTAAAAATTTTATGGATAGATATTTTTTGAATTTGAAAAAAGTTTATCAACACTTACGCCAGCGTCAATCCCTTGCGCATTTGGTGTGGTGGATCGCTGCTGCATGTTATGAAAATTCTGTAACAAGACAAATAATTCGAATTGGTAAGGTAGTCAGGTATAATGATATGTATTGTTAGAATTAATAATACTGCAGAATTTTCGTTTCTATTATTGCATAATTTTATACCACACTGCACTCACAAAGATAAAATATTGATAATCAGAAGCTCAACAGGATGCCAGAGTTTTGTGTCAAACACGGATTATAAATACTCTGTTTTGAATGCAAGATTGAAAATAGAAATTTGTTTCAAGTAATCAATAGTTGGACTTCTAATTCGATGGAATTTGCTACAGGTGAACAGAAAGTTTGAATTGATGATAATGGTTGAAGAATTGCTATAAGTAAGTAAAGAAGTGAATGAAATTGTGATGAGCTGCATAATTGACAACCTGATCACTGAGCGATGAGAATGATGAAAAAATTGCTAAAACTAAGGATTTATTGAACCTATTAGCTAAGCATTTTTGGACTATTTTGCAAAGAACCTTGAATAAGATTGAATAACATTAACAGAAAAGGAGAAAACGAAGCCTCTTATATTTGAACTACTAGGCAATACAGACACATATCCAACTGCGAAAAAGCAACACGAATATTGAAACCACGGTCGTCAAACGGATTTTCTTCAATTCATCGAACTTTTTTGCTTAAAGATTTTGCATGCATGTGATGAGGCTGTATTTGAAGCTGGTACTTTTCTCTCTAAGGTCTAACAATTAACAAGTTTAAATGAAAATTTTTTACTCTGCTGTCTATAAAATAAAAACACTATGAAGAGAGGAGGAAAAGAGTTGATTGACCGCTTTGTATTATCTTTGCTAAACAGGTCAGCAATTAAAAAGATGGGTTGAATATTTTAGAATATTGATGAATATATTAAAATATTTTAACCGGCTGCATGTACTTGGTCTATCCTCGGTATGGCCACAGTGCTTCTTACAGAAGGATTTTATAACGAAATCAAACTATGAGAACGATACGAACGATAGTTTGTATTGATCAGAATCCATATGTCCCAAATGCAATGAATTTACGGTGTAAAATCTTGATGAAAAGATTGCAAATTGCAATTTAATACATCACTTGGAGTTCCTAAGCTTCCAATTCATGTCTTCAAGTAAATTCACAGACCTGACTTGACATTTATTTATTGAAGTAATGTACATGATCCTACTATGTGTAAATGTTTGATTTATCAACCAAAAGTAAGTCAAGTGTATAATCTATCAGCTTTAGCTTCATGAGTCTGTGACATAGTTATATATTAATTCGAATGAATATATATATATATGTATGCCTTAAGATGAGAGACAGTTATTATAGATCGCTTGAATTATAAGAATATTACAGGTAAATTGAAGCAGTCCAAATGATAAACAAGTGCTCTGATGCGGGAGTTCCGATATTTAGAAAACCTCTTGAACTTAAGAAATTGCTTTATATTTTTTTGTGATTGTTTGGGAATGATATCAAACTTGAATTCAGGCATTCATGTGAAATGAGCAGTGTCACTATTTAGAAATAGATAAATACATAAACGCAAGTTTGAGTGCACGTAGAGGGGCGATCATTATAATCTCATTATCACGTAACCCTTGGCTACCATCTTTGAGCGTCTTATAAATGCATGTTTGAAACTTGAGTAATAATTAATCGCAGCAGTAGCAATGAGAGTAAACGGCCCCTCTGTCTATTTACAGTAATAGCAACTGACCTGTGACTGATTCGGGGGTTGAGGTTGCGGAGAAGCAGCCGGTGGCGGGGCTGGAGACTGTGACAATGCTCTTTGCGGAGACTGGCTCGCAGGATTTACTTGGTTGGGTGGCATTTGTGGGGGATTTGCTGGTCCTCCTTGATTCCATCCTCTTGGTTCAGAATACATGCTGGGCGGATGTCCGCTTTGTGCTCCATATGAGTTTAACTAAAATATAGTAGAAGATTGGAAAATGAATTTATTTTACACCAGAAACTATCATTAATAGTGATTATAAAATTTGCCATCGAGAGGGACCATCCATATAATTGATAACAAAAGGAATATACGTCCAATGTACAAAAATGATAGCAAAAATAATTATTTATCAGTATATAACGAAAGGGATAAACCAAATTTACGACTCAACTAGGTGCTTTCAAATGAAGTTAATAATTGAACGATTAGCCGCGATGGATCATTGTGCATAACAACTTTGGTATAAGTATTTTGCTAACAGAAGAGTAGCATTACTTCCCGGTGCTCATATAAAACTATGTTGTTGTTGTATGTTTATTTTCATATTCTATACGTCGTTTCAATGAATGAAATAGGTGTGTGGCAACAAAAAAAAAACTGTAAAACGGAGCTGAAGGTTTGATAAGTGCAAAAAAAAATAAAAATACGAAATACGACAAAATAATCTCGATCATTAAAATTCAGCCATCTACATCTTTAATTAAACTACATAGGACGTGACTGATTGTATGACTTAATTTTATAGCTTCTAAAGTATAATGTAGAAATAACTATAGACACCAAAAAATCAAATTGAGACTCATGAAACGTTGTGAAAATGCTTCATGCCAAAGTCTGAAAATAGGCGTGTTGTTTGGCCCGTAGTTGCGGCACACATGGAAACTTTTTCAAGAATAATTCCAAATACCAGTCTTAAATTCAAAATTAGTTGTGCTTGCATGATAAAATTCAGCAACTGAACACATATTTTATTAAATAAAGATAAATGTTCGCCATCTATGCTCAAAAGTTATTCTATAAAGTCGTGCACTAATTAGAAGATATCAGACCTGCGGGATAAAAATTTTAGACTTCATTCCAAGAAAATACGTTAGTTCGACTATATCTATTTTTTTAGCTATTCTTCTTCTAATGAACCAACATTCAAAACTTTTTTTAAAATTGAGATTATGAGACTAACAGTTTCTTCCTTAAGGAAGATATAATTCCAAAGCTAAAAATGAAGTGGTAAATCTGCGAATTGCATGGTATCTAATATCGCAACTAACTTTTCTTGAAAAACATCTTCGACATGAAATTCATAATGTTTTCTTGGTATCCTGTCGGTTATTCCTTTCAATATTAATCTTACGCCAAAATGAAGGATGAATAGCTCAAGCTTTCGACAAATATCTCAATAGTTCAAAGCCCACTAACAAATAGATATACTTTTAGTTATGTGAATCTGTTTTTAGATATGCTGCTTCGAATTCCTTGCTATGAGAATACTTGTTTACCATTGCAGCGTTCGCGATTCTAAGAATTCGAATGAATTATGTTGATCTTACCTGATGGTGACTGTACGGTACGTGAGGTCTGGATGTCGATGAGTAGCGCTGAGTGTACGGAGGATATGGCATGGGTGTTGGAGACCTCGGTCCCCCTGGTCCAGGATGTAACCTAGGCGAACCCTGCAAACATCAAGAGAATTAGATACTGTTCTGAAAATTGATGAAATTATTCAATTATTCAACGGTATGAATCTTAGGTAAAATCATTGATATTTGCTTCAAAAACATGAAATGATAATGGAAAAGCAGACTGAAATCAACCACACGAACATCCAAGGGTCGTATTCAAGTATTGGCAGAATGATCAGGGACTAGAATATCATGAAGAAAAATTCATATGGTAGAATTTAGTCATTGTAAAATATTACAAGAGAAGAGACATTTCATGTTCAATAATTGATGAATGTGGATATACAGCGCAATTCAAGCATACAACATTCAAGAATTAAAGAAACATCTCCGCCTTTGATGAAACATTGGCCTTACTGTTTTTGCATTGGTGAAGTATTATGCCGCAACAATTTAATTGCTAAACAATATCGTTGATGTTGTACAAAGAAATTTGACGGTGCCATAGTTTTATGTATTAAATTCTTAAATTGTTGAAATTTTCAATGAATTATCCGCATTTTTAGAACGACAATCAATTATATGTGTGAAAACACGTGGATGTTTAACATTTATGCAATAAATATTTTCTCCCGGTAACCCAGATGAAACCAAACAGTAACAATCACTAAAGTAGACAATAGTTTGGCATGAAATAAATTTTAAGCGACTCCAGATTTTCAAAAAGACTTCAATGTATTTAGTTTTGATCATCGGCTCAAGAGAAGTACAGTTTTACATCGAAGCATCCCACGCTTCTTTAATTCCAATCTATACAAATCAGGAATCCTGAAATAATAGTTAAAGTTTTTTGAAGAATGATTTTGGAGTAATTGTTTCAACTCTTCTCCATTAATATTTTGATCTTTCAGTTCAGAACATATCCAAGTTCGTTAAATATGTTTAACAGCGTGAGCTGTACGTGACTCAGAGTTCCACGACCTTAACCTAAACCTAAACTCTTTGGATTAGTTTGTCGAATCAAGATTCTGAAAAAGCTGATGTAGTCAAATACGAATGGCAAATCTGAATCCCTGCAAATCCTTACTACTTTAAAATCAATGGCGCTACTTCTGGCGCATAATTTATAGATTTGTGAAAATTCTTCTCGCTCGGTTATCCGAGGATAGAAAATAGCTGGCAGATCCATCGACCGCGTCTGAATATCGTCTCGCTGTAAATTAGAACTGAAAATGATGAGGGAATGAAATTGTTAAACGTAACGCAGGCTCGTAGAAAGATGTTACTCACAGTTTGCGGCGGGCGTTGTCCTGGCTGTGGATATACCGGCGGTACGACAGGTGGACGTTGCATTGGCCAAGGTTGCTGGTACGGTTCTGTACCCATGCCTGGATAGTTGGTGTGAAACCGATGCACCGGACTTGACGCTTGCAACAATTGATTAAGCGTAGGCGTAGGGCCGGTGGCTTGGGATATACTTTGACCGGATAAAAATCTTGGAGATTGTCCTGGGAAACCAGAAGATACGGGGGGATTTGCGTGAGAGAGGCGCGGTGACTCCATCTTAGAGACGAGGTAATGTTCATCAGAAGATTCACATTGACTCACTGAATGTCCTGTACTCCCTTCACTGACAGATTGTTTACTAGAAAACTCATCACTGTTATACTCCCTTCCCCCACTACCACCTAAGGTGTTTCCAACAAAACCATGCGGATGAGTTGTGTCAATTTGTTCACCTTTAGAGGTATGATCAACACCCAGCGATCCTTCTTTCGTTGATTTACCACCGATATTTTGTTCACTATACACGGCACCAGCAGCAGTAGGGTGTCCACTAATGTCCTCGCGGTATTGACTCATCTCCACTAAACTGGGACTGTTTGGCCCGCCGCGATTCACATATTTAAGCACCGCGTTACAGGATAGTTCATCATTTGAATCGTATTGTTTTACTGTGTTACTTACGCCAAGTTGAGAATGTTTTTGAATACATTTCACTTCACTATGCACATCGTTTTGTTGGCTTTCGGCTTGCGTTGCAGCCATGTTCTTACATCCCCACCATCATTTTGCGAGGCAACATATCTACCAGCCAATCACGGGACGCTATTTTTCGAAAGGATGTAGATTTATCGAAATTAACTACGCCATTGGTCGGTAAAATAGGATAACGGAAATTGGAAATCACACGCATTAACCGCATGGCCAGACGCCTATAGAGAGCACTATCGTCGCCTGCAGGACTATTTTTTATCTACAATTATTTCATTCTTACGATCTTCCTTCATTGTAATGGGGGAATTAGAAATTTCGGAGGTTCACACGGTTGAAATTTTTCGAAACGTAAATTAAATGAAAAAACACGGTTATCATTGCCTCCAAACCAATGACCCAATTATTTCTGATTATACTTCAATTAAGTCGCGATATATTTCTTCGTTTCATTTCTCTATTCGTTATGTATTCCTGTTATAAAAAGTCTTGTTGAAAATAATTCTAAGGTCGTAAAATATCGTTGAGAACGCGCACCGTTGCAGATATCTGCGGCAAGTTCGCGCCCTCGTCCAATCGGATTTCTCGTTGAGTTTTTAGAGGAATGCGAAGCTTCTAGTTCAACGCTCTAGTCATTGGTCTACCTTCGACGCCCATGTGCCCGGCCAAATCCCGCTTCGTTAAAAAGCGTTTAAATTTCGTTTCGCTACAGCTCTTCTTTACAGGGTTACATACATACATCAAAGCGTCGGTTTAATCGATATCATACACCACGATCAATTCTTTTCATCGGACACGCGATCACGATCCAACGATGTAAAAAGATGCATTCACGTATCGCATTTACTTGCAGGCCTTCGTTCACTTTACTTCCAAATAATTTTGCAAAAACACAACCGACCTTCTTTTACCACCGATATTAATTGTTGACAGAAAAAAAAAATAACGTCTACACATACGGAGATTTTATTTATCATCATCGAACCACATCCAACCGGGTCGTGGCGGTTGGATGTGGATTGGTCGAAATTATTCTATACAGAAATTTTAATTGGCTATTGAACCAACCGCCGATAATCTGATTACATGTGCGATGTGGTTCTATGATTAAAAATCACCCTGAACTTATGCGAAATAGGCGGCCCTTCAAACGAAAAACACATACGCCGCTCGTCTCCTTTTTCTTTCCCTTTAATTGGCTTTAGGAACCCCTGGTATTTGACTTTCAAGTGTCACACATACGCCGCTCTACAGAGTCGCGGCTGCATGTCACAGGATTACTGGCTGTCTGAACCACCAATCAAAATACACTCCGAACGAATATGCGATAGTCATCTCGTCTGCGACTGTATGTGTGAACGCGGCATTAAGAATTGAAAAGTAACCTCCAACCTATATCTTATGTTTATTGTCTCTTTCGACAGAGTTAACTTGGATTATAATATTTAATTCACAAATTATTTGAAACAGGTTTTACGATCTCACTTAAAAATTATTGTAGCATAAGGAGGAAAACCGTGAAACGTATGTGACGTATTATTTTTTGGTTGTCTTTCGCATTGTAAAAATGGCTTGAAATTCTTGTTTATCTCTGCGATTCTGGTTCGGAATTAAATTTAGTGTCACTTACAAAGTCACACAGGATATTATT
Organism: Tenthredo scrophulariae; assembly: GCA_963978835.1. Taxonomy (NCBI): domain Eukaryota; kingdom Metazoa; phylum Arthropoda; class Insecta; order Hymenoptera; family Tenthredinidae; genus Tenthredo; species Tenthredo scrophulariae. Next base: position 14,023,578 of record OZ022227.1, read on the forward strand.
AGTAGCCTGGATTCATCGTTCGAAAATCTGTCTATCCTTGTCCGAATGAACTCCATACCCATGAATATTTCAGGTTAGATTGAGCCATAAATTTCTCTACATAAGTTAATAAAAATGGAATCAGAAAAAGAATGGGACGTTGAACAATTCAAAATGGAACACGAGTGTGACGAGCACTGGGAATTAAGACGACGCTTTCTTATTGCCCACAAAGATCAATTTCCAGAAGATCAGCTCGTGTGCTTGGCACAGGTCTTTACCAATGTAGAATTTCTAGGATGTCGGTGAGTTGGAAAAAAATAATTCTTCTATAGAAATCATAAATTTAGCTTCAAAACTATTAATCAACGTGACTCATAATTTTTTAGCGTCTTGAGGATCGGAATATAGAATTTTTTTACCTGATTTCCATATGTAGCACTGTTACGACAAATACCAACGTTTGTTTAATTTTATTTGATCATCACTTATTATTATTATCACGTAATTTATCGCCTTCAGCTATCCTGAAGAAACAATGCAGCTTGTAGCCGAATTGTCTCAAGATTTAGCAGCCGGATATCGGGAGAAGCAAAAAACAAAATTGCAACGTACCTTTGTTAAAGCGTCAGATGCTGCTGGCGCCAAGGCCAAAGGTAGATCTAAAAATTGTGAGTTATAACAGGATTGGAGTTATCACGATATATTTTTGTAATTAAAACTAGGTAATATTGTTGCAAACTAATTGTTTCAAATCTGCGTCCAGAATCAGGATGTATTTGTTGGCTCAAAAACATATTCTAGTCCTTTTCAGACTATTTGATAAAAAAAATTGTGGACATTTTATACTTTCATACGTTTATATGTAAGATATGTATGATTTGTATTTTATCCTCAGGACTAACTATCAGAAAACCAGAAATTAGTGGGAACAAGTCGGACCAATTACCGGGTATGATGTCTGCAGAGAATAAGTTTTCGAACGTTGATTCCCACATGCGTAAAAAAATGAAAGTTGATCATACTCGTCCCACTAAAAATATTCATAAACAAAGAAAAAATCGTAATCTTACTAGTAATGGACCTTTTGGAAATATCGTACTGGTTGAACACTCACAAAATAATTCTATTAGTATCCTTACGGATGCAGTAAATGCTAGCGGACAAAGTTTGGAATGGATATATGATGAAAATCAAATTGGATGGTAAGCAAGGTGAACTTTACACTTATTAGAAGGATAAAAACTAAAGTTTATGAACTTGCACATAACAATTAATACCGTATTTAATTCACAGCAAATGTGAAATAAAAATAAACTCTACAAAGCTGACGGAAGGGTATAGTGCAAGTAAAAAATTAGCTAAAAAAGATGCAGCGACCAAAGGTGTAGATGAACTCAAAAAATACTATCATACTATCAAGGTACAGACATGAAACTCACCAAATGAAAAGCTTTTGTCAAGAAGTTCCTTGCAACTATGAACTCCGTTTATACATCATCAATTACTTAATTAATCAAGCCTTGTTTCAGATAAAAAAGGCATTTCATGTAGGACCTGAAAGTGTAGTTAGCACCGAGTCTCTGAGCAACTCTGCGCCAGTAGAGAATACATTACCTGATGACAACATAGGAAGAAAACTAATGCTACTCATGGGCTGGAGTGGTGGTGGTCTCGGCAAATCTCAACAAGGCATAGTCAAGCCAGTAACGTAAGACACTCATTCTTGTACTTTTACACATGAATATACCAAAAACCGACTTTTCATACATTCTATCAAATAAAGCAAGCATAATTTATCTTAGTCTTCCGTAATTTCATATGTAACAGAAACAATAGACTTTATATTCGAAGCTGAGGCTGTATTCTGTGAATAATTATTGAAATAAAAAATCGCAGGGTAACACAACAGATAAGCAGAGAAGGAGTGGGATTAAAGACTGGAAAATTCAGTCAGGGTATGCTGAAGAATAAATTTCAAGATATATTGAACAACTACCTGAGTGGCGATACAAGAACAGATTTAGTATTTTCTTCCGAATTCACCAACGACGAAAGAGCTTTAATTCATCAGTGAGTATTTGAGTTAATTAAATATTCACACTTTCCAGTACAATATATTGAACAATTCTCTATGGTATATTGTTACAGAGTCGCAAGACAGATGGGCGTTAAATCGCATAGTCATGGTCCAAAAGATGCTCGCACCTTGGTAATATCTCGAAAAATTGATTTATTAGAACTTCTTGCCGAGCTAAAAGAGATCGGAGGTACGACTGAAAAGTACGAATTGATTGAGCCAATGGAACCTGTGAATACACCCTCAAATACTAGTGGAGATACACCTTGTTCACGATTGTAAAGTCCAGTGATAGAATCACCTTCAATACAGAAGTTTTACAAGACCTTTCTATTCATCCACAAAACGATTATTTCAAGTTTTCAAAATCAGGTTGAGGCCCTACTCCAATGATATTGTAATAAATTTTTAAAGACACTGAACTGATTTTTAAAGACACTGGGATTCTACTTATAATGACTGTTGTAATTTAGTAAACGCAGTGATACCCTGTTTACAAATTCAGAATATTTTTCAATAAAAGAAACGATTACTGCAGTAAAAATATATATTTATTCAGAGATGATTGGCCCGCCACCATACATTCCATTGTATCATAACTAGGTATATATTTCATTTTATTTGCTAAATAAAGTCGTACTTGAAATATTCATTAGAGTATGAGATTTGAATGCTAGGATAAGAAATAACTTTTTATGGATATAGCATTATTCATGTATTATTAGCAATATATTACTATTCTACACTCATCCAGGCACAATTTGTGTTGGTAATATAGAAATCTTAATAATTACCTTTTCTTTATGCGGAATATTAAAGTACATCGAAATCAGAAACCAGTACTGTATCAAATGTACTTAGAAAGAATTTTTTCAAAGGATTATTAATTATTACAAATATTAATTGGGTCAGACCTGACTCGTGTGAGTAATGAAACCAATGTCTTACACATAGGAGAATTGAATATTGAACTTATTATTTTATTGTCATTGTTATCCCTTAGACTTTTGTTATGGAAGTATTCAGACGAGGGAGAGCTGCAGCTGTTCGGCTTCCTCGATGCATTTATCAAACACATATTAATGTAACATTAGTATTATATCTGCTAGCTCTAAAGTATGAGGAACAAAAGATATCAGTCATAATCCGTTTTTGAGCAATTTTAGTATTAAGATACAAAACACATTAATGACGCACGGTCATGTTAAATTGTCATATACTATAAGGGAATGTGTACAATGTAATGAAATGGTATCACAAATGTCTTTTCTCGTTCGTATAGTTATTTGAAAAAGTTGAAATTAATTTATTCAGACATCGAATAGAACGATATACTTATACATAAATCTGATGTATAAATTTTATAGTTTGATATGTCGGCTTTTCTTCGTATAACAGATTTGATCTATATAGAAGTTCAAAGAAAAAACTTTAAAACAGATTAAGTATTGTACAATTTTATCTTCATTTCAAATTCATGGCCTACATGCCTCAAGATGTAACAAAATTTTTGTACATTTGAATTTTACACACATTCAATATTTTCAATTGCTTCCTTGCAATTTAAGATTTATTACGATTTGTTTTTTTTTTCTTCTTCATTGCGATTAGAACAAAGTACTTTGCACCTAAAGTAAAGTTATTCATATACTGATAAATGTGTTGAAGAACACAATACGGTATATCAATTCATGGCGTGTAAATTAGTAAATAATTTACAGAATTCAAAAATTTACAACTACGATACAAAGTACACGTCTTAAGCAGCGTATTCAATCTATTGTTAGTGAATACAAACACTGCCTAAGAAATGAATTTTGATCATGTTAAAATTGCTCTAACAACTTTCGAATACACTATGTATATTGTATATATGATGTATAGATCCAGTATTGCAAATTGAAATATCACATTAAAACTAATAAATTGTAGGTAGTATAAATGTATAATTACTATTAAATTGGCAATAGACAAGTTTTGAATTTGAAAACTGGTTTCAGACCTCAAAACTGTTGGACTGCTTTGAGCAATAAAAATATTAATACGAAGAAGACTTAACTCATAATAGAAATAAGGTATATCATCTTCTAAAATAGTCCACCTATCACATTAAAATAATATAAGCTTCTGAATTTGTGAAATTATTTGTCATTACTTTACGGGCACAGCTGATTTTAGACAAATTTCATTAACGGCCTGGGCTTTTTGTGAATTTGGATTATAGGCATTTGAATATGGCCTGGCTGCTCAATGAAGATTTATCAACTTTCAAAAAATATTTAATTCCCTAGAAAGCAGTTTCGCTTGTTAAAACACATCAAATTTAACTGCCACTGTAACACATCATAAGAAATTGGTAATTGATTGGAAACGAAATTCCTGATCAGAATCATGTTCAACATATGTGAAAAAATTGGTAATTAGTATACAATAACTCCGCGAGAGTTATAATTAGGATAAAATATTAGTTTTGTATTTAAAATAATTATCTAGAACATAGTGTCTATTCATAAAAATAATCCAGCATACCCCATACCAAGTTTCTCAAGAAAATAAATCAAAATATTCCATTATTGGAATGTAATACGAATTATTTCAATACCGAGCATTAACAAGATCCAAAATGCATAAATTAAGTATTGCAATAATAGATTGCAGGTCTTTATAAGACCTAAGGCCCGTCGGTTTGAAAGAACGTTTTGAACGTTCAATCATCGTCTCATCTACATTTAAATAATAAGAATTTAGCCAAACCGAGTATAAATTCAATTGCATTATTATTATTTCGTATGAAATTGCGATGAAGTTTTTTTCATCCCAATACAACCGGCCCTGTTATAATCTTACCTTCAACGTCAAGATTTTCACCAGCATAAGATAATAGCGGCGAAATTTCAACGTCTCCTTCTATCTTATTAGCGCCGCTTTCCAGCAACCATTTTTTGTGCAATTCAATAAGGTCGCTTCGCGCAGTAGAGGGGCAATCCTGTTTAGCCGAGTCGTTATTTTTCATAGCGCTAAATTCCTCTTTCCTCACAACTTCCCAAGAGGCAAAATTTTTTGAGAATTGAAACACGTCGAATACAAATTTTTCTATCTTAATACCGTTCGGCTTATCCGGTACAATTCTTACTCCTGACTCATCGACATATGGAATCTTCTTCTTCGCCACATGGAGTTTAAGCTCAGATTCATGAAGGTCTGCTATCGCCTGGAGAAAATCCTTCGTAAAATAATGATTGCAAATATTTCCAGCTCTGAATCTAAGCCGGCCTGAATTTTCATCGCGCAGCGATGCCGTTTCCTCAGTTATTTCGCTGTATTCAACAACCTGATAGCGTTCCTCGACCTGGCAGACTACTCCAACTGCCTCAGTCGGAGAGGACTTTTCAACAACTTTAGCGCCGCAATCAGCTGAACGGGAGAGACAATACCCAATAAAAACTGGATCTGCTACTTTGACTAAAATATTATCGACAGAATGCGCGTGGACAGATCTAATCCCTCGTTTATCCATGTCTTTCAGTATCCCCCTGACTTTTAAAGCCCTATAAAGTCCCCCGTTTCCATCGGGTGCTCTAGCCAGCCGATATTTTTCATCCAATATTATTTTACCGTCGAAACTAAAGCAAGGAAGCATTCCCTGTTCAAACATAACGACGTTTTCTTCATTTAGACCAAAATATTTATTAGCTTCGAAGTAATCCTTGGTAGATTTTGTCGTAGCTTCGCTAGTAAGTAAGTACCAAGTTATCGAACCTCGTTTGTTGTGGATTTTTTCGGCTAAATTTTCAAGACGAATTATTCTTTCAGCTTGTAATTGGAACAGAGTTTTACCAGATGGTAAACCTACGTTGTACATTCCTTTAGGGTAACTTACTCCTAATCTAGTACCCTGGCCGCCGGCCATAAGAAGAACGGCTGTTTTTCCATCGGCTATTTCCTTGAGGCCCAAATTTTGGTATCTTTCTATTTCTTCGGGTGTTGAATTTAAGAGCGATCCACTTACTTCGCTTGGTATAGGGCGAAGTTTTGAATCCAATTTTACTTGATCGGCGTTTAAAGATGATACAGCATTTTTAAAATAGGAAGAAACTTCTTGGAGATTTTGTTCTTCGATATCACGAATTAAGAGTAATTTTTCATCGTCACTTATCTCATCCCAAAATTGTAACAGATGGTGTTGATTAAATTCACGTAATTTTGATAACAACTTTTCCACGTCTTTTGACATCGCGATGTTATTTATTTATGCTAAATAATGGTTATATTAGTTTCTAGTTTATTTAAAGTTTATTCCGGATTATTAGACCACCAAACTTTCAAATACATTCGGAGAAAGTCTCAAGTGACAATTGACTGAAGTGACATTTGAATCACTGACATTTCAACCCGCAGGATATGCCGACGACTTAACCCTACCCATATCTACGCCCTCCTTCGTGTATGTATAAGTGTTTACATCTGATTGGATGAAACCGTATTAGAAGTATTGCTTTTTATTTCTTCACATTCACAATCACACTCCTTTATACATGCCGGAGAAATGAAAGGTAAGTCCAATCAGCAGGTATGTATGTATGTATGTATTGCTTGACTCCTGAAAGGCGTGCCGACTGCCGCAGCAGGTAAGATGACGTCATCGGCTAAGGCATACGTGTCTAGCGCGGGAATTAAAAAGATTCGCGCAAAATCTATGCCGTGTGTTTATATGTGTGTATGTGTATGTGCCAGGTAAATTAGCCCACGTGTTTTTCTTACACAATAGTCAGCAGGTGCAGTTTTTCTTTTTTCTTTTTCTTTTTTGAATAAGGAATGAGAATATAGGTATAATTATTTTTGAACACGTTTCTTTTATTTTTAAAAATACGCATTTATTGTGTAAAACACGCTAATCAATTCAGATGTAACTTTATTTAAACTTATTTTGGACAAAGATTTTCATCGTTGGTAAACGATATAATGAGAATGAAAAGCTCGGAACAACATTTTAAATTGTTTGAAATGTAGAAAAATATCTCTAAGAGCGTTTCCTTTGTATATCTATCTACTGTATTTATATACCTAAGTGTATATAGAATGCGTGTGAATAAGAGAAAAATGAAATGCTTAGTTTTTACATTTTTCTTTACTGAAACTTAAAAGTTACTGTACAGCATTTGCAGCGAACATGTCTTCATATTATTTATATGGATGTTACACATACATTGAGTGGTTCGTATTCTATTTTTAGAAAATAGAAACTGAACTCTGTTGTTCAATAATCAACATGAGAATAGAACAGGGCGATTGCCGGATCTTCGGTTTCACACGTGATCAATACGTCTCTGAATTTATCTAATATCTGCAGCAATTGAGACCTTCGAATATTTTCAAGGTACATAATTTCCTCGAGATGATGACCACCCTTGAGATACCCAAGCCTGCATAATTTGCCTAATAAAATCATATCTTCTGAAGGAATTGGAAAATTGTCTGATTGATACTCGAAAATTCCACTTGTACTATGCAGCGCAGGAGAAACTGCAGAGTCACTCTCCCCCGGTGTACCAACAGAAATGTCGTTTCCTTCCCAGCTATGCTGAATTTTTGTGGCACCGTTTTGTCGAGATTCATCTTGCACCGCATGTGGCTGGAAATGACAACAAGAACTTGATTTTATCTTCGATTAACTCTCATAATATTTTGATATCTCAGTGGAAAACATGATATCTCGAATTGTGGTTTGAAAATATACCTCAAATTCTGGTTAAAAGACATTATATCTCTTACGACGTTGAAGATATCATGATTTTTTACCACAATTCGAGATATTATGCTTTTTTTTTATCAGTATTCGAGATATCACGATTTTCAACCACAATCAGAGACAACATGTTATTCCACTGAGGTGTTGATTTGTAATAGGTATATTACCATTTTCGTACAGCCATTTAGCGTCGGCATGTACTGCACATAGGTGTGTAGCTGAAGAAGCAGATGGTTTTTCAACAGCCAAATTATTATCTTCACTAATTGAGTTTGTTGTTGAGGCTGGCTCAGTGGATTCAATTTTTGACTTATAGATGTCGGCAAAGAAAAATCACTAATCACCTACAAATCGAGCAGAACAATCATAAGACGTCATGTGTTACAAAGTATTTGAAAATATTTCAGCTATATTTACCTGCAGTAAGCACAACCCTGGAAATTGCTCCGAAAACGCGTCCAGCAATTGAGGTGTAAGGATAGCATCAGGGGCTACAACATAAACGTTGCTTTCACACAAGGGGTAGATAATAGTTGCTTTAGCCCAGTACACAAGATGGCCAGTCAATTGAAACACCTAGGAGAAGATCATCCCAGATATTTAGTCACCAATTCTTTATCCACAATGTGAAATTGGAAATCAATTGCTATAAATTTCTGTTAATAAATTTTATTCGTAAGAATTAACCAGAGTGGATGTCAAGGATAACGACAACGTATTAAAAGTGGCTAATATATTCTGTGTTGAATATAATTAGAACAGTTATACCTGTGCCAAACTAAGATCTGAATCTGCAGCCAGAGTTTGGAGACTTTTTAGCGGGCTATACATTTGAATAAGACGTATGAGGGCTGGCGCAGAGTCTGCGGGAAGAGAATCCAACAGATCCAGAGGCTCTATGAGAAGCAACAGTCCATGATATGGTCGCAAACTCTCAAGACATCTGCAATGGTAGAGCAAAGAATACTTCTCATTGATTTCATCATTAACCATATGGAAAAACTATTGGTTTGAGGCATATAGAGAAATTGAAGGTCTTCAATATTAAGATATATCAGAGAATTGATACGCAAATGCAATTTTATGTCCTTGGCGTTTAAAACGCTTTTTCCAATCAATGAATTTATTGATGAAAAATCATGAATATTAAAGTCGTGTGACAACAAGTAGCGATTAATTACCTATCTATTATTTCCGGGTTCATGATAAACCCCTTTTTATGTGACTGATGAACCTTTTGGGGTAGACAAAAGCTGACTTGAATCCATTTGTTTATCATGATATTTATCACCCCCGATGTACTCAAGCTATTAAAAACAGACTTCAGATCTCGAGCCAGAGAGCTTCTTTGGAGTATAAGTTCATATGGTGATTCATCAGACTCGCTTTCTTCTTCGGATCTGAATAGAGCAAAGTAATATATGAGCTTTTAAAAATTGCATCAATGGAATCTGACTCAGTTAAATAAAATAAAAATTCATTACCGGGCAGCAACTTCATCATGAGTGGAAACCATGACTTTTATTTCATCCGTTAGAAACCCGCATCTCTTTTCCTCATGCCTCAAAGCGATCCCTAGTCTGTGAAAACAAAATATGACCAATTAATGAAGCAAAGGAAGAGGCGAAGGTCTTAGGATTGCTTAGCTGTGATTAATTTCAGTTGATATTCGCAAGAATGAATAATCAGGGCTATTTAGATCACCTTTTACTCAGATCGTAATAACATTTAACAACAGACTGATTCGCTTGGGCCTGCAAAGCGAATACTATATTGAATAGCATTGATGAATTAACGTCTTTCAATCCTCTGGACGGAAGTAAAGTTGGATGGCTAACAAAACGCACGTTGTTTACTTTCAGTTCAAATTTTAATTCGCATAATTCTGGTTTAACTGCGAAAAGTGTGGACAGAACTTCGTCCGAGAAGCCAATGAGATTTCCATTGCTTATATTAGACGTCGGGAACGGTGTTGACTGAAAAATAGAATTTTTTATATAGAACTAGGGTTCATACGGTGTCATAAAAGACTCGGAAATACTGTTTTTGAATTGTTAATTATAGTTACTCGATGTACTGCGAAACAACAATGCAAACATTTAGCAATAAGAAAAACTGTTTTAAAACAAAACATAATCATGATTTTACTAGATTGTTATTCAAATATTGTTCATCTTTGATATAGGTCATGTTTGTGTCAACATGATATACAATCTTTGTTATTGCAGAGAAGTAAAGAAAGATGATGCGCTACGTATTACAAGGAATCTAATTATTCTCGACTACTCGTCAAGGCGAAGATGTAATCTATTAAACAAAGTACGAGAGCATGTTTGTAAAACTGTTATTATTTTGTTAAATGAAATATTTTCGCATGGTAATTATAATTTTGTAGGAATGAAATGGCGGACATATTCAAGATAGATAAGATAATATAATATAATAATCTATAATTGTCTAGTTATGAATGAATATAAACAGTATACTTGTAATAAATCCTCACTGATTGTCAATGAGTAAGGGTTCTTTCTTTTTGTAAATTGGTTAGAATCTCTTTCGAGAGTAGCGGCATGTGGATATCTAAATAGCATTCGATCTCCCTTGCTATCGCTCTTCACTAGAATAACGCTCAATGGATTTATCTCCATTTCATAAAGGTAATTTATAAATGTAAAAATCGAATGTATACGATCTGAAAAAGTTGGGATAGTGAGCTGTGCCAATTCTCCGTTTTTCTTATGATCATAATTGAAATATTATTTCGGCTACATCGCAGCAAGCATTAATAACATTGATTTAAGCTCTATAGAAAATTTGCAAAATATTTTTCGTTTTTTTTTTGTCTGAATTTGACAGCAATTAATGAAGTTCTGTCGGCTGTAATCAACCCTCTGCAAAAGTGACAGCGGACTGTTACCAACTGAATAAACCTAACCTAACCCCACCCAACATAACCTAACCTTAACCGGGGTGATACGATACACTCGCGTAGTTTGGCGGTGATGGAGGAAACTATAAAGAGCGCAACGAGGATGATTTGAAACGTCTAAATATAGTATAAACTATGCATAGATTTGAATGATGTATTTCAATAATTAAAAAGAAAAAAGACAATAATTGACGATACATTATATGCATTTAAAAGTATGATTCAATTCCATGTCAAAACTATATGCATTGCTTTTTCGGCCTGTGCTAAATTTGGTAGTTCAAACCAAATTCAAGTCAAATTGAAATACTCAGCAATCCGTTTCCTTTTATTATTTTTTTAAATTAAAAAGTATAGAGATCAGTGGATTTTATACTTTTTTAAATAATCCGATTTATCGATTATTTTCGGTCGATTTAATTGAAGTCATTGACGATTATTTTTTCATAATCGATTAATCGATGCATTGATTATTTTTTATCCCTATTTAACCCTAACCTAAGCTAACCTAACACAACATAGAGCTGTCAAGCAGCGACCGGAGCAGAAGTCATGTCTATACTTCCACGCGCTGTATAATGACGCACTTTCTATATCGTAGAAATGGTACGGGACCACGGGATGAGAATAAAATCAATACTTGAAGTAATATACTCCCGTTCACTACTTCATATCTTTCTTGTACACTTTGAGGTGCTGTGAAATTTGTGAGGTTATGATTTGTGATTGGCAAAATTATTTATTTCTTATATATTACGTGACGTATATAGAATTGGTTAGCACAGAAGTCTACAATTTAGGATACGTCGCGTGCGTTCCGTCGCTTCGAAAGTAAAAAATGTCAATTCCTTTGATAATTGAATCGGTATTTCCCGAAAAGAAATGAAACAGACGTGTTTGACAACTTCCTAAAATGTCAGATGCTTAGCGTTCCGCTAATACCTTGAACTTGACAGAATATTCGTAAGTTCATAATATACGTCTTATGAGAACCTAGTGAATGTCAGTTCCATTTTCATAATGAGAAAACATCTTTTTTTCGAATAGTTATGAATTAAAACGTGCTTTTTTAACTGAAGATTTCAATGTCAATCCAATATAGCCCCCTTTTTTTTTAGATAAATCAATTTCCGACGTGATGTATGAAGATATATACTCATTCTACTACCTGACTGAATGAATAAACTTTAAACTTCTATAGATTAATAATAATCGTTTTTAACAATAATGAAATAATCTTGTTACAAATTGACAATTCGAGGTCTTACATTTTAATGATTTTTATTAATTTTATTCAAACGAAAATTAAAACTTATCTACTTTCACCTAATGGGTTTTCTAGAATGTATCTAGAATAGATCTATTCCTCTTCAGTAAAGAATTATAAAATGGATTAGTGTGAACCCCATTTTTGAGGATTCCGGATTAGAATAAAAACCGAAAACCTAATTTAATGCCAACTTTAATTCCTTTGCATTCGTTATAATACAAAATCTTTGTAACAATAGGATTTACTCATCCATCCTCGTTCAACGTAGGGAATTCTCTTCAAAAGACAGCAGTATAAAGATTATCTGAAAATTAGAGATGCTATGCAAACCAGTTTGTCAATTAGTAAAATCCCATTGAATCAAATCAAACTAGTAAATTCAATTTCCAAGAATATATTATGAAAATGATGTGAATAGATTCCATTTTGACCCAAAAATGTATTCATTTTTATTCATTTCAATCTGAAATCTCCATAAATGTAAAACCAATTCCTCTTAGTTGACCGAGATAATTCAGGCCACTAGTCGGCTATATTCCATTTTCATCCAGCCATTTAAGGCATTTTTCAAGACACCCAGTAATAGGAGTGTTTTCTATGATATAGACTCAAATTCATTACCCAACTTCAAATGAAATAAATTTTTCTTTAGATAACGGGGCCATAAATTAAAACAGATACTTCATCATGTTCGAGGGAGCAGTTGCAGCACTGCTGAACCGTTTCCTAGGAAATTATATCGAAGATCTAGACACTGAGAATTTCAATGTGGGAATATTTTCTGGCGATGCATACCTGACAGATTTGAAGCTAAAAACCGAAGCACTTGTACGTGTAACAATGGTTTAATTTAATGGCATAAACTATATCAATCAATAACTTGTAATTGATTTTTCCTTTGAATTATTTTCTCCCCTACCATTGTCATGAGTTTCTGGTTTCAGTATCAACTTGGACTACCGATAAAAATAAAAATTGGTTTGATCGGAAAAATAAGTCTAAAAATTCCTTGGACAGGTCTCACTTCTCAGCCAGTAATTGTTAGTGTTGAGGTGAGACATACTTTTGTTTGATAAATTTTTATGAATATTGAATAAATGATGGAGAAACAATCCTCATTCTTCAAGAACCATATTCGAACTCATCTACGTCAACAAAAATCGATACACCAATGTATTAAGATTAAGTTATCATTCCTAATGGTCTCGCCAGTATCTTAGATCGCACTAATTATCGTAAATGATTATTGCAGGATATATATATAATAGCAGTTCCAGCATTGGGAGATGCTTATAACCCAGACATTGAAAAACGTCTGATAAGAGCAGCGAAGAAAAAGATATTAGAGGACCTAGATGAAGATTATTTTCTTGGATATGGTATGAGGCTGTCATCATGGTTGGAGATAACTTTTTAAGAATTAGAAATTTCTTATAAGAAACTTCTGCTTTTTTCTTAGGAATAACTTCAAGCCTGCTCGACAGCTTGGTGACATCTGTTATTAACAATTTTCAAATTACCATCAATAATGTCCATGTCAGATATGAAGATAGTTTTACACAGCCAACACCTGTTGCTTGTGGTCTGTGCATTCAAAGTCTATCAGTGACTACCACTAACAAGTAATAACAAACAAAAGCTAACATACTTCCTCTGCTTCAGGATACAATTTTTTATTTCATTCTAACAAGTTCTTTGTTCTCTTATAAATCTGTAATTTTCTTATTGGGTAGTAATCGTTGGAACAGCTAAAGAAAACCATTACGTGGTTTTCCAATCAGCATGAATGTCTGATTAGTAGTCAGCTCTTATTTTTATTGCAGCAAAGCTTCATTATTTCAGCTTACATCGTGAACCCAGTGCTGAAACTTATTACTCACTCTTGTTACGCTTGTTATATGAATTTTTTCCACACCCTATAAATTTCTCCATTCTTTGAAAATGGAAGTGACGTATGTTACTGCAAAAGATATGACTGCGAATGACCAAAGAAGACGACAGTTTATCAGCAATAAATGACCCTTTTCTAGACTAAAGAAATCGACCAAAGTTATATGTTCTAAACGCATGGGTGTATACTTATGTGGCTTGTGTTTATTTTTATTCTTACATGTCCACAGCACGTATCGACTACTTGTTTCTATACTTTGGTTGAATCTTTTATTTTGATACTATTTACAGTAAATGGAAGCCAGGCGTGATTGCCACAAATTCAACATCAATATATCAATTGATGAGAGCTGAGTCACTATCGGTCTACTTGGACCCAAAAGCAGAGACTTGTTTACCGGAATATCCGTCTAAATGGGAACTCGCAAAACTACTTGCATGGAAGAATATAATGCATCGAGCTCTCCAAACCTTTAGTATTAACAATCAAGATTTTCAATTCTGTATGTATGAATTATTTCCGAATAGACTCAGGTGGATGGAACAATTTGGAACAATGCAAATTCTGTTTCAGTAATGAAACCGTTCACTGCAAGAATAAAAATTATAATCAATAAAAGCAACGAGGTACGAGTGCCGCGAATGCTGGTAGATTTTGTACTGCAAGATGTTGCTACCCAGATCACCAAGCAGCAATACATTACCCTGTCTGAAATTTGTCGATCTCTCAAACGAATATCAATTAATAGGTCTGTAGATGAATAATTTTGTAAGAACATGAAGTTTAAAAAATGTTCAATAAATTTTGTAATTATTAATGCTTAGGCCGTACAGAAAATATCATCCTGAGACCAGTGTCCGTGGAAATTGTGCAGGCTGGTGGAAATATGCTTATAAAGCCATAGTGGATCGAAGCGTAAAGCCTTATACATGGGCATATTTTCAAACACATAGAAAAAATTATCATCAATATAAAAATGCATTCAAAATGACTTTACTCCGACCTACTGATACCGAACTTAAATTGGACTTACAAAAGTACGAAGATATGCTCACTATAGTCAGCATAATAATTGCTCGAGAACATGCTAAAATTGAGGTACCAAACATGTTTTAAATTTTTTGAAAATAATTCATGATATCGTAGTATCTTTCATTCAATTTTATCATTCTGTTATTTCATAGTTGAAAGAGGAAGCTCCCCAGCATGTATCAGTCGAAGTATGTAAATCAAGCTTGTGGGATATGGTGGACGAACCAGAAATGGTAAAATTTGTTGTGAATCATGAAAAAACATATGGAGTTTGCAACCAGCTAAGCAGTCCGGAGCGTAAATTTATTCAAATTATGGGTAATGGTTCAGAAGAACAAACAAATCCTGAAAAGTTGCCACAATATATTGGTACGTCTATCCGTATCATTTGGATATTTTATTACAGAACATAGAAATAATGGCAACATTATGAATGAAATTTTAGAGAGGCATAAAACGTAGGAAACCATTGAATGCTAATCGATATGTTGAAATACTTTTAGATCACAAGTATAACTTTACTTTGGCAAATTGTTCCTTGAGTCTATTGAACGAAGACAGAGAAGTATTGGTCATAACATTAACGCAGTTTTTAGCCAGTGTTGAAACTCGGCCGTATGCATCTGCGTTTAAAATATCTGCTCGAGCTGAAAGTTTTGTCATTGAAGGAGCATCATCTGACAATGAGCTGATACCTTTGATAACAGCTGACAATGTTTTGACGGGTAATAATTTATTTTTATAGAAATTGCAAAGCTGGTGAAAAAATGGAAATGTTATAATTGTTTAAATTACAGGGAACATGGCATCTAATTTTTTGTCTGTTGATTTTGAGAAAAATTCTTTAAACTCTTTCGCAAATTTTGATATCTCTGTGACACTGGAGCCGATTGAAGTTATGTATCACGAGGTGAGACAGCATTTTCATAAAAAAAATTCGTGAGGTTTCGTTCATCAATTTTCTATGGAATTTGAAATCGATTCTCTCTGTTCCAGTATGCCATATCAGAGATTATAAACTTTTTTAAAACCAGCGATTTGAACATAACAAAACTGGTGCATATTATCGGATATCAAATGAGCTCGATTAAGGAAAAGGTTTTAAATATAGTATACGCTATACCTTCAAGACAGAAAAGAATAAATCTGAAAATGGACCTCAAAGGGCCATACATAGTTTTACCTCAACATGGATCTGTCCAGAAGTGCGTATGATTGATCTAACTATTGGATGCATAAAATCTGTGCAAAATATCCCTTTATCGATGATCTCTTTGAAATTTGATGTGGTTGCTACTTTTAGTGGAGGTAATCTGCTACTATTTGATGTCGGACGGATAACGGTTAAAAGTGAATTACAAGCTGCCAATGTGCAACTGGAAGATGCCACGATGATGGAACTAGAAGAGTTATTGTATGATAGACTTCACATAAGTTTCACTGATGGGCAAATACTCTTTTGCCATTCAGGTTGTTAATAGTTACATATAGTACTAGATGTATCCTTATCATTTCAGATGAACTATTAATACAAGATCAAAAGAATCGCTGAATCATATTCCAATATTCTTCAAGAACACATTGACTGCGTTTAACTTCATCAGAGTCTCTGAAAACTATTAAATTATCTATGAACTTACTTTACTGCAGATGCCAGAAGAATCTGAAACAATTTGAAAGCAAACATCTTTCTAATTTCTGTTTTAAAAAGGATGAACAATTGTAGAAAACAGTAAAATGAGTTGACTTAATTATTTAGTTAGTTTTCCTAATTTTCTTTATTATGAACAAAAAGTCTAGTGTTCTGTTGAAACAGGAATTGATATTATTATAAGCGGATGAGATTTATGGTATAAAAATTGACGAGATCCATTTCATGGTGTATATTGTTGACTTAGATCTGATGAATGTAATAGTGGCGATAATTTCTTTTAGGTGACGATTGGAGAGAGGTCAAGAAGCTATGTGACTCTGAAAATCACTTACTACCTAAGATACAATGCAATTTCACTTTATCTCACAGCGTAAAAATAGACTACAGAGTATTACCTAGGTATGCAATTCTTAGCTCGTGTGAGAATCAAGAGTACATACATGTTTGAGATTGATGGAAAATACTTCAATAGATGAATGTGTGTAACGGAATATTTTTTATTTGCAGGACCAAGCTCAATATGTCAATTTCTAGTTTGAAGTTGAATCTATCTGAGAGGAAGCTGAACCTTTTGGCTGAATTTTTTTGTTCCATACCATTTTCAAATCAAGTAATCAATGGCCAAGTTGAAGAGAATAAAACCGAGCTGGAAACAGAAGATAACCCAAAATATGGCGATGCCTTCTCATTCAAAGAACTAGATAAAATACGGAGAGTCATTGCTCAATCATCGCTAGTCACACAACGCTTCAATTCCAAGCAAATATCTAATGATACTTTGGACCCAAGTGTGTCAGACCTTGAAAGGTAAGACGCGTTGCTTTTCACCATATAGTTTCACTAGATGATTGTTCTTATTTTTCAGGAGTATTGTTTCCTCTGAGATGAGTGAAGAAGATATGGAACTATGGGCTTCAACTGTTGAATTACCAGGATTCGATGATAATATTTCTCCCCACAATTCTATAAAATTATTACTGAGATTTGTTGTCGGAGAGGTAGATTCTTCGCATATAATTGGATAACTTTCTTCTCTGCAGTTTCAAACCACTGCTACATAACAGTCGTTTTACTATACAGATGAAATCGTTTTTATAATTTCAGTTCTGCATTCATTGGGAGCAATCTCTAATTGTAGAGAAACCATATGTGACTTTAAGAATATCTGCACTGTGTCTGGAATCTGCAGTAATGGATTATGGCTCGTCCATACATTTCAGTGTCGGCGGTATATTGCTAGCAGATAAAACCAATGCTGGAGTAACTGGTTCATATCTGGAACTGATATCTACCAGCACTGCCCCTGAAGTTATAACGATCTTGTATCGCAAGGTACTGATATGAAGTTACTGTTCGGTACATCAGTTAATTAATAATCAATTTTTATTCACAGGTCACAGCTAATTGCCCAGACTTTAAATCTCACTTCAAAAGCACCGAGCAATCTTTGATCATAGACATTGCTCACATTAACGTTATATTTCACCGGCATTCATTCTTGACGCTAAAAGACTGCTTCGATAAAACTCTAAAGTGAGAATCATTCTACTCATTTTCACGATATTCACTTGAAAAATATTTCATGAATTACACTGGCCTTGAACAGTTGTATGAAAGCTGATCATCTACTTTGATTTCAGGATTCAACAGCTCAAACAGATATATAATTATCTCAAAGTAGATATCTTTGATACTTCTACATTTTGGACTAAAAATCCGGACGACCCACCTATTCCACCTGGTAAGCATTCGTAAATAAAATCTTTGGGTTTATACAATCCATGATTCTTATGATTTTTCTAGGTGCTACAAAATTGAGCTATTCAGCAAGAATGAGCATGCTTCGGATAAGCCTTTGTGACATAGACACATCTCTACTGGAACTGAAATTATTGGGCTTAGAAAGTGACTGTATTTACAAAGCTAATGAGAGAATGATTCTACGATTGCATCTCAGAGGACTTACTGTTGTTGATCTTAGCGATCTGACATTATATTCGAAGGTAATCTACATGCACTGATTTATCAGCTAATATCTAACATCAATCATTCCACTTTTCATTGTTTTTCTGTTATTCGTCCACGATGGAGAAGACACATGATATCGTTGTTTCTAGATCGTCACAGTAGACGAAGACAAAGTATTGGATTTTAAGTACGTCAGACACACGCCAAAACTTTATAAATGTTCCGATATCGATGCTAGACAGGATGATGTTAAGACGGATGGAAGCTTGAAGATGTCCTTGGGTCAAATTAACATAATATTTATTTCTAAGATGCTACAAGACTGTGAGGTATGGTTTTCCATGTATTTCAACACATGTTGCATACCCAAAAAATTTTACTGTAAATTACAATTGGGAAACGTTTTTTCCAGAATTTCTTCAAACCCTTTGCATATCTTATACCTCGAACTTTGATAAGTTCATTAAGTGATTCGTTACTTCTTAATATAAGAAAACTAAAGCACAGTGCTATCAAGCTGCACTTGTCTCTTGATTTACATGGACCTACTTTTCTGTTTCCACAAAAGAAAGATGCTCCGAGTCTATTGGTGTTTGATACAGGTACCAAGAAAATGATTTTCATTCAACACTATACGCTAAGGAATTCGGAATCATTTATCTTCATTGAAATTCACTTCTAAGATGTTTTAATTAATTATATCTATATAGTACTTCATCCACCTAATATATTTTCTGATCTGCAGGTATTTTAACGATTGAAAATTTCTTCAAAGCGGAAGAACAGCCGAAGCAATGTAACGCGACTGGAAGCTCTTCTGAATCCATAGTTACTGATAATATTTTGATTGAACTGAGGTCAGTCACGTTATCGAGGGCCATCATGATGTTGAGTGGAAATTTAGAGACTCAAGTAAGTGTAGAGGGTGCATTACACTCCATATAACTTCTCTAAGGCAAAAATATCCCTATATTTTCGCTTGATAAGACCCACATCCTGTTGTTGATAAATACAGTTTGGCATGCAATGTTAATAACGACTTTCCACAACAGGAACCAATCTTGGAACCAGTCTTCATTCGTCTGGATTTGAACAGGAGAATTGATCACAAACTTGCAATGGCAATGAGCTCTTATAACCAGTGTGTTTGCCAGTGTGATCTCAAGGGAGCTATTGATATGATATTAATAAATATTGGACACAGAGATCTTACGTCTGCACTCTCTATCTGGGAAGATAACATCTCTAAAATCATCACGATGGGTAATATTTGGATAGGAGTCTATGTCAAACCTAGAGGAGTACAAACATATATGCTTATGATACTTTGTTTCAGGTAAAAGTTCACCAGTTGAAGAAAATTTTCCACTTGAGCCTTTGTCACCCAATGCGGCGCCAAACGATACAGCAGTTAAGAAGCTCGAAGCTTTCTTTTCACAAAATGAACATCCCATTTGTGAAATTGCTATGAAGCTGTCTCTGGATGGACTCCAGCTCAATCTATTCTCGGATACAGAGGAGGTGAATCAATTGTTAGATGTGTTGAAATTGCTAATACAAAGAAGACGTATTTATTCCATAACTTATTACTTTAGGTATTGAGTTCGCCAGTAAGGGATCTCAATCACGGCTTGTGCAAATTGACAATAGGTGAAGTAACTCTATCTCTAGATGTGTACAGCGATGAGAGTTTGATAATGAAATTATCAGTAAGGAGTTGTTTATTGGAGGATGTTCGCAGAGATGAAAGTATCGTAATACGAAAGTGAGTCAGACTTTTGATCAACATACATAGAATATAGAAATCCCAGTTTCATGATATGAAATTTTTGCAAATGGTACGATATTTAACATGTTTCAGAATAATTCAGTCTCATTCGCAGAATATTGGGGCAGATATGTCTAATATTTCAATCTCTACTCCACCAATATTGGATTTTACGTTTCAACAGACCCAGGCTGGAGATAGATGCATTGATGTTCTCATTGAAGAAACTCGTCTCAACTTATCGATGTCATTTCTAATCCACATTGGGAGATATATAATAGATTCCATACCTGGAGATCCGGTAGATAAAGGTGTTATTAATGAAGGATATGTTAGTGATGGCAATATTCTAGTAAGTAGACTGGAAGAATTTTGAATTATACAAACCAAATTTATCTACGTTTGTAGGCGATTTCACGTTAAATCTTACAATTATCTTACAGATGAATTTAGCTGACTCGAAGACTGCAGAGTATGGCGCTGAAAGAGCACCGGTCGTAAGTAGTTACTCAAACTTTCAAATGGCGCAGCCTGAAGAACAGCCAGGTACTTTTACAGATTTTTGGATTTAAAAATTTGCCATTTCGATGTAAATTGTTGATTTTAATGTATAAATTGCTTGGATACAGGTGTGTCAGTATCTATACGAATCCGAAAACCAGAACTACTTGTATTTGGTGATCTGAAAGCCAGTAATGCACACGCAGTACTGTTCCAAGCTGAACTAATCATTGAAAGTAGTACACACGATGGTGTCTCATCAATTGTCTGCTCTTTGTCTGATGTTCAGGCTAAGAGTAAAAGCCAATCTGAATACAAAAAGCAGCCACCGCATTGGGTATGTTACAAGCTCCGTTCGACTTATATTCCTTCTTCTCAACTATTAATGTCTATGTACAAAACTGCACACTTTTATTGTGTATTGAAGTCCAAGGTCTTATTGAGTTACATGGGTGAATTTTATTCCAGGTATTGCGCCCATGTGATATTGAAATTTCGAAGACAAAAAAATTAGTGAATCACGAAGTCCATGTTGTCGCTAGCGTGAGTTCAGTCGATATTCATCTATCCGCCAGCACTGTGCAAACGTTCACTGATGTGAGTATACCTCTTTGACATAACGAGTGAAAGGCTTGTTTAATTATTGCAAGTTTAATTGTTCCATATCATTGAATGATGTGATATAATCTTTGCCCGACAGATACTACAAGACGCAATATTTTTTTTGCGATCTAACGACATGGAGAATAAAAATCTATATCAAGAATTTACGCCACATAATGATTTGTGGTCTCAGAAAAAGGTTGCATGTATTCCGTACAAGACCCATAGACAAGGTGTGATGAATAAATTGTTTTTAACTTTGCTGGGAGTTTTATCAGTCTATGAATACATCACTTATTCGACTTCAACATTGCAGATTCACTGACACGAATGCTCCTTAATGATGGTTTTATCAGTCAGTGTGAGACATTCCAATTGAAACCAGTTTCTATTTCTATATTACTGGAGATGGAAGATACGATTGAAAGAGTCCCTATGATGATGGCGCAACTTGAAGTAGACGCTTTCCTTCAAGATTGGAATCATAAGTTTCACATGGAATGTATGTGCACAATAATTAAGTTTCAAGACTCACAATGATTGCAAACTATTGCCTATCTGTTTCTGTCTTACTTTATAACTTGTATTTTTCAAGATAGTGTTAAACAAGTTGTAAGGTATAACATGAAAATCATTTTCCCCAGCTGTAATGAAACTACAAGCCTCATGTTACAATATAAATGCTGGAGCTTGGGAGCCGCTAATCGAGCCTTGTATTAAAGATGAGAATATTTATAAGCCGTGGGAGATGACATTCAGAGTGAGTATTTCACCAATTAATATTCATAGCTCTTTTCCTTCGTTCAGCCTGTTATTTGCTATTTACTAATAATCTCCATTACAGGTATATCAATCTGATTCTTACGAAATAAATACATGTGGAAAAGACACACGCAGCCAAAAGCGAGAAACTTCTTCTGAAAGTCGAGCAAGAAAGAAAGGATCGGAAGAAGAGGAATCTGAAAACAACGATGGAATGTTGTTCATACATCCAGACCATTCTGCATCGTCTAAAATGAATAAAAGTACACAAGCTGCACATAATCTCATAAATCACATAACTTTTCAGTCCATTTACAGTTCAGATTTTTTATTTTTTACTCGCTTCAGTCATTTCCTTTTACTTCTTTTTCAAGTTGTCACTCTATCAGTATCTTGGATAGTTATCTAAGAAGCAATGTGAACATTATTTACATTTCGATATTTTGGGTGAAATTTCTTCTCATGTTTTCGAAATTACTAAATCAGATTACAGTTTTGAGTGCAACGATGATTCGGACTCAGATAATGAAGGCTCGATGAGAACCCTTACTGGAACGTTTGGCCATTTATTCATTAGGTATAGTCAACATTTATATAACAAATTAGTTAATGTAACATGTATTCATCAATAAGAGAATTCTTTCTAGGGATGGAAGCGATGAAGAAACTAGCGATACAGATGAGACTAGTGGAGATGAGGATGAAGGGGTACATATTTCGGATGAAAATACCGACGATTTGCAAGTGATGAGTTAGTGTCTTGTTCTATTTTGTTACATTATATAATTAATTCTACCTTCACATTACTTTTACATTACCTTTACATTATACAAACTCAATTTACTTCTTCTTGATATATCTGTACGAATGAAATTCATAACTTTGAATGATTACAGATGAGTGTCCTACAAACGAGGAAGAAATTAAAGACAATCATTCGGCAACTTATGTGATACTCGATGCAAAGGAGAAACTCAACTTCACCATCACGCCAAATACAATCAATACATGTAGCGCAATATTGTCATCATTCTTGAAAAGCAGTAGCGGTATTCCAATTATAGCAACAAATGCAGGGAAACTGACTTTACGAAACGACATTGGATATGCTAGCAAAGTGGAGCTACTATCTATAGACGAGGTAACAGTTTTCTGTTAAAGTAACAAAAATTTCAATGGTATAATTAGGGTAATAAACTTATGTGGCTATATTTTCACTCATTTTTATCGAAAGCTGAAATCCTAAATGCTAAATCTAATCTAATTACACCTATATAATATTATTATAGGAAAATTCAAGAAATCATACCCGCCTGATCGCCATTGCTAATTATCATACAGCAGATTCCACGGTAAACACTCCTAGTAGTCCAGAGGTTGAAGACTTTCCTGAATCAACTATTCTCACAGCTGTAGAGAAGTATGTGTGCCTGCATGACTCGAATGTGTAAAACTGGAAATGCATGAGCATAAATAGTGGATTAATATTTATTCTTTCAGTTTTGACAGTGGATTCAATGATTGTTCAATCTCTTATATTCAAAAAGATTTCTCCTTCATCGCACAAACTCCTACTGAATCTGTTACTAAAATTTATAATATGGTCACCGAGGAACGCTTACGGATCCAAATAGAAGGTATAAAATTATAAGAATTGAATATTGCCATTTCTCAAGCTGATATAGCTGGAGAACAAGATTTCAATTCACATCTGAATCACCTTGGAATTAGAGATCCTTTGCACTTTGCCTTCAAGTTCACAAAGGATTCCTACAGATGAAAGATACGATTCACTTTTTTTGTGAACACTAGTTCTAAGTGAAGGAATTGCCACCTTATTGTATCAACTAATTTTGGGTCTACTTTTTTAAACAGGATTTGAGGATACTCTTGTCTATTGTCCAAAGCGCCAGGGCTTCAAGGTAATCTCTTTGCAGCCTATGCGATATGGGATTAGGCACCACCTGATGGTGCATGTTGATACGAATGGCCACTTTCATAGAACTATAACTATTTGCTCTCCGCTACAGGTATGAAATAGATTATATCAATTAGCTTCTGGTGTGACATTGATCACAATGGCAATGTAACTAGTCTTGACTATTCATATATAAGAAATAATGTGAAGAATTATTGTTTTTATAGATTCGAAATGAAACCTCTTTTGCAATAGGATTGTATTACAAGAAAAAGTTGGCTGAGAAAATGGATATACCAACTATTGGAGAGACTTTGAACCCCTTTAATGATAACATGAGAATGGCAATCATTGAGCCAGATGAAATTGTGAATGTTCCGTTGTACGCTGCTTACCACTTCCAGATACACATACAACCTGCATACATAGAGTAGGTATTTTATTTGCTGGAGATCATTGTACACTAATTATAAGTTTCAAATGAATTTTAATATTCCCGAGGCTGACATTAATTTGCTTTGTTTTAAAATTGTGTTTATAGGAAATACCAAGTCAGCGAGGCTGGCATATGCTGGAAGGAGTTGAGCAATAATTTGAACACAGCAAAGGATGTCTACTGTTACACGAAGGATGATACAGATGAATCCGTATTTGCAGTAAAGGTGATAATAACATTGATATGAAGATCTGTTATGTGTATGTGATAATCTATTCTAGGTAAAAAACGTCCGAATTACTTTTTTTTTCAGGTATTATGTGCTAAAAGGATTACAGTTCAAACAAACTCTCGCATACCCAATTACCAAATCAGGATATTACCTCCTCTCATGTTTCATAGCAGAATACCAGTTGCGGTAGACATTAAGATTCCTATAATAAATTATGCCGTCAGGATAGAACCAGGCGAAAACATAACTATATATACTTTAAAGCTCAGCGATAATCCAAGGGTCACTTTTGAGGTGAGCAATCTCATTGTATTACATTATTACAATTTTTATTTCGACATAAAAATCCCTGTGGAAAAACGAATGGGAATTCACTACTTTCTGTTTGATATACCTATTTTTGAAGCTTGTAATTTATATTTCGTCTCCATTCGACCTTTTCATGCTATCTTCATCCCAATCAGTAGAAATCCCACTTACAGTTGACCGAGATGTACATAAATGTGTCTAAGTAGCACGAACACACTATTATTTCTCGTGTCTTGTCTTCGTCTTGATTTCTTGTCTAGATAGATGTTACGGAATACTGGAAGAGAACTTGATCCCATGTATAAATGAAATGAAATATTACGGGTGTTTTTTATAATTGGTAATGCTTACTGTTTGTCTTTTTTACCAATAACGGGACTAAACATATAAAAAATATATGGCTAATGTTTGTTCAGGTACAAAATTACTTGGGTAACGCATGGACTAGCACAATACCAATAACTACCGAATCAGAAACAAAGCTCGTCAAGATGTTACCTGATAACGATCCAAAGAATTTTAATCCATTTCTACTCAGCATCAGGCAGGATTGGAGAGAAAGCTGGGCAATCACTATTTATGCGCAGTATTGGATTGTAAACAAAACTGGCTTTCCGTTAGACATTAGAGTAAGAAAGTTATCACCTTATTACTAATATTTCATCAGAATCGAAATTCCAGTGAGAAATTATTGAGAATTATTTCAATATTACAGGAAACCTGCTCAAATATGATCTACGAAATTCAAGGAAAAGACCCAGTGGTATTTGCTTACAAAAAAAATCGTCATCGACTGATCAGATTAAGGGCTCAACAGTCTGGTTGGTCCCCGGCTTTTGGATTGGATTCAGTTGGAACAGTGGGTTTAATCGTCTGCAAGGATATTGAAAGAAAGAGAAAATACGAAATTCAACTTCACGTGACAATCTCCCAGTTGTGTCCTGTACTAACTAAGATAGTCACATTCTTGCCTAATTTTCTGGTCGTTAATAAGACTAGACGGAGCTTGCGATTCATGGAAGATAATGAAGAAGCTGATCTGTGGAACGATTTGGCTGGAGGACAGGTACGCGTTCATATCTATCAAATTATCATATTGGATGCGGATTAGCAAGGTTTTAATTCTAGGTCACTCCGTTCTGGCCGTACACAGATTCCATGCGAATGTGTATCAAATGGGCTAATAGTCAATTAGTCTCTCAATATTTTGACATAACAAAAATCCAGAAGACGGTTTTAAGAATGGACAACGGGGTTCGTATTCGTGATTTAAATTTGTTATAATATGCTCGATGTATCCTCATTGCCATCCTTTGTTCGATTTCCATAGACTGCTCTGTGCGTTGACGTATGTGGTGGAAGCAACACTCCATTTTCAATCATCTTCCATAAGTATCAAAACGGAGATGCTCCTGTTAGAGTTGACAATCTATGTCATAATTTATTCCTCAAAATCAATCAGACTGGCTTGGGACAAGTGGCTTTACTAAACCCATATCAGAGCTTATTATACACTTGGGACGAACCAACTATAAAACGCGAGCTCATTTGGAACGTATATAACAATGAAAGTGATGGATACAATGCAAAGTTCTCCAAGGTAGTGTCTTATTATTCTTCATGATGCATCCTTCGATCATGAAAGCCATCATGAGATAAAAAATATTTATTGCAGGATGGTTACGGACAGGAAACTGTCTCATTTCGAACTTTGAAGCAGTCTAGTTCGCCAACTTATTCAGTATCCTTAGCGAAGAAGCTGACCTTTGGCATGAAAGGTGCATCATCGACTTCTGTTACAGATGATTTTGCCAATAATGAGACGATACTGGAGAGCGAAAGGCCAGAGGTACATTATTTGGTTCAATTGATTATCACAAATATTCATTTAGTAATCATAAAGTCGAACTAGTTTTCTGATTTTCTTGGATCCGTGAAAATCATGGTGTAGAATTTGAACTCGGATGAAATATTGAATAAACATTTATTCATCAATGAAATAAAATGTTGTATTGCTCACTGTATTTACAGAGCGTGAAAAAGATCTGTAATGACGAAGTAAAAGTATATTGGGTCAGTTTTATGGAAAAGCATCAAAGAGTACTATTGTTTACTCAGGATAAAAACATTTTTCACAAGGCAAGAAGTATCGTTGCGCCTGAACCTAGTGAGAAGGAATTATTTTTGTCCTTATCCGGAATTGGTTTCAGCATTGTAAGTCTATTATTATACAGGATATGATGTATTTGATGATCACAAGTTATTTGCAGTTACAAAAACCCAGATACTTACAGTTACCTCATTTATGGTGGAATAATATTGATGATTTACACTCATAAAACAATTTTGATATTACTGAGTTTTGGAAGTACCAAAAATCATGTTATATAAAAGACTTTTCATGTATTGAATGTATAATAACTTTAATTCCAGTCGATGGAATCAGCTATGAACGTTAAAGAATTGGCATACTTTAGTATTACGGATTCTTCTGCTATATGGGAATTGTACTTTGGCAAACGTTGGAAGACTTTATCTCTGGAATTGAGTGCTTGGATGGAAGATAGATATAAAAATTCATATCAAAAGACGCAGCTAGAGGATCTAATTGATGTACAATACACCTTTGTTTATCACTTACTATTACTGTTGATCCCGAGTCTTTCAATGCATAACTACATTATATCTTTATTCGATAGGTCGATTTCGAAAAGATGCATATGACCAAACCATTCTATGCCAAATTAAGAAGAAGTTATTCACCCGGAATCTGGCTCCACTGTAGAAAATCCTACTCCAACATATACGTTGAAGGAAAAATACACAGAATACAGGTAAAAGTTGGCACGTTTTTAAACTATTCGTTGAATTGGCCCGAAATATCTCCAGTATTATTGATTCTATTTCCCAGACGAACAATTCTATTTGCAATCGATAATATTGAGGATTTTTTTCAGATCGACAATCAACTTCACGATGCTGTCTTTCCTGTCGTTTTATATTTCTGGCCTCAGAGATCTTTAACTAATGGCATTAGAAGTCAAAAGATGAGACCGTGCTTGGAATTTGCTTTTCTTAAACAGAAAAAAACAAACTTTGACATATACAAGTAAGACTCCGTGACTATATACAGAATTGGAATTTGTATCCGTTTATATTGTTCCAGTCGCAAAGTCTATCACACGATTTTGATTTGAGATTTCCTTTTTTTTACAGAAAAATTACAGTGACTGTTCAAGAGTTTGCGCTTAACTTGCATAAGGATTTCGTTGTTTGCTTGTTGGATAATCTCATTCCCAAACAGACCGAGGCAAAGGCTGCTATTTCTTTACAGCTACGAGCAGACCTATCGGCCATTCATACTTCTTTGTTGCATATTGCAAACTCGGTAATTAATCAATAGTACACATCATATAATAGGACTAGTGTGCAAGGGCTAATGCATTATGATGTTCAGGAATTCTTTAAAATATTTTTATAATTCATAAGTCATTTCAGATATCGAATCTCCAGCAGCGGGATATTTTTGAGCATTTGTATATCTCTCCGATGAAAATGCAGCTCAAACTATTCGGAGGTATCGGAGGGTTGACTTCCTACCCCTATAAACTTGCATTCAGTTACTACAATTTCATTGAATTTCTTTTCAATTACACTCATGGTGCACTCTTTGAAAAAACGGCAGATTTCATGTGAGTTCATGAGAGCTATATTCGCTGAAGGATTTATAAACAATCGGTATATCGTCTCATCTCATTTCAAATATTGATTCAATCATCCTATTTTTATGGCTTACAGCTTACCACAGTATGAAAAACATGACACAACATGCAGCATCGATGATTTATGTTCCGATATAAGGGAGAGCTATTCTTCCAAGATACTGCAACAATTCAATGTTCTCATCTTGGCATTAACTGTTGCGGGAAATCCTTATGGATTCAACTTTAAGCAGAGCGTAGATGTATTCAATGGATTGAACATGGTGAGTTATTCCAATATCTATACATTATTTATCTTTACTAGTACGATTCATTTTTTATCCAAATTTGTATCGATTATATACACGAACAAACTAGACTTTTTGGTCCTAAGCAGAATAATGTATCTTATCCATGTAATAATAGCATTCGAATCCAGTGATGTAACTTCATATTATTTTTATTCATTTTCACAGGTCACACATGAGGATGATATAGCTGATAGAATCAGCCACAAAATTGAAAGTCTGTTGGGACATATGACGACAGACACAACTCAGTCAATAATTTCATTGTTTGAGACCTCATTGCCCCATGTTACAATTTACAGTACGGTAAGTACTGTAGTGTTCGTATGGCTCAATAATAATGATAAAATACTGAATTTATTTCATTACTTCATTAGGATAGAAAATTCGAGGTACCAAACTGTGAAATACCGCTATCCATTCTGTTGGCCAATAACTCTTTCTCCATCGGAGTTGAGTTGTTGATGTCTGGTATCATTGTACAGCCTACAAACAGTGAGTTTTAACATAAAGAGATGAAAACTGGACTGCTTTGATGTGTTTCAGTTTTTACACCTTCATTAATTTATCTATTATCGTTCTAGGTATTCACAAAGAAGAGCTGAAGCACTTTTTCAAAGGTTTAGGCAAAGGTATTCTAGACCTCACAATAAAGAAAAATGTTAACTTAAATCTTCGTTCTGGTTTAATAACCGATGCAATTAAAAGGTACTAACTATTCGAAACTTTTAGGACCAAATCATCGCAATTCAATCAGTTTAAAAAAAAAAGTAATACATCTTTAATGAATTGTTCCTTTTTACAGGGCACAAGCAATTGGCTACGAATTTGTCTCCCGTATTCGACTACCCCGTTACATCAATTCTTATTTGGTAAGTCTAATTATACTCAGATTTCAATAATCCATTACCCATATCCATGAGAATATATTTTGTCTTTCAACGTTGATGTATTCTCTAAATGTCTTATTATCTATTCTTTTTCAAAGGGTGCAGAGCCATATTCTATTCACAAGGCAACGGGAATGCACTTGTTAAACACCATCAGCAAAGGTCATTATTTAGATAAGGATGTGTACTGGGCTCATGCAGCACTTTCAAAAGAGGGAAAGTACATTGCCCTCGTATCATTGCAGTATGTATTCTACGCATTTTATATTAATAGTTTATTGAATGAAAATAATGGAAAGCCTTTAGTTATTTGAAATGTTTATGTTACTTCTTTTGATGTACCAATGATTTTTATAAATACATCGTCACAATTACAGGCGCATATTTCTTATTGAAAAACGGTGTCTATGGGGTTCATGGAACGTCGAATGGGTTTTGGATATCAACACCTTAATCAAGCCTCCAGTTGTTGCTGACAAAAAATTAATCCTACATGTTAACAAGGTAATAGTTTGAAATTCAATTAGGGTACATAGACGTTGTGAAATATTCATTTCCTCTAAAGAAGATTGTGAGCCCGACAAGTTTAGCACATTTTGATATCGTCAATTGTTACTAATGATTGATACCATGATTTTCTTAATCCTAGAACGACAACATACCAAATTCACAGGCTACAGATTGGTACATTGAAAGTGAGGACCAAGTGACGTTGGAATGGTTGCGTTGTAAGATAGAAACTGTAATGATACTGAACATGGAAAATAGCACATGCCTCGACAGTAAAATATGAAACTAAATGTTATATATATATAATAACTCTAAGAAATGGATGTATATTTTAATTCATCGCAAAAGAAGGTGAATAACTTATTGTCGTGCAAGAAATTATTGAAAAGGTTTTTTCTTTTATTTCAGTTCAATTCATACATTTAATTATTTATTAATAATTATGCATGAATCTTGGCTTTAGCCTACAGTAATGAAAGAATGATAGTTGTCATAAGTGAAACATGACTATGTGATTATTTTGCGAAGAAATTCTCATCAAAATTTTTTCTGTCGTATTCAACCAAGAAATTAAATATTCTTATGGTATGTGATATTCTTTATTTTAAATATTTTGTATGATTTGAAATATATATGTTTAACAGAAAATGGAATATTTACTCTCAATTAGTTATATTGTTGAACGATATTATAAAAAAAATCTGCTCTTCGTTTACCCAGTATTATAATATACCTATGATACATCACAATCAGTGGAATGCATATGGAAGGGTAGATTTGTGGCTTTAATATTTATTTTCAAAATAAACATGTCCTTCGTTGTCGACCAAAAACAATAAATAAACAATATCTTCGAATTGGTTCATATTTTCAAACGCTGATGATAACTTGAGTAGTGTTTTAAACCTCGTGTCGAAGGAGTCGAACCTCGTGTCGAAGGAATCGAACTAGGGAATCTAACCTTCTTTGTGAGTTTTGCGTTTCGTCCCGGGTGTGCTAGCGGCAGGACTCGTCGCTGAGCCGAACACACCCTGCCCTAGACGCGCATGTTGTCCGGTGGACGTTGAAAGTTACTAGTTGCTCGTCTGTGTATGGAAGCAGCGTCCAGTTGAGCACTAGCGAGAGAGAACTTCTGCTAATGCGCCGCGTAGTGGGCACAGATCGAAGGTGTTATGACGCCACGGGGTGCCGAATGGTATCGTCATCTGTGATACAGCTTAGAACTACAAGATTGGCACGCAGTTATCATCCGGACTACAAATGACGCATATACCTAGAGTCTGTAGGTAATGACAAGAAATAAGAGTCACGAATACATCAGTCACGCAAATAATTTGCCAATGAATTGTGAACACATTTATATATAAAACCTAGAAACCCGAGTATGGCAACTCGTTCGGCATGGAACTCCTTGGTATTTATTTATTATACGTTAATTATTTATCGTCAATGTTTCTCGTAGGCGTTTGAAATCTGTCATTCTAATCTCACTCGATCACAATGACAACCGGCTTTTTTTAACCCACAAAAATCGACTGTACTCCAATTGTCTTATACGCTGTCGACGTTCACTCTAAATCTCCCAAACCTTATTTATATCATTAAAATTTTGCATATCTGCTAATACAAATCGCTATTTCCATTACTTTTACTCCACTTTTACCATTCCTCATATATAATTTCGAAACTTTTCAGTTTTCAACCAACTTTTATTCTTCGCTGAACCAGGCTCAGACAGCACCTAGACGATCGTTGTTTTATTGGATTACAATAATTTTCAACAGGTAGAAATTTGATGAATAATAACACAGTCATTGCTTTAATGATTCAAGATTCATTTATTATCCAGTTATCCATCAATTTAGTGGCGGAATCAAAAAACAAACTTTCACTAAACAAATGAATTTATTGGCATTCTGCTCCATGAAAAATTGGTCAATTATTTAGTCATCATGAATTGATCGTTTCAAGCGTGGATCGAAAACGCATTGAAGAAGTTGGACCTGATCGAGCCTGTGCTGAATGGTTATTGAAAAATGGAGCTGCAGTTAAATGGAAAGAAGATGGAACTCTTCTTTCTGACTACAACAGTCTCCCTTCGTTGGAAAGTCCACGCAAACATATTCAAACAGTTGATGCTACTAATTCAGCTATTAGTCATCATGGGTTCCCACATTTCAGTGAGTGAACCTATTGGGACTAGACTATGATTGTAGGGAATTAAAGATAGTCAATATTTCGTCTCAAAGATAGAAAAAGAGATAATATGTTCGAAATGATCTTATGTTTGATATTTGATTTTCTATTTTCATTGAATTTTAATTACATTTGTATTTCAAAATTAGATGGATGTAATTACATAGATGAAGTCAAGCTGGTAAACTGTGGGTATATCCATAATGAAGCCATCCCACTTCTCTCGATATTAAAAGAAACGTTAAATCATCTCGAAATAAGCAGCTGTGCTAATATTTCAGGAAAAGCTCTGCTTGATCTTGATAAACTAACGTAGGTATCAAACTGATTTACCTAAAACATCAGTTCGTGTATGATACACATCGAATTTCTATTATTATTCTTGCCTGCAGTTGTGAGAATTAGTTAAAGAGATTTCTGGCACCTATAAATATCTCCTAGAATGAACTTGTTAATTTTAATGAGAAAAATAATCTGTGATATATTCATTTTCGATAATGAATTGGACTGAACTCTTTATCTTATTCTCTTGAATATCAAATTTAAAAATAAGGTATGTGTGTAATTTGTTGTTTACAGAAACTTGAAGACCTTGAAACTTGGAAATATGTCTCATATTCAGGATAAAAGCGGAGTTATGGGAAAGCTTACTAAAGCTTTACCCAAATGTAACATCGATTTTAAATAATCCATTTTTTTTCCATGGATTTCATGGATTGCATTTATAATGTATTTTTCATCTCCGATATTGTACATAAAATAGTATTGATTAAATAGCTGTAGTAAATGTGTTGTTATAAATGTTTTTTATTCTTAGGATGGTTTATTCCGTTTCGTAAATTTGTTATGCAATTTGACAAGAAATTGTTTGAAAAATAAAAAAATAAAATCTGTATTCTGCATAAACGAAACATTTACTAAATTCAACCGATATATTTCCTGTTACCTCTTCAAAACGGAGGAGGCAATGAAAATAGAACATATTTCATTCCCTAGTCTGCTCGAGAGTCTGCTAGTCCTAGTTCATTGATGAAAAATTTCGCGGGCTTATTGATAATTTCCGCAATTATCGACTCGAATTCATGGGAAACTAATTTTTTAAATTGAAAGGATTTTTATATCTTCAAATAAAATAAGTAAATAAATTTACTCTAATTTTTATTTTAAATAATCAAATATTATATTCAATATCAAATAATATCTTTCTCATTCAAAACAATATTATAATATCAATTTCACAATAAATTAAAAATTTTTTTGTCGGTAACTTGACAAATTTTAACCAACGTTTTAACCGACGATTAGTAGTCTTGCGGATAAAAGAGAAGACTACATGCCTTCCGAGCGATAAGTCGAATGAGGAAGAGAAAGAGAGAGAGCGGATAAAAGCGAAGATCGACAGTGTTGTAGTTGAATCGTGGTTGTTATTTGCTGGTCGTAACTTGTAGTATATTAATTATATATACCAGATAATAATAACGTGTTGACTAAAAAGCATAACTCTATATTTATTCAATAAAGTTGTCGCTCAACGTTCCTTAATTAAATTAATCTTTCCTGAACAGCTGATTGCACAACGTTGACATGGCCCTCAGCTATACTAGGT
The DNA here is from genome assembly GCA_963978835.1 of Tenthredo scrophulariae. Classification (NCBI taxonomy): domain Eukaryota; kingdom Metazoa; phylum Arthropoda; class Insecta; order Hymenoptera; family Tenthredinidae; genus Tenthredo; species Tenthredo scrophulariae. Next base: position 14,057,870 of record OZ022227.1, read on the forward strand.
ATTTGCATTTAATTATTATTATCAACGGTTTGCTAACCTATTCGTAATAAAATATTATTTATTATAATTCATCCGATTTCCAGACTTGTTTGTACACGCAATTTGGGTGTCAACAGCTTTCGGGGGTTTTACACCAGCAAGTAAGTTACATAATTTTTTGTACTTCATTTATAAATTTCATAACCTATAATTCATGAAATTTCTATACATTTTTATTATCTGTTAGATATCCCGATCGATCAATTGCTTATTTATTTATCAAATTCATATTGACTTTATTTCCTTCTTTCCTAATTGGAAAACAGTTTGACTTGAACAATAATTTATTTGCGTAACAATTCACGGTTATTAAATACATCATATACACGTATTATATATAATTCAGATCTTATTTAAGTCAGTTCGATTAAATAAGTATTATTGCATATGTCATAGAAATCTTGCTGTGTCCTCAACAAGTAGAGCATTAGAAAAGGTTGTGGTCGCCGAAAGCCACGATGAAAAGAACATGCGACTCAATAGACCCATGTCTCCCCACTTGACCATTTATCAACCACAAGTAACAAGCATATTTTCAATCACGCACCGAGCTACAGGAATGATTTTATCCGGATACGCAGCAATAATAGGACTCAGTGAGTGACGACGATTGATGATTAATTATTAAAGTTTTCAGTCCCTATGAATAATCAGCTAATTTCATTTCTAATATTTTATTTTTCAGCTACTATCTTCGCTCCTGGGGGTATGTCGTGTTTAATTGAAGCTGTGCACTCTCTATGTCTACCAGCGGCTGTAATTTTGGCCGGCAAAACTGCGCTTGCTTTTCCAGCAGCGTTTCACTTCTTTAATGGCATTCGTCACTTGGTAAGAAGAATTTGATAACTTATTTTCTTCTGGTTATAGTCGAATAATGATTTTTGAGAGAGCTTTCCCATCATGTAATGTAACCAGAATGGCTGGAGTAGTTCAATGAGTTTTAATACAGGAAGAGTTAACTAAGAAGCAATTTGATTCGGAATTTTGTCCAGGTTTCTTTCCCTCCAAAAGTTGTATCAAAAGCCAAAGAGGAAAATTTCGCTTTTGAGAGCCTCCTCAATTTAGAATAAATATTCAGATAGCGATTATGTTTTTTGTTGAGAAGTTAGGGGGTCCTCATTTATTCATTACATATACACTCAAATTTTTTACAGGCTTGGGACTTGGGGATGTTTCTCAATATTAAGGATGTCTATACAACTGGATACATAATGGTGGCGACGGCCACCATCGCGTCTGTGATATTGGCAATGCTTTAAAACTATTAAAAGGAACGAGGTATTTATTGAGAGATTATGTAGCTGAAAGCGAAATTATTAGTATTAAATATTAAAATCTGATCCTTGTTGTTTCATTTTGACAATGTTTATATTATTTATTATGTCAAATATGAGAAATGTATAATAAACAATAATTCGACCATGAATACAAATAGTTATGTAAAGAGTTGAACTAACGATTGATTCATTACCAAAGGCGAGAAATAGGTCGTATACTTCTCACATGTTCAAAACAATATCCTCTAAAGAATAAGGTTTATATTTGCGAACCGCAAATGTAACCAATAGAAATTTTATTTCTTAAAAAATCAGTTTACAAAGTTATGACACAAGTATTAAAAAAAAAAGAAGATAATTTCGTCGATGAGAATTAAAAGTTACATGAAATCTCCTAAATTGTTCTCCATATATTTCTTATATATTGCCATAAATCTAGCTACGAAAGCTTCAAGATGAAATATTGGTTTTGATCCATGATGCATTCTGTGTTCATACTCAGCAGCAGTAGTCGCAATTTGTCTTTTGAGCTCAAGATCACAATTTTTAACTAACTCTTGAAATAGTCCTTTGAAAATCAAATCACACGGTATACAATGCATCAGTAAATCGTACAGCCTACTACGAACTTCTAATAACTTCTTTGGAGACTGCTCTGCTACTATCAATTTAGCAGTGTTGCGAATATACACTTGCCAGTCGAGTTCGGAGATGGTCTGATCAATGGTGAACGGATATCTGTAACACAACGAACACGCATTGAAGAGGTATATGTGAATGAAATCAAACCTTTGATCAATAGTTTGGCTCAGTAAAATCCAGAACAAGTCTCATTACTCACTGTTGAACTTTGCAGGCTTCGAGCATTAGAACAGCTCTCCTCAAATTTCTTTCGCTAGCCTCCGCAATTCTAACAGCTAATTCCCGTGGCAGAGTAAGTCCTTCACGTTTACAAATAGATTCTAAGATAGTTGTAATCTCATTAATCTTAGGTGCCGGTATTCTAATGCCTAAGCAACGTGAACGAATCGCTGGTAAAACACGTGAAGTTGAATTAGCGCAAAGTATAATCCTACAAGTAGAGATATACTTTTCCATCGTTCGTCTCAACGCATGTTGCGCATCCTTTGATAGTTGGTCAACATTCGTCAGCATAACGACTGTAAGAAAGAATCGCACTTTTATTTAGAAAAAAGATTATACCTTTGTTAAACAATTTTAAAATGATACTAAAATTTCTATGGAGCAGGTATCGTCAATATGTTAGATCATTGTAATATCACCTTTGAATTCTCTTTGGCCCGATGAATCAAGCTGATGGGTTTGAGCTACTGTTTTTATAAGATCCATTATTACTATTCTATCATACATGCCAACGTCACTTGGATTAATTTCTATGTGATAGTTGCTGCTTATAGTCATTATTTCAAGTTTCTTTCGCGACGGAGTCTGGAAAGATATTAATTACGTAGTTAAGTTATAATTGAGTTGATAGACCGAGAGCTGTATTCTTTATTTCCTTTTTTACGTAATGAATAACATTGAAATGATTCAGAAGCATGAAAATTGGTTTGATTGAGATCTGTGGAGTCAACGATTAGCAGCTTTCCTGTTTTAATGCTAATTTCATAGACTTAGCCCTTCTTTGGGAATTAAGAAAATCTGAATAGTTAAGATTACGAATTTTGGTAGAATGATTCAGGAAGGACTTTGGGGTCATCGAGGTACCTCAAACTGCATATTTTCCATTCTAAGCTTCTCTACACCACTGCCGTACAATTCTTTGATGATCCCCATTATACGAGTTCTTTTCCCAGCTCCTGGAGGGCCGTAAACTAATAAGTGAGGAAAATCTCCTTGTTGAACCTAAAGAAATGACGGAAAAAATAGGTTCGATAATGGTAGTTTTAGAAAAGTTTATGAAGCATATGTATTGATTAATATCATTAATAATTGAAATTCAATCATCCAAATTTCTGATTTTACGATATTTATATCATAAGGAATGAACTATAAATGCAAATTATAGGTCCATCTAATAAATGGTGGTATAATTTCAAAATTAAGACACTACACAGCATGTCCTTAGTGCCCTGAATCGTATGCAATCAAATGTTTGAAAAAAAAGATTATTACCATATTCGCGAGATTTGTTGCTTGTTGTACGTGATAATCAAGTTTTCCCAAACTAGTTGGGCGATATTTATCAACCCACAGACTCATTTCGTAAGTGATGAATTCTTTTCGACGAAAAGTTAACCCAATTTATATAATAAACTCCGTTCGATGATTATCAACACACTAATTCACTTCACCTGATTATAGCTATAATTATACTGGCGACAACCACGCGGGTTTATATACGTAATAATTATCTACATGAAACGCAAGTGAATTTTAAGAGCTAAGGTCTTTAGTGAAAATATTTTTGAATCAACATCAACACCCTAACCTAACAAAATACAACGTAATTGAAAATGGCGATTCGCGCCAAACTGTGAAAGACGGTGTTTTATCCCGTCTTTCTTATTAGTTAGTCAATGTCAAGACGACGCGACTCGACAGATTGTAATGAACGATGACGTTCTAAACAATTTTCAATAAGTTTATGACTTTGGAATCCGCTTTAGTGTTTACAAAAAAATGTTGCGTGAGCATGAAAAATCCCGTCAATTATATGAAAGAGTAAAGAAAAATTAGCTCGAATCATAAATAAGCGATAAAATAAAAAATTTTCATATCTTTTTTAACAAAAGAAAAACGGCTTTTTGGGAGTGTCAAAAATGTCAATAATAATTGAAGGTTGAGTGCACTTATCAAAGGATTAAATAGCTCGTTGGTTCTGAGCCGAGAGCTATAACATTTCCGCATTTGAAAAACACATAAAGTCCGGCTTTCTTACGGCATTATTCTGTGTATAGGAAACCATTCCGCAGAATATAAACGCTACGTAAATACTAACCAACAAATCGACAACAATCAACACTCCAAAATGGCTCTGCACAGTGTCCCACCAAAACGTAAAGAAATTTATAAATACGAAGCTCCATGGCCACTTTATAGTATGAACTGGTCTGTAAGACCCGACAAAAGATTCAGGCTGGCCTTAGGCAGCTTTGTAGAAGAATATAACAACAAGGTACAAATTGTATCTTTGGATGAGGAAACATCGGAGTTTAGCGCCAAGAGTACATTCGATCATCCTTATCCGACGACTAAAATTATGTGGATACCAGACAGCAAGGGTAAGAGGCTAATTATCAATTGAACAATTCATTTTTATGCAACATCGAAGATTATTTGTTGAAAGAAGAAAAAGTTACATAATAATATGATTTTGTAAAGTAGAATTGGCATAATATGGAATAATAGTGGCATGTAATTGATTTGTGCTTTTTTCAATCCTCAGGTTTGTTTCCTGACTTGTTAGCGACGTCCGGTGATTATCTGAGAGTGTGGCGAGCAGCGGAGCCTGAAACGCGGCTAGAATGCGTGCTTAACAATAATAAAAATTCAGATTTTTGTGCACCCCTAACTTCGTTTGATTGGAACGAGGTGGATCCAAATTTAATTGGGACTTCAAGTATCGATACTACTTGTACAATATGGGGTTTGGAGACTGGTCAGGTGTTAGGCAGGGTCAATCTAGTCACTGGGCATGTTAAAACCCAGCTTATCGCTCACGATAAAGAAGTATATGATATTGCATTCAGTCGAGCCGGTGGAGGCAGGGATATGTTTGCTTCAGTGGGAGCAGATGGGTCTGTTAGAATGTTTGACTTACGTCATTTAGAACATTCTACAATTATATATGAAGATCCACAACACACGCCGCTGCTACGTCTCGCTTGGAATAAACAGGATCCCAATTATTTGGCCACAGTTGCTATGGATGCTTGCGAAGTCATTATTTTGGATGTTCGTGTACCTTGCACACCTGTTGCTAGGCTAAACAATCACAGGTGATTATCTTGGGATGATTACCGTTGAATGTTAAAGAAAACAAGCAGCATTATGTATCTCGATAAGCAGTAGCATAAATAGAAGCAAGATAAACGATGGCAAACTTTTGGGTGCATACATAGTCTATTCCTAAAATTTTTGATAATCAGAATTAGAATTTTGTGATAATATTCAGAATACGTTGGCTGATTTGTCAGAGACTTACCGCGTCTTTGCAGTTGGTCTGTGTTTCTTTTTTTTTTTTTTATCCATTTTGTCTGATATTAGAATAACAGTAATAACAAATCTATTATTAAATCTCGTGAAAAACAGGCTCAATGAATACATTCTACTGTGTTCTGTATCACATCAAAACTCAATGATTAAATTAAAATGAATTGACTTGTTTATCAAAAGAAAGTATCCATCATTGAAGAAGAAGGACACTAAATATTTTGAACATTTTTAAATTTATAGGATAACTTACTAACTCTAATTTGAAACTACAAAGCTTGTAGACACCCTGCAGTATGCAATCTTCTTTTAGAATTATCGATAAACTTGAAAATCTCTCGTCTATATTCAACACAGGAATATATTGCATGCATCTGGCTCATATAATTGACTAATTATTTTTTTCATTTGTTTAATGTTACAGAGCAAGCGTGAATGGCATAGCTTGGGCGCCACATTCGAGTTGTCACATATGCACAGCGGGCGATGATCATCAAGCATTGATTTGGGATATCCAGCAGATGCCAAGAGCCATAGAGGATCCAATTCTCGCTTATACAGCGGCAGAAGGTGAAGTTAATCAGATTCAGTGGGGTGCGACGCAACCGGATTGGATTGCTATTTGTTATAACAAGGCTGCCGAAATCCTACGAGTCTAGGTAATTAAAAGTAAATTATACGTTTTTAAAATAAACTTGAGTCTACGCGTACGAATAACTGCGGAATTTTAAAAGACACCAGAAACTTTACCATGCATTTTTATTCTCATAAAAATTATTTATAACTTGTAACAGTTTTAAGAATTGAAAATTGTGTGGTAAAGATTATCTTGAAATTCTTACATTTTTCTACGTGTACTTGTCTGTGACGCAGATGGCAGGGCTAATGATAATGCATAGACAGTTAACTTTGAATTATACAAATTACAATTAATCATCATTTACCATGTCATATCGTAAGTGCATCTTCCAAAATATCCATTCCCTGTGTTATATCACGTTCTACTCATATACCGTATGGATCCTAGGCTATGACTTTGATATACAATCAAGTCTGGCAGAGATGGCTCTCTCTATTGTCGAGTTGTCGTAGAGTAAAAGAGTTGAGTAAGTTTGGCATACGAGTTTTTGGTGAAACATAATAACGATGCAGTAGCTGTAATGTATCATTCGAAATGAACGTAAGAGAACATCTTAATTCATTATTATTTAGAGTTAACATCCACTCTTTTCTTCTTTACTTTGAAGCTTCATATAATTACGTAAAATTTGGAGTAGACATAATACAAATTTGGAGTCTCATTTTCTACTCCCTTCTCGTATTTTTGTACCGATCCCAATTGTCATTCTATGTTTGATGTTCATTAGCTTTTATATGGTAAAGTACAAGTGACGAACTTATCCAGTTATGAAATCGAATTCGTACTTCTGATTGTTACAGCATGATACGGTTCAAATACATTTTCGATAGACTGTTTTAGGAAAGTTTAATAGCAGCGTCAAAGGCAAAGAAATTTGAGTTAGTTTTGCTTTATTACACTTCATCTTTTATTTCGTATGGTATATGGTACTTCTGATTCGGTTTCTTACCAATTATTTTAAAAAGGACTTCATATCTCTTTAAATATCCAATTGATAATTATTGATCAGTGATCAAATTTGTCTTATTGATCAAAGTGATCAAAAAGAAAGAAGTTTTTCGTTATTAAAAACATCCTTAGGTGTTAAATCTAAAATAGTTTGTTACAAAATTTTTATAGTTTATCATACGATTATTGCACAATTGTCTGAACCAAAAGATTGTCAAGTATATTTCATCAACTCCCATGATTATTCAAGTCTTTAGATTTGACTTGATACTATATATAATCAACAACACCAAGAACTTTGAATACTTGAACTGTAATTAGGATTAGGTTGAATACAACAAGTAATAATCTCATTACCAATGGTTTTTTTAAACAAGGGAAACCATTGATCACCTCCATTTATCCACAACCGCATGTATTCTGATCGGTTTCTTCAGCTTAGGTGAATATTTTTTAGTTCTATTCATGCGCAAGTAGCGTGTGGCAACATTTCGAGAAAATAGAGTTGATTAATATTATCTTAATTTAGGGATTATATCAATAACTGATACTCGATTCACTCTTTCAGACTCATAACTAAAGTTCTCATCTTATGTAAAAACTTATCAGAGCTGAGATGTGTGCAATCGAAAATTTTTGCGAAAATACATAATATATTTTATTTGTATGAAGATGACAACTTTGGTCACAAGTTTAGTCGGGTGAATAGTATCTTTATGATGTATGATATACATACTGTATCGTTTTATTTATAAATAGGTAATTAAACACAGAATATTATAGTACTGTTTCATATAAAACGTCTTGAATTGTTTTAATTGAAAACATCAGTATTTCTAAATTTAAAAATAACGAGAGAGAAAATTTTGTCCTATTCCAGAGTTATGCAATTGCTCCGCATATATAAAACATATAACATGGATTGTAAAAATTTATCACTTTGTAACTTGTTGGCTGTAAATGAAAATCGTCAGGAAAAATTATAAAACGAAACTAGGGATAGATTGATAGATCGATAATGTCTATTTTAAGCTTTTATGGTATGGAGCAGATGTCTGCTATTGTTGTTTTCAATTGACATGATGCGATTAGGTGTATTGAAATTTTGTATACCAATAATCGTGAAGTATTGTTCTAGCCGTGTAATGGCGAAGATTTTGAGTAGATTTATTGATCATTTTTTTCAATAATATTAATTAATTGTACTTATGAGTAATTTATTATGGAGAATTACCTTAGAGTAAGACCAGCTGGAATAGTTTACATCATATTCAATGCGCGTACAAATTATCAGCGAGAAATGAATGGAGATTTTCTGATTCTACTTATCTTGCAAAATGCATTGCGAAAAAATGATTTCTTACGCGATTGGTCTATGTGAGATCTTTGTCGGTTTATTACTTGATTGAAAAAATGTTTTTGCTTTCGGTAAAACCAACTAATGTGATAATATAATTAAATGGTAACCAGAAACCTATCTCATAACATTTGGAGGCATTAATATCAGAATCGTTGTCTTTTCCAAGGATTACAAATTCACATCTTTCGTATTGTATGTGAAAGGTAAAAGAACGGTTTTGATAGATTTATATATGGATTTTCATTCTGGAGAATAAATGCTGATTATTATTATACTCATAATTCTACAATATCATTAATAATTGTGACTTTGGCCTGTATCAGGCAAAATTTTCGAATATTCAAGCTTTTTGAATAAAATTTTTTATTTTTGACGAACTTCAACGATTTGATGAGTCAAACTATAGAAGTTGATGTGAATACTAACTATAATGACAAGTGAGCTGGTATCCACCAGACATTTCTCGACGTCAATAATACTTGTTAATTCTACGTTAGTTTTTTCATTTGTAATGGACAATAAAAATTCACTGCATGGTTGGACCTAGTCGCAATGTGTTCCATCACTGCAGATTGATTACGAGTGTAGATGCACATCGTGATTTAAAAATGGATCATTTTAATAACTCTAGTTTGATGTATATAATTAATTCAAAAAGGAATAAAATGAGAAGGAATAAAATTCACAATTATTAAAAAAAGCAATGGTTATATTTTCGAATGAAGTTCCCCTAAATAATTTAACTTATCTTATGGGTAAAGAACATGTAGTATTTACATCAATGACATTAATTGCTAGATGATTATAAATTAAATATCAGTCTAGAAATATAATTTAGGAACAGGGCGGTACCGAAATCTCTTGACTATACTGAATCAAATTTTAACGATGTTTTTTTTTATCATTATCGAAAATCGGAATCGTCCTATTCCTAACATGACTATAGTAAGTAGATGTAACAAGATTAATCATTAATGCTTAACAAATTAAATTCTTACAAACAATTTCATTCACTTTCAAGTTTCTATAAACTTCAGTATTATTATTTCAATAAATACCACCTACTCTGATGCAGAGTAATTTCTCTCATAACTAAACGTGACATAATAACATAATCGTTTTACACACATCACATCATCATTATTGCAACGGGCAAGTGAAATTTCAATGCAGTGTGGCAACTAGGAACATAGGCTCAGATTCTATAAAAAATTATTATTCCTCCAGTGAAATTAGCGATATTTAAATTCTAGAAATTCTATGTCTCATTGATCCATTGTAAAAATCGATTTGGACATTTTCAACTCAGTTAAATACATTCAGCTAAATACTAACAGAAAATTGCACAAACTGTATGAATCCAGCTAGTTTCGACACTGCACATTATCACTGCATCATACCTATCAGTCATGTATTGGCAAATAAATTGTAATGTTTCGCTACCTTTGGTATAGATTACTATAGGACATCAGGTATGGATTATTTGTTGTTGAACAATTAGCATCGCAAAGGCAAAGAGTAGAACATACATTTAACGCATTATTTTCTGACTTTGCGTGACTTGTGTACAAAGTAATAGTTATCTCATAAAATCTAATATCATGTTCTACACAATGATAGAACGAGTCTAGATTCTATGATATTACTGAATACTGTAACTTAGAGCCAGGTTTTTTCTTTAGTATGGAAATATCGTAAGAATATTTCCTATTTTAATTAAATTATATATATACAATGTACCTATTATCGTTGACTGAGAAAGTCCCTTCAAATAATTCAGTGAAATGATTCAACTTAATTAATCTGTTTCATTAATTGAAACTAATTCACTTACATATTGAGATCAAAACCTCAATGAATACTCTACCAAACTGCCTGGATGAGTGTTTTCTTTTTTTTTTTTTAATTATTTTCAGTCTTACTGCTGTCATATCTCTGTGTACATTGCATCTATGTCCAATACATCCGATAGAGGAGTTTATCGCCACTTATAGATCTTAATACAATTCTGATATACTTGAGAAAGTTTACAGTAACTAGTAAGCGACACATACGTGACAAATTCTACTGTATTATTTCTTCTACATTTATATCAGCTACATCGTTATCCTTACAGAACACACAGTTTACTTGATATATAGTGGAGATGTAGAACTGTGCATGCCATTGTCACCATGTTACCCATAGCAATTGTAACATGAACACGACGGAAGGCACGATGTATAATTAAATAATGTGGGCAGTGCTTCAATGGCCCTGGATTATGCCGGCCAATTTCAGTTCCAACTCCTGCTGCACGTTCCAATGCATTCTTTTGAATAATCAGTTGTAACAACGGCGGTGTGAGATACAAACGTATTAACAATTCCAAGAAGAACGCACCTGACATTCCTGCGACCTAAAATAATGGATAAATTTCAGTGTTAAAATTTGATCAATAATGCTTTTAACAGACGTAACATTATGGTGGAGTATTTCTGAGGATATATTGTGAGAACTATGAAAGATTAATACCTGAATTGCTACTTCAGTATCCCAAGTGTTTATTGGATGATGTTTCACGAATATCAGAAGGGTAATCAGGCTGAGACAAGCATTTAGGCTGAAATATCTTGGGAACAGGATACGCTGCACTTCTCCAAAAGTGTGTCTAGGCAGTGCGAAGTATAAGGACAGGCCTGTGGCAAAAATAAATAAAACCCGATTAATATTGCCACTAAAAATCCTAAATCAATATTCAATAATCATACGGTATGGAGAATTGTGAATTGTGAATGGTGAAGTAGGGTTTGATCTCGTCATTCTTACCTGATACAAAAGTCATCCAGATTTGTGCCCCAAAGTGCATTACAAAGGAAGTAAGGTAGATGAAAGAAGCTGCACGGGAATGGGGTTGACCAGCAGCATTAACGCGTTCTGTTGATGGTACCAGAGCGGAAGTCACGCAAAGAACAGCAGCAATCATTATTACATGAGCTGGCTGAGTTGTGTAAAAAAGAATTCTGAAAAAGACAATAGAAAAGCATATTTTTTAGTGGATCAAATGCGAAACTGAGTATCGAAACTAAATTTATTGAACTCGCGAAAACTTAATGCTAATGATTAACTATACATTATTGAACATAATTTGACGATTTCACGCCTAAGTTGAAATAGTCTCATTGCGCGAAATAATTAGCAATAAGATAAAGTTCAAAAAAATTTATCGCATTGAAATATACGGTCTAAGGTTCGAATACTGATATCAAATATCAGAAAATACCCTGTGACAATTAATTTTGGCAAAATCTTTATCGATCAACGAACTCGATTTTGAAAATAGACTAGATACGAAAATAGCCCCTGGATAGATAGATCGTGGCGATAAAACGCGAAAGTAAACGTGTCAAATATATTCTAGCATCCTCAGCACAACTTGTGGCTTTTGGCACAGCTGACAATAAGCAAACTGTCATGTGTTCAGGGACAAGCAATTTATCTAATTTTCTTTCATTAACGGGGGTTGTGCGTTCAGATTTATCAAATAAATCTACCTAAGGAGAAGAAAAAATTCGAATTTATTAGAGAACAATAAAAGCTGCCATACCATGATCTGGCATCATGCAATATTCACGTGCTAAAGATCGTAAAATAGTATGGAAGATATCCGGAAGACGTAGAAATAAGGGGCATAGGACATCTTTCAAAAAAGTCAAAGTATAGATGTTTTTTTTTTACCAAAGTCTTATCTTGGGAGTGATTCAGTGTCTAGCCAGCAGATATTGTAGTTCAAAGCTCGAGTGGACACGTAATAGTAAAATCCATACTATATTATACCAAATTTCATATACTCCGTTTAATTAATTTAATATCGCTCATCTTAATCTGTAAAAAGATATGGAATAGGGAATAATTTCCGCATTGGAAAAGTACGGTAGATATTTAGATACATGTTCCAGCAGTTGACAATTGAATCTACCTATAGGATCGTTCAATTATATACCAAAATAATCGTAATCTGTTATCTTCGAAACAGAAAGAAACGTTGATTTTCTTGCCTCAAATATTTGCCTGAGTTAAATATTTAATGGTTTGCAAATTTACTCAACCTTGCAAATAATCATTATCAAGAAGAAGATCTACGAGTGTTGAAAGATATTATTAACGTTGCTTTACTGCAGTAGGTCGAAACAAGCAGTATGATTTATGAACGTCAGGAATCAACGATAGATAATAAATCATATGTGGATACCTACGTCCTGTATGACTTTTACATTCATAAATTATAATTGACTATTTATCTCAGGCTTCGTACTATATATGGGACATCAAAATCAATAATGTTCTCAGATCTTCTATGGCATTAAGGTCGAATCTTGCGGATAAACTTTCCATATATTGTAATTAGTATGAAGTAAATAACCGTCGCCTTGTTAAAATCATCGCTTTAAACTAGACCTTCACATCATGTATGTGAAGCGTCGTTCTTTCTTTTGATAGTACAGTACAAATCGTGTTATCTATCAAGGAAGTGCTTTCGAGGTGAACCAACTAGTTTCTGAATTTATAGATGATCGAGTATCATCGAATCTAACTCATTGTGAAGCTCATGGACATTTAAAGGCCATGGGTCTTAACAGTCATCACATTTATTACCTACTCGTGAAATACCTTTCTTGAAAATATAAGCGTTTCGCTTTAGTAAGCGAATTCAACATTACATTCGCAAATAACACTTCGTCAGTACATCATTCCGCATCCGTTCGCGTATACATCATTTTTTTTTTCAGCAACATCAACTTGTTATACTGCAAAGTTCGTTGACACCGAAATCGGGTCTGCCAATATAGCAAGTTAGTTATTAGCGTTTCAGAAATCGACAAACTTATAATAATCATCGAAAACCGGGTATATCAATAATAAAGAATGGGCTGGTTTAGTATTGGAATAGTTTGGTATTGGAACTCAGGTACTTCATATTTATTTGCAAAGTTTGCGGTTTGACTTGAACTTCGCGTATTGATTCGGTGCATGAGATACTTACTGGCGATATTCCCTTATCGATAATCCACTTAAATGCTGTATCTGAAATTGACGCAATTTATTTACGGCTGTACGTTTCCGACAATGACAGTCATTCTTCTCATACAAGAGGATCATTACCAGACAAATTTTATCGCGCTTGTATAAACGATCTATGATATGTCCCTTCGTCTCTTTGGCGTACGCGAAGCTCAATTTAACACGTAAAACATGTGTAAGAGATAATTTTTATACTGATATATCTCGATGCAAAAAATAATAAACGTCATGCAATTACTCAATGTTTAATTAAACTAATATAAATACTTGCAGTATCATTAATAAGTTTAAAATTATCTTAGCCACGTGATTTGACAATATATTAATCTCATTGTCAAGTAAGCGATTAATAATCTTGATTTGTGCTCCACTATAAATTTATCATATGTAAATCTTAATTTTATCGTGAAAGCATTTGCACCAGACATGCTCGTATTTTTTTACGTAATTTTTTGTATCTTCAATAATTTCAAAATAGCTTCACAAAACGAGCGAAATAGATTTTTTATAAGCTTGCGGCGATGTCTTTTTTTTTTTTATTTTTTTTTTCCTCCTGACCGCGGAGACTAGTTTATGACTGTCCACGCTGAAGCCGTCTATTTTACAACCCGAGCCGCGTATTTTTTCCACGGATTCTCAAAGCAATTCCAATACGTGTTCGTCTGCGCACCTGGGAGGCCTGTGTAATTCCTCGGCGAGGATGTTTTTGGGAGATTTCAGTGTCGTCGCTGACACATTATTTTTACGGTGAAAAAAGAAAAAAGTTAAATAAAAAGACTATGCTGCACGCTTTTTATCGGATACACATCAGTTCGAGAACTCATCTTGACAGAAGGGCCAAGCATTGTCTACTACGATCACATAATGAAATGCGTTTCTACAGAAGAGGCAGCCTGCAATCCGATTAGTGTCACAGAGCCTGTGACTTAGAGACTGTATCCTATATGACTAGGGTAGGCATATGGTGAGAAGAACCAAGAAGACCCACGTCTTTTTTTATCTATCTTGGCATTACGCACACATTAAGACAAGAAGGACAGATTAATTGAAGAAAATAACTGTTTTCTCATCACGGTCCCTTTCTTTCTGGTATTCTACTGCGGCTACTGCAATATAATTCCGAAAGAAATTTCCGCCGCCGAAGGCTTTCCATCACGATGCAGCTGTACCTTAAGCCACACGCGCCGCATCTTTAATCTTATGATGGTAAATCGGGTTCCCAGACGTTACACACATGTATAATGTAACATATCTAAGTGAGAGGGCATTCAACCGATATTTTATCAGTCAGGTTGTAAGCTGTTGTCCCTTAGACTGCTAGAGTTTAAATTTTGGTTAATCGAGGAATGACTTTGAAGAAATTTAACCAGTTTGAAATACTGGTATCTCAGATACTGGCAAATTGACACGGTGTTACTACGCAATATTACGCGTTTTTGATTAGATGTTGTGCAGATATTTTATCTGGATGAATCGATGATTCTTGTTTGTTCTTGTACTTAGAATGAGGTAGACGAAAAAACAATATTTGTTGTTTACTTCAGTCAATTCCAAACCGTGAGCAATTAATATGTCGTTTCTTATCCACGATACAGCCTTCAACTTTTAGCATTATGATTCACACTTTAGAAAATGATACGCATCATTAGTCGATATCTCTTTATAGGGAGGAAGATATATCTCGAGACACGTGTACGCGACTTGATCAAGGGATATTATGGTGTCAAGTGAAAATTTGGTATACAAGGTGAGATTCTTGTACATAATTCGTAAATCGTGATTATCACATCTGAAAATATATATGCGCGAGAAGTATTGTTAGAAATTAAACCCGAAAGAAATATTATCCTTATCAAATCGCCCAGTCACTACGTGCGCTATTAATAGTTCTGGTCGCAAGTCAAATTCTGTAGTCATTATCGCAGTCTATCGCCGATTTTTGTAGGTACGACTTTGATGCAAACATTTTTCATTGTGATAAGTTTTAGCGAATAATTGAATGATTTTTTTAGCAGAGAGCTATACCCCATGCATAATATATTACTAAACGAGCTTTGAACTAGAAAAAACCACTTTCTCACAGAATGACCGTAATTCTTCTGTAAAATTGTTTCCAATTACTTTTAATAATTGGATTTTGAAGCTCAATGGGAAAAGCAATTTTTCGTTGAAGACGAAAAGTCTGACCAGCCACGAATCCTGGCATCAGATTTTCACACTAATACACCTAGAACAGTTCTGTTTACGTAGATGCAAATTTTACTCAGATCTCATTGCCTCATAAGCGCGTACATACCTACGTCAGTCAAAAATCGCACAATAGTTGTGTGTACCTCTTTCAAAATAGCTCGGAATCAGTTAAACTTAGCAAACAATTCGCACAGTCTACTTGAACTCTGAAACACGACACGTGTATGGACGTGTACGTATGTTACACATATGTATGTGGAGTGTAGTGAACAAGTCACGTACGCACATTTTCTAAATTAGTGACCACAAATAGGTCAGTTGCGTAACCGCAATGCTCTGGGTGCAGGGGGCGATTGACCCTACAGTTTCCGTTCCCATGGATCACTATCGAAATCTATCGATGCATCAGGAAATAAGGAAAATCTAATTTTGTGTAAAGGAATATCTTCGTATAGGTGCAGTGGGTTTGTGAATCGCTGAACGAACTTGGAGGGAGGAGGAACACCCTTATTACTGTTCGAATAATCAGAGCATGAGGTAAATCACAAAGGTTACAACTCTATACATCGATAATTGTTCCCAATCTAATCGCATCCAGATCGACGATCAGTTTGCTAACGTGTAAACATGGATGATAAAGCAATTGCATGAAGGGTGGCAATACGGGACGAGATAGACAGCCAAGTGTAGAGAATCGTACATTAATTTGCTTCGAATAATTCAAATCTGTATTCACTGAGCATACTGCAGCACAACACGATGCATCTAATTGTATCTGGAATCAGCCCTCATAAAATTCTCTAAGTTCACGGGTGCCGGTTGAATCTGTTCAATCATTATCTCCCCATGGTACATCATTTGGTTCAATAGAGTCGTATTTGTCGTTTATTGCTCAGCACGAACATTAGAAGAGGCGATGACTGTAATATATTGTTGTAAAGCCGTGTCAGCTGGTTGGTTTACACGTGTTACTACTCTACATGTTAATTGCGAATGTGTGCGTGTCTTTGCAGACTAGGTGTGGGTCAATACATATCGAACTCAGCCCACGATTGCCTACGTTTAGCCACTTATCAGAGTTGGCTAACGTGCAGGATGGCACGTTGCCATCCCGCCTTTACTCAAGACATTTTTTTATCCCGTATATAATTCGTTAGCTTTAATAATCTCCACCGGCTACATCAGATTGTCGACGTATCAATCCTACTTTGAAACGCAAAGGGTGCCGCGATCATTTTTCATAATATCCCTAAGTCTAATTCCGAAATGGAAATTTACGGAAAGGATCACTGAATTGCAGACATGCGTTGCGGAGGTTTATGGATGGATTATTTTCGACCCTTTTCGAACCATGCTGACCCCAGACAGTAACTTGACGTGCGATTTTTCATCTCAACAGGTGTATGGCGATGAGAATGGAGGCTTTTTTCAGGCTTGGCAAAATATCAAACTTTGAATCACGGTTACCTATCACGCGCCTATTACTATTCTGAAGTAAAAACGGTATGAGAGATATTCTATTCTGAGGATAAACTGCCGCGAAATTTTGACTTTTGCAATATCCTCCTGAGGTCACGAGCTTAAAAATGTCAAAGTGTCATTTCTATCAAGTATAGCTTTTCGAGCTTTTCGAGTCCGGTTCAAGTCTGAGCTACGAAATTCCACGTGTAAGATGCAATGTTTGCATATTGATACGGGTCAGAGAATAAGTGCTACTTAATTTCAACACCATGACGTTTTTCGCACCAAAAGTTGAGGATTAATATTTGATATTTATTATTTATATATGCTTTAGAATATTTGATCATTTATTTGCAAGCTATGTATTTTTCCACACCGAATTATCGAGGCCCAAAATTCGATGTTTGGGCATTCATAAAGTCGCCCCAGAATACGTGCTAATCAATTTGTAAACAACGATTTTTTCCACATCGGACTTTGAGACTCAAAATTCGATATTTATAGATTCGTGTCCGGGTCGAAGAATGAGTGCTAATTTATTTATAATCTATGTTTTTTTCCATATCAAAGTTCGAGGATTTAGAAGCAATTACGTTGTTAGATTCTATAATAATCAATTTTGAGACGCTTGAAACTTTGTACTGCTGAGCTTATCCACTTGGCATATCGGAGTAATTTCTTTAATTAATCTCTGCCAATACTATAACACAGTGTGTGCAGCAAAAACGTCGATTTATTAGCGTTAATTTTTATACCCGAATTATTTTCTGTTATATTTCAAATTGAACATTTGGAGTATTTTTAAAAATTGACTCTCAAGATTTTGGCTAAAAATTCGTTAATCATACCGGCCCATAGAAAACGATTAATTAAATCTGCAATATGTAAACCGAGAAAATCTGTGCCGATCATACAGCAATACCGTTCTTGCTGGTCAATCATACGCGCTATAGTGAAATATTTTTACGTGGTATACCTAATACTTCATCGCGTTGATTTTGAAAATATTAAAAACATGACTACCTCTGACTTCCGTGAATTGTACTTAATTGTTAATTACGACGAAACTGTCGAGGGTTTTTCTCTGACAGATTAAAATTTTGATATTACATCTAATAGCTTACAATTAGTTCTTGAATAATAATACGAAACGTTGACATCAGCGATAGAATCGCAAAGAATTTAACGTTACAATTTACGTATGAATTAACACCTTCTAGAATCGTTTTGGGTTCAAATTTTTGGGGTAGGATAAAATAAAGGAGGAAGAAAATTTGATTGAAAGATCGACATCAGCTGTGTAATATACTTTATTATTTCAATTAATGAATTAGCGCGGGATGAAAATCTCGCGGCTTTGATTTGATCGCAAAGCCAAAAGGATTCGGCCTTGTTATCGGGATATTAATTGCCTCTACCGTACCAGTGTACGTAAAGATTTCGGGTACGATTTTGTATCAAGATGTTAATTCGACGTTGATATATATCAGCATAAGATACGTTCTGTGGCGTCGAATGATATCCCACTCGACGTACAGATAACGCGAGATACCCGTGACAACATGTAAGTATGATAATTTACTGGCTTAATAGAACCGTATCTTTATCTTATTACTTTGGTTCATTTTTTTTTTTTTTTTTTGGTACTCATTCATTTTTCTTCGTTTCTGCTTAATTACCGACAATTTGTACATTGAACCTTTCGAAATGTGAGATAATCATCGAAATCTTCGTCCTCTGTTAATCTGCGGAAGAAATCAGCGGTAGATCGCCTACATATACTTATGCGCAATCGTTACAGTCAGTGCTCAAATCAAACAATATACGGACTCTATCTATACTATCAAAGATTATCAAGCTTAATAATTCGTACCTATACGAGCGAATCTCTTACATTTATCACCATGTTTGCATTTGATTATCCATTAGATACTATAGATTAGGACCTGCGGCAATAGACCGGTAATCATTATAAAAGTAATACGATTTTATACCCCTTTTTCGCACAAGACCTGAATATCTCATGATTTGAATGAATCTGATAAAATTGTCACGTGTACGTCGCGACTGATTAGCCCGTCATTTTTTATTTCATTTCATTTTACTTTACTTTACTTTTTATTTCTAGCTTTCGATAAGGTGTTCATATATTTGTTTTTTTTTTTTGTGCGAAAAATGAACTGTAAGTAACATCGGCTTCCGCTCAAACGACATGACGTGTGATTCTGACGTGATCACAGCTGCTGTACCGCTGTAAAGAAACCTGTAGATATGTGTATAAGAACAAACAACGGGTTGAGCAGTTTATCATCAATAAAACGATAAAGTCTGAATACTGTCAAGATAAGAGCGCGATTCTTAAATTTACAAGGTCTCTTGATCTGCTCAAAAGTACTTGCGTTCTTATTTGATAAAAACTCACTTGTAAGCTCGGGAGTGTTGCCAAATGCCGTAATACTTGGCCATACGATTAATGCACAGCCCATAGTATATAGTAGATTTTGTCAAGAGGTCGGTGCTCATTTCTGGGACGATAAGTGGCTCAGATTTTCCCATTTCTTCATCGAATTCGGCCTCTCGTATTAGCATTTCTGTGTGCTGTTTGATGTACCGATCTTTAGCCTTTATCAACTTTTTCTCATGTTCATCTTGAGGATCGAATTTATTCGTAGCGGTGAGGAGTAACACCCTAGTCTCTTTATCTCCAAATAATTTCCTCATACACATTTTTGAGATTTTTAATTGAACGGTGATATTTTGGGAATAAGACTTTTGGACGGTAAAAACGAATTAGATCGAATAATACGGCGATTCGGATAATAAATTACTCGATAAAACACCCGCGACTATCTGTTATCAAATTTTGACAGTTTCACTGTCATTAGAAGCCGATATAACTAGCGACAGCGACAGCTGAGAATTGTTCTATTTCCCTAGTGCTCTGTCGTTTTATAAAACAGGCATTGTCCCCACCCTCGTACCTCGTGGTCACGTTCACCTGGTGGTCAGTACTGACTAAATTGTATCGTGATATGAACAGTAGCTGATATGAAGTAATGCGTGATCGTATATGTACTTTCATGAAGGCATATCATTGGAAGAGTCATTGATGATAAAAAAAAAAAAATAGGAACTCCCTCCTAAGGTTTGAATAGTGACGGAATTCTCGATATAAATAGCATTAGGAATCATTTGCGACATATATATCTCTGCGGGATTTCAAACCTGGTACAAACAAGCCGGAAGGAGATCTGTTGAGAAAATCGAACTCACTCACGTGGTATACCTTTTGATCAGTAGTCACGAGCTCAGATCGCTGAATCACGTATAAGAATTCTGCATGCTAGTCTATTCAATATCACGCTCACAGATCACGGGATCATCTTCAACGCAAATGCAGCCGCTGACTTTGAAGCTTGTTCATTTCACGATCAAAAGATGAGAGGTGACAATCAATTAGTTGTGTCCTTACACTAGGTTGAATAACTTCAGGCGAGGAAGAAAAAAACATGAGAATAATTAGAAAAATGTGCACTTTTTGTGGTCAAAGTACAAGCACGTGTGTGCTGGCTCCGGTCGTTGATCGAAAGTTTCATATTACGTAAGCAGAACTGCAGACCTTTGGAAGTTGAAGTTCAACTTGATTTTTCCAGGAAGAAGTAAAAACCACTTGCAGAGGACATGATTAGGTATGCCTATATACGTCATAACTTTAATTGTGAACCTTGAAAAAACAATCACTCCTCTTTCCTGCAGCAAATTGTATGCAATTGTATTTTATTAACGGAGAACAGTCGAGTTTCTCGACTCCTTCGAAATATCATTGTAGTTCCGAGGGTTCGGACTTACTATCGAGATATTATTTACCTTGATTCTAATTATAAATCAACATTTCGAAAATGATTTCGCACTACAGAGAGCAATTCGATATCGATATCTGTCAGCATGAGATAACTTCTATGGATATTGAGTGTTGAAATAAACTCGGCCAAGATGTTGTGAATGAAATCGAAAATGTCAAGTACCTCCTATTACCTTTCTGCGATGATGATTCCATGGCAGAAAGATTATACAAAGATGAGAAGCAGCGATGAACAAAAACGGCGTTATTGGTTGTACATACTCGCTTCTCAACTGCTTTGGTGCAGAATTTTATCGTTGTAACTGCCGGAAGTATGAAATAATGTTCAACCACTCAATCGCCTACTCAATAAGCGTGCATGCTATTATCTATGTATAGAAAACAAACGATTGAAATACTTTGTAGGTAATATCCGTTTGTGTTATACTATGCTTGGAAATGCAGGAGGAAGGGTAGTCAATTTTGGGATTTTTAAAACGTTCAGAAATCCTCGTATTCAAGACATAACGAGACAAGATAAAAAATGCATACCGTAATTGGTGAATCTCATTGCTTTCGAAAAATTGCAAATATAACTTCATTAACGAAATTCGTATGTCTCTCAAAAGGAATAGGGGACGATGTTTCATTTAGTTCCTGAAATTAAAGTCTCAAGAAACCGTCTGCAAAGAAGAAGGAGTAGAAAAAGCAGAATGTGGTTTTCAGTCTTCGCCAACTGATAACTCCAAAAACCACTTAACTAGTTCTATTCAGGTTTTGCTACCGCGTTCACTTCGCTGCCTTACGGAACTACGTTAATTAACCTGATTCTGGAACTCTAAGTTTCACGATTTTTCCGAAAAATGATTATAACATTGTACGTATGTTGTTATTTGATAAAAACTCACTTTGAAGCTGGAGACAGTTGCCAATTGTTAAAGTATTTCGAGAGACGATTGATTAACAGGTCGTGGTACATTGTGGATTTAGCCAAGAGGTCATTGGTGATTTCCGAGATGATATTTGAATTAGATTTCTCATTTTCTCGAGCGATTTTTGCCTCTCGGTGCAGCATGTCGTCGTGCTTTTTGACGTAGTGATCTTTAGCCTTCATCAGTTTGTCCTGATGTTCATCATGATGTTTCGGTTGATTTGTAGTGGTCAGAAGTACATCCCCAGTGTCTTCATCCCCGAATAATTTTCTCACACACATTTTTGAGCCTTTTAATTAAGTGAATTTTTTTTTTTCTTCTTCTTTTTACGTGACTGTTATTTTAACAGTCGATCGAAAGGTGCGAACGAATTGAACAATAATACGATAATTTCAAAATTAATCAATCAACGAAACACACACGTTTGTTTTTACATTTAATTTTGATAATTTTACCGCCATTAATACCCGATTGACCTGGCGACAGCGACAGCTGAGAATTGCTCGGTTTCCCCGGTGTTCTGTCGTTTTATACGACTGGTCTTGCCCGTCCCCCACCCCCGCAACTTGTGGCCAACGTTCACCTGACGATCAGTACGAGGTCAACTCTTACGATCAGGATGAACCGCATTAAGAAATGAACAGTAGCATGAGAGACATCGATGCAATGACCAGTAGCCCGGTCATTTTTTATCAGTAAGTCGTATGATTAGAGGGTCGTTCGAGAAGATTAGAAATATTTCTTATAAATTCAAAAAGCGAAGATCTACACATAAACCTATAGTCTGAAATGGAAATTTTATTTTCTGTTCTCTTTTATAATCAATTACGTGATTGCGGTTCATTGAACGCTGCATCTGGTACGGTAGAGCGTGAATTAATTCTACAATTACGTTCGACGTTGAACCTCGCTGTTCTTTTTCAATAGCCTCAAACTCAAACAATGTTTCATTCAATCCGTTTTCATCAATGAACAATTATTTGATTTGAAGTTCGACCATCTCTTTCATTGAATATACCTGTACGGTCTGTCCTGAAATAATGGAAAATAGTTGGGAGTCTCGACCGGAATAGAAATCAAAATCATCAGTGACTTTTCTCCGCCAGATCCGAGGCTTGTGACAAACATGAACCGTACGGATCTGTTAATGATGCGATAACTCACGTGCGTTGGATATCTTTAGACAGTCACAAGTCCGGTTCGCAGAATCACGTGCAAGAATTCTGCTTACCTATACCGTAATATCATGCGCCTAGAATTCGAAAGAGTTTATTCGTTTTATGCTAAAAAAGATACAAATTTTTAGTGACATAATCATGCCGTCATACTTCGCAATGGAATAAATTTAGAAGATAAAAAACGTCGTGATTTTGTCGCATCAGCTGGTTTCTTTTAATTCTGAAGTAACACAGCGAAGAACTGCAATAACTTGCAGTTTTATGATTGGTTTATGAGCACGTGTGTGTGTGCCCCCGTCGTTCATCGAAAGTTTCGTATTGCAGGATGAATGGTTCTTCAGAAATTCAACTAAATATTTCTAGGAAAAAGCATTACGGCACGTAGGATTAGATATGATTAAACATATGAGACACTCCAAGCTTGATAGAATTTATTTTCGCGTTTCTTTAATGTATATCTAAGAATTTGGCTGGCATTGTGTTTTCATTAAAAAATACACCATATCTTCGTCAATATGCATGTAGGAGAAATCATTAGAGTTAGATTTTTGAAACATACAATATTTTCGAATAAACATTCGAGTTGGAAACATCTTCGATAACCATTATCACTCTAATGTATTAATTGTCCATCAAAATTATCCTACAGAATTTCATTGTAATCGTAGCCATGAAGGACTTGCATACAACTCTGGTATATACGATTTAGAATGACTCATTGTCAGCCGCGGCTTTCGTTCACAACCAATCTAAAAATCGAACAAGTCAAGAATAATGTTTCACGTGTCGAGATTAAGGCAGTAAACCGTAGCGCCGCAGTGTTTAAGAAATCATATTGCCTAGCCGGAAGAAATATTCCAAGTGAAATTGTGTAGAATCGTCTAGTCATGTTTATGGAACTATCAGTAAAAATGTTTAAATTAACGAAAGATACGTTTTTTCGTCTAATAAACAAAATTAACGACGAAAGACTCAGAATTCTTCTGATTTGATTATACTTACTGCAAGGTGTGTAAAACTTTCCGTATCTGTAAAAATGAAAAATTCTAAAGGCTTTTTAGGGCCTATTCATCATGCTCAAAGTTCTGTTAAAATCGGTGACCATGATACTGAGAATATACATCAGTACAGCACGTAGAATGCACAAACTTTCACCTCTCAAATACCAGGTATGTCACCGTTGTTTGTTTTCCGAATTAGCAGAAGGTTGGGCGTGATGTGCGGCTCTTCTAGCGAAAATTTCGCATCGAATTAACGGAAACGATTGGCAATATGATTCCATGAAAATCTAAGATACAGTAACAAACTACAGGAAACGTTATAGGTAGAAGGGATGCATTTAACGCACCAGCAGACAGCGGTACCTGTCAAACAGCACGAAAACGTTTACCTGCTTTCTCGACCTTCAAATCTAGGTAAGTACCTATTGTTGGATAATTGTATACTATCTAACATAAGAGCCTAGTACAGCTTACGTTGGATTCTAGGTGTCTAGTTTCTCTGTCTCTGAGAGTGAGACGACGAAACTAAAGTGCCTCAAATTCCCATCAGAGTCCAACGTCAATATTTTTTCATGAATTGGAACTGACTTCACCGTTCCAGGAGTTTATGAAAAAAGATCATTTCTAAAATCCCCGAAACTGGAGAATTCTTTTGCGTAAGTAAAAACTTTTCTCGGGAGTTCCAACCACAAGTAGCATTATGCACGTAGTTCATCCGGCCTAACATAAGCGTAGTTCTCCCCACTGCAGAATTAAATGCAGATTTATATCGACGCTGTAATCTTAACATGAGTGGCAATTTTTATCTACGAAAAGCCAGCTACCTGTTCTGCATGAAAAAGTAACATGCATGATGAGGCCACCTTTAAAATGCACACATCCGTTCCGTACAAACTCTGATTAGAAGAGTAAATTAGAATAAATATCGCAATGAAGAGTGACAGTCACGTATGTACAATCTTTTTGCAATCTTGGAACTGAGGTTTTCAATTCTGTTATAATTAACCATGCATGAAGCGCTCCAAGTCACGTCCTTGTGGAAGTATACACACACACACACATATACATATATCTAGGCAGACAATTGCCTTGTTTAACTGCCAAAGAGTTTTATTATATCTATAAAAAGATCTTTTTTTTTCTCGTTCTTGCTGGTCTCTTAATGGCAGAGCATCCACAAGGATCAGTTTTCTTTACCGAGAGCCAAAGAGGCAGGAAATTTTTTGGCAAATATATGCGTCAGTGTGATCCTAGGAGTTACCAGGCAGTAAGAGCCTCCAACTATTAATTCAAGGACCGAATTCATCTCTTCATATCTACTCGGCATTGTGGGTGGTCCAAAGAATACGAAGATCGTGATAAGTGCCCGAAAATTATACGCTCTCATTTGAAGTCGAGAATTTATTATTCCAAGTCCTACAGACAGACTTGATGAGCAAGTCGTTTTATTACATACAGAAAGTATCGTTACTTTTTTTCATGAGACGTCAGATTTTTCTTCTGAAGCTGTCTCTGTCCGCAAGATCATTTTGAATTGTAAAAATCATCAAATATTTCTAGGGGTTTTATATAACAAGGCGGTAAGAGTTAGGAATTAGAATCTATGACATGTATAAAATGAGTGATAATTTTTGTGAAAAGTCCAATGCCTTGATTCATATTCAGGAGTAGTTGAGCCTTTACGAGGGGTTTCATTTATTTCATTCTATTAGTAAACTAGAGCAAGCCAGAAAGCTATGAGCAAACGTAATTCTTACGGTTGAGATATTTTTACGAAATTTATTCGATACCTCTGTCAACCTAAGCTGTAACATCATGATTATTTATCTACTAGCTGCTGTGCAGAAATATCAGACAGTAGTTCCGTTCGATAAATTTAATACACGGTCTTTCGAGCCAGGAAATTGGTATAAGGTAGTTTCAATAACTAGCTTTGGTTATCAACCACTATTATGTACGCTATATCATTAATTTTTCAATTTAAACTCCGTTTGGTAAAGAACGTGTAGCGATTCAATGGCTGAGAGCAAATTGCGTCAGGTTGATAAATGGTACTGCATCATTGGAGAACGGCTCTACAAATTGAGATTTAGATATACACATATACCTGTATGGAGACGCTTAGATAATTTTCTAAGTTATCAAAGGGATAGACGTGTCATCATGCACGTATACATATTTTTTTGTCAGTCAGGGATCAAATTATGCTTTACAGGTAATGATAACAATGATCCTTTTCCACCAGGGATGATCTTGGCAATTAATATGTTACGACGCTTTAGTGCAGGTAATTAGAAGCATCAAATTACTAGGATTAAACGCTCATCAGACTTCGGTCCACATATTCATTAATTATGATCAACTGAGCTACAACTAGATTTCCGCATATTTGCAAATACAAAAAGAGATAGTGAATGAGATTGTAACTGAAAACTCAACTACCTGTGAGTGGGTATTGTGTAAATTAATTACACATGCAGATATTTGCCTAACGGCGCGATGTTCTGTAGTCAACACCAACACATACAGTGCACATGCGGATACCTGGCTGTAAGATTCGCGTTTTGTGTAACTGGCGCCTGCATGACTCGAGACCAATTATAAATGTGTGGAGTTCGTAGAATATTCTCAAAAATATAAACGGTAGAGAACTTTTCAAGATCGTCTACGTCATAGCATAGCGCCGTCCCATCAGTTTGAAGGCAATTCTTAGATCTTGTTAGCTTTCGAGTGACGCGGATTTACAGCAATCGTTGCGATACCAACGTCACATGAATACCTGTTTCATTAATAAGCGTAGATCTGACAGATTTACAGTCGTTATTATTCTACACTTCTACAGCCTTTTCTCTTGCTTAGAAAATGCAATGAAGGATTCTACGTACGGACAAATCTCGGTTTTTAGATTCTCGCTCTATCTCAGATGAAAGCAGGTGAAAAAAATTGGTATTTCGATTTTTTAATCCGGTTTAACGCACGCGATCTGTCACCTTGTAATAAATATAGGCACAACTGCCCCCAAGACATATATTGGAGATTAATTTTTTTCTCGTGCAGAGAACGGTGTGTTTTCGGTACGTGTGCGAGTATGCTTGTATACATGCATAGCTGTGAGCAAGTGAGGCGGTATTAAAATGAAATTTATTTGACATGATCGCGATTTCTCTTTGAGACTCTTTCGGCTGGACCCCCACCGACAAAATAAATAAAATAAAATAAAAATCCAAGCACAACTGTTCGGTCGGCCGTTCCTAACGAGATTTCGAAAGGAATGGTCAAGAATTCTCTGCAGTGTGACAATCACCGTTTTAATTGACGATTCACAGCTGTTGCGAATTAACTATAGCTATGAGTTCGTTTGATACGTAATTTTCTATTAGTCACAGATCGATAGAGAGCGTTGGTCAATTCCTTGCGAGTTAATTCAATATCAACTATAGTCATTCGATTTATATTTAAATTGTTTTCCAAAAGAGACTTGTTTGAGTTTTTTTTTTTTTCATGAACGATTCCTAAGTGGAAGAGGGAAATAACATTTTCATCAATCTGTGGACTTCCCAGGTATAGACGTTGAATTTTTCCTTGAAAAGGAAAGAAATTTCCAGACTTCTTATAAATCGACCCCTCGGCAGACTAATAAAAATAAGATAAAAGAGGCGCAGATTCTCCAACTCCGATTCTTCGAAATACTGCTTATCACCAAACGGCATCATGGTTGAATCTTGTGTGGCAAAAACGAAGGAAAATAAGACCCAAAAGTAACATGATTCTCTCGCTTCTCTCCTCACATCGGAAAGGACGTTACCCAACCCGAAATTCTTCACGATATAAAATAACAAATTGAAGCCGTGCGTATCTAAAACGGATTCCCAGTCTCATCGAGTTTCTTGAAAATGCCATTAACGGCTTGATTAACGCTCACAAAAAAATTAAAGCTTTGAATCGGTTTCTATAAAATATAACTGATCGGCGAGTAATATATAACATATGGGAAATCTAATACGGACACTCCTCATTATTCCATTTTTTTTTTTTCAATCATCCGAGCCACTTCAGAGGGAAGTTACCGAGTCATTTTATTTTATCAAAAAATTGATAACTCTCGTATTACACGAAAGCTCAGAGGCATAAATCAATTCATATCTCAGAAAGACCATCCGCGGACTTCGTTGCAAATCAACCAACTCGTCCTCGTTCTCAATTTTCCTGCCGCGTTTGCTATATGTCTTTTGATTTTGTCATTGCGCAATCGCCAAAACAACAACAAAGGAAATCCAGGTAAACTCATCGTCATTATTCATATCACGTAGACTTCAGATGAGCTTAGGCCACCCCATAGTTCGTACGAAAGATGGGCTAATCCGGGTCAAATTTTTAGGCATAACGATCAGGTAGGAATATCTCGACTGCCAGCTACTAGTGCGTTTCTCAACTTGAACATGCTGACCGTGTTTCAGGGTAGGACTGTCATAATGGAATAAGTAATTTTACCGTGAAATCAATAACGTAGAAGAAAATAGGTATTATTTCAAATTAGTGAGACTATTTTGAGCGCAAGTTACGTGCGATTTTAAAGTGGCAAAGTAAATTTACCAGTTGCCACTCATGTTAGTCCCAAGTCTTATTGGGGTTTGTTGGAGCGTTTAATTTACTTGTAGACTCAAAAAGTATCGGACAATACGCAACTCCAACATCTGCGTTCCACAGCTTCAACCTGTGGTGTTCGGTTTTTCGAAAAGGCTTATGGTATCTGCGGTAACCATCTATCAAGAACTACTTCACGATTTCTAACGATATGATCTTGGTTCTTTGAAGCAGACTTATAGACCAGGAAGCCCCTTTTCCCACCGCAAAAGTGTATACCTATGTACTCGAATTCTCTGGTGATGAGGATCTTCTCGGAGGTAGATGAGTGGCCTGGAGAAACGCGCGTAAATGAACTTAATATATATTTACCAACTCTGTTATTCAACGCGCGTCGAGTTCCTTGTGACATGTGAGATACCACAAATCATTCAGCCTGAATGCACCCTAGAAATCTGTATAAAATTATTGCGACAACGGTGGTGGAGATGAGATTAAAACTACGAAAGAAATGGGTGGACCATATCTTTCTTCGTGACTACTTTATCTGATTTTAGTTTTTCGGGACTTTGCTAAGATCCTAAAACGTTCATTATACCTCTACAGCCTCTAGAGATGCATAATGCAATTTGTAATGGTAAAAAGGGGGAGTATGATCGAAGAATAATGTCTGCACGGTTTTGGAAGCCGTGTTGGTTTGTTTAGTCGTTTTTGCAACGAACGAAGCGGCCTACGTGACGAAGAAGCAGCAAACCGAGTGGACTGTACTTGGGTTAAGAGCTTGGAAGACAAGCTTCGGCCCCGTATCTGCTCGACTGACCATTACTTCTTCATGCCAACGGCGTACCCGCTGAAATTTCTAAAAAATATTCTTTCATTTTTTATAAAAAATAACAGCACAGCCTAGAAAAATCTTCACGGTGTTAGTCTCCGTTTTCATCATTCTCGCGAATTCTCATAAATTTTATTATTTTTTTTTTCGCTGGTTTAATCAACTTGAAAACCGTTATTAGACTACAAATGACGGTAATCCAGTATAAGTATAAACGAGTATAAAGTTACGTGAGATAAAGAAATTCAATTAGCCCTCCACGCTTATTCCACGTGTGTCAAAGTCAAGTTATGTCGAGCGATTTCTTTCCTGTATACCGTATTAATGTTTACAGTTTTATGTTATTAGTAATCAATAAAACTGCGGCAAACATAACGCAATACTTTCTGCAATATCACACAATTTGTAACACGTGCTGCAATGACTCGTATGCAGGTCACGTAAGATATATAATTGAATCTAACGAGATGCATAAAAGCGCACATAATATCTCTTGATTAATTTAAGTGACCAAAATATTAGGAGTTCATCATCGTTGTTAACCATCACCTATATTTCTAAATCATTGATGTTGGGTGGCGTAGCGTTACGAAAATAAATCAGTAACTGTTTTTCGTATGGATTTTACAGAATAATGATCATCCTTCTTTCGGTTTTCAAATCATTTTTTGACTTTGAGAGACCATCGCTGCCCTACCAAACGAGTAAGTGTCTTTCACTTGATAGAGAATCTCAAACGTGAGTCGTCTCGTGAGTCGAATCGTATATAAGTATAATTAATTCTAGCCGTTAATTAACACTTGGCCCTTGGTTTCGGAGTGTATTTTTCGGGCCATCATGGTATGTGATTAAGGACATGCATATCTACTCCGGAGATTGATTGTTTGATAACGGTAAGCCCGCATCATACTGTGAATTAAACATCGTCGGAAGTGTAACAAGACTGCTAGTAATGATAATTTTCTTTGATTATTTACTGAGAAATACAGATAAATATTGAGTGAATATAGTTGGGGATGACAAACATTGCATAATATGAGCAGCAGCATCATAAATAGACAGTTATACCTATGATATGCGTAAATAATGACGTTGACGACACTTTGACACCGTCTTTAACTTAGGAAAATGTGTTTTTGACCTGATGAGACCGTTGACCGTAACAATTAACAATGCTGTGCATAATATGTGCAATACGTTATCGTCAAGAACGCGGTGCGGATCTCGTGCCTTTGCATATCCGATTAGCGCAAATAAACCGCATTTGTATAGGTCATACATGCATACTTGAAGTGTATAGAATTATCTAGCGAGATAAATTGCTCCATTCGTTTGTGTGCCTATCTTTAATGGAGGTGATACAGGATGTAATTATATATTCATATCTTTGATCAGCATTGACTATAGTTGATAGATAAAAACAAGCGTCTCTGTTTTATCGTTGATATCATATCAAAATTTGATATCAAATATCTCATACAGCGATTTCGGAAAATTTCCAAATTGTACAATTGTTAATATGCAAAAGCAACCTCGTCTAAGGATTTGTACTTTCCAGCTCATGATACAGTGGAAATTAATTTTTACAGGCGGTCTATCCGTTTCCGTCAAATAATTTGTACTATGAGAAAGCATAAACTGATTTGAAAAAAGTTACGTGAATCTCTTCGAATTCTTTCCACAATTCAGTTAAAAAAGTTTGGACTAAAGAACGAAAAATAAATTTGTGATTCAAGGAGATTTTTGAAATCTCAATATTTTAAATATAATTAGAATACCCCACGCATCTTCAGTTTTCGATTCAAACTTATTGCCTGATTTGTAGATGCAATTTGAAGGGATTCAGAAGCTTCATTCCCATGGTGGAAATTATTTTGCGATATTATAGTTTGTATTTCATTTTTTATGTAACGACATGAAGCTCAACAGTAATAAAGCGCATAGGAGACGAGGTATAATAGTCTCATACTCCGATAGACGGAGTGAAATTAAAGTGTGGGTTCCTGATCGGGTCGTGACTTGTGAATTGCCCAGCCGACACTTACATATCTTGCCAGTCAGTTCAAGTTACATTGGCTCGTGACGGTATAACTAGACTTATCAATCCACTATTATCTAGATTGCGTTTAAATTAAGTTGTATAGCAGTGCAGTAGTGCCTACGTGCAGAACCGTGTGAAGCGAAATGGAAACCATAATGTCACGCCCTCATAGCCAGTCTTGATTTTTTTGCAGGGAACGTAATGCATACATCTACATATGAGGAGCGTATTGTATTAGTTTATTCATCTCTATCAGAGAAATTTCATTTCTATAGCTTTTCAGTCTGTCAATTTCTCTGGGATGTGTGATAAGCATTCAATTATAAATATTTCCGAAGACGTATTACATCGTTTTCTCTGATGATGATGTTAGTTCGATCGTTATTGCACCCCTTTTACATTCTAGTTATGATACACAATATTTCGGTATAATTTTTTGAAGATTTTTAATTAAATCGGGTCGATTTTGCTTGAAAATAAATAGTTTTCAATTCTTCTCATTCCAATTCAATCTGGAAACTTTAAGAAAATATTGAAGTCACAAAGTTTTTAGAATTAGAACCTACTAGGTCGGTACACCAATATACATGTTGTAAATCGTTATCAATGTACAGTAAAACCTCCGGCACTGTCGCTCAGGTACCCCCACCATGCCCCTGTAGCAGTACCGCGTCTACTGGCTACTGTGGCGCCTTAGCGTCGCCCGTGTATGTTACGAAACCTCGGGTGCTATCAGGTTAATTGTACGGCCCTGTACTTACTTTCGATTGGTCGGGAAAAAGTAGGCCAATACGCGACAGTGCCGGGGGTTTTACTGTACCATTATTTAAATTGCCAATGAATCAGATACATAAGTGGTGGATTGCCTACGTGCCGATCCGTGTGAAGCTGAAACGAGACTAACTCGTAATTAATATGTCCTCAGTAAGTTAGTCAAGTAAGACGAATTAGTTGTTTCATTTTTCATAGATTTCGGAATAAAATTGAACAAAAAGAATTAAAAAGGATTCATTTTTTTGCGAATCGAATTCGTTTCCATTTATGTTCTAACCGGATATTTTTTAAATTTTGAATTAAACATTTCGCTTTAATTTACAGAATCTGAAATTCTGATAGTTTTCAATTTTTTCTAATGATATTTGAAATAATTCGCGAATATTATACCGATCCTCATACTTTTAACTGAGATCAAATTACAGCGCATTGCACGACAGCAGATCACTGCAGAAAAAGGATTGGAATGTTGGGAAATTACGAAATAGTATAGTTATTTAAAAAAAAGCCCGATATTATCCAGACGAAGCATGTGATAAACAGACATGCTGTAGGACATACGCCATGACTGAGGGCGTCCAAATAAAGCTGTAAAAATTGCAGGCGAACTTTAATTGCAGAAGTTTTATCTGCTGCAGGTACAGAGAATTTTTAAAAATAACTAAAGATAAACGATCCTGACAGTAAATTAAACGCAAAAGATTATAAACTCGCTGTCCAACGAGTATTCAAAGAGAATTTTCGCGATGCTGTACAATATCCGTGCGAAATTCAACGTAGGAGAAAAAATAATAATCAGAAAGTAACAAAGACAAGACTAAGAATACAAAAATACTATACAGCCATCGCTGCTGCAGTCAGGTACCTATTTGTCATTTTTTCTCACGTCTGAAATCTGCACATCGAATTCCTCATATTCTTTGTTTTTTTTCTACCATTATTTTGAATCGGAAATATTTAAAAAACGATTTTTCGTATCGCGTATCGAAGTAAACGGATAGCAATTGTCGCGAAAAGAAATTGAAAAGGAAATAAGGTGATGATTCAGAAGAATAATTTCGGAGTAGCTGAAATTTAGAAATCAAGCATTAGATTGTTCCCAAAATCGTCAGGTTTGAATTACACGCGCGACGTCACGGAATACTTTGCGCCTGCGTCTTATGAGCATGTTGGCCCGCGATTTTCGATTGTGTTTCAAGTACTACTTGTCAATAATTTTATTATAATAAACAGCAACTAGTTCTTCTTTTTTTTTCGTTCATTTTTGATGGAAATGCTGATACTTACAAAAATCTAATAACTTTCCCAGACGAATTCTAGCGTTGTCCTTATTACCATACGGGACTATAATATTAAACTACAATGAGTCTAGACTTCAGCAATTACTTACCTATACGGTTTCTCTTTAGTTCAGACTTCAGACTTTGTTCGGAATGATAATGAAGAATAATGAGGAATGAAGTAATGAAAAGTGAACAACGGTTTAATCATAAAATGCTTACCGTAAGGTAAATTTATTTTTAAGTTTATACATGACGCACTACAGGAAATCACATTTCTTTGAAACTATGTTAAATTCGAAACAAATGAAAATATAGCGTATAGAAATAAACTATGAATAATATTACCACAAGTACTTAACCGACGGTATTTATAAGTTAGAAAAAAAAAAAAAAAATAATTAAATCAATAATCTTTAGCTTTGATCCATAATATTAGTTTCATTCATGTTGCTTCCTGTACAGTCCTTTTGTATCACCTCAAACAATGGCTGCAATTCTGCAGTCGCCTTTATCTGAGCCACAAACTCGCTTAGAGATGGATTCTTATCTGAAATAATAAAACGTCGAACATATAAAGATTAGTTTCGAGCGTATACAAAATATCTTCATAATCAGAGTCGACGTTTACTTAGTATACGAACTTTATCATATTAAATTATGCCCAAAGATAATATTTTTTGCAGAAAAGTTACAGAAAAGTTTGCATATAACTACGATTTGTACATACAAATTATTTTTTATACATCCTGGTTTGCAAATTCCTAAATAGACTATGAAACGCTTCTAATCTCATTCCATAACAATTGTTTACTCACCAGCATCGGGTATTGTAAAAAGTGCCGCGACTGCCCTCAGAGCTGACCGTTTGAGTTCATCTTGTTTCTCATACTCCTGTTTCACAGAGTTAGCTTTCACCTTCATGGTACAGGTGATTTTCAAAGGTTCGACTAATCTTTCTAGCCCTAGAATGATAGAGGTTGAAATTTTATTATCCTATAACGGAAAAAATCCCTTGTATCTAAACGGATGAAGTCAATTCCTCACTTTGTAAGACAGCAGTGGGGCAAAGCTGAGCTAGACGTGCGGTCATCAGGTACGTCAGCATCTTTATATCGTAGTGATCCCTCAATCCATTCTCAACGTGGTTCAAAAATTCAAAAACATCAAGTCGATCCAAGCAAGAATCTAGCAACGTATACATGCATTCAAAAGCCGCCTTTCTCAAGTCCAAGCCATCATCCACTGTATGTTTGAATGGCCCCATTTCAACTTGCCTTATCAACTCTTTCTGAAATGATATAGAAATGAAAAGATTGAATTATTATATTATATCGTTATCATCAAATCAATGATTTAATAACAATGCATTCATCATACTTTGATTTTTGTTTCCGTGTAAAGCTGTGGCAGCACCAATTCTAGAAGATCTCGAATCAAGCTAGGTTTGTTGTGTGCAGCAGAATTGAAAGCCACGAGGGCGACCCTTCGAACATTGAGGTCAGGGTCCTCTAAAGCAACCAGGAAGTGTCCCATGCATTGCTTCAGCATCGGGTCGATTTGTTGAGGCTGAAAATATCCCAGAAATTATAGCTGCTGTTAAGTGACAAGCGATATTTGTTATTCTCAACATACCTGGTCTGAAATAGTGAATTTCACAGCCGTCACTGTGGTAGTTCGCATCAAAGCAGACGATGATCTTAGAGATTCTTGTAACCTCGGTAACAAAGTAGCAGGATCGATGAGAGTCAGTTTTCCAAGACACTCGGCTACTACGTTACGAGTCCCTTCCTCTGTGCACTCGCAATGTCTGTACAACAGCATCCAGATTGCGGGCACAAAGTTCTGAAGGTGAGATACTCCGGATGGACTAGCCGATTGGCTGGTGATAATCTATTGTGAAAGAGATAAACCGATTAATTCATGCTTTTTCATGTTAATTCGATTAGGAATTAAAAGATTTAACAGCATATTGAATATCGCATATGGAGAAATTTATTCCATTTTAAATACTATGAACAATGTCATTTTTTTTTGTTATTTATTTCAAAAACATATTTACCTCTTTGAGGGAGTGCAGAAGGAGGTACTGGCGCTTGGGTTGAGCTTCGATCTCTTGAAGAATAAAGGGAAGATATTCTTGTAGGTTTCCAATGGCTATATTACCCAATGTGTAGCTAGCTGCTGATTTAACTTCTTCGGAGTAAGATGAGAACGAATTCAGAATAACATGTTTGAGAGAATTGATCCCGCTTAGATCTCTGTAAATTCAGGGATAAATAATATCGAAGAAGCTGCACGACATTACGCTACTTGTCTGCTATTTCTGGTTTCTAAATAAGTCCAACTTCTTCCGGCTCACTTTATTTATATTGTCTAGTTTATCAAAAATTTATCGAGATAGATAATCAACTTACTATTAACAAATTAAAACTCGAAATTTTTCCTGCAAAACTTATAACCAATTGATAAATTAAATTTTATAGCCGGAAGCAGCACTACTTTTCTACTTCTACCTAAAATAATATAAACATACACGTGTCTGCCTATCTCTCCGATGACCAACAATGCAAAGATGTGTTGCGAGTCGCTATGCGGATTCTGAACATCCTTTAAAAACTGTTCAACCACTCCTTGGGCCTCTTGATGCCACGTGATAGTAAGAGCAGCTGCACATTTGGCCAGAGAGTGATATGCCTGCTTGTGCAATACTGAAGCCTGAGGCTGACTGACTGGTGCTACAAGCATTGACAAAAGTTCTCTGTATCCCAGACCAGGAATCCGCGCCTGAACCAGAGCTTGGAAGAATTCCAGCATGGAGTTTAGTGCTGCACCTGGATTTATTGAACTTGAATTAATTCATAGTTTAGAAATTATGACATTTGTAAGACAGTAATTTATATAATACTTGCTCTCTTTTCACAAATACATGTCATCATATTTACCTTGAAGAAGCGGCGATTTAACCAGCCCAAGTATTTCTGGAAGAATGTTATCCGATACTCGAGTCAAGGCTACGGGATGCAACTTAGCAACGGAAGTAAGAAGCGTAAGAGTCAGTTGCGCTATGTGTAGGTCAGCTTCATTCAACAAGGGTGGTAATTCTGCTGTGACCTAGTAAAAAAGAAAGAAAATTAATTAGCACATTGCGTATGTATTTACAATCTTTGATGTATAACACTAGGAAGTAACAGGAATTCAGAAAAAAGAAACTCATTGCTTTACGAGTGTTAATCAAGAATTTTTACTTGCCTTATCTAAAAGGTCCGTGTGGAGAGCTGAGCTGTAATTACGCACTAACGTATCCAGCAAAGACAGGGAACACAGCTTCAATGCTCGCTGATTTTTTCTTAAGAATGAACCGAGAATCGGGATTGCTTCCTCCTGTTGAACAAAAGCGTAGATCAGGTGTGTGAGTGAATTGAAAATTATCGAGATAAATCATTTAGATTTAAATTGATTTGTGATTTTCTCAATTTGAACAGTAAAAACTATAACTGAACGTGAATAAACGTGAATAAGCAAATTATAGAGTTAAGAAATTGCAAGCTTACAATGATAGGTTTTAGATCGACTCTGAGTGGTGATGCAGCAACACAAGTCAATGCTTTAACTGTCGTGAGCCGTGTAATCTCATTGCGCAATCTGTCTAGGAAAATCGGAAGGCATACGGGCAATTCTTTGTGTAAAGAATCACCAAGATGTGCAAGAATCTGGCCCATACATGCTATAGCTCGTTCTTTGACTTCCTGATCTATGTCTGCCGTTCTAAGTCGTACCAGTGTAGATCGGTACAATTCAGTAGATATCGATGCAAACTCTGGGTTGCATGATTTACCTGTAATCAAAAAATCATCAAAAGTTATGGCCGATTATCAGCCACTGGTAGAAAAGTGAAAACATAAATGCGCTTTATGAAGATACAACGGTTTATTTATAAATTAGAAACTTACCATGGGGTCGTATGACCTGGACCAACTGTTGTAAGACTAGAAGAGCTTCGGCTGTGATTTTGTAAAAAGAATCGCTAACAGCGGCTATAACTGGTGGTGCGAGAACCGACATGTGAGCGTGAAATACTTCTGCGTGATGAGTTATCAACAAAGTATGGACAAAGGCAAGAGTGTCAATTTTCATATTTGAAGAAGAATTTTTATCCCCAAGCGAGTATTGTATACCAGGAATCAGTGCAGGGATATGATTTGTTAGAGCACCGGGCAGAACTAGCACAAGCTCCTTAAGCAAGGAGAAACAATCCTGTCGTGTTTTAATGCTTTTTTCTTTCATCTGACGATGTACCGCTTTTACTATTATCGGCACTTGCTGCTGAAGTAGAGAAATTGGTCCTTCTTCTTCCTCCATTGAATCAGGATCAAGCGGTACCCCGGTAGCTGGCCTAGTTTGCCTCAATAGTGCAATATAGGCATGAAAGATGTCTGATTTCACGTTTTCCTCCCGCTCTGAAATTAAACGAACATTCAACCTGAAGTGTGCTTTAAATGTCGATATCTTTACTGAAGATTGATCCAAAAATTGCTAGTATTTCTTTACTAATTATCTCTTTGATAAAATATTATAAACCGAAATTCAACCTTTGAATCTGGCGACGAGAGCTGGTGATACAATTTTGTATAAATCAGGAAGCAGTTCACGCCGGCTTGAAACAACAGCCTCCAAGCATTTAGCTGCAGCTCTACGGACTTTCCAGCTCATATCGTCGTCATCTGAGTATTCATCTTCTGCATCTTCCTCGCCGTCCTCTTCAGTTTCCATAACTACCCATTCCCCGTCGGATTGTTCACTCACATCATCGTCGTAGTTATAGTTTGGATCATAAGTTATATAAGCCAGACAAATCTCTATAATCTGGAATTATTTATAAATGTTATTTACTCAGATTCACTGATAGTTTGAAATACTTGTTCATCTTTTGCACCATAATAAACAGACTCATGTTTATCTAGTCCATCAACAATGTGAACTAGTACTAATAAATATCGAATAGAAATATCTATTACTTTGTTTATATGAGGTGTAATTTCTTTGGGACAGCGATAAACAAATGCTTCAAAAGCCTGAAGACAGTATTCTCTCAGTTCGTCATCATCTTCGTTACTGTATTGTACGATAAATGGCATCACCCGTTCTATTTGCTCCCCAAATCTGTGACCCGCTTGGCGGCTGAAATTATTTTAAACAATTTATAACATGTAAATGATTGAGGTTTATGATAATATATCGAATGATTCAATCGCTGGAAAAATGAACATTCACTGACCAGATTGAAGCAATACACTGTATGTAGGTTCGGATAACATTCTTAATTTTTTGAGTAGTAAGTCCGTCCAAAAGGTGATCAAGAAGTTTGTTGTATAAATGATTGTTGCTTGATGTGACGAGATGACTGAGAGCTACAATAGTACGCTTCCTTACTGCCTGACGTGGAGAAGAGAGCTGCGGTAGTAAAGCTGCTAGAATTGTTGGATGAAATGTTATTAAGAGAGCTCCAAATCGCGATAAAAGATCCGCCAGGATATCCAGGGCTTCCAGTTGAACAGAAACATCTTCTTGCTGGAATAAAATGCAAAAAATATGTTAAATACGTGTCATGATATTTTTGGTAAATGATATCGCATTCGCTACTGCTACAATATTTAAAGTGTAATTCACCTTTTCAATAGCACTGCTGAGGCGGCCGGTAATTCGCTTACAAACGTTAGCTGCGAGCGCGCTGGACCCCAATGGGAGCTCGGAAATAACAGTTTTTAAACCAATGCTGGATATATCTCTGAGTTGTTCTTTATCGGAGACCATGTTACCACAAAGAGCATCTACAATGGTCTCTACCTGATACTCCTTCACTTTGTTGACTAGAGGGCCCAGACTGAAAATAAGACAGGTTTGAACTTAGACCAGGTTTGAACTTAGACAAGATTTCAACGGTATCAACGCTTTACTTTGAAAAACAACATTTTCGTAAGATTATCAAAAAGGATGTAAAATGTAATTTTTAAAATGAGGTAGAGTAGTCCATGTCTTCTGATCGACCCACCATTTCACAGCGAGATTCTGTACCTCCCCATTTTTATCCTCTAACAATTTTAGAAGCATTTTGACAACTTTACGTTCTGAATCATCGTCAAGTTTTATACTGTCTTTCTGTAGTTCAGTCATGAGATCGTTCGTTGCCATGAATCTGAAATCCTTATCGCTGGATGTCATCTGTAATAAAAAATGTCTTTCTAATATCGGAGATTAGTAGTCTGGGAGTTCACAAGAAACTAAATAGCCCAGAATCACGCAATCCCGTATAAATTGACCCTGTAAATGATTTGAAATCAGATTGGCCATACTTCCCAGAAACAATGTATCACAATTAACGAATTTTTATTTACGTTAGTGAATATGAGATCTGTTTAGGAAGATATTTAATCAAAACAAATGCTGAATAGTGATTTCATAAAAATCAAAGACCGAAGCTTATTAAATTTTAAGAAAAAGGTGCTGTGTTTGGCCTGATTTTAAGAGAACCTTATCTCAACAATAAAGTATGAGATACATATTCCAGCATCCTACAATGTGGTCATCAGAGAAATAAGAAAACTTTTTACGTATTTCTTAGGACCCGTACTAATCAAGGTTGAAATAAAATTTGATAATTATTAGTACTGTAGATGATATACTATGCAGCATTGTGATTGATAAAATTGATGGCTTTCAATTTTTTTTCAAGAAGAAAAGCGAATGTTTAATTGAAATCAGCAGAGCACATTGTTGGCTCGATACTCGTATTTTATAGATATGAATCAATTTCGATTCTAAGCAGTTAGATGTTGTTATACATTTTTCAAAAGCAATAAATGAATAATAATTCTAATAATTGATAAACTATTTTCTTTTCATTTTTATTTTTTATCCTCTGTTACATTTAGAGTAATTGTAAGTTTGGATAGTATCTAAGTGCAGATAAAAAAAAAATTATAAAAATTGCGTCGTAATATTGTCGGAAAATATATTAAATATACTAGGAGATGAACCTGTTTGGATATTTTAGAATCGTATAAAAACTGATGAATCTCGGGAATTGAATATAGAGTAAGGTAATAGGTTAAGTATGAACGAGTCCAACTCCTTTGCATGACTGGTTGATTTTGTTGAGATGATGATATTATACGTATTGCAGAAATTGTGGAAAGAGTTACATGTTATTTATATACATATAAATATAAAAAGAAGAGTGTGTATTACCTTTTCCAGCAAATTTGCTATTTGATACGAAACGCTAGCCATGGTTGAAAAAAAAAAGTTTCCCACAGCCGGCCAAGTTATTGTTTATTATATCGTGGCACGGTACAGATGATTAAATGCAAAAATTGTAATAATTAACTTGCTTGTAACCGTGCCCTACAGACACAAGATTTTCGTTACTTTTTTTGGCAAGTCAAAAATCACCATAAAAAATATATTTATTGAAATTCCACCGTCAGCAACATTTCACACACTCTCCACGAAGTACCGAAATTTGACGGTAAACATGTGTTCAGAAACTAATACAGAAACATACGGACTAGTCCATCAGCAATGGCCATAAAATCTAGTAATAAGATAACGATGCTTTTCAGAACCCCTTATCCATCGCATTTAAAATGGCTGATTTATAATGTGTACTGTAGCCACGGATCATCTCTGCAAATTGGCAAGGTGGTCGCGGGTGATTAGGCTAGGTTTTTTTAAGTTTTGTGATTGTGTAGTACCCGGCGGCACGTGCGCTGCATGGATTGGCTGCTGTCATAGATGAATTCTCTATAACATACAATATAAACTTAATTTATTTTCAAAGGTAATTAATTAACGATAATAAATGCGATCATTCTTCAACATTCTTGACAACTTGTTGTTCGATTTAGGGTTAACCGGGAACGTCACGTCAATGATTAAAACACATTTATATCCGTTTGAAAGTAAATTTATCAAAGACTTTTTGCTCTGTAAAATTAACAACGGGTCCTTTTACATGTCTAGTATAGTTTATTCAGTCCTTTATTTTTTATTTATTTATTTCTTACCCCGTCAAACAATAAAACTTTTCTTTTGTACTATGGAGAATAACAGAAAAGTTACGTATTTCGTTCGATCGAAACGGATTCCCCAATTTTAAGTAATTCCATATTGTTACAAAATTCAATCTACACTTTTATCACTAGATAAAATTCACATAAGTGATGGACTGATCTTAATAATGCAAACGCTAGTCAACCTGAAATTCGATTATAGTCGCGTCTATGTATAAAATATGCAGCTATAAAACAACTGGACCTTGTCTCCTGGCTAGGAAAATATTATTTCCACACTTTTTCGCTTATTAAATGAAAAATACAGCAGTATTAGATAATTACATTAAATCTGACTTGGAATTTAATTTTTATTCAATTAGATACCAAAAATTATAAAATATTGCTACGAAATGATTAACAACATTTGCTGCACAGCCTTGTCTTGGTTGTTGAACAGTTATAAAACAAACATGGTACAAGTGTTTGTTCAATTGAATTGTATGTAATAATGATAACAAGAATATTTTTTCATCGTTCGCAGATGTGGGCTTTTATACTTTTATACTCACTAATATTATACGCGAGTCAAATTAATGGAGATAAGCAGATTAATAAGTATGTAACAACGTTGATCGATGCCAAGTGGAATGAGACACCTCTTTCATTAGAGGTAGCTGAGTATCTCAGCGATGAAAGCCAGGATTATTTTTGGCGATTTGTGGAGGAAATATCAAGCAGCTCGCATTTATTGCCTGCTAATGGTGAGTCGGTCATGAAACATATTAACAATTGAAATTGTGTATTTTAAGGAAGCTTAAGAAGCCATGCTAGTCCAATAGTTATTTTAATATCACTATAAGGTATGGAAGGCCATTCATTATTTTATTATACTTGAAAGTAGAGTCAATTTGACAGAAACTATTTCTGTCCCACGGCTTGAATCACGAAACGTGAATTAAGGTCTCTTTCGAATTGAAATCTACACAGTATATATTGATTAACTTTAGTTTGCATGGAAATCTTCAAAAAGTCATGAAACAGATAGGCCGCAAAGGGATTTACTTCTGTAAAAATATTTTTGGTATAAAACTCACATAATACATTATCTTGTATTTGAAAATGATGAAATTATGACCCAAATGTATCTATCTTGTAAATTTCATTCACAGCTT
The DNA here is from genome assembly GCA_963978835.1 of Tenthredo scrophulariae. Lineage (NCBI taxonomy): Eukaryota > Metazoa > Arthropoda > Insecta > Hymenoptera > Tenthredinidae > Tenthredo > Tenthredo scrophulariae. The sequence continues at coordinate 14,100,711 of OZ022227.1, forward strand.
CAGACAGAGATACCTACAATGTAGTCATTGGAGCTGCAGAGAAGTTCCTAACTCCAGCTGAAATAGCTGTACTTAAATTAGGACTTTCTCTGAGAACGTATTCGGCTCGAGTTGAAATGTTCAGTCAGATGGCAGAGAATAAGGACATCTCTAGTCTGGGATGTGACTTTGTTGTCGACTTTGGTGGAAAGCTCTCTTGTTCGTTAGAAGAAATAGAAGACCTGATTGATCAGGTATATAAGAAACTAATTGATATTTTTCATATATATAATGAGACATGCTTATGCTTTAATTTCTTGAACCTTTAACGATTGATATTCACATTTTACAGCAAGTGGATACTAAGATCGATACGTATAGCGTAGATCATCATTACAACAGCGCAGATCAATCTGATAGAACGGTGATTCTTTATGGTCAGATGGGAGTACCAGGGTTCTTTGAATTTCATAATAAATTAAAGTCTTTAGGAGAGCGAAAAAAGATTGACTACGTCCTACGCCATTACATAAAGGTGTGTATTATTTCGAAAAATATTTAATTAACAATGTTCAATCAGCTTATTAATTGAATATTGTGTTTTCTTCCAGAATCGATCAGAAAAAAAATTACGATTATCAGGATATGGAGTAGAACTTCAAATGAAATCTACGGAATATAAAGCTACTGATGACTCTGATATTAAAGATAATTCAGGCAATGAGGCTGAATCTGCAAGCGATGGACTCGAAGAAATTGATGGGCTTAATTTCGGGATATTGAAGTACGTCTATTACCCAAAACTTCTTCTCGTCACAGTTCATATCATATGAATAAGTAAAATCAGAAAGTAAAAGAACCTAAGATCGGATTATTGAAACTACTTATGTAATCCATTTTTTGATGCACAGAAATTTGTACCCAGACAAGCACGTCGATCTAGAACAATTACACACACATTTACTTGAGAACAGCCACGAGATCGGAGCACTCAAAGTCTGGCAATTCCAAGAGTTGAGTCACCAAGCAGCCGAACGAATTATGAACTCACCTGCCGAAGAGGCAATAAATGCTCTAACTGATATTGCTCAAAATTTCCCTATGCAGGTGAGGGTGACTTTCGCATTGTGTTGTTTTACTGCAAAAGTTGGAATTCGTTTTTAAAAAAATTTGTGTGAATCTGCTTAGAATATAAAACACTAGTTTATTATTTCTACTTCAATCTTACAGGCCAAATCTTTAATTAGGACTAAAGTGAACGCTGATATGAAAAAGGAGATGAAATTAAACCAAGAGATATTTTCTGCAAATCTGAATATCCAACCAACGGATACAGCTCTATTTGTTAATGGGCTTTTCTTTGATTTAGAAGCTATCGATATACTAACTCTCTTAGAATCGTTGCGTGCCGAACTCCGGGTGATGGAGTCACTCCATAAAATTGGTAGGTCTAGAATCTTTTATCAATCCTGCATTGAATTTTTAAAAGGAGGAGCTTTCTATCTTCAAAATCTAAATAATTTCTAATTTATCTTTGTTTCAGGATTTACAAATAGAAAAATGAGCAAGCTACTGGCTTTAGATTTGTCCGGAAGCGGAGATAGTCAAGATTTTGCCATGGATATTAGAGACTCAGCCATCATATGGGTCAATGATATTGAAAACGATTCTCGATACAAACGGTGGTCCCCCTCGCTAACCGAACTTCTGCGACCAACGTTTCCTGGAATGCTCAGGAACATAAGAAGAAACCTTTATAACTTGGTCCGTAATTGAAATTGACTTTGAAATTTGAACAAACGACAAGAAATACGTTAATCTTATCATCCATTACTAAATTTTGATTCTCTCATTCGATTTCTAGGTGATAATCATTGATCCTCTGAGCAAAGAAGCAATGCCGTTAATTTCCTTAGCCGAATCACTGTATGCACACTCTGCTCCGCTTAGAGTTGGCTTTGTTTTTGTCACCAACTATGACACTTCTGTGACAGGTCAAACAGATGCTAGTGTTGCAGTTAATAACGCATATCACTACTTTGCTGAATCTCTAGGACATAAAGAAGCGATGCGCTTCCTTTCAGATGTAAGTTTTTCTTGTTTATTATAATTTGATTAACTTATTTTCTCACTCAATCTCCGAGTGAGCCACTTCGTATTTTATTCATCTCTTATTTCTTTGTATACCTTATAATTACACTTATGTTACAGTTGGGATACTTCATTAACGAAGACGGAGCAGATTTGAACGAGATAAGAAAAGCAATTAAAGCCAGAGATTCGTCTGCTGATATAAATTACATTCTCGGAGAAGAATCGGAGTACGACGTTGGACGTCATTTAGCCAATGATTTCGTCAAGCGTACAGGATTTAAAAAATTTCCACAAGCTCTATTGAACGGTGTGCCTTTGCCGTCCAATCAACTCAATGCAGAATCGTTCGAAGAAGCAGTCCTCTCCACGATTATGACGCAAACACCACCCTTTCAAAAAGCTGTGTACAGAGGCGAGTTGACGGAAGGCGACGATGTCATCGATTACATTATGAATCAGCCTAATGTTATGCCACGGTAAAATTCATCATCTAATATTCTAGTAACTCCATATTAACACATTTTTAATAGTAAACGGTACGTTTCTATGTTTATTCGGCTTTAGCAAACAGAAAATTCAATTATTCTTAACACTTGTCCCTGAAAAATGTTGTCTTAATTTTCACTTTGTTTCCTATAGACTCAATGAGCGCGTTTTAAAAGTGGAAAAGCATAACTGGCTCGACATGATCGGTAGCGTACCTGCAACTGAGGACATTACAAAGTGGAGTCCACAGGACACCTCGTCATGGCTAATGGAGCACATGAATTACGTTTATGTATCACGACGTAATGCTGTACGCCACTTATTTTCTGTCTGGATTATAGTTGATCTGAATCTTGCAGTGGGAAGACAATTGCTGCGTGAAGCATTCGACTATGTGGTGAGTGATTGAAAATTGAAACGAATTTTACCCCGTAGGGTTGAATATTCTTATCTTGATTTATGGCTGACTTCATTTTCTAGAAATCTAACGCAGATGTGAGAATCAGTATTATTGTAAATAGTGTAAATGACGACAAGCCACCGATCGACATAAATAGAGTGGCTCTTGCCGCATTGAGCGCATTACCGAGTGAAGAAGCTATGAAATATATCCTTCAACTAATACACGATGATATAGTTTCTCGTATTACCGCTGGTAATTATGAAATTGAAGTGAGTTTGGGAGTTCTATTCTTAATTCTATTCTACTTTCTGGATATGAGAATTAAATATACAGGAATATCACATTATCATACAAATAATCTAATTAGAATGAAGAGGTGGCTAAGAAAGTCGATGAACAGACTGCGATACTAGCAGTGCATAGACACTATGTGCAAAATTCACTCGATTTAGCGAGTGGAGTCAGAGCAGTCATATGCAACGGTCGTATTATCGGTCCCTTTGATGATGACGAGGATTTTACTAGCGAAGATTTTGGCCTCTTGGAGAGATTCAGCCAAAATAGTTATGGGGATAAATTGTTCAAAACCCTAATCAAGACCAACTTGTTGGACGACGATGAATATGGTGAGATAATTTTCGTTCGAAAAACTTATAAATTATCACAGCATTAACTTGTAGCTTCGTCAGTTTCAGGCTCTAAGATGCGATATAACAAATATGGATCTTTTTGTTTTCAGAAAAAACTGATATCACAGCTGATATGATTGTGAAAATTGTCGCACTTCTAGTTCCTAGACCTCAGACTCGCAGTCGATTCGATGTTCCATTCCATGGTGACGAACACAGGTAACTTCGCAGCTTATGGGTGACTTGTTTCATGGTCAACTTCAATTATTTGTAATTATTCATTGATTTTCAACTAATCATTGTCTTATATCTTTACAGTGCTATTAAAATACCCGCAAATGATCCGGATAGCGTGGCGTTTGAACTTACCGCAATTGTTGACCCAGTTTCTCGCGGGGCACAAAAACTAGGGCCGATTTTAATCGCCCTGCAACAAACCCTAAATTGTCATGTAAAAGTGTTCCTAAATTGCTTAGACAAAAACAGTGATATGCCATTGAAAAGGTGAAACTATCTATTGTACTATCTTTTTATATTTTTCTATAAAACATAACATAATACTCTTCAGTTCAACTCGTTCCGTCATAAATCTATCGATCATTTCAGCTTCTATCGATTCGTGCTTGAACCAGAGCTGCAATTTACATCCGACGGTCAGATTTCTGGGGCAATTGCAAGGTTCAATAAATTACCAACGTCATCACTGCTCACCCAACATATTCATGCACCGGAGAATTGGCTCGTCGAAGTAGTTCGCAGTGTATACGACTTGGATAATATTAAGTTGGATAATGTAGCGATTGGTATACAAAGGCAAGCATTCATAATCATCTTATCAATCTTTGTTTGTAGACTTTATTTTATAGACTCAATTGATCAAATATTGATATAATTTACAGTGAGTTTGAATTGGAGTATCTACTTCTTGAAGGACACTGTTTTGAAGCTGTAATGGGAAATCCACCCAGAGGATTGCAGATAACTTTAGGCACTGAAAATCAGCCAGTAATGGTTGACACTATCGTTATGGCTAATCTGGGATATTTCCAGCTGAAAGCAAATCCTGGTGAGTGGCTTTTACGCCTACGACAAGGAAGATCTGCTGAAATATATGACATCACTAGCGTGGATGGGCAAGATGTCATTCAGAATGAAAACGATGTGAAAGTTGTAATCAGTTCATTGCGTAGCCATGTGCTGAAGTTGAAAGTTTCAAAGAAACCAGACAAGACGAATGTCGACCTTTTGTCAGAAGATGAACCAAGCTCTGGTCTCTGGAATTCAATATCTAGGTAAACGATCTCAAAAATGACTAAATCATATTGTCTCCGAGAATTATGATCAAACTTTAGAAATTTACGTATTAGTTCTTACAACATTTTCCAATATTGATAGCATTCATGTTTCACGCAATTCGAAGTCTCTGTTAAATCTATGTGGATGGTTAATTTTTTTACATTAATCGAATTCGTAATTTGCAGGACGTTTACCAACGCTGAAGAAGGTGATGATAAGGATGAGAAGTTGAACATCTTTTCTCTAGCCTCTGGACATTTGTACGAGAGGTTTATCAAAATAATGATGCTCAGTGTAATAAAACATACTAAGACACCTGTGAAGTTTTGGTTCTTGAAAAATTATCTTTCACCTACTTTGAAGGTAAGCATGATAAACAAACAGACTATTGCTATGTCAAAACTGTTCATCAGGAAAAATTTGTAACTCCAATAATGAATTTGCGTCCTTCTTGGTCTACCAAATTCAATTTAGGTGCAGATCAACATTTCAAATCGATAAAATAATATGTAGGATAAGTCTTTAAAGCTTTGAAAATTTTACAGGATTTCTTACCACACATGGCTACTAAATATGGCTTTGAATACGAACTGGTACAATACAAATGGCCTCGTTGGCTCCATCAACAAACTGAAAAGCAAAGAACCATTTGGGGATACAAAATCCTATTCTTAGACGTACTCTTTCCATTAGATGTGAAGAAAATCATATTCGTTGATGCTGATCAGGTGAAGATTTAACAACCATTAATACTCATGTCAACGATAAAAATTTGAGAAACAAATTAATTAATCCTATGTTTTTGCGACAGGTTGTCAGAGCTGATCTAAAAGAACTTGCCAACTTGGATCTTGGTGGGGCACCTTACGCATATACACCATTTTGTGAGAGTAGAAGGGAGATGGATGGATTCAGGTAAGAAAAGAAGAGAAAATTTTCACTAAACATCTTTTTATTTTCGTCAACTACTTGACTTGAGTTATACATTATAACATTAATTAATCAAAGTTTGTGTTTGTTCTTCTTAGATTTTGGCAGCAAGGTTATTGGCGTAATCATCTCCAAGGAAGACGTTATCACATCAGTGCTTTATACGTTGTAGACTTGAAACGATTCCGACGTATAGCTGCTGGGGACAGACTGAGGGGTCAATATCAGGCTCTAAGTCAGGATCCGAATAGTCTTTCAAATCTTGATCAGGTAAAGAATTGAACAACAATAAAGAAACTACAATTATTGAAACGAGAAATTATAATAGGAACAATTAATACTGCTGTATACAGTGAATCATGAAGAAGGACTATGCATTAGTCAGTACTTAGAATTTTCGTAACTTTTTTTTCTTCACTTCTATATCAAAGAATTGTCTTTCCCAATTTTTGTCCTCGTTGAAATCAACGAATTTCTTTGAGATTTATTAAACTCTACTAATTCAGTATCTTCTTCATAGTCATTATAGAAAGTCGCTTATTTTCTCTTTTCTTATTTCTGTAATTATTACTTTCTAGGATCTACCCAACAATATGATACATCAAGTGGCCATAAAGACTTTGCCCCAGGAATGGCTCTGGTGCGAGACATGGTGTGATGACAATTCCAAGAAGTATGCTAAGACTATTGATTTGGTGAGTACTGATATTTACTAGATATTAGTAAAGTGATGATTTATCTACTGATCATGAACATGAAGTAGAATATCAATATTGAATTCGCAATACGTTATAAAACGTGGTAGTATGAAAGTTCATAAGTTGTTTCTGATTATCATAAATAATGAACCTACTTCTGAGAACGAATGAAGATGCAAGTACATACATTAGTATATATATATATTACATGATATAACGTGTTCTACATAACAGTGTAACAACCCGATGACAAAAGAAGCTAAACTACAAGCCGCTATGCGTATATTACCAGAATGGGTGGGATATGATGAAGAAATCAAAAGGTTACAACAAGAAATAGAAAATGATGATAGGCAAACAGAAAGAGAAGAAGGCGGTATGTTGTTTAATATTACAATATATTATTTAACTTCAGACTTTCTCAATGCCTCAGAGACATTTCAATGATAACATACATTTAGATATCAGTCTGCTTCGCACTTGGCATCGTAAGCGGTAGTGAATTTAATACGAAACTAGACGCGTCATTCGTTCAGATTATTTCCTTAATTTTTTCTAATATTAGACTGTGAAGAAATGATGCTTTTCTGCTTCATTCATAATTGTGATAGTTGATTTATCTTATTTTCAGAAATCGTTGACGACTCGCCAAACCACGAAGAGTTGTAAAGTTAGCCAGTGATACTGTGAATATTAAGTTTTTACCATAAGGTGTGTGTGAGGCTGTTTCTTCTTTTATATAATTAAAAATCATCGATTAAATGACAGTTCTTACGTCGCCTCTTTAACAGTAAATCATTGTACCAAAAGGTGTTAAAACTTAAAACTAGACAAATTTTACATAAGATTTTCAAATTCTAATATTCAAATATGTGTAGATAATAAGAATATGTAATTATACATTGTACTCTTTGTCGCGGGTGGATGATCTTAAGATCGGTGCAATTTCGTTATACTTCAATGAGCGCGATGAAAACACAGACTTTTATCATTTGTAAGTAACAATTTACTCTTCATCTTTCCTTTATGTGTAAATAACAGGACTGAAAAATTCTAATAAATGTCTAAAACGAATCTAAGATCATCTGAATCGCCGCCTCGAATACTAATCAGTCTAATATCATCCAGATAAAACATTTCATTCAAAAAAAAAATAATTCACAATATTTCAAACGCGTTTATACATAAATTGTAATTGAATATTGACTTAAGAAAGTATTTCATTCATATTCATTTGATCTATATTTTATTTGGAGTTGAATAATTTCGAAATTATTTGTGATAGCTAATGAATTTCTTTCGATTAAATTTGCGGCATATATATTGTATGTATACCGACATATTTCAATTTATGATGGAGGGAGCGTATCTACTTCTCGCAGATAGCCCGGTGACCTCCTACTTTTTGACTGTGCGATTCGTTACTTTTTTTTTTTAAGCAGTTTTTACCTGTGTAAACATATCAAGTATTGGCAGTTTAAAATTCATCAATTTAACGAGCAGGTAGGCGTAGTATTCTATGCGGAACACGCATGACGATCCATCGCGATAATATGGCTCTTCCATTCACGTGAGTATAACTTTGACCTCGATCTAAATGTATATGTGTCAAATTATTCATATTTCATCAAAGATATTCATCTGAGTGAATATTCGATGTGAATTCATTGATTTTTTAATTTAACTATAACAGCATAGCATGATTTTCAGCTGTTTTTCGGAAATAATTTGTCGCTTGTTTGCATTTAACGCTGCTATAGCGGGTTTGGCGATGATCGCTAAATGCGTAATCATACAATAAGTGAAAACATTAAGAAATTTCTATGTGACGGTGAGAAACAATGATGTAGGTCACGAAATCCAATATTTATTCCCAATAGTTCGCAGTAGTAGTGTGTATACTTTGTACAGTATGTATCTTTCTGCATTTCTGTAAACACTGGCCTGTATACTGTCAATATACAATCGACAGATTTCCCGGGTCGCCAGAAGTCAGACGCTGTTGATAAGTTAGCCAGTTTACGTGTCCAGAGCGTTTGTAAGTCCGCGATTAGTAAATTTATAATGTTTCAAAATCCATTCTAGACAATTTACACGTATATTATATAATATTTACGCACTCATGAAAGTTTGGGGAAATTGTATAGTCGATTTTTGGAAATGGATGGATCAACGAGCACCGTATACAGCAAGTAAATATATAAACTCTATATTTGTTTCCGTAATTTATTATAAAGTAACTTTCAACTAACCGAAAATCTGAAAATCATGCAATCCCTAAATTATTCAATATTATAAATAGATCAACAGTAACGGTAAACTTAAATGAAATTATCGACGTATGATTGGTCAGAATCAGACACGTTAATATTCTAGTATTTTATTTTATTCTATTTCAAGTACAGGCGCCTTCCTACGTAATGGATGAAGTTCTTCAAATATAATTGTGTGTTTACAAATTAGCGCCGTACCATTATACCCGCTATACTATTTCTGTATTCAATTCTCCATAACGAATGTATTTTTCGACAAGACAAAGCCTAAGCTCATTGAGACGTAAAAATATGATAATTTTATCGGTCAAAATTTCTTAAGGGAAAATAAAATTTATGGCAAACAACTCCTTATAGAGACATTGAGCATTCGCCTGGAATTAACTTGCGATACGTGATTTGTCGTGTATGTATATACACAGGATCCTGTAGTTTACCTGGTTGCGTAACAGGTGCTAAATTATTTACTCAAACTGACAGCTGTCATAAAAAAACTAGTAGACATTTTTTGTTCAACGTTGTCATAATAACGATCGTATGCACAATAGAACGATTGTTGTATGTGTTCTGTTGGTCGCAGAACCATAATACTATAGTGATATTTAAAAATTTCTTATATCATTCAAAATTCATTATGTTTTCAAGTTTTTACTATAATTTATTCACCCAAATATTTTTATACGTAATAAAATTATTATCGACGTATGTATAGGTATAAATTTACAGCTATAACGTACACCTGTGCATACCTCCATTGACAACGTGAATTTAATTGAACTAAATATTAGTCAAGACATCATGAGACACAATTTGGTATTTTTAGATACGTTATGTGAGAAAAGCACAGCTTTAGTAAGCCCAGATAATTACTCTTCGAATCATAAGAATGTTTGGTAAGACTTGATAAAAATGATCGGAATATTCAAGGCGTAGACTGATTTTGTGAGTCAGGAAATTCTGGTAATATTTCACGCAAAAGTTTGGGAAATCGAAAGTTTCATCACAAAATCTACGAAATTAGAAAAAATATATATATTTTTTTACAGAAACACAAACCTATTACATTCACAATTACCGTTGGATCGCCGTTCAAAAAAAGCACGTTTGAATACAACAACAGCGAAATACAAATTTCTAGTGAAAATCTAAGTTTTGAATATAAGATAGCGATTTAAAAATTTATATTTTCATATATCACTCATAATCAGAAGAAAGAAAAAAAGTTAGTCGTACGTTAAACAAGGGTGATAAAATATTTATCAGTATTTCTTTGATAGTATACTCGGATCTACTAATTTTCTAAGAAATCCTCTGTACTGATACGAGAATATTTATGAACAGGGTCTGCAGGTAGGACAAATTTGAAATACCTTTTAAATAGGGTAAACACGTTAGTCCGGCTTCACAATTGACTGTGGTAGTACATAATAAATACATTTCATTGAGAGAAGATGATGCTTCTCGAGAACTAAATAATTTTCAAATATTTTATATTCAAAAAGTGGTATCTAGCGTGTCTATGACCGTAGGAAAAAAATTAATGGAAAATGGATTTTTTATTTTTGAAAAATCTCGAAAAGTCAGGCGAACTCATTTTGAGGTTTTCAAATAAATTGCGAGTGAAAAATATCCAGATTGAACGTACATCCAGGTTTTAGAGGTCACGTTCATAATGATGAACAGGTGTTTCACCCATAAATGTAACGCTGTATGTATGTACAACTTACGATTAGTTACGTACGACTATATCTATGGTACGACTAAAATTTTAATGAAAGATTATGGCGTCCTTATCGTCGTTTCAACTTGGAATTAATTAAAAAATTAATCGAGCATCTAACTCTCCGTGTTCGGGTGATTGCCTCTAATATGATGCAAGGTGTGGTTTCGCTTTATGCATAAACGTTTTTTTTGCACCGAGTAAATGGTGAAAGTGCCTGTAGATAAGTGATAGCGATTCCGAGCATATTTTTATATAACTAATTTCTAAACTTAAATGAGAACCGGGAAGGATTTGCCATTTTTATTGCATTTCGAAACTTAATTAATTATTGACGTTTAGTTTCGAGATATTTAATTATTCCAATTAGATCAAATCTAGCGTGAGGTTTCCATTTAGTGATCAATTCCAAGGAAATCATTGTTGATCCGTGAGATTTCAGACATTAGATAATAAACAACCGATACAATTTCCCAACTCCAATGTCCCTGACTCGGATAATTTCATTTTTATTGATCGATAATTCAATCGATACGAAACGTGACCCAGGCTATAAACATCGCTGTTATTACAAAGCGTAGTTTCTTTTTATTTACCCGAATCGAGAAAACCTTCATGGAATTGAAGCTACCGTTTATGTTATTCGCCAGAAAAAAAAAAAAAACTTTGATTTCTTTGTATAATTCAATAACTTCGTATCAGTCCCACCGTATATATTTTATCGCTGATTAGTAATCTCGAAGTTATTCGTCAGCTCAAATAACGTAGTTCACCTGATAAACGAGTTTGTGTACAATCTTGATGATCCTGTATAATATACGTGTCCGACATCATCAGATCAGCTCGGCAGAATCAATATATCGATGATATATGCGTTAATTAAGAAAATCCTGAGAGTAAAGAAATGAAAATGAATTTGAAAATTCGATATTCTCAAAAATTGATAAATATCGATCGAACCCACGTCTATGAAAATACAAATGCAACATATGTATTATGTATATACTATGATCCAGCTTACGAGCGATAACGACGTAAACCAGTGGCATAGTAATAAACGTGGGTGATATCTTGAGAAGATATCTGGTAGGGACGGACAGCAGTTTTGAACAGCGCTCCTCGAGTACTATATGACATGGGAAAAAGACCAAGCTTTGTTTATTTAACTAGTAACGTGTGCACGGTAACCGTGGGGCATTAACAAATAACTTTAAGTCACCGTCTCGATACGAGTGACTTTAGTCCGTAATAGTGTTCAATGGAAGACATGGTCGACAAGGAAAAGATCAAGTTGTGAGTTACAGTGGTTCTTTTGTTTTAAACATTTTTCATTCGTTTTTAATCATACTGTTGAATCAAGCTTCTGAAAGTTTTATTCATGCTTAGTATCGCGCACCTGTTGTCGGTCTGCGTATTAATCCACCCTGGAATGTTTACTATCGTATCCCAATCCGTAATTATACGCTAAAGAATTTTTTTTACAGACCCGTGCACTGGTGATAAATTAACAATAACACAATTTTTAATTGCAATTGCTTCAATTTCGTATAATTACTTAACCCATACGATGAGTCTTTCTTACCTATCTAATCCTATACACATAATCGACTGCGCTTCGGAAATCGGAGTTTTTGATCAGTAAAAATTTGCCTGATGTAGTGTTGGCTATAGGTGTTGGTTTGCGAGAAAGTTGAACATTTTTTCTGAAAATTGAAAATTGAACACGATCAAACAATATTCCATTAAATTTAATTCAACTCGATTCCATCGTTCAACGTGGATATTTTCTTGTGAGTTTCTTTCCAGACAATATTGGTCACTTATACTGCAGTTATAACGTAAATCTTGAGCCAGTGATGACTGAGGTGTATCTAATATCTGATATTACGTGCGGATAAGCAGCGTTCTTACAATATCAAGCTCAATCAAGCTTCTATATGTATAGTTATGATTGACCCTCACTATTGAAAGAATCGGACATACGTATACTACATACGTTGGGCGTTTAATATGTGATATCGAATCAGATATAAAATGGACGTGTATAGACTGTTTTTAACATGGTATACATAGTTGACTATATGCATATCAAACGAAATCATTAATTTTCCTACTTTAGGTAATTAGTATTTACTGGAACTTTATGACAGTCATACAAGCGTTACATATTTTCCTACGCATTGATTCTTCTTTTTCCGTGTTGAATTTATCCTCTTAGAATGCACGCCGTTCAATAATCTCGCACTACAGAGTAAATATTTATTAGGAGTAAATGATTACATCTCTCCAATAAAATGAACCATTTAAACGTTATACTCCAATTAAAAAAAAACATTCGTCAAAAAAAAAAAAAAAAACTTCTAAAACCGAGGGTTTATTTGAAATAAGAAAAAAAAATTAGCGCGATAGATAATGGTAAATTTACTTGACCAGTGATGCAGGTTGTGGTCCATATTATTTATGTAAAATTAAATTGCACTGCTTTGCAGAACTTTACGCGTATAAAACTCTGTTTACCAACTCCTAACGGGTATTCCTCGAGATTATTTTTATTTGTCTTGCAGTATCTATCGAATTCGTAAAGTTTATATTTTATCTATTAGCAATGCAGGTCTCGTTATTATTTCTGACACATTTCATTCCGCAAGATTGGAGTATGAATATTGATTAACAGTTCCGACATGTTAGGATAGCAGCTAGTCTAATTCGCTGATCACTTGCTAGAAAGACAACGTTTAGAATTGCCGCGGTTTCACTCTTTATTTCATTCTTCATCCAGGTTTAAAGATAATGATGTATTTGGATATGGAACAAGTCTACCACCGAACAACAACGATTCGGATGAACCGGAGAGCTCCGGAAAAAAGGTGATATTTTGTGTTCATGGAAAACTATCTGGATGTTGCACGATCGTCAAAAGTTCTACAACGGAAAATAATGCGATCCCTGAATATCAGAGGAGTCCATCATTCCGTGAGTTCGAAAAAATGAATTTTAGCAATTCAAAACTCAGGGTATCACAACTTATAGCTGAGTGAATATTAAAGTTTCAAGTCTTCAATAAACACATACAACTGTTTTAGTCGAAGACCACTGTCATCGGGAACGAAATGAAAAGATTGATAAAAAAGCTCGGAGAAAATTGATAATCGCAAGTATTCTCTGCGTCCTTTTCATGATCGGGGAAATTATAGGTAAATAACGTTACTATAAGTGCATATAGGTAGATGTAATTGCTTCTAAATAATCTGAATAAATCATACAAGCATAATTACAGAGCACAATTCTAATGAAAAATTATTAATTGCACGAAGACAATTCTGAGGAGTGAAAAAAAATCGTCAAATAATTCATATCCTTGAAAATGTAATGAAATTTCCCGGTTTCATACAGGGGGTGTATTATCAAGTAGTCTCGCTATTGCAACGGACGCAGCCCATCTGCTCACAGATTTCGCATCTTTTATGATATCTCTATTTTCAATATGGGTTGCCAGCAGGCCAGCGACTAGAAAAATGCCTTTTGGATGGTACCGCGCGGAGGTGTGTGGTACTCCTATGTATACAATGATGAAATATTATTATAAAATTAGCGTACACCCCTTGAATAATAATTATATCTATAATTAATCGTCGTAAACTCTCAGGTTATTGGAGCGCTAACATCCGTCCTAATGATTTGGGTGGTAACGGGTATACTGATATACATGGCTGTGCAGAGACTAATCCATAACGATTTTGAAATTAATTCAACGGTCATGTTGATCACATCTGCAATTGGCGTTGCGGTAAATCTCGTGTCAGTGTACTCAGCAATAATTACAATAATGATTATTTTTAGATAGTGATTCAAAAAATGAGCTTTGCATAATTATTCAATAATATCATTTTATGTAGAGTAATATTTCAATTGCAAAACATATTCATACAATGATATTCATATGATAATCTACACTTTATTGCCAATTCGTGTATAATATTTTTATTTAACAGTATGGGATTGACTCTACACCAGCATGGCCATAGTCATGGTGGAGCCAGTGGAAGAGATCACGGTCATAAAGGTGTGGAAAACGGCGGAGCACACGGCCATAGTCATGAAGTTAATATTAATGTTCGAGCAGCTCTCATTCACGTTATTGGTGATTTTATTCAGAGCCTTGGAGTCTTTGTTGCTGCAATCGTAATTTATTATAAGGTAGAGTTCCGAATTCATCCGCAATACAATTAAAAGTATTGAAACTTATATCGTTTTTAATTTAATTCAATCGACTGGTCGCGAATCGTAGTTAATTTCGTTGAGTCTAATTCAACGGAATGAAATTTCAGCCCGAGTGGAGTATCGTCGATCCTATTTGTACTTTCTTTTTCTCTGCTCTGGTCCTGATCACAACAATGGCAATTATGAAAGATACGATCAATGTACTTATGGAAGGAATACCAGCTGGTCTAGACTATTCGCAAGTGGAGAATACATTCATGCAAATTGAAGGTGTCCTCAAAGTACATAATCTACGCATATGGGCACTTTCCTTAGATAAAACTGCTCTCTCTGCGCATCTTGTGATGGGTGATTTTCTTTTAAACTATCTCTATTGCGATAAATGTATGAAATAAGAAACCGAACGAAATGATTAATTGAACCCCGATTATTTCAGCGCCTGGTAAATCCCCGCAAGAAATTCTTCGCACGGCGACAAGAAATATTCACGACATGTATAGTTTCTTCGAAATGACCTTGCAAATAGAAGAATTCAATCAGAAAATGGAAAACTGTCATCAGTGCAAATCCCCGCCGATGTAATAATTTCCAATGAATATGTATTATGTATCTATGAATATGTTCGCGCTCATGAATCAATTGAAAATCGTTAAATCTAAGTCTGCATTAAATGACCCATAACTAATAAAATAATCACCTTTCCTACAACCCAGATAACACGGAAATAAAAGTGGTCTCAAAGTCGTCATATGGACGTCGAATGCGTCACTTTTGGACGTCTAAATGTCGTCTTAAATCTTAAAGACGTCTTTAGGACTTGAGACGACATTTAGACGTCAAATAAAGTGACGCATTTAACGTGCATATGACGACTTTACGACAATTTTTATTTCTGTGTTGTCTGGGAAGTCTCACCAAGTAAGTATCTCAATTTTAATTACGAGGTAATAAATGATATGTATATTGTAAAATAATTCATGCAACAACAATATGCAAAGGACGGATGCTTGAGCAAGAGCAAGACCTCCGACAGCGAGTGAGCTCATCCTAAAAGTGTTTAGGAATCAGTATGGGGCTGCAAATTTAGAAACTATAAATTATATGTATACGTGGTGTATACATGGTTATCATCATCCGCGCGATGACGTATCGTAGATTTACCGTTAAGGAAATAAAATTTTTTATATGAATTATAACACACGAATAAATTATAAATTGAAATCGATTCCAATCATACACACACATAGGTATGTATACAATAACGTAACGAGCGTTCTGAAATAATTATTCAATCTGAATGAACATATTTGATCCCGCCTTTCCTGTACATTGTACGCTATTTTAACCGTTGTCTTGCAGTCATTAGTTCACCAATTCATACTACTCAAACAGTTGATCGATCGGTACGCATCAGTATGTATGCAATCTTGATACCAGATGAGAGAGACCCTCTACCAAAAATGAAAAAAATAATATTGTTCATTGCTGAACTATCAGCAAGGAGATTTATTGCAATCTCCTGCCCTCTAAGACCTCAAGCAATGTTCTTTACCTAACATTCCTCAGTTTTTGTAATTAAAATATATTAAATCTAACCCAACAATGAGACAAGGGTAGCTCCGTCGCTACGTTATGCGAGCGCCGAGCGGTGCGATACGGTTAGTGACCCGAGCGGCGTCGACGGATTGACAATGAGCTACTGTGTTACTATAAGAGGCGACTGTGACCAGCCCGGCCTCATAATAATAATTTCTCTAATCGCAGAGATCTTATCACAAAATATACGTTACATTCATTGACGAAGAGAGACTTATTTCCATCAGCATTTTGAGTAATGAATGGCAATATTGAAAGACCTGTTCTTTTGTTGGAGATGAATAAGAAACACCTATAGCGGGGATTTTTGTCCAATTACAATTACCATTATTGAACTCAATGTATAAGATATACGTATTTATTTTTAATTAAAAATTGTATACATTACTTTGAGTATAAGTAATATTGTATTGATGTTGCAACAATAAATTTCCAGACATACCAATAATCAATTGCTCCGTTATTTTCCATTATCCTCTCCTTGCAACTATTCATTTCAGGTATCAAATTAGCAGGAGACAAATCATTTGAAATTCGACTCGAAATTTTTCCAACTACGAGAAACGTTAGAATTAGAATTATATAATAATTTCAGCAAACCTCCTCGATGTTTTCCTGATACCTGGAGCATTTTGCGTCTTAAAATTTCTCAAACTCTTAAAATAGCTATAGTATATATTAGCGATATAGCGACGTGCATGAAGCAGCGTATGCGTGCGTGTATCGATACACTACTCCTTTCCCCCCACCAAAAATTTTAGAACACCTCCTCGGGTCAGATGTTTTCCTGATATCAGGAGCATTTTTCGACCTAAAGTTTCTTAAACTCTTAAAATAGCTAATATATAAGCGATATAGCGACGTGCATGAAGCAGCGTATGCGTGCGTGTATCGATGCACTACTCCTTTCCCCCCACCAAAAATTTTAGAACACCTCCTCGGGTCAGATGTTTTCCTAATACCAGGAGCATTTTTCAACCTAAAATTTCTTAAACTCTTAAAATAGCTAATATATAAGCGATATAGCGACGTGCACGAAGCAGCGTATGCGTGCGTGTATCGATACACTACTCCTTTCCCCCCACCAAAAATTTCAGAACACCTCCTCGGGTCAGATGTTTTCCTGATACCAGGAGCATTTTTCAACCTAAAATTTCTTAAACTCTTAAAATAGCTAATATATAAGCGATATAGCGACGTGCATGAAGCAGCGTATGCGTGCGTGTATCGATACACTACTCCTTTCCCCCCACCAAAAATTTTAGAACACCTTCTCGGGTCAGATGTTTTCCTGATACCAGGAGCATTTTTCAACCTAAAATTTCTTAAACTCTTGAAATAGCTAATATATAAGCGATATAGCGGCGTGCATGAAGCAGCGTATGCGTGCGTGTATCGATACACTACTCCTTTCCCCCCACCAAAAATTTTAGAACACCTCCTCGGGTCAGATGTTTTCCTGATACCAGGAGCATTTTTCAACCTAAAATTTCTTAAACTCTTAAAATAGCTAATATATAAGCGATATAGCGACGTGCATGAAGCAGCGTATGCGTGCGTGTATCGATACACTACTCCTTTCCCCCCACCAAAAATTTTAAAACACCTCCTCGGGTCAGATGTTTTCCTGATACCAGGAGCATTTTTCAACCTAAAATTTCTTAAACTCTTAAAATAGCTAATATATAAGCGATATAGCGACGTGCATGAAGCAGCGTATGCGTGCGTGTATCGATACACTACTCCTTTCCCCCCACCAAAAATTTCAGAACACCTCCTCGGGTCAGATGTTTTCCTGATACGAGGAGCATTTTTCAACCTAAAATTTCTTAAACTCTTAAAATAGCTAATATATAAGCGATATAGCGACGTGCATGAAGCAGCGTATGCGTGCGTGTATCGATACACTACTCCTTTCCCCCCACCAAAAATTTTAGAACACCTCCTCGGGTCAGATGTTTTCCTGATACCAGGAGCATTTTTCAACCTAAAATTTCTTAAACTCTTAAAATAGCTAATATATAAGCGATATAGCGACGTGCATGAAGCAGCGTATGCGTGCGTGTATCGATACACTACTCCTTTCCCCCCACCAAAAATTTTAGAACACCTCCTCGGGTCAGATGTTTTCCTGATACCAGGAGCATTTTTCAACCTAAAATTTCTTAAACTCTTAAAATAGCTAATATATATAAGCGATATAGCGACGTGCATGAAGCAGCGTATGCGTGCGTGTATCGATACACTACTCCTTTCCCCCCACCAAAAATTTCAGAACACCTCCTCGGGTCAGATGTTTTCCTGATACGAGGAGCATTTTTCAACCTAAAATTTCTTAAACTCTTAAAATAGCTAATATATAAGCGATATAGCGACGTGCATGAAGCAGCGTATGCGTGCGTGTATCGATACACTACTCCTTTCCCCCCACCAAAAATTTTAGAACACCTCCTCGGGTCAGATGTTTTCCTGATACCAGGAGCATTTTTCAACCTAAAATTTCTTAAACTCTTAAAATAGCTAATATATAAGCGATATAGCGACGTGCATGAAGCAGCGTATGCGTGCGTGTATCGATACACTACTCCTTTCCCCCCACCAAAAATTTTAGAACACCTCCTCGGGTCAGATGTTTTCCTGATACCAGGAGCATTTTTCAACCTAAAATTTCTTAAACTCTTAAAATAGCTAATATATATAAGCGATATAGCGACGTGCATGAAGCAGCGTATGCGTGCGTGTATCGATACACTACTCCTTTCCCCCCACCAAAAATTTCAGAACACCTCCTCAGGTCAGATGTTTTCCTGATACCAGGAGCATTTTTCAACCTAAAATTTCTTAAACTCTTGAAATAGCTAATCTATAAGCGATATGGCGGCGTGCATGAAGCAGCGTATGCGTGCGTGTATCGATACACTACTCCTTTCCCCCCACCAAAAATTTCAGAACACCTCCTCGGGTCAGATGTTTTCCTGATACCAGGAGCATTTTTCAACCTAAAATTTCTTAAACTCTTAAAATAGCTAATATATAAGCGATATAGCGACGTGCATGAAGCAGCGTATGCGTGCGTGTATCGATACAGTACTCCTTTCCCCCCACCAAAAATTTTAGAACACCTCCTCGGGTCAGATGTTTTCCTGATACCAGGAGCATTTTTCAACCTAAAATTTCTTAAACTCTTAAAATAGCTAATATATAAGCGATATAGCGACGTGCATGAAGCAGCGTATGCGTGCGTGTATCGATACACTACTCCTTTCCCCCCACCAAAAATTTTAGAACACCTTCTCGGGTCAGATGTTTTCCTGATACCAGGAGCATTTTTCAACCTAAAATTTCTTAAACTCTTGAAATAGCTAATATATAAGCGATATAGCGGCGTGCATGAAGCAGCGTATGCGTGCGTGTATCGATACACTACTCCTTTCCCCCCACCAAAAATTTTAGAACGCCTCCTCGGGTCAGATGTTTTCCTGATACCAGGAGCATTTTTCAACCCAAAATTTCTTAAACTCTTAAAATAGCTAATATATAAGCGATATAGCGACGTGCATGAAGCAGCGTATGCGTGCGTGTATCGATACACTACTCCTTTCCCCCCACCAAAAATTTCAGAACACCTCCTCGGGTCAGATGTTTTCCTGATACCAGGAGCATTTTTCAACCTAAAATTTCTTAAACTCTTAAAATAGCTAATATATAAGCGATATAGCGACGTGCATGAAGCAGCGTATGCGTGCGTGTATCGATACACTACTCCTTTCCCCCCGCCAAAAATCTTAGAACACCTCCTCGGGTCAGATGTTTTCCTGATACCAGGAGCATTTTTCAACCTAAAATTTCTTAAACTCTTGAAATAGCTAATATATGAGCGATATAGCGACGTGCATGAAGCAGCGTATGCGTGCGTGTATCGATACACTACTCCTTTCCCCCCACCAAAAATTTTAGAACACCTCCTCGGGTCAGATGTTTTCCTGATACCAGGAGCATTTTTCAACCTAAAATTTCTTAAACTCTTAAAATAGCTAATATATAAGCGATATAGCGGCGTGCATGAAGCAGCGTATGCGTGCGTGTATCGATACACTACTCCTTTCCCCCCACCAAAAATTTCAGAACACCTCCTCGGGTCAGATGTTTTCCTGATACCAGGAGCATTTTTCAACCTAAAATTTCTTAAACTCTTAAAAGAGCTAATATATAAGCGATATAGCGACGTGCATGAAGCAGCGTATGCGTGCGTGTATCGATACACTACTCCTTTCCCCCCGCCAAAAATCTTAGAACACCTCCTCGGGTCAGATGTTTTCCTGATACCAGGAGCATTTTTCAACCTAAAATTTCTTAAACTCTTGAAATAGCTAATATATAAGCGATATAGCGACGTGCATGAAGCAGCGTATGCGTGCGTGTATCGATACACTACTCCTTTCCCCCCACCAAAAATTTTAGAACACCTCCTCGGGTCAGATGTTTTCCTGATACCAGGAGCATTTTTCAACCTAAAATTTCTTAAACTCTTAAAATAGCTAATATATAAGCGATATAGCGGCGTGCATGAAGCAGCGTATGCGTGCGTGTATCGATACACTACTCCTTTCCCCCCACCAAAAATTTCAGAACACCTCCTCGGGTCAGATGTTTTCCTGATACCAGGAGCATTTTTCAACCTAAAATTTCTTAAACTCTTAAAATAGCTAATATATAAGCGATATAGCGACGTGCATGAAGCAGCGTATGCGTGCGTGTATCGATACACTACTCCTTTCCCCCCACCAAAAATTTTAGAACACCTCCTCGGGTCAGATGTTTTCCTGATACCAGGAGCATTTTTCAACCTAAAATTTCTTAAACTCTTAAAATAGCTAATATATAAGCGATATAGCGACGTGCATGAAGCAGCGTATGCGTGCGTGTATCGATACACTACTCCTTTCCCCCCACCAAAAATTTTAGAACACCTCCTCGGGTCAGATGTTTTCCTGATACCAGGAGCATTTTTCAACCTAAAATTTCTTAAACTCTTAAAATAGCTAATATATAAGCGATATAGCGACGTGCATGAAGCAGCGTATGCGTGCGTGTATCGATACCCTACTCCTTTCCCCCCACCAAAAATTTTAGAACACCTCCTCGGGTCAGATGTTTTCCTGATACCAGGAGCATTTTTCAACCTAAAATTTCTTAAACTCTTAAAATAGCTAATATATATAAGCGATATAGCGACGTGCATGAAGCAGCGTATGCGTGCGTGTATCGATACACTACTCCTTTCCCCCCACCAAAAATTTCAGATCACCTCCTCGGGTCAGATGTTTTCCTGATACCAGGAGCATTTTTCAACCTAAAATTTCTTAAACTCTTGAAATAGCTAATCTATAAGCGATATAGCGGCGTGCATGAAGCAGCGTATGCGTGCGTGTATCGATACACTACTCCTTTCCCCCCACCAAAAATTTCAGAACACCTCCTCGGGTCAGATGTTTTCCTGATACCAGGAGCATTTTTCAACCTAAAATTTCTTAAACTCTTAAAATAGCTAATATATAAGCGATATAGCGACGTGCATGAAGCAGCGTATGCGTGCGTGTATCGATACAGTACTCCTTTCCCCCCACCAAAAATTTTAGAACACCTCCTCGGGTCAGATGTTTTCCTGATACCAGGAGCATTTTTCAACCTAAAATTTCTTAAACTCTTAAAATAGCTAATATATATAAGCGATATAGCGACGTGCATGAAGCAGCGTATGCGTGCGTGTATCAATACACTACTCCTTTCCCCCCACCAAAAATTTTAGAACACCTCCTCGGGTCAGATGTTTTCCTGATACCAGGAGCATTTTTCAACCTAAAATTTCTTAAACTCTTGAAATAGCTGATATATAAGCGATATAGCGGCGTGCATGAAGCAGCGTATGCGTGCGTGTATCGATACACTACTCCTTTCCCCCCACCAAAAATTTTAGAACACCTTCTCGGGTCAGATGTTTTCCTGATACCAGGAGCATTTTTCAACCTAAAATTTCTTAAACTCTTGAAATAGCTAATATATAAGCGATATAGCGGCGTGCATGAAGCAGCGTATGCGTGCGTGTATCGATACACTACTCCTTTCCCCCCACCAAAAATTTTAGAACACCTCCTCGGGTCAGATGTTTTCCTGATACCAGGAGCATTTTTCAACCCAAAATTTCTTAAACTCTTAAAATAGCTAATATATAAGCGATATAGCGACGTGCATGAAGCAGCGTATGCGTGCGTGTATCGATACACTACTCCTTTCCCCCCACCAAAAATTTCAGAACACCTCCTCGGGTCAGATGTTTTCCTGATACCAGGAGCATTTTTCAACCTAAAATTTCTTAAACTCTTAAAATAGCTAATATATAAGCGATATAGCGACGTGCATGAAGCAGCGTATGCGTGCGTGTATCGATACACTACTCCTTTCCCCCCGCCAAAAATCTTAGAACACCTCCTCGGGTCAGATGTTTTCCTGATACCAGGAGCATTTTTCGACTTAAAATTTCTCCAAGACGAAAAGGATGCGCCTTGTCATATTCAACCCGCATGCCAGGCATGTCATTAACAAATTCAAAATGCCTGAAATCAGGGGCGTATATTTTTCTTTCGTTCATGTCAACTCGCGCAATCGAAACTAACAGCGTATTCCGAAATGCAACCACGTTTACCGTTGGATATGACGCCACATGGCGACAAATAGTATCGCTATCTCACGGTCGCATTGTCGAACTATTTTTTGCCGATAACGTCGGTATCGTAAGGTATACCTATGTTTGCGGCAAAATTATTTTGGCAATGCGACCGCGAGACTGCGATACCATTCGTCACCCCGTGCACCAACTTTTTGATTTCAAACTCATGATAGTAGCACGCAATTATCATGATTTTTATAAAATCAAATTAAATTTCCCGGATGTTGAAAACATATTGAAGATGAATTTCCCAAATAATTTAGAGTTCATTAGGGGGATTCTTTTTCTTTGTGAATCATGCCAGCTAACTATATGCCCAATATAATTTCATAAATAACAAACATGTTATCATTTCCTAAACTTTCGTCAACAATTCCCAAACAATTGTATCGAGAGAGAATTAAATTGAATTTATTCGCCTGTTACGAATACAGAGTCCGACTATTATCAATCTGTAGATCTTTGAACATCTTGTAAGACAGCGCCAGAATTGTATTCATAATGTGGCGCCATCCTAACTACTGAAAATAAACTAATTTTAAAACGCCCTGGAGCTCACGCCACATTCCTGAAGTGAACAAATACGTTTCTGAGCGATAAGGATAACAATTTCATTAACCAATTGGTTAACGCTCAAGCTAATTTGATAGCTAACGTTGAGTAATCACTCAAGCCAGTAGTGCATTGCAGACCAGTAGTCACTCAGTAAGTGAGATTCTATAAGTGGAAAAAGTGACTAAAACCACAGTGAAATGTCGTCAAAATTCATATTCCTTGAATCAGTGGATTTATTGAGTACAATACCACAATATCACATCTTACTAGGAGCATTCGTACTACTCTGGGTTATATGGCTGACTGTAAAAAGAAGATATAACACAAGCCAGTCACCAGAATTGTCAAATGACGAAATGGAGAGAAAAATTCTCAACTGGCAACCTGAACCGTTAGTTAACCCAATTGAAAACAAAAATCATCGGGCTCTGAGGCCAAGACAAGTTACATCCAGAGTAGGCAAAAGAATTATAGTAGATGGAAAAGACTGTCTCAATTTAGGAACTCATAATTATCTCGGCTTTTTGGAGTCTCCAGAAATCGAGGCAAAAGCTATAGCAGCGATTGAGAAATACGGAGTTGGTTCATGTGGACCCCGAGGATTTTATGGTACCGTCGATGTCCACTTAAGCTTGGAAGAACAATTGGCAAAATTTATGGAAATGGAAGAAGCTATTGTTTATTCTTACGGATTTAGTACCATTGCTTCGGCTATACCGGCTTATTGTAAACGAAGGGATTTGGTATTTGTCGATGAAAAAGTTCATTTTGCTATTCAGAAAGGCTTGGATGCTTCCAGATCAAACACAAAATATTTTAAGCATAATGACGTGCGTGATCTCGAAAAATTATTGACCCAACAAGCCGAGATAGACAAACGAAATCCTAAGAAAGCCGCAAAGACTCGAAGGTTCTTAATTGTTGAAGGAATTTACATGAACACCGGAGATATATGCCCTCTGCCAGATCTAATCAAACTATGCAGAGAATATAAATTGAGAATATTTGTTGACGAATCAATCTCGTTTGGAGTTCTTGGCAAACATGGTCGAGGCGTAACAGAACACTTTGGGGTCCCCAGACATGAAATAGACATGATTATGGGTAAATGTGTATTAAAATTGCAGAAGATTTGTTGTAAAGGGAGAAATGATTGGGAAAAACCTTTTCTATACTATCTTTTTGGTGTTTTAGGATCTCTCGACTGGGCTGTGGCTTCGATTGGAGGTTTTTGCGTTGGATCTTCGTTTATTATTGAACATCAGCGGTTGTCTGGTCTAGGATATTGTTTCTCAGCTTCTTTGCCACCGTTTTTAACATCTGCTGCGACTGTAGCGGTTGAAATAATGGAACGTACACCTGAGATTTTTGAGAAATTGAAGGAAAATTGTTTACAGTTTGATTCAGGACTTAGAAAACTAACATGTTTTGAAGTATCAGGGTCTTCCGAATCTCCAGTTAGGCACTTATATCTTAGGGATGCATCAGAGCATTCTGATGAGCTTGAACTATTGGATCTGATATCAAATAAGTGCATTGAAAATAATATCGCTGTTATAACACCTGTGTATCTTGAAACAGAGATAACTTTGCCTAGACCAAGCTTGAGAATTTGTATCTCTGTAGTTTTAGAAAAAGATGAAATTGAACATGTGCTTGAGACGATAGAAAAATGTTCCAAAGCAGTTATGTCAACTGCAAATTAACATAACTTTATGCAACAACGTTCTTAGACTCATTTTCGCGAATTTTAGCCGAGCAAATAGAAGTTCAATAAACCTAAAGAGATTTGTAAAATTGATAACAATTTTTTAATTCCATATTTATATGGCCAAATTCTTTAATGATAAATATTTTTGCAGTGCATTTTTCTACGATTCATTTGCTCGTTTTAGCTCGAATGTTCCTTAAAATCTAGATTACTTATACTAATTAAAAATCTCGTAATAATATTTCTATACGAGGCTCGAGAATAATTGCCTTTTCCATTGTCACTATGCTATTGCTTCATTCTAAAATTTCATCACTCTCCATAATGGGGCACTACCCATAAGAATAAACATGAATGATTTTTAATTTTATAAACTTCGTCAGAATGTACAATAACAGCATTCCAATAGAAAGACTAGTTTCATTGATATCTATTATAAAATTTTGCAGCACAACCAAAAAAGACAAATTTTTTTTTTTCCACCAAATTTCTCAAATAATAAGTCGTTCAATTATGCAGTATTTACAGAATAAGTTACATTCATGTAGGCTCCACTCCTAGTATTACAAAATATGAATGTATGTTTACCCAATGCAATAATTGCACGCCTTTGTAAAATAATATACCATAACTACTGTAAGTATGATGTTCGTATATTATTGAAATTATGGAATATATTTCGTTACTAGTGTATAAACTATTATCATATTATTATATTTAATAAACGAAGGAAATATTCAGTATAAATAAGTTGTATTTAATGGGACTCCTCAAAACTCATTATAAACACGCTAACATATCTTGAAAATAGAGGAATAGATCCTTATCTTCAAATACTCTACTAATTTTGATGAATTTCAAGAGCCTCTGTCTATGAGTTATTATTGTCTCAAGTAAATGAAGGATATTCCTGTGAAAGATAGATCCAGGCAAGATTATTTAATTAAAGAATAAATATTTCATTCAGGCGGGGAGAATAATGTGATCGAATTTTTCTTTCTATAAGCATATTATATTAACAATTTTTCAACAACAAATCAAAATAATAATCATCATACAAAAAGCCTATCATAGAATAGTTTGTTCGATTCATTGCCTGCCACGTCATATAAATTATCGATCTATTCATTCGTTTTCTTGCGATCAAAGTGTGAAAACGGTATGGTAAGATCTACAAGTAGTTTAGTACACTGAGCTTTTGCGGAATTATTACAATCGCTACTAAGCTGAAAGACTACACAAAACGGTAGTACTTGGTTTGTAACCAAATAAAAAGAAAGTACAAATGGTGTAAACCCATGGAAAAGGACAATTTTCATAGTCACATGAACTTCTGTAGAGAATATATAAAACTTTAATTATGACTCAAAGACGAATCAACCGCGATATAAATTTGTTAAGCTAGTTGAATTTGCACCATTTGTCATCTATATACTCCATATGTGACTAATACTTTATATTTCAGTATATTCGATTTATCTGTGAAATAATATGCACTAGTAAAATTATTTTTATCAGTATTTTATCATTATTTTTTCTTGTGCATTAGATATTTTATTATATTTTGTATCAAACTAACGTTTTGATTTTACATCTTATCTAATTATTCAAAAAGGAATCTAAATTATCACGTTTGTTACTGATAAAACTAAAATATGGTTCACAAGTCTTAAAAATCTAAGTTTAAAATCCAGATGACACAGCTTAAAACTTCACAGCGTGAGATTTCAAATAGATTAAGAAAAAAAAAAACAAACCCCTCGTTCAAACAGAGTATGCCAGAGAGATTATATAAATGATATCGAAAGACTAGACAAATCGTTAGAAATAAGAACAAAAATGAAGAAAGAAGAAAAACAAATCAGAGTCCTTAAACCTCAATCACATGGAATAATCTACGCTTTTTAGTAAAAGATAGTTATGCTTACGAATCACCATAAAATTCGTTACAATTTAGGCCTCAAGGAAATACCAATCTATGACAATGGGTTTATAATCCTATTGCATGATTACAATTCATTCATAACTGTATGATCTTCATTTCAGTCCGACAGAAGATAGTTCTGATATCGATAGCAGGAAACTAGTTAGAAAACTTGGAATTATAATATTATAAACTTGGTCTATTTAGCAGTGAAAATAAATATCCTAGACCTGAATAGTTTCCAGAGCAATGACACTTTTCTTTTATTTTGAATAAGTATAAACGTATTTTCCGAATGCAACATTGATGTCGAATGTATGACCTGAGAAGTATTTCAGTTGATTTAAAACTTGACATACGCTATGGTCTGTGTAGAATATAGTATATAATATAAATCATTATCAATTGTATAATATGCATGTATATACAGGGTGTTGAAAGTTATATAAATACCGTTATCTTTTGTATTCATTGTATTATTTAGAATAGAACATTCTTTGATTGAGGCAACTTTGGTTTCAAGATCTATTTATATATATATATATTTTTTTTTTTCTTTTTTCTATTTTTTTTATTATTTTTTTTTCTTCTAACTATTGTTATTGTACGAATATAGAAGCATCATGCAACAATATGCATCGTGAGAAAAGCATTTTTCATCTCTAGAAGAAATATACAAAGACAATTCGTGTCGTTCAGTACTAATAGGTATATAAAGTGTTAAATACACTTGTGTGGTATAAATGTATGATATTTCAACGGTATATTGTGCGACTTATGTTAATTTGTGATATTCATATTATGTTCGTTTTCTGTTCAAAAATATTATATTATTATATTCGTCTATACCCATATTAATAATGGAAGTTCTAATAGTTATATTTTGATCTAAAACACCCTAAATATACTCTGCTATTCCCTAAGTAGTAATCAGTGTATTGTATTTTGACAGTAATCGCGGTTCAGCTTATTACCAACAAGTTCTTTACTTATATTCAAATCGTTAGGATCACTGCTTACAATTAAATAAATGACCTCGATATAATATATCACTATACGCGCCTGATGCTATACTCTGACAACAGTGTTGAAATCGTAAATAGGAAAAATATACTTGAAACTTTGTAGTCAAAACCCATATAATTTGACCGAACTGTAAAACAAGGGTTTCTGTTCAATATTCACTTGTATATATGATAAAATTGTTGATATTCTTTCATCTATAAGTATAATTATATGTATATATGTGCACTTTAATTTTGTACCTTTAATAGCATAACTTAAAGTTTGTCACTTGTGTTTATGCTCCATTATATAATTATAATTAGAACTCTGTACTTTACTTAATTATAAATGACTTACTCATTATCTTCATTATATACATGATGTATAATACATAATAATCTGACCATTGTTTTGGAGGAAACAATTTTTACTCCGTTACAATTACAAACGTTTCTCGTCAAAAGTACCGATTTAGCAATATCGATACTCGATACAATTTTAAAAGCACCACATCCATGCTCACGGCATTATAATCAATCACAAACAGGTATTCCATATACTGAACCACATTCCTTTCGTATCAATAATAATAAAAGAATGATTTCATCGAGAAGAAGTCTCAAGGTTTGATCTTCAGTCATTTAGCGCTGAACAGCTTTTCATATCCCTATGAAAGTTCTCCAATTGGTGCATTTTGTAGCCATAAATCATGTATAAAGTTGTACAAATCATCGCTAACTGCAACCTGTAAAGAATGAAAATGAAAGTTTTTAAATAAACAAATTATCAAAAAATATTCCCTTGCTTAGGCCACTCCGATATATATTGTTAGTTTGTGTGCTTGTCTAAACTACCTTGTAAGGTGTCGGATTTAGATTTCTTCTGTGATCGTTACGTAATGTTTTTAAGGAAACTGCTACTCTGTTTCTAGTTTCCTCCAGCGTTGGTAATGGATTACACACTTTGCCATTCTCCCAGTATACCTATGAATTAGAACATAATAATTAGAACGTTATTCCAAGTGCATATGATATTATATTCGGCTTGGTCACATTCTCAATTGAAATTTAGCATACACTTTCATAGACGTTACCTTGTAGAGTGATTCTACACGTGTTGGAATAACGTATGCCCTTTTAGACTCTTGGAATGGATGTCTGCACAGAACTTTCTGCCCCACTTGCGGCGGATCCTCTATGGATCTTTGTAACAAATCTATTAGAGCATGTCCATCAGCACCATACAATCTATATGCATTCTTTTTACCCGGCATTGTTACTTTGCCAACATCCTGACTGAGCTTTATTCTAGGCAAGTCATTAATTTCTACCATTTTGTAGACACAGCCCAATGCCGGTTGCCTTTGACATGTGACCAAATGCGTACCAATTCCAAAACAGTCGATTTTGTGACCCTGAAATGCATAATTAGGTATTCAAACAAATTATTATATCCCAGTGTTTCTCTAGACTAACGTAAATATCTGAATGATTCATTGTTTTTATTATATAACAGATAGCTGCAATCACCTGTTCATTTAAGCTTAGTATAGTCTCTTCATTGATATCATTTGAGGCAACGATTGTGAGCTTTGCGAACCATGGTAAATTGTATTTAAGTGCAATTTTTTCGAAAACTTCTCTTGCAGTGGTACTTAAGTAGGCCAAGTCCCCGCTGTCAATGCGAATGCCAACTGCTCGATATTCCAGCTCAGATAGCGCTAATGCTACAGCGCAAAAGTTCAGCAGTCCACTCCTAATTTAGAAATTATCTTAAGTCAGTAAAATAATCAAATCCATGATCCTAAACGTGCATCAATCAAATTGGTAATAGTGAAAGTTCGAACCTTGACTTCTAAAAATGCTAGCACAATTTATTTGACTCGATGTTTTCCTTAAGAAGCAAATGTGACTTGAATACGAACCTATATCTATGCAAGCCATGCAAAAGTTTTAGCATATTTTTCTTTATCGCGTACCTAGAATGACAAGAAAATATGATAGCGTACGTGTAATCTGATAATCTATGCTCACTAGTGTTGGAAAAACCGAGAAATTCTCCGATATTATTTCAAGATGTTGACGAGGTGTTGATTACCCCATTATTCAAATGCAACACAGGTCTGCCTGTGACAAAATTCTTAGATGACACACGATACTATGCACGTGTACAATGCACACAGTGAGAAAAGTTCTACACACACACACACATAGAGAACATGTATCCATAGCCTAAAAAATGAGCCTTGATAAGCAATTCATTATTTTTATATTCAGTACCAATACTTGAATTGATCGATCAATGAGAATTTGTATTGAAGGGATTATGCTACTTTCTTTAAAAATGTAAAAACCAAAACCAAAACAGAGCTGAATACCGTAAGGGATTATTAACTAATGACAAAAATCTTTTATTTTTTTTTTTCGCAGGGGCTGAACTTGGGAGGGCACTAGATAAGGTCGAACATTTACAACCATGTTTTCACGAAAAACACATAAAGCTTTATGTTAAATGAAACCCCGTCAAATTTGCCTATTCTATAACTTCATGCTGCGTGAATGGAGTGATATGATGAAACATTTTATTTTTCTGTTGAAAAAAGTGTTTTACTTCGTAATTCACTACATAATAGTTTACTAGTACAACCCCTACTAACACGTGTCCATGAACAAATTTCTCATTACTAAAAATCTCCATCTTTCAATTAATTATGAAATAAGAATCTTTTTCATAGCCATCGATGGTATTTCCGATTACATTTTTTTTCTGCTTGGTAGTTATTTATTAGGAACCAATAATTCAGTATGTAACTGATAACACCGGTAAAATTATATTTCAATACAACACATCAAATTTGGATTTGTTGCTATAAACTTTTTATCCACGTTGATGCAAAGACTTACAAATAGCACCGCATGATAACACATTGTTAAACGTTCAAGTTTGAATGACTGGATTAATTATCAATTCATAAACTTTGTCACTCCTTAAGTTATCACATACATAATGGATTTTATTCTATGTGAATTTCAAAGTATATTTTCATGGATTTTGTTCATTTGTAAATAAATAAGTGTAATTTGATGTCGAAATATATTGTATGGGTTGTACTAATGTCAGTATCACTCTTTTATTTAAAAAAAACAGACAATCAGCGCGGATTCGTACCTCACATAGAGCTCGCCCAATTCACCTCTCTTTAAACAGCCATTGTTGCGAAATGTTGTAGGATCTGATATTAGCGGGCCATTTCTCCCACCGTTTAGCACTGACTTATTTGCTCCGTAAGCAAGTCCGTTAGTTAGAAGTTTAGGCTTTACATTTAGACTTGCTACGTGTGCCTGTCGCTTGGCCGATGCTTCTATGCTACAAACACACTCTTGTTAGGCTACTGCCAGTGCACATGCCGACAACTATGTGCTTGTGCAAACAGTTTTCAGTAATCGACTTAAATTTATTCAATTGTGGATTTATAGATGAGACTTTCTCGTCCTCATTATTATTATTATTGTTATTGTTATTATAATTATTATTAATAATATTATCATCGTCATTATAATCATACGCATAATTACATTAAGGTATAGCAAATTGATTACAGGGCTTCTAATGTTTATAATATGCATGAAATCTAATAGGGAAAAGATTACTGCTTACTATCAGAGATAACTATCTGATTCAACATGCTGAACAATTTTTGAATCTAGTTATTTGAAAAATGAAAGTGTATCAAGTGTTTGACATACGCTATGCATACATTTAGGAGGCAGATTGTTTAGATTATAATGAGTCTGCTACTCTATAGTTGCGAAATTAATGATAACATTTCATCGTTGAATGCGACGTAATCATTAATTATATGAAAAAGTAAATAAAAAGATTTGAAAATCTTGAAAAATAAATAATTAATGCCTTCATGCTTGGAAAAACATTGCAGTAATAGATAAATTTCTTTAACGGTAATAAAATAGAAGAAACAGCATCCGTGGTAATAATTTTTGGATGTGCTACATTTGTTTAATTCAAATTGAGATTGTAAAAAATACCAAAAGGTACAATGCAACTTTTATATAATTTTGAGTACCAATTTGAATTGTGCAATGTGCCAATTAATTAATACAAACTAATAGCCACCACAAGCAAGTGTTGGGTTACAGTGCATAGCGTAAAAATACCTCTTAACATCGTACGTGTCTACTAGGGCCATAAATCCATCTGGAAAAGCAATTGCAAAGCTTATCAAGGCCGCTAACTCTCCATCTGAGGCCTCAGACACTAGGGCTCCGAGCTCAGATGCAATCGAGTCGCGAAAATCGTAAGCAAGAGCCAAAAGATCGTAAGGCACACCTGTGCGTTTGTGTACCAGTGTCTGAAAAAAAATATAACAAGAGATGAGGATACTTCGCCCTTTTTATCACTCACCAAAACTTTTTCCTGTACTTAAAGGATGCTATTATTATCAACGCTATTCGAAATATCGTGATTAATCATTGTTAACACTATAAAGTTATTACTTATCAATATTAGGATGATTGAGTTTTACATGGTCAATTCGGATTGATTACACTTACTCTATTTTGTAAGTCTTCCACACCAGTAAAAGAAGTAATGTATGCATGCGCGTGTGTCCCTTTTACTGGTATTCCAAATAATTTTCCAGCTAATACATTGCTTGTCCCATCGAAACCACCTAAACAGTATCATAAATACAGAGTCAAACGGTGTCTAAGAATCATGATTTCATTCACCAGATAAATTAGTGTCGCACTCTTGAAGCATATTTTATATGTTACAAAATAAAATACCATTCCGGCCTAATTCGGGTGAACTTTATACAACTCAAGTTTGGATTCATTTCGAATAATAAGCCGCATAATTTTGGGTAAGACTATTAATTCAATAATGTCTGAATTTAATAATATACTGAATTTTTCATTTCAAAGAATAGATATTCAATTAAGGAGAGAATAATGACGGATGACTATTTTTAATTCAAGAATATAGCGGTTGATGTATCACTACAAAAGGCAAACGAAATTAAAATAGAGTCTAAGAGCGTGTTGGCACATGATGAATCATATAAAGGATAGGGCATAGTATATAAGCGCAGACCCTAAACGTGTAACACATTAGAAAGATGATACCTGCTGGTACTGAATGGAACTTCATATTGATTTTAGTTTTGACGAAATTGTTTGGCATCCACGACCTGTGGTGTGATGGTACCAGACACCTTGCCTGTCCGCAGCATAGTCAATCAACTCACGCACGGCAGTGAACACATTAACAGTAAATTGCTTTATCCCTGGTAAATTCTATGGAATTATTCCGGCAAACGTGGATTTGGGGTTGAATAGAATTCCAGGTTTTATCATGAAATTTATTTTAAAGAATATGAATCATCATAATTGCAATAAATTTGAATACATGCGTTTACTATTTCACGAACTAGTTTCATAGACTATAATTATCTGGTTTGCTTTCTAATTCAGAAAATGAAATAAGTCACTCCCCTGAAACTGATATTGAATCCAAAACTGTTTACTCATTCTAGTTCTAAAAGCTTGTGAAATTATCAGCTATAATACCACAAGACCTTCAAAATTATCGGATATTTCCCGATTGTTTTGCTGCGTAGCATCAAGAGGGCCAAGTTTTGCAGATCAGAAATCACGGGCGCGCAGCGCGAGTGATTTTTGTGCAAAGCTTGGCCCATTCGTTGCTACGCAGAATCAAAACGTGAGTATTCCCTGTATTCTCCCCGTGGCCGGGGAAATTATCAGATTGAAACAGGCCACGTGACCGAGAATACTGTACTCTGATTGGCCAAGATCGTAATCGAGGAAATAATCATGAGTATTCTTCTTTTATGAGAAACACATTTTCAAGGAAATAAACAGAACAAAATATTTAAAGAACTGTGAATAAAATGTAAAGAAGACTAACAGATTTGGGAAGATATGTTCCCAGTGTCTAAGAAATGTATTTATAAAAACTATCTACTATCTAATTACCCCTAATAGTGATAATAATTTTAAAGTATAAAGTCAAACGCAAGATATAATATCTTTTGAATATTTTTCCGAGTGATTTCTGGTCTATTCATGGATGCATTCGTCTATATTTATACACATATGTAAGTCGCGAGTGAACAATGTATACTTTTTTACACAGATTACTACCGAATACTATAGAACAATATGCCCTGAAAACTTTCCTCATTAAAACGCGAATACTTGAACCCAATTATATTTACCAAAGTTAGAATTGTATGCATAGATTATCTAACAGTAATAGTTGAAATTGCATGACCCAGCGGCATTAGAGACATACATATTATATATATATGCAAAATATATATAAAGATAATTAGTTTCAAATTAGGACACTGCGGTATTTCACCAGAGTCAACTTTACTTTATTCCATCTTACTTGGAATTTTAGCTTCTTACATACTATTATACAATATACATGTATAAGTGTATACATATGGCAAGGCCATTGATATAGTTAGAAGAGAGCGATCAGTTGATGTACAAGTCAAAAGTTACGAAGTTAATACCATCACCAAGAGACATGCAAATTTTGTATATCTATCAATTATTCGGGCCAGTTTATCACCAAGTAACATACCAATATAGCTGTATTTTGAAGCACTCAATCCACCATCAGGTCCTTGCGCTCTTCGCAGTCCAAATTCTAACAAGGATACGTTGTTACCGGCAACCATTCGATATCTAGCAGCATTAGTTGCCATCAAACTTGCGTAATTAACCAATGTCAATAGTGTTGTTTCCAAGAGCTGGACCATTATTAAAGGCCCTTCGATTCTAATCAATGGTACTCTGAAAACCCAAGAAAGATATGAAAGAAAGAAGAAAAAATAATGTAGATGTTAAACAAAATATACTTCTCAGAGTTTCATGGCTACCTTGGGAATACAACTGATCCTTCTTCAATAGCATACAACGTTATGTCTCTAGCAGTGAGATTCTTCAAGTACTCATAGAATTCCGGTTCTACAGTGGCCGGTAGGGTTGACTTCAAGTACTCAATGTCTAAATCCAATAAATTCCTATGTATACTGGTTTGCAAGATAGCTATACAGCTATATTGTTTATAAATTTACAAAATACAGCATACCACTTTCTGAATAGTGAAACTTTTCCAAGAACATTAGACACTCGGCAAGTCCAGCAAAAATTGTGAACTCTCCTTGGAATGGATTTTTACGAAAGAACAAATCAAACACTGCACGATCCGGTACCTTCCCGCTTTTCCAATAAGCAAAGGCCATTGTGATTTGATATAAATCTAAAACGTGCGTAATATTTATTTGTTTATTTCGCTTAGTTTTCATTTTTTTAACAGGTAACGCATTTTCGTCCCTTTGCATCGTGGATTTAATGTGAAATATAAAGCATGTACACGTGTATTTAAATAACTCAGAATTAGCTTAATTCAAATAATGAATAAGTTTCGCCTTATTAAAGTATAGTTTGTACAGTGCAGGTACTATTATATCCAGCTTGCAACATGATGTCCAGAGATTTTACTATTGAAGTTTTTCCCTGAAGTAGGAATATGTGCAATGTAGAAATATAAGAAGGAAGAAAAACGGGGATTTGTCCAGTTTTCCTCACATCAGCATAAACTATATTGAAGTAGTTTGTGGTAGGTATATCCAACGAATAAAATATGATTCTGATTCGCATTTTAGCACCTCCCTAACAGCCTTTCCTGTACACTTTCCAAGTTCCAAAGAGAAAGTGAGCAAAAAATATTTAATTTATATAATCACATGTTATAGCACTATAATCACATGTTATAGCACTGTACTCACACAATGAAAATGAAAATGACTCGACCTAGTGTAAAAACATTGCTTTTAGCCCCTGAATCTACAGTATCCAAGTTTTAAACTAAAAGTAGTAGAAACTCTAGTCTGTAGTTATCATAGATCGAGGGATATAGTATATCCAACTTATTTTTAATCTATTAGAAAATGTTAGAAAAATTAGGATTCTATGTATTTTGATGATCATTCAATTGATGTTAAAGTAGGTTCAGTCGTTTTTCCAGATGACAAAAAAAGGGATAAGCGACCAAATAAGTTAAGAATATTTGATCATTGAAAAGAGATGTACAGATATGTTTATACGTTTAAACTGATTTTGGGTCGTGGTAATATCTTGAAACAATATCTATTGATATCTTAACATGTGTTTATAAATCTTTACGAAAAATAAAAAACAAAAATGAGTTGATGTTACGCACTAGAAAATTTAAATCGCTCGTGGATAGTATAGCAATAGACAATAATGTTTAGATATTTTTTGGCAATAATAAATTGACGAATAATCGACTGATTTATCATCTGCCTCGTGCATGTAATAAATAACATAAAAAATTGTAGACATCACAAATTCTTACAGATAAACAACGGTTATAAATCATTATGTAATTCTTGAATCAATCACGGATTACATTAGATACAAACATAGATTAGATACTTGTGATAAAAACAACAAAAGTAACAGTGATACGCAGTAAATTGTGACAATCAAACAGTGTAATTTTGTCTCATTGAGTGAAACGTAAAATGCGAAAATTTCCTAATAAATCCACGTGTTATTGACACAACATTATGTTTAGTGCAGAATATAACCTCTGAACTTCATTGTCAGAAACATGAACAGTGTCTCCATAAGGAATTCGGTTCTGACAAGTATCCCGAATTTTTCGTCATACATTAGAAATAGCAATGATGTATATAACTCGTTATTTCATGGAGACAGTAATGATTGTTGTTTAAGATAAGAGAGGAAAAAAGCTTCGGGATAATAGTTAAATTTTCATAGAATAATCATGAATTATAATAGTAGTAGTAAAATAAGAACAATTATGTATCATGCGAGATTCAAATTTGAATAATACATACATGCAACTATTACGTAGCTGACGTAATTTCAGTGTAGGCGGGAAAGCAATTCAAATATTTAATTCGACAGAATTGATATCTTGATTATCGAATACTATCATAACATCAACATGACATGACAATTTGCATTTATTCGAGATTTTTTTCGTCATGATTTCAGTGTAAACAAGTGAAAAAAAAAGAGAAATTCACGTGATTTATTTCTAAGCCACTTTGCATGATTAACCTAGTACAGTGAGCAAAAATACCAGTACAAGAATAATAACATTTCATAGATTGTCACATCGCGAAGTTTTTAACAAATAACCAATGAATGTGATGGTTTATTGTCGAATTGATTCGAGAGTTTAAGATTTGAGGTTAGACTGACGACCGTGATACGATTTTAATTACGGTTTTATAATTATTTACATATCGTAAGACATACCAGTAAGTAGTGGTTGAACTACCCCATTTTGCCGCGTTCGTCCCCACGACGTGTCTTTGTCGGCTGACATACTTCCGAATTCACTATAAATGAATAAAACTTGAAATATTAGATTATTTTATCAATTAAGTTGAGACACAGCTAATCACCCGTCAACAGCTAGAACCAAACTAACATTGTTTAACATCAGGCGAAGATATATACGTCCCTGAGTCCCCACAATCGATAGGAACGTTTGAAGGACGTTGATCAACGTTCAGACTAGTGACAAGTCTGACTACTGCTATAGTCCCTATAAAACAGATTCCGGCAACCAAATGTGTTCATTCTGATTGGTCGCACAGGACTCGTTGGAAGATGGCAGATCCCGTTGTGGAAACCATACACTTACTATACTTTGAAGTATAGTAACTACAATATGCTATAGGGTCCGCTACATGGCGGCACACTTGGACGATCTCTGTTTTAAAGGGACTGGCAGTTTCGCCAACCAATGAAGAGCGAGTCACATCTATCACTAGATTCGAATAATTTTTTTTCCGCTCTCGTCGGGGAATATGAAATATTATTTTATATATTCAAATGACTTGAGAATTATATAAGAATCCAAGTTTTTTTACAGCAAAAAAAACAACTTGTTATCACATGCATTCGCTGTGTATATGAATGCCTGAATTATATTAAAGACAGATGCATATTATTACGATAGTGTATCGAAGAGGCTTATGCGTGAATGACAATCTATGATGCAAGAAATTCCAATACACGTGGAATTATATGTTCTTTGTTTAGAGATAAGATAATACAAGTTTTTATTATAGCTTTAAACATAGCTAATTATAAATTTCCTATCCCGTTTTTGAACAGCAATTTCGAATCTTAAAAATAGAAATTTTCATATTAAAACAATAATACCTCAAGTTATTCAATCGTGACGCGTTTAAAATTGGAATAATTTAATATAATGATTACGATCTTTTAAGAATAACTATACATGCAAATATATCGTACTCTATCCGAACTTCAAATATTGATTCAATCATCGTCAAATGAGATTATAGCGATCATTCCTCGTGCGTAATTGATCTTGGATGAGAATCAAATACAATAATTATTTATTCCGCTTTCATTGACGTCATTTTACAATTTGTTGTATAGTATATGGAATATAGTATATAACACGAGAAAACTAGAATGAATTAGAGAGCATATACACATATTATACACATATGGTATAAAGATACACGGCATTGTTACCTATTTCTGTAAATCTGACTCTCACGCCTACAAGAAATTATTTTCTGAACCAATCAAGTTACGAAAAAAGGTTTTAGATGATATTTTCTTAATTTTAATAGATCCGAAGTATAGTGCGATCGTTTTTGTAAAATTAAAGTTCGGAAGATAAATATAACGCACTAATGTTTACCTTGGTTTTTTTTTTTCTTTTATTGAACTTTATATTCTTATACAAACAAAAATTATAGCGGAAATTAAATTGAGATTCATTATCAAGATATTGCGTATAAGGGTATACAAGAGCACGCGCAGCACGATAGCCCGGAGTATTTGGTCAAGGCTCAGTATCTCGCTATCATATGAGTAATGACTATATGGTGCATATATTATTATCGAATTTATCAGAATATCTGCTCTAAATTTGCCTTAAACTTGATTCGATTTAAAAATAATTGCTATTCGTTTACGTATAATTCACACACACGGAAAAACGTTATCGCACTATCTAGATCCGAAAGTTTCCTGACGATTAGCAATCCATTATAAGAATTATTTCTACATATAAAATACCTCACCACAATATGTGGTAATATGAATCTATAAAACTATAAAACAGTGAATTTATAGTCGCGTATTGAATCGTGGCATTATGTGGATTTACGTATGCGTATGTATATGAGCTCATCGCGATATGTTCGATAAACTCAAATGGGGAAGAGATTTAATGCATAAAAATGCCGATATGATTATAGTATAATGAACTACTGATCGCATAATTTACTTTGGCATTCAATATATTTTATCTTTAAAAGATATAGCCATACAAGAAGAACTGCCATTAAAAGTTGCAACGTCGTGACAGTATAAAGGTCTGCGCGCACTACACAACGGTGAACCTAAAAAAAAAACAGTGGCTATCACCCGAAGCATTAACAATGTATTGTTGTAATCATGTTTCCTGGAAAAAAAAATTGATGATAGCCACTGTCTTCTTCGGTTCGCCACCGTACGCCGCCGTGTAGTGCGCGGAGACCTTAAAAGCTCTTAATAAATTATCTTATCATCGTATTAATTGAGTTTAATTTTTAATATTCATTTCTGTTTTCTGATTATTATTAAAAGCAAATTTGTAACACAAGCAAAAATAATCAACTTTATGATACAATTTATGTATAATCATATATATTTCCTATCAAATCATTATAATTCCACCGTATTGAAAATATTTCTTACAATACGCGGCACTACGCACTGTTACGCATATCTGTACATATATTATAATTCCGATCGCTGAATTGGCGTGATAGTTATATTAGGGTGAGTCTATTTTCACGTGTGAGTCATACTGTACGTATAGCTCTATATATGCAGAAATACTACATATATAGATTGCAGTACCTATAAGCATATACGTATTCAACGACGCGCGATCATTCCGTCAAGATATATCAACTTTTCAAGTCGTATAATATTATCTAGTGGTCGAATCATTACACAATAATAATATTAGTCGATTCGCACAACATCAGCTGGATTCATGTACGCGTATCCTTGCGGCGTATCGAATATATTTTAAAGAAAATTAAGCATGAAAATTTTAAGGTGCTTCCCTACGTAATTCCACCAGACTTGAAAATATTAAGAAAAAAGGTGCAGTATAATCTGCGGGGGGGGGGGGGGGGGGGGGAGATAATGAA
Organism: Tenthredo scrophulariae; assembly: GCA_963978835.1. NCBI lineage: Eukaryota > Metazoa > Arthropoda > Insecta > Hymenoptera > Tenthredinidae > Tenthredo > Tenthredo scrophulariae. The sequence goes on from OZ022227.1 coordinate 14,141,262, forward strand.
TTTATCTCGGCATTATTTAAATATGCGCCCTAAAATTCTTCGATTCATTGTTGATAATTACAAGTGAATAGGTAGGAATATATTACCTAGCTGCCGGCTGCATTATATCGTATACAGCGTGATTCTCAAGTCGCGGAAAAGAATTCATATGCAGATTCCCCGTAACGATATGCGCGTAGTTGATCTTGCCCAAACCGTAATCAAGTTTTACTGGATTACCGTTAGATTGAAATATTATATTATATTATATGTCTGCGTAAGACGCAAGAGCGTGGTACAAGCATGCAACACAAAGGTTGAAGGATTTCTGCGAGGATCACTCAACTGGCTAAGCGATATATACCACGTATGCAATATAACAACGCCCCGTTCTCTCGTGGGAATCCCCCGTTTACTGATCTACGTTTTCACGCGGTTCGCGGAGTCGTTTTGGGATTCCCAAAGTTTTATTTCATGGCTCAATGCAGAAAGGAGACTCAGCTCGATGTCCAGCAATGCACGAAATTCGTCCGTTGTTAACCATAGATTACATACATAGCTATACAATGAATGTTTGAACGATTCAATCATCACAAACTTAAAAGTATACATTTTTCACTCGAATCTGAGCAAATTGAGATTTATAATTTGTATGATTTATGAGGAAAGGAAATTCCATGTTCATTTCTGTAAAAATATGATTAATAAATTATTCACAGGCACGATATACTCGTTTTGTACCATCCAGTTGGAGCCTAGAATATAACATAGCTATCATGCAAGTTAATTTACGACGTTGCGACAAATTTGCTGGATATTGTCATACCTATGTATATAAAGTACGGTATAATAATTCTTAGCAAACATGTAATACCATACATCTAGATATATTACGAATTCGATTTGCCCTCGCGGTACGAAACTGCGATAGTTCAGAAATTCTATTTTTTCTAAAGATAACACGAAACAATTGCAGATTTGGAAATTAGATTGATTACTCACGATATGTTCTTTCGTATCAGGGACGCTCAGTCGCTCATGATATGCTAAGTCATAAGTTCGTTGAGAATAGAAACTCAGTAATTACAGTTATACATACAGAGAGATTGAAGCTATGGTTTACGCAAAGAGGATTTTTTAGGTTCCTTTGGGTTTACATTCAGTCAAAGCCAACTCGACACACTCCAGGTTTTTCGTCTGTTTATTGCAGGCCGACCATCTGCATTTTTTCTTTGGTTGAATTGATTTGCTTTCGGAAGACATCGATTCGAAAAAAAAAAGAAAAGAGTGGATGGCGAGCCTGCAATAAACAGACGAAAAACCTGGAGTGTGCCGAGTTGGCTTCGACTGAGTGTAAACCATAGCTTCAATCTCTCTGTATGTAGTTTATGTTATAATCGATCGCGTCATTGTCTAACTGCTGGTTTTGGAGTTGTGTCTAGTTGATTGTTGAACAATTACAGAGCTCAAGATTCCGCGCGGGATATCCAAATTTATGATCATTGCAAGTTGTATTTCGCGGCGCGACGATTTATATTCATATATTATGTCTAAGAATAATAATAAGCTACGGCTATCAGTTACGAATTGAACATTAAATATTTATTCTCACCTTACTGGACCTTCGAACAATGTATAGGCGACGCGACGTAGTATGCAGTCAAACTTTTTTGTACTACGCGGTCATAAAGTTTGATGTCAGTTATTTTATAATGATATGATTACACCTTAGAACGTGTGATTCACGTCACAAGGTTTCACATAACGTTTTTACAAATTCTAGCCAACGTGCAAGTGCATGTGGATTTTAAAGAATATGAAACAGGCAAACTTTCTTCGGCATACTACGGGGTCTGCGGTCTGTAATGGAATATTATACCGCAATTTGAAAGAATGTTTTCAATACGTTCAAATTGTAAACAAACCAGTTCGGATTCATTTTTATCTACACCATGTCTAGACTGCCCGATTACGGGAACTTTCATACAAACCAAAGTCAAAGTATGAGATTTTTCAAATGCAATGCGTAGGGATTGTAACAGATGGGAGTATCCGGATGTTTTACACGCTATCATATAAGCGATTATTAAATTTCCTGTTTCCTATTGACATTACCGATATTTATCAAGCACTTGGATTAGGCTTGAAATATCGTGTCAAATTTGAAAGAGATTAGAATTTTTTTTTTTTACAGCTTATAACCATATGCTCAATTTTTTGTTTTCGTTGAGTAAAGAATTATATTGATATTGTACACAGCCTAGGTGTTTTCAACATTCTTGGAGAATTCGAAATTCTGCGTTAATTCCAGAGAAAATATCCCAGTGAACATTTGTTTTCTTGCTCGCTAATTTTGATTTACGAAAAATTGAAAAAACGCCAACACACGCTGTAAATATGTAAAACGATTTTTTTTTTATCATCCTAAGTACAGGCCAGACTGTTAAACCGATTGGAATTTGAAATCAAGTCTTTATTTCCGAGTCGTTTATTCTTATGTTTATTCATTGAAATATTCAAAATGTTTATCCAATTTCATATCCCAGTTTATCGCATTATTAAAAATATATGTGAAATCACGGATAATGTATTTACCACGAATCCGCATCATTCTACTATAATAAATATATCCCCACCTTTAACACCTACACTTATATCGCAATGATCATTCTTATTCTCGTAAAGATGACAGCACTGAACCAAAATGCTCGGGTATCTTTCATACAAAGTAATTAATGAATAAATAAATTCAGCAGTCTGTGATAAGAGATATGTCTCACGAGTTATAATTAATAACAGATAAAAGGACTTACACTTTTTAGTATGAAAATTCTGAGCTAATGAAAAAAATATTTATAAAGATTTGAAGGGGCAAAATCAGGGGTTGATAAAAAAAATGTAATTAATTAATAAGGATTGCAAGGTCTAGATTGAAGTGAAAGGTGAAAAATACTTGTATAAGAATAAAAGTAAAAACTATTATATAACTACTTGACTTCTAATATATATATAGTATATATACAGTAAAATGATTTATTTTTGTATATCCAGCATGTATAATTTCATCTTACACCTTGACTCTACATTTCCTTTACAGCTTCCACTAGATTACGTACTTAAAATATGTGTTACAAGTGGAAGGAATCGGTTAGTTATTAACTCTTCTAAGTTAGTAAAATAATCCGCACTTTTCACGATCTTGAAATGTTCAATTTTATCTTGTGAAATTTATCAGATACAAACAGCCATTAGAATCTAAAACATTCGGTTGTACCATGCATTAGTTCTTTTAAGATATATGTTTCAATATAGCTTCACAAGAAGCGTGTATCACACCTTGAAAATCGCTGACCCATGTTATTACTGATCATTGTTCAATTGAATTACTCACTCAGAAGTAAAAATGTCTATCCTTCTCCCGACTTGTTATTAACAGTTTAAAACCCACTAAACGAAAAACGAGTTACGATATTTTCACCTTATTGTATATGTAATTGAGCCAATTGCTGCAATAACAATTTGAGTCAGCTTAAGTTGTTTTTTCATATTCACTAAGATTCGTATTACAAATTTGAAAACTTTTGTGCTTTATAATTCCTCCACACGCTTATATTCAGACCACTCTTATGGTACGAGAAAAAATCGGTTCTATATATTTATGAATGAATAAAATATATTATTCTATGAAAATGAAAAGAAAAGTCATTGTTCACAGTGTACTATGCATTTCTAGAAGTAAGAATTTCTCGTTTACCCACTCTTTGAATTGTTGTATATCATCAGGGATACCGTAAGTTTCAACTAATGGTAGTTTGAATTGATGTATGAATACTCTAGGTCAATTCAAGATATTCCTGCAGCAAATGGCTCGCTTGTTCTGTACTAAGATTTTATTCATCTGATATTGTGATCCGGTTAATGATAAAATATTTTTTCCAATGTTGCTTAAAATATTCTTAATCTTTCCTTGTTCGCAACTGAAAAATCTTCACTATTTCAGATTTTTTTCAGTTATAGCGGCATCCAATTTGTGATAAATTGGAGGCTTGTGCAAAACGAAATCGTCAAATATTGTACCTTTATAGGTATAGGTATATACTATGTATTTTGTGTTGGCTGTCAAAACGAGTGGCTATTTGTTACAATTAATAAACTAGTATGGCACTACTCTGAGTTTAATCAATAATTACGCACCAGTTTCATTGATTATTGAATGTAAATTATGTTTCAACTTGCTATTAATCATTTCGAAACGTATGTATATTGCACGGAAGCACGTACTATATGTATATTACTACAGTACACAAATTTCTATCCAAAAAATTGATTTCCTAACACTATTCAGACTTCATTTAACATTTATTATTATAATTTTTCTTATAAGAATAATGGTACGAGTTGTATTATGATTCTAACTAGGCCCTTTAATTTCTTCCTTAAATATTAATACTAAATATATGCATGTATCTAAATTTACTTATTGTGACATGGAATCAAAGTAACTTACGCGGTAACTATACCTACTATGTTCTTCACCCTAATTTGACACAAAATTTTCGTATACAGTCTTAACACTGAATTAGATATTTATCATACCTGTTGAATTGTCACAAACTGCAAATTGCAAATGGCATTTGGCAATTTCGTAATATGTATAGCTTGTGTACGTGTATAAAATCACTTTTCTTACATCTCCTACGCAACTTGATCTACCCAACTTGACTTAAACCTACACATAGACAAAATAATGTATCATATATCTCTAACTATCTAAATTGTGTTTACAACATGACTAGTATTCTACTTAACACGATTTAAGTTTTATCTCGGTTTTATTCGATAATCCGATTGCGGATTAAATCAATTGCATTGTATGCAACAAAGTTTCTTTCGTATATTTATCATCATAGGCACGGCCAGAGTACTCATCATATAAGTATTGCACTCGAACTAAATTTGGCATACAAATTGATATCTTCCGGTTACATTACATGTACATTGATGATATCCAGATTTCTATATCTAACATATGCAGAAAGTATGATTGCTTCACTCTCTAAAATTATACAGATTCCTTTTATCTCTATATAATAAAAAAATCAACATTTGTATAACTACACGCTGTACTTGTTTATAAATTTGGATATCAACAAATCTGGTCATGCCTAAAAAAAAAAAAAACTCTTCATCTTCTCACACTCATTTAAATTACTCATATAAAACAATAATGCATATTTTCCACCGTGAAAACAAAAACGAGTAAATTTATCCCCGATACAATATTTTCATTCACCAAACAAAGGATGAAAATGAAAAATTCTATAATGATAAGATGTTTAGCACCACATACTCTAAAATACTCATGAATTCCTAGAGAAAATACTTGAACATGATATAGTCATACGTGCCTCTTGTTATCGTAATTCTCCTTCTCTTTATTCACCCCATTCCTCGAACTGGTCCTCCGAGGTTCATCTCATCAGATCTGCCGCTCTTTGCCGATCTCGATGTACTTCTCGCGGATGCATTCTCTTCCGATGAGAAAAGCAATTGCCAGAGCTAGCGAATGCTTTTGGACAATATGGGCACTGATAAGGTCTGGCACCAGTGTGTTGATTTATATGAAATTTCAGATCTTGATTTCTCTTGAAAGTTTTGTCACATAATGGACAAGCGTGAGGCCTTAGATCTGAATGAGTAATACTGTGAGCACGCAGCGTTGAATTTGTTGGATAAACTCTACCGCAAACTTTACATGGAAACTGTATACCCCCGTGATACTCCTTGTGGCGAAACAAGTTAGACTGTGTTTTGAAACTGGAAAAAAGGTTTACAATTATTTCTTAAACTTTCAATTTCTCTAGAATTAATTACATAATACATTGATATACAATATTCGATGAAATTGATGATGGTTTTAGATTAAATACAGTATTCATTCCAAAAAGGAAATGTTTAAAATGATCGTATGAATTTTCAGTAATTCAAGATTAGGTTTATTTATTCTAAATATGATTAAAAAATATATCAATTTTACTATATACTTACATTCTGCCGCAAATATCGCAGCCGTACTTTCCCTTGGGCCGATGAGTTTCCAAATGTACTTTCAAATTTCCTTTAGTGGAAATCCTCTTACTACAAATTGGGCAGATAAAATTCCCCGTTGAATTGTTATCGCTATTTGTATGTAGCACTCCGTTTGCAGAGTAGACCTGTTGTGATCTTAGTATAGGTTTCCCATCGAATCTTCGATCCCTTGGTAAGTGTGACCATAAATGATTTTGCAGTCCAATTTGAGATATGAACGACCGAGCACATATCGTACATTCGTGTGGTTTTGTGCTTGTATTCAGTACGTCTTCGTCACTCTCCGTTGATTCAAACGGCTTGGTATCGTAGCAAGGTGGTTCTTGTTTTATCTCCACATCCCTGAAACGTTGAAAACATTTCAGTGTGAACGAAGTGTAATTCTATCTGGTTTCTCGAAAGATTCTAAACAGCTGATAGTACAAAATGCTATTAATAAGGCAATAGAATTTTTATTTTGAAAATGTTTTCCTCCTTTCTTAAATTTCCTAGCTTTTTCTGTTCAACTGCAAGTTCGCAATACAAATATACGTGAGTGAAGATCATTATCAATGAACTAACTTATGTTCAGTTGACAATGGCTCTGGAGATGATGTTCTAGATGTCTTCTCTTCGTTATCCGATGCGTCGGAAAGATCAGACGATGGTTGTTCTAAGGCGCATTGTAGGAATAACATCGGATCGACTTTAACTTCCATCTCTTCCATACTCTGAGTGTGTTGACTATCTTCATGGGACAACAACGAAGCTGACTCCAGCGGTTCACCCTCTGCCAAAATTTCTATAGCACCCTGAGTCGTAATAAGTATGAGAAATTTAACACAGATAATAAAAATTGGTGAGCTATTAAAACAGCAAAGAAAATAAAAGACCTATATCGAATAATATAGGCTACAATTATCAATGTAACTAGCAATTTTTTTCTTATGGATGAGAGAATATTGAATTATGGAGAAATCGTTTAATAATTTAAGTCTGTTGAGTATATATACTCACTTTTGTTAAAATCGAATGTAACAATCCTCTGTCTTCCATTCTTCTGGTAGCCTCTTGTATGTCCCTTATTTTTTCTTCGTCCATATCGTCCGCTGACTTAACATTCTCATAAATTTCTGATAGTTGTAATCTGAGTTTTTCCTGGGTTCGATGCGCCATTGTTGCAAACCGGTGAATTCCGTCCAATCTTTTTGTACATGTTGAACAAACCATTTTGGGCAGTTTATCATCAGATGAGACCTGAACAATAAATATCTAAGTATTAAAGATACAGATAAGAGATATTCAGGCAGATTAGGTGCAATGGATAAAGAATGAAATATTCATGAACATGGTGGGAAATTAAATTCGATTTCTTTGAGAAATTGGATGGTAGATAATGAATTTAGAATAAAAACTGCAACGCTATTGAAAAAAGTCCATCTGAAATATTCGAATTGCAATGTTTTTCGGAAATAATAAATCAGTATTCAAATTAATGGAATAAAGAATGATGATAGAGTTTTGTTTTACATTTTCTAAAAAGCATAAATATATCGTATATTGTTATCGAAATGTATATACCTTCATGATCTGTATATTATGATTATTATGCAATCGAGTAAAAAAAAAGCAATGTGAATATTCAATTATTACTTATTAGTAAAATTGAAACGTATGGGTATATATCGAATTGTGAAATGAATCACGTTAGATGAAACTATGTATATTACTCGTCACCGATGTACCCTATACGCATGCATGTGTATTTTCGCAATTATATTTTATAGGCGCGCTCGTGTATAGCGCACACGGTACAGTACTCATAGTTAATCAATAAAATGCTAATTTTTTTTTTTTTTTTAACACTTTCATACAAGACGGCGGAATGGATGTCCGATAATTTGGTTGTAACCTAGAATTTTTCTCTCCGAATTTTTCGAAAAGGATTTATACATGGGCCTTGCAACATTTTATCACTGTTAATTGTTTTAATAGAAATCACGTGTCTGTAAGATACTTCACAAAATACAACAGCCGCTATAACACAAATTAATTACCAATTTTTTTTTTTTTAATTTTTAATATCGGTATTATATTTTCATATATGATTTTATAAATTTTATGACATATGCCAGCGACGTTCTGGACCGTAAAAATAATATAATTCTCGACACTTATTATGGTCTTATTATGTTCTATCGCAGGATCATTTGAACATAAATAACTCACCGGAGATTATAAATATTTACGAATTACATTAAGATTCAGGTTATTTTAAGGTGAAGATTATCAGAGAAATGAGCAATCGAGTAAACTTATGCCCATAAATTTCATTTCCACGCACATATACGCTGATCATCATTTCATACTGCGTTACTTATATGTCTCCTGCCATTTTCGATATGTTATTTACAATACGTGAATGAAATGAAATAACTCACCAATACGTATAAATATTTCCGTATTTTTGCTTGTAGATAATGTCGTCTGCTTTCCTCAGAAAAAATATAGACCCCTTCATCTTTCGAGACGTTGTTTGCACAAATTCTACACTGTTCGCGTTCTCTATCTCGCTCAAAATCGCGGCCAGCCGTGCCCATTTCAAAAAAAAAAAAACGAAAATAAAAAAAAATTAATTATGATTTTTTTTTTAATAGGAAAAATTTCTAATGACTTATACAAAAGCTAGACATTCTTTAAAATATATTTAATTCCCCCTTTTTTTCTGTACCGAATTTTTATAGCAGTTCATCTTTATGACAAACCAACGTCTGAGAGGGTTGATTATTGTAACGATCTTTTTTACTTATGACCCCTAGGATTGGTGAGATTACTCTGACACCGTCGACGCTTTAAAAACGACGTCGGCGCCGGGCGTCGGCGTCTCCCCCGAAACGAGTGCTCAATACAAAATATATAATAGCATTCGTCGATTTGAAAAACATATGTATATAACAAGCGATTGTTTTATTTATAGATAGAGTAATGTCGACTCTAATAAATCCAGAGGGGCTATAATGTGTCTTATGACATTTCAGAGGGCGACCGTTTATCCACGTCGTGAACAAAGACCGAATCGCATGATCTCAGAATTGTAACTCTTATGCATGATGGAAATAAAGAATAAATGTGTATCAGAATGTAACGCTTAATTGGTCGGCCATTTTCATCCAATACCCTTTGACGCGAGATTTTTTTATTTTACAGTTAAGATATTCACGAATCTTTTCAGAGTAACAGACCAATTTTTTGTCTGTGAGGTACCAAAAGTATTTTACAGATTTTACATTCCGTATTTCATCACTCCGTGTACAATATTCAAAATTGACAATTTCAAATCCAACGCTTCCCGCCGTTTACAAACTAGTATCACTACGCTACCCTTATTTTTTACCTTTTGTGATGCCGCTCGAAATAGTCCCGTATACAGACGAAATCCATCGAGAGTCAACACGACTTGTCGCCCCATTTTTTAAAAATCAATACTTAATAATTGATAATTAATATACGCCACACTACGTATAGATTGTACTGAAATTATTTTACTATATCTACATTCGTCCGATAATATATCTTGACGGTATATGAACTTCAAATTTCACAAAATTGAGAATCATAAATTTTTATTTCAAGTTTATGGACTCGATAAAATTAGCCGCAATAAAAAGACTGGAAATATATCTGCATTATCACCAATCTACACTTGTCCATGTCACTATTACCTATAATGTTTTCCTTCTTCCCAATAATATAAATTAGACGAAATGCAAAAATTCAGAAAATAAACGGTTACCTATTCGCTGAAACTGATTATGAATTCAATCAGAATTTTTTACGGTATTTTCATCGTAATAGAGAACGAACTCAATCAGCTATCGAAAAAATGAAACAAACGATTCCTCGCGATGGAACGTGAAAAAGTTAATGCAACCTTTTGACAGACTTGAAATCCACATCCTAAAATAACATTTCGTACTAGATTGCAAAAATTGAAATAACTGTTTGGCACAATGTCCGATACTCATGGACCAGTATCCCCCAATGTATTTTTGAAGGAGAAAATGACTATTTAAGTAAATAAATCACGGATAGACTCACATGAAAAGAAAAAAGAAATTCCCATACAATTATAGACAGTGTGATTGAACCGATGCACTTCTCAAAAGATAGATCTTAAAATAGAATTCAATTTATAGCAGCTCAGCAGATATCGTTTATCAAAGATTCATCGACGGTATAAAATTATATGCAATAATGTCAAGGCCACAACGCTGCGGTTTTGTCTCGTTATTATACAGCATTGGGGATAAACCACTGGCTTTATGGTCTAAGCATATTTCATTAGATGGAAGAATACGTCGAGCAGAAGACCTGGCGTTAAGGGGTGACAAAGTCATTGAAATAATGGGACCACATCAAACCCCTATACCTACCAGTATATCTTGTCCTGCAAATCCAATGGATGTATTAAACATAAAATTGCCAATTCTCGTATTTGTTATTAAGAACCTAGAGCTGATATTCAAACTCGAATTTCAGGTGGGCAGAACAGACCTTGCACCGTCTGATTGCATTCGATCTTAATTCAGAACTATACGACAAGCAGTATTAGCAGTAACTACATTTGTCAATATTCATTTTTTCCAAATAAAATTGTAGCTACTAGATAAGATGATGCATCGTCGCCAGTTTTCTCTAACTACCCACAATCCTGAAAAGCCTTTGGCTCACGCTAACGCAGTTCATGTACCACTTAAATTAGAAGGAGGCTGGAACAATCTTGAAATAGATCTCCAAACTCTTTGCAAAGAATTTTATGGATCTGACTATCAAGCTATTCAAAGAATAATTATCTACCCAAATTGTCGACTCAGAAGAGTTTATCTTCAAGATAGACATTATGGACAAGATGAAACACCAGTCGAACTATGCCAGGCATTCTTCGACATGTACATGTTGAAGTGGGGAATTCATTTAGTAGAAAGAAGTTGTCAGACAGAAGAAATATACACAGGTCTGTCGACGAAAATTGGTCATAGTGTAAAGCACTTGTTCTTTTCCCACGTAAAAATCTTTTACGTTATTTAAAATTTAGGGTGCTGTCGTGATCAGTTACGCCTTATGTTGTTCTTTACAATATTAAATGTTTTTTGTTAAGGGCCCTTACAACCATGCGACTTGGAGTACTTTGCAAGTGAAAGCAACATATCTGTTAGCGTTACGACGACAAGTCTGTCTTTGTACGAGGATAGCCGGATAAATCAGATTAAACAAATTATGGGCAAAGATATTGGTGTTTCTATGACTCTATGCAATGGCAAGACTGTAGTACTGAAGAATAATTCTAAATCTGTGAATCAGCTTGGCAAGAGAACAGAGATGATTAGTAATCAGGAATTCAAACTATCGAACAGTGAACACAGTCCTAGCAACACCAAGTATGACGTTAAGAGCTTAGGTACTATAGAAAAACGGAAATCTAAAGCCGCTAGTTCATGTGAGGATAGAAAAAAATCAGAACATAGGGCTAGGAAAAGGAAAGGAGAAACTAAAGTCAAAGATAAATTAAGCGGTGACACCCAAAAATGGTCTTCGAATTTCAAAGAGAAAAAGGGGCTGGTGAAGTTATTTACACATATAGATAAAAGCCAATATTTGAAAAGCCAGATGGGTGAAAATTTTCTGAATTTGAACTCTGCGAAGGATGATAAAAATCCTCGAGGTTGTTTACAGGAGTCTGATGAAAAAATTAAATCAAATCATAAAGTTGAAAATAAAACGCAGGGTAAAGACGGGGAAAAATTGAGTTCAAAGGAAAACACGTATTCGAACTATTTTGATGGAAGCCAAGTGACGTCAAACCAAGAATCCGTAGTCATAAATAAAAAGGAATTCGTACAAAATTCAAAAGCACAAATCGATGTAAGTATAAAAAAATTAAAGCCCGATTCAAACACTGCAAGGAATTTGAAAAAAATTGAAACTCATCAAGGCGATGGCTTGTTAAGTCACAGCGTCAAGGCTATAGAAGAAGTTATTAATGAAGTGCAAAGAATCAGGACACAACTGATTAATTATGATATTGACAAAAGAATACCTTCCGAAGTAAAAAAAGACACTTCGAAAGATGTGCGATACGACGTGCCCCCCGTGGTGGAATTACAAGCTACAACGTCAGACGAAAGATCAAAAAAGGCAGTACTTTCGACTGACAAGGCTGTATGTGATTTCTTGGAGTTACGTCATGCGATAAACAAGAAAATATTAGAAAAACTAAAAGATAAAGGTCTCACAATTACTGAGGTTGAATTATCAATATATAATTCGAAAAATCGAAGAAATTGCTATGGTCAAGGAAAACTAATAGAAAGTGGAAAGGGCTGTATTAATAAAGCTAGCGGATTGAGCGCAGTTGAACCAGTAGAGATGGATGTATCATTAAAAAAAGATCAATTAAATTTGAACGATAAAATATGTATTCAGCTTAGGAATGAATTGGATGCTGCATTGCTTCAATTAAAGTCGACGCAAGTGCGTGTTACAACAGAAGTGGTAGAAGATACAATTGGGAATATTGTAAAAAAAGATATTGGAGAATCAAGTTCAAATTTTTTCACTGTTCAAGAGGCACAGTCCATAAAGAATAAAGTATACAATGAAAGCATGCTAAAACATGATACGGAAACAGCACCACGCATCAAGTATATAAAAAATGGTAAAAATCAAATCAAAGATTTTATTAAAAACTTGGAAAATTATTCCGGAGCAGAAATAGTTAATGTTTTGTTTCAACGAGAAAAGTATGACTCCGAAGCTGAATACAGAAGCGTTTAAAATTTAAACAATCAAACATTCAGTACAAATAGCAGCTTATTCTGTGATAATAAATTGTCAAGTGTGTATAGAATAAACTATCACTTCTTCACCTACGATGTTCATACGTACTAGTTATTCAATATGCATATTAAAATATTAATTAATCGATTGAGAGTCGGCTATATTCATTTATCGCACATCAGTAATGTGGATAATTAATATTAGATTATGAGATCATACACTATAGGTAAACATATATTATTTTGATATTGAAACACGTTATTGAAGGCACGTAAAGAGTCATATTTATTACTATATAAATTAATTTCGATGTGTATCTAATTATGTAAAGATGGGGTAATTTTCAGAGTGAATTACTCCTCAGTTAAATGCTTACTTTCAACACAAACATCAACACTTTGCTTTGTTTTGTATTGGCAAGAAGAGTTTAAACTCCGCAGGTAGTTCGTCTTCTGAATATAGTCTATCGGAAAAGTAAACTCTGCGTATTCTACAATTAGCATGAATTTGAACCCTCAATGTTTCCACGTAATTAGTTCCGTAAGCTCGACGCGTAAAATCAGCAAGGTTGAATTGTATCTGGTTCCATCCGTCATCCAATCGCATCGGCATCGTGCATATGAATGGCTTAACTCTGGTCGTTGACTGATAATTACTAGCTCGAAATCTTCGTCTTACATTTTTGTCGTCTATTACCTGTAAGATGATATAAAAAATTCAAATACAAGTTAGAAAAAAAAACTCAAGATTATCCAAATGTTTAATAAATTGAATATTAATATAATGAATAGGTTAAATTCGATTTTTTTTTTTTTTGTTACCTGGACTTCAAAGGTAAAGTATTTCTTCAAATTCTTTATGATCATAACTAGAAATGGTAGTTTTATACCAAGGGTCTTCCTCGGATCAGCTGGGCAGGTGATATAAGTTGTGCTAACATTGCTGCCAAGTATTTCCAAAACTAAGCTCTGTATATCATTGTCTGTTATTCTCTTGATGTGACCATTTCTCACTTTTTTATCCCAAATTTGCAAAGGCTTGCTGCCGATGCTGTATAGAATAGATAAAAACCCGCTTTGGAAAGTATTTTTGAACATTTTAAAACCGTATTATAAAATTATTAGTTATTCGTCGCCTTCAAGAATTTAGTATCTCTAAAAACGTCGAATACGAGATTAAGTTATACAATTTCGTTCAAATTTTTATACATTCGAACTTTTAATCATCAAACCGCGTTAATAACCAAACTTTTTTTTATCGTACGCTACCGAAACTTCTCATTTTTAAAACAGCCTCATCAATTTTTCAATTAAACAAGTAAGAGAGTTGAACCGTAGACGAGAACATGTATCTATATTTTAACCAGCCCGAATATTGTGCGAATTTCTATCGATAATTAACATTTTTTCTAAGAAATTTATACGGCCCTCTTCTGGGACACCCGCTGTGTGATGTGGGGTTATCTTGATGTTTGGTTATTTGTTTGATCAATAGACTAGTGTAATAGTACATGCGGCTTAGGATTGATGGCGCGCGCGGCAAAAGGTGGGAGATTCGAAATCACACACTACTATATAATTTACGAACATTGTTGTGAATTAAAAAAGATTGCAAATCAATTTACGGCAAATAGCCTACGTATTATAGTCTCTAAAGAATGTATTTCATGTTTTTGAAAAATAAATTTGATATCTTTGAAAAAATATTGCAATAAACATTCTTGAACCCTTTATAATGTTAAAATTTGATTGACTAACATTATGACTGCACTTAAAATTCGTTATATTATCTATTGTTTGAAAGGAACTGGTGCTTTTATAACATTTTTGTAATTGTTTATTGATTTCGAATACAAACCGACAATGTTCGGGCCGGTCAAAGCCGTCCTTACCAAGTCTATACTGTCAACCCCATCCATAAGATACTCTTACATTTACTGTCATGAAATGTATTATTATTTATTATTATGGATTAAAAACTTCCGTAGTTCAAAATTGTAATTTTTCCTACAATTAATAATAATAATAATAATAATATTAATAATAATAATAAATTATCATCGCCTCAACATGCAGACGGAATTAAATTTTTACAAATTTTATATTTTAATAATAATAAAAACCACTTCCATAATAATTCACAACTCAATCGAGGCTCTTTTTAGTTTCAGACGATATATTAAACTACAGAAATTTTAAATAATTTCATCAATTAAACCGGATGGAGGACAGACATATAGACATTGGCGTTACATGACTTTCACAGTCATCGGTTACATTATAAGAGATACAATTATTCAATCGATTTGCAGCGAAAATCATCCCTCAATCGTAGCTAACAGTTCTAAAATTGAGTCAGTTTTTTTTTTTTTTCTTTTTATTGTTTATTTCTATAAAAAGACGAATAAACCACAGTTTATAAATAGTTTTAAAAGCGGCGTGAAAATTCTTAATCGTGAATATTTTTTATAGAAATGAAACGCACGTAATTGTTGCATCGTACATATCAAATGCAAACAATTATTCATCTTGTCTAAATAAATGAAAGAACTTATTCTTAGTCAATATAAAAAATTGTTTTAGAACTGTTGCTGTTAATTTCGTTTTTCTTTTTTTTTTCCCAAATATCTTATGTTTTATATTGATTATAATACTTTATTATTTTACCAACTATCTCTATAAGGCGTGTAATACATTCATGTGAGTAAAATAGGGCTAAATCTGAGGCTCGATCTGTGGGAGTTTCATAATTCTTTTCATAATTCTTACTTTTATACCGCATATTGAAACAAGCACAAAGTCTCTTACGAGTTCTGGAACTGTTTGACCATTTTTCAGTGTTTTTATCCTTTCTTTGTTCATTCATTATTACTAAATTCATTTCGCAATTCAAATTCGATGGTGTTATATACAATTTCTATGAAAGTTATGTGACAATGAATTATGAATCCCAATCAGACATAGACCCGTGTGAAACTACAATGCGATATCTGGGAAAATGAACATTCATCAACTTGTTGTGAAGTAATCCATAAACAACTTCACAAAATGCTAGGTATATCGTAAAAAAACAATGATAAAAGGAAAAAAAAATAACGTGAATATGAAATCAATACACTCAAAATAACTTGCGATGTTTTAAACATTTCGCACGCTTGCCTAGCGTTGAGAAGAAAAAAAGAAGTATATTAATTAAAAATTAACGATCATTTATATTTTTAAATTTTAATTAATATTCTAGAGCATGTAATATGAATAATGAATATAAGATAACGTTGCCTGGGAGTTTCAGCACAGAACTTCATATGATAAGTATAGATGCAAGATTAAAAATGAAAACGTCAGTTAAATTGAAAGGAAATAAAAAAAAAAGAAAAAAGTATAGTGCAAACTAATGATATTAATTCGCTTTGATCCTGTACTGATCTCCGAACAGCCTACATCCATTATTATATTTTTTTTTCAGTTTTTTTTTAAATTTTTTTTAATTTTTTTTTGTTTTTATCTTTATTTTCGGCAATGTTTCAAAATTCGGATACGTCGTAGTGTCGAGTTTATTCCTTTACAGAGTTGAGTTTCAATTAATTAAAATAATTACAAAACGACACGAATTTTGAAATCTTACCTTTTCATTTTATTGAAACGTCCAACTCAATATCTTGTAAAAACTGATGATCTACAGTTCACAAGTTATCCATGAAAGCTTCAATAATTTTTTTTTTTTTTTTCTTATTTCTTATTACATTAGATATTAACATGAATATAACCCCAGAGTGCTTCCAGGCCCCGTGTAAAAAGCAAATTGGGGCACGGAAAAAGTGTACATCGAATTACCTATCTTGTTCATTTTAATTATTTATTTTTTCAAATTTTTATGTTTAAATATTTCAATTTTTTTTTATGCAACACGCCTTCACACACAGTTCTGGTGTTAAACATTTTTCGAAAATGTCTATTGATCTTGTTTTCAGAATTCTTTACACCTTTATACGTAAAATTAGAAATTTCATTCCCCGTTTTCAAAGATCTTTCTCAGTTGCAAAGTAAATATATAAAAAAAAAAAAATGAAAAAAAATTGTTTATGTCAAGAATAATTTGCATTAGCATTTACTTGAAAAAAAAAAAATTAAAAGACAAACTTGTCGTATTATTTCATCTATATAACAGTGTTAGGTAATTAGACATAGTTTACATTCATGACAATTAAACCGAAGCGTCAGAAGACAGATAGAGATGGCCGCATTTTATCTCAGATATTGTAGTCTAATAATTATCGGAATTTATCAATAGTTACGTTCGCAAAGTGTCCTTTTTGTATCTCATAAAATCGAAAATAGAACCACGATATTATTGACGAATTAATTTTGTAAAAAGTTAAACAAAGTGTTCCATAAGTTCCGAAGACATTTTTCTTTTGTGCTCTTATAATATTTCATAATGGAAAATGAATCGTACATGTTTGCACATTGAACAGTTCTCACTTTTTACGTTAAACTTTACTATGAGCTCATTTTTAATCGTGGGAATGATTGTAAAAATCATTTACCGATGGCAAGCCAACTAGCAGAGGATGAAAAAGCCATCGAAATCGTACTTACGAACTAATTTTAAGCCCCTTTGTGTTTACTTATTTATGGCCCCATTTAGCATGTTGTTTTTAACTTGATTACTAATATGTTGTAAGCCATCCCCTGAAGCTCCCTTATCTTTCTTCTTTTGTGGGTTCGTAACACTATCCAAACCAAGCTTACTGAGAGTGCGCAAAGCTGTAAGCGCGGCTTGATCTCGACTTGCATCTGTAGTTGGTCCAGCTCCGTGACAAACTTGTGGTGGATCGGTGCTCAGGGAAACAAGAGAAAGGTATTCATTGTGGTTGCCCTAAAGAAACAGGTGAAAATAATATATGAACAATAAGTTTAATTAATTTTCAGTTATTTATGATTGTCAGGAGGAAACTTATGGAATATTAATACGAATTGGCTGAAAAAATACCTTAGGAAAGTCACTGAACTGTACTTCAAAGCTGAGCAATTGGGCCAAATATCTCAACTGATCTTTGGGAGGAACAACTGCAGGTGCTTGCTGCTGTTGCTGACCACGTAATTCTTCAGCAACTGCTTGAACACTCGGTCCCCCGCCAAGCTTGGATTCATGACCACCGTCAACCAATAGCAGCCCAGGAACTAGCTGCCGTCCTGTTGTGCCTAGATAATACAAAAACATATCAAATGATCAATTTATTGTTACACGATTCAGGAAGTTCACATTTTATAAAAATAATATAATTATCTATTGAACTTACCACCGACTGAATGATTTGGAATCTCATTAACTTGATCTTCTTCCAGGAATGTTACTTTCCTTGCCTTTCCCTCTGAGTTTTCACTGTCTCCAGTCTTGATGGAAGGTTTAACAGGCTGAGGTTGAGGTTTGCTGTATCCCAATTGCATCAATAAAGCTTCAGCGGCAGCCCTTTTGGCTAGTTTCTTGTTGGGTCCAACTCCTTGTGCAGAATTTGGCCCGACGGTCACTTCCATAATAAATTCTCTGCGCCTAGGGGCGCCCTTTTCGTCAATAAGTGTGTAGATTGGTTCTCTTTCTCGTTTAGCTTGCTGAATTTGAATGAGACGAGAGATGGGATTCACTTCCTCAGCTGCTTCAGGTTCGGTGCGAGGTTCTTGATAAACTTTGATGAGATTTCGAGACTTTTTCTTTGTTGCTGGCGGCTTACGTTTTAAACGCTGTGTAGAAGGATTTTGAATTGTTATTGGAAGTGGTGGAAGACGTTTCAGTTCGTCCAACATTAATTCTGCTGCTCGTTTTTTCGATACCTAGAATCAAAAAGCAAAGATTTTTAATCAGAAATGTTGATTGTCGTTAGTTTCACGAAGTTAGATTCTCACCTTCTTTGAAGATCCTTCTCCGGTTGTGGTTCTGTCTCCAACTGTACATTTTGTGACAAAAATTCTGATGTGTGGTTTGCCTCGTTCTGATACAACTTCAAATATTACTGCCAAGCCACGTTTCAGTGCTGTTTCGTGAACGAGGGAAACCGGGCTCTTCAACTCTGCATTGGGGTCATCTATTCCGCTCAAAGTTCCATTTTCGTTTGTTGCGCAGGTGTTCGCTATTTCCTCGGGCAAAGGTAGCTGACGAAGTTGTTCCAAAGCTCGGCTAGCCGCATCATGACGGGCTGCCTGACCAGTTACACCCCTCCCAAGAAATTCCCGGTCTCCGACCTGGAGAAATTGATGATAAATTTCAGAATTTTGAAAGAAGATATTTGTGAATAAGCAAGAAGATGTTCAATTTCAGATAATGCACCTTCAACGTAACAACGTATAGTCCTTGTTGCTGCGACTGGAATCCACGATTATAAGTTGGATAACGTGGAGCCAACATTCGAGCAAAATTTCCATATCCATGGGGCACAAATTGTTGTATTGGGGCAGGGGGTGCTTGACTAAATGTGTATACAGTTGGCTCGCCCCGTTTCATTGCCAGAGCATTTAGTTCAACTGTTGGTGGTAGATGACCTGGAATCGTTAACTACGATTCAAAATACATGTTGAAACATTCGAATTAGCAAAACAATTTGAAACCAAATCTGGGGCAAAGTTGGGAAAGATGGCAGTTTGAAAATCCTCTGCTACGTGATTAGATGGCTGTTATACCGATTTGTATCTGTCTTTGTCTTTGTTGATTTGTCTTTATCGACCAAATCAAACTACTGCAGTTATAGAAACTTCAGTTTAAATTTGGTATTGATAATAAAATGATTACTGATGTAAAATGATCAATTATTACCAGAAGCAGCAGGACATTTCCCCGGATGACCAATTCTCATAGCCCTTGCAGGTTTTGGTGGAGGATGTCTGTACCAGGTATCTTCTAGGGCTTTTGTAGCAGCGCTATGCTGTGCTTTTTTGATGCTTGGACCTTCGGCAACAAATTCTTCGTCGCCAAGTTTTAGAGTAACAGTGAACTTCTTCTTATGTGCAGGACCCTGTTCGTTGGTTAATCTATACTGGTGTTGTATTTTATTGAATCTTGCGAGCTCATTGACGAGACACATTGGAGTTTTTTCTTTCATGTTTGCCAAGTTTGAATTATTTGCATTGAGTTGACTCTGATTGGAAGGACTCTGGTCCCTGGACTCTCCGTTGTCATCATTCGTTGGGGAATTAGTTTGCTCTGCGTTTTGCTGATTACGGGGCTGCTGCTGCTGCTGAATAATTTGGTCCTGTTGATGTTGCGTTTGTTGAACCGTTTGACTGGGAAGAGTTCCAGCGACTGTATTGCTCTGGTCGATTAACCCGACGTTAGCCATAACACCTGATGAATGTTCAAGAATTTCAATTTCCATATTATATTCAACTGCGTTAGCTAGATAAATATTTACTGAAAGTAATTTAGTTCTTCTTTAATTCTTTTTTAAACACTTGAGTAATTTGAACGATAAGCCGTTGTAAAAAAAAGATTCGAGCGTGTGAATCATATCAAGATATTCATAATGGGAAAAGTAATTGTAGATAAACTGTAAGATCCCATGATAACAACGTAATAAACAAATGAATACTATTTAACTTGACATACTCGGTAATATTTGTCTTAGAGTAAATTACCTGAAATTAAAAAAAGAGTTACATGAGATTCAAGCAAACCGTTCAATCAACCATAACATACCTATAATTGATGCAAGAGTTACTCGTAGAAAAATGAAGTGAATATAAGCTATGCATAATTCTACTGAAATAAAACAGACCTTCAATGCAACCGGTTGATCCAAATAATAGCTCCAATTCTTCGACGTCAAAGTTTAGCGTGGGACGGTGTTTTTTACCGTTCGCCACACTTAGTAGTAGGAGTAGACTTGCCACCGTTATGAAACGGTGGCGTACTAATGAAATAAAACTCATTGATATAGAAGATGATGAATAATTATTGAAAATCAAACCTATGACTCTGCTGTGCAAACATTGAAGTGCGGCTACATATTTTTTTTTTTATATATATATATAGAAGTCGCAATAATATTCAAAGTACTTATAAGTAAACAAAAGCTTCAATTTTGAATGAATATCTCGGAAGTTTCACCGTTCTAGTATTTTTCTAATCAAAATAAACACGCGTTTCGTAAGTCAATAGGTAAGTTGATAAACGTAATTGAAATAGCTGAAGATCCACGTGGCGTGTGAATCGACTCGAATATTTAATGATCTTAATCGGATTTAAATGACGTGAATCAAGTACAACTCTTCAACGAGAAGAATATTGCATACCAAAGTAAAGCCATGGCAGATATACGAGGCCCTTGTGTAAATGTAAAAAATGTGCTATAACCTATTCACGCGTTAACAAATTCAAGAAAGAAAAAAAAAGTATCTGACAGAGCCGAAGGTTTGTAATACGGTGTAATGTTTCCTGTTTCTACGTATTTAACTCACTTTCAGCTCGAGGAGTCATGAATAGTTTCGTGTAAATTCTTATTTTCAATGACAGCCTATAACTAGGGCGCAGTTTCGGCTTTAGCGTGCGGCGGTGATTCCCCGTTTTATTAATTAATAAACAATCATAAACGTTATAAAAAATAGACCGGCAAATGGCGGAGGTTGTGAATGCGTTCTCAAAGTAGAGATTTCTAGCTGACCCTCAGACAGTCTCTGCCTAACTACCCAAGATACCTGATTGGCTCAGTTCGCGAAAGGATAAAAAAAAAAAAGGATTTGCATCGACTAACTATCCGAGCAAATTGGACAACGCGGTAAGGACGGACAGGGGTCAACAACCGCCTGATTGTAAAGAAGGGATTTCATCCGTTTCGAAAGGCGTTTAGTTATAAAAATGGAACTTGATATATGAATGAACGAAAAAGAGAAATGAAAATAAAAATGAAAAATACATAATAAAGAATGAATCTGTAACTCGCTAGAAAATTGTCAATTTGCTTTCCTATATTTTATTAATGATTGTATGATTTCTACCGTAGATATTTTATTATCTATACTAGCTCGATTTATTCATAACTAATAATTGACTATTGGATTATAAAGTCGCTACTTCTATTCTCATTTACACTTTGGAAAAAGAATAGCAATTTTTTTTTTAAAAACATGACGTTTTCCTTTATCCTTCACATCTTCTTTTTATAAGAGTATTTAAAACAATGATTCCAGAACGAATTCTTTTTTTAAGATAGCTAATTCGTGGTGAAAAAGATCACAAATATATCGACACTAGTTAGACAGTTGTTATTTCAACATAAGTATGCATAATCATGATCATAATGCATATATCGTTTTGTAAAAGAAGAAAAAACGGTTTAAGCAATCCTCTAGACACCAATTAGATTAAATTAGTGAAATTGACCTACCATTAGTGTGTTGTGAGTTGATTCCTAACAACACTGGCTGCCGAGGATTGTTCTGAGGAGCAATACCATGTGACATCTGGTGAGGGGGATGTTGTTGATGTGTAGCCATTGGCATTTGTTGTTGCGGATGAGGTACATGTGGATTCCGATGCGGATGTGGATGCTGCGGCTGGTGTGGAGGGGCCATATTTGCCTGCTGCATCGGTCGCATCGGTCCTGCCATCCTGAAAATCATTAAAAATAATAAGTCAATAATAACATCCAAAAAACATTAATGAAAATTTTTGAGGGCCATTGAAAAAGCATCACATGCAGTTTTTTGGCGCAACAAGTAGATTCACAACGTTATTTGTATTAATTTCTTGTTTTATATAAAATATTAAGATACTGTAGCCAAGTTACTACCAAACAACAATAATGTTTGTGTAATTTAATAACTTGGCAAGAATATTTAAAGGTTTTGGAATAATTATACAAACCTATTCTGATCTCGAAGCTGGTTTTGCATTGAATGATGTTGGTGTCGCAACATCCTACCAAAACCTACCCTTGGAAATCTGGAACAATTGAGAGAAAAGGTATTTATTTTATTTAAAAGCATAATAACATTCAGCGTAGTAGTGAAAGAGTTAGATATGGGAAATAACCTAAAATTATAATAGAATATAGAACTTTTATATGCTTATGGTTTTGAATGAAATTAATTTTCATCATTTTTCTTGTTTTTTATGTTCATATCGTGTGAGGCAATTTTCTTGTTTACAAATAAGTATTGAAGGATTATCGAAAACTTGAAAGATTGAAAAGTGATTTGCAGTCGACGCACAATAAACAATACTCTAAAAGATGAGGTAATTAACTTGGGATTATTATGTCACCGAATGAAAAACATGTGATATAAAAGTTTGGACCTTTACCCGAATTCACGTATGATAAACACGTGTTGAAATTAAATTTTAATGCTTAACAGCAAGTTATATATTTATCGTCATAGTTAAAGTGAGGTTTGCTCCATAATGTTATAATATACGGAACCGAGGATTAACCAATTAATCAATAATTTTTGCTATTCAATGTTTGACGATTGCCAAGTTTAATTCTTTATCTCATTGACGATCCATCATTTAATTTAATACTGTAGAATAACTATTATCTATTAATAAGTCAGTCAATACACAATGGGCTTGGTCCGGCGAGGACTGCTCTTTTTTAACTAAGTTATTTCTTACCGAAATCCCGTCTATTTCACGAAAAATTTCAGCCCTGACGATGGAGGAATTTTCTGCGAAACAGATCGCGTGACTTTATCAAACACTTCAGCACCCTTTTCTCACGTTTGGCAAACAGTAAAGAAAATCAGTCTGTAGACTAAAATGCGGCCATTTTGATGTGAGCTCGCCGCCGTGCCTCCCTGCAGCGAAGTAGGTACCGAGTCGCCCCACCTGCCGTTTTTTTATTATAACATTATTGAAAATTACACATTTATA
Organism: Tenthredo scrophulariae; assembly: GCA_963978835.1. Taxonomy (NCBI): domain Eukaryota; kingdom Metazoa; phylum Arthropoda; class Insecta; order Hymenoptera; family Tenthredinidae; genus Tenthredo; species Tenthredo scrophulariae. Next base: position 14,165,007 of record OZ022227.1, read on the forward strand.
ATGTTAATAATTGTGGTTATTCAAGGGTTATTCCTCACAGATAATACCGTTGATAAATTACGTGATTCAAAACCCTCGGTACTCTGAAAACTCGTTCACAAAAAATACGCAATAGCTTTCATTGAAATCCGGAGTAAATACGTCCCCGCATGTTTAGCTACAAAGTTATAACCTAAAACTGTGAAACCGGTTGAAACTTTCAATTGTATATTCATTTTGTCTTGTCATTGTGGTTATTTACTATCAAAGTAATTCTAAGAGTTTTTATTAGTTTTTTACGTTATTACGGTCCTCGCCCTCAGGCGGGGAATCATTCGTTTGAATAGTCATTCATCTGTATACAGTACAAAGTATACAAAGGATTGACGCATACACATATGTCATATCGATGTACTATCTTATAATACGCCTAGTTATGCTAAAACTAATAATAGCACATTATCTATGACTTTTATCACGACCGGTCTTGCAGATAGAAGCTGTTTCAAATTTGATCAGATTTTGTACTTTAGTTACAACAATATTGTTCTTAATATGATTTTTAGGTCAGGTAATTATCTAATCAATTCTCTATGAATTTATATTTCAGTTATAAAAAATCCAAGAGCTAATTTGCTGACAACGAATATTAAGTTATGTGTGTATTACTAGACTATCATTACCCTTGTAGCAACACTACTTAAGTTAGTTCAATGTTTGAGGGGATATTATTTATATGGGAAATGAGAAATATAACTAATCTATTTAGGTAGCATATCTTAAAGAACTGATACTTAAACAATATACTCGATTTATTTTTAATAGTTTATCCAATTATTACGATTTATGAGTTATCTTAGATGGCCTATTTATACATCTTAGATTAACACTCAACGCTGGATAATTTCTTGTCATCAGTTCATTACGTGCTGTTTGATGACTTCTAAACAATTCATGGTATCACAGACCAGAGTGGACCATTTTTTAAATTGAAAACTGATATTCAATCAATTTTTATCAATGGAATGATGCTAAGAATTTTTCACCAGATTTTATAAATGATTAATATTAATTAAATGCAATAATCCTGACAATTTTATCAGAGATTAAACATGTAGGTATGAAGGAATAACAAACCTAAAGACAAATTTCATTTCGGATTCCTTTTATTTGATTTCCATTCCTATTTTTTCTTCATTTTCATTGTCAGTTTTTTTTTTTTATGCTTTTTTTTTTCTTCTAAAATATAAATGTAAAAATGAAACGGTTGTTTCAATATCAATTTCAATTGTATTTACAATATTTACAAAATAACGTATTTTACATTAAAATAGATACTTAAAAAACATATCATTCATTTTACACATCTGAAACAAACAAAAAAAAAAAAAACGAGCTCATAAATTATATTATATTAATATCCTAAAACGAAAAACACGATTTAATAGCGGAGGTTTGAACTGAGATATAGAAGAAACACGAATATTTTTCATAATCTGAAGAAATTCTTTACATAAGATTTTAAACATTCTAATCTCGTTAATATTATCACAATCGTTACCTCAACGGACAATATTTTTAATAAGTAACGTTCAACATATTCCATCCATTAGACATCATATTTCTATCACGTGAAATTGCATTTATTTTATCTTCCTTTTCTTTATTCATTTCAATATCCGTATTTATTCACTCTTGAGGTAGTATATTCAATCATACTATCCAACGTGTGTGTATATCTTACAAGAATACCTACAGATGAATGCTATTAGAAACCGGATATCTTAGTGTACAGCCATTCTGTAATCTTAGATGACCTCAAATACCAGAGAAATCTTTCTTATTTTTTCGTATGCCTTTGATAGGTTTCCAATTTTCGTTTGTATTTAGCAGTCTTGTGCAAGCCTTTGGCAAAGAAGTGGTTCATGTCAAATTAATTCCCTACAAATTTATAGTGCAGAGTAAAATAAAATATGAGAGAAATTATCTCATATCTAAATTACCTACAATGCACAGTGAATCCAAAGATCATTTATTAAAATGTTCTTATATAATTGATTAATTACAGAATCGCACTTAGTGGTATGCATTATTAACATTCTTCTCAATGTTCATTTTAATTCGGAGCTATTAAGCGTATAGCTTCATTGTCCAACGGACTCGGCTAGGCTCCATTTTAAATTTACTTATTAACTTATTAAATATCTATAACTTTTGGAACAATAAATAAAAATCCATTTACTGTACAGTGTGCTAAAAAGTTTTATAAAGGGCAGGACATTTTCATATACCTTGTTTATTCTAATAATATTCAGTGCAGAAGTAAATAGATTTTGACATTATATAATAAATATGTATTGAAAATCATTCTTATTATTTATGCACGATATTCAATTCTAAGTCATTTTCAATTCGAAACTTATGTATTAATCATTGCTTACTTATCATCTAGCTCGAGTCTGCTTAAATATCTTCAAACTTATCAATGAAAAAATATATACGTCAAATTCAATGTAACATTATTATTATTATTATTATACATTATTAGCCATTACAAAAGCCATCTTTGGTCTTTTACTCTCAAACAAAAATAAAATTAAGAATTATAAGTGATAATATTGAAAAACGAAATTTTTACAAATATTTGAAATTAATTAGAATAATTGATAATTCAATTAAATTCATTTCATTGGATAGTTTATCATTCCAGAATCGAACTACACGACGTTTATTCTTGTTGATACACTGGGATCTTTAAAGAATATTATTCAACATTTAGATAGAGCATTTCTAGCTCCGTACGGTTCGAACTCAATAGTGCTTGAAATATTGGGGAGTGTTAGTTACGATTTTATCAGATACTATGCATCTAAGGTAAAGGATATCCGAGATGTATCCAATGACACAGGGTAATACATATACCAGATAAAAGACTAAAGAGAAAGTGGTAAAAATGTATCGCGTGAATATCTTGACACCTTGTACATACATACATACAATAATCAGTTAGTGATATTTAATGCACTGAATTTTGGATAAGAAAATTGATTCCAACAAGACGTTTCGATTTTCCAGACCTTTTAATTTAGTAAAATACATGGTAAAATATGTCGTATTTGTTTGAAAAATTACAGAATGTAACTTTTTTACAATGTACCATACGCGAAAACTTGTTTCAAACCAATCCAAAAATGTTCACAGATTTTGTGCTGCAATTATTATTTTTTTTTTTTTGTTTGGTTGTTCTTTTAAAACATAAGATTCCGTCTCTAGACCACGACCTTGCTAAGTCAACAGATATAATATATAACAAAATTTACAGTGATCAACATTTTTCATTTGATTATAATAGCTTAAAATGATTAAACCTAAAATTTAATATTGGCATATATTGCAATTTTGTAACATTATTATTCTGCCGTAATTATACGCGAAAAGAAATTCTGTTACAAAAATACAGTGTGTGGTTTTAAACACAGCATTATTATTGATCTGATATGAATGGTTTTCAAATGAAACGTTGGTAGAAGTGCTGGTCGTTCGCCTTTTACCCTTTAATAATCGTTGTTCAATTAACTATACATATAGCTATGTATATGCATACTATAATACAAAGTGTACAAAATAGCAATCGCTTAAAATTTCTCGATAATGCATTGCTAAAAATATTTATTTAGTTATATTTCAATATGCCTGCTTTTGTGTTAACGAATTTGATTCTTTCAACGTATAATCATATTTTATTCTTTGGCGTTCTCGCCCCAACAATTCTACCAATTAGATATTCTGAAATTTCTTTAGATGCATAATTTGTTGGAAATCGCATTGCATTTCATTGTGTCACACGCACAAAGCTATTTTGCCATAGATTTAACAGTAATAATTAATATGCAAATTTTCACGTTTATCACTAAACCTCACTATGTATCCTCCTTAAAATCGTAAAGGTTTTTCTCACAGATAGCTTAAACTCTAGTTTGTCGAGCCTTTGTACGGTATTGTTTTATCTTCCATGTGGATATCATTACTTCATTTTCAATAACGTAATGCCCTGTTTCAACCATGAAATGCTTAGCTTATTTTTGTTGCACCATTGTTGTTCACTTTATGATTCATCGTTCGACCATCCTCTTGTATCGTCTCAATATATTCTTCTAATAATGTTGCTAAATTACGTCGTTTAAATCGCAACGACTCTTTTATCACGTCGCGCACAAACGCGAGCCGTATATCTAGAGTTCCTTGGATTTGGTGCAAATGCGAAAATAGTGCGGCATAATCTGAAAGATAAAGTTTACTTGGTAAATGGCAAGATGATATGTGTTTCTTAGATATTAATTTATCCCAAAATCTACGCAGGCATCCCCTCATTTCATATCCAAATATCATATTACTATTCAAGCATCTAGTGTTACAAATCTCAGATCTCTTAATAATATATCAATTTTGTATCATGATAATCATTTTTTTTTTAAACTAACACCAATAGAATTTTCTGGTCTTTGAGTCTTCGTTATAATAATCGAATATAATATATTCAATAAATAAACAGATATATAAAAAAATCCACCAATAATTAGTCAATATTCGTTTCTTTTCCTCAAAGACGCATCTGAGGTTCAACATCAATTTCGATGTTGAATTTGAGAGACCAGAACTTTCCAGAAGTACAAATCTCCATTATATTCACTTTCATTAATATCAGTAAAACCTATCTGATATGAGAGAAAAGAGCTTACTTTTTCCTCGTCTTCGTACTTCTTTATATACAGATTCTCTGACGGACAAATTGTGTTTTCTTATTTCGTCCAGTTCCTTCTTTGGTAATGGTTTTTCCTTTTCTATTTTAGTCTCCCGTCTTTCTTCGACATGATTTGTGATTGGCTCTTCGTCAGAAGCTTCAATTTTCACACTGTTATGACTCTCCCCAGAATCATTAATGGGTAAACTATTTTGATCTGGTTTAACTTGATCTAATTTTTCAGTTTTATTCTCACATTTTGGTGCTTCAACATTATTCAACGTTACCCGAGTTGGAGTTGGAGTTGAAGTTGGAGTTGGAGTCGGTGTTGGAGTCTGAGTCGGAGTCGGAGTCGGATTCAGAATTGGAGTTGTAGTTAGAATTGGAGTTAAAATTGGAGTAGGAATCTGAGTAGAAGTAGGAGGAAGAGGAGGGGAAGGTGGTTCAGAATGGACGATAACTGGCTCGATTGGAATTGGTTCAAAAACTGGCATCACTGGTATCTCAGCCAAACCGTTCACCAATTTATCCGGCACAGTTTGGGGTGGTGAATTCATTCTACCAGAGGCACTTGATGAATTAGATAAATTATTGGAATTGGCAGTAGGCACAACCTGGTTCTTGGTCTCGTCCATCCACGGTATAGGAGAACTTGGTGGAGTATTGATAGGCGAATACGACGGTCTTCTTATAATAACATCTTTAGGAATTGGTCCTGGTTTTCTTTTATTAGGAGGAGGTCTTGGGGCGGGAGGACCTCCGCTATCAGAGGGTGGTGTAACTCGTTTCAAGCTCCCCGCCTTAGAATTGGAGGAAGCAGATCCGACCATATCTATGTCAGCCTCATCAACCATCATTCTTTTATCTATTTTGAAAGGATTACCTGAAATTCGAAGAAATGATGATACAAGATAAAAATTCAGCAACAACCGTAGCTAGAAAAATTTAAAGTAGATTATGAAAGGTGAATATCGATTCTCACCAAACATGTGTTGCCTGACAGGAGCACTTTCTATTTCCCTTAGAGGAGGAGTCATTCGTTTGAGGTATTCCTGATAATTTCCCATCTGAGCAACAGGCATTGAGTGGACATAATCATCATCCAATAACTTTGTGTGTAATAATCCAGGCTGTAGAAAATTAGCCCGCATTCTCACAACTTGATCAAGTAACGATTTTCTCGGTACATCAAACGCGTTTCTATAACTCTGTGCTCCTCGCTGTTGTTGTTGATTTCTCACAAGTCCAACGACAAAACCGCCAAATTCATTCAGCTGGTCTCTAAGTCCTGTAAATTTGTCTTGCAACAATGGATGAGATACCTGAAATTATCGTAATACTGGTTATCACTTCGTCGGCTTATAGAAAGAAATTTATCAACGCCTTTTGGCCATATTCAGACTTCTGTATTTTTGGGCCATAAGAATTGATTCAAAAATTATATTTGATAGTTCTAACTCAAGCCATGATGAAATGGAAAATAAAAATGATTGTAGATTTGCCGAGTCGTGGTATAGTGCTTTTAAGCTTACCAGATCTTTCTTTAACGGTGTGCGTGGAATAACTCTTACTCCTTCAGTCACAGTCGTTGAGTTGCCATTAACTAAATTTTTATTTAAATTAGCGTTAGCCACTTGCTTTGAAATCACTTCATTACAGAGTCTTTCAAACTCTATTTTAGCTTGATTTTTTAAACGTTTTAAATAGTTTAAAACACTATAAGATAAGGAGTTGTCCATATTGTCCGGGATCAATGTCTGGGCCAGTGGCGTAGGTGCACCCATCCGCGTCAGCGCTCTTCGCAATGACTATAATCAAAAGGTTTTATTCATTAAGAATTAGAAGTTGAATTTCTTATCTAAATTATGATTTCAAAGAAGGCGCAAAACTTAATCGAAATTATTAGCAAACAATCATGCCTATACTCACCGATGCGTAATAAGTAGGCATTGTCCTCATGTAGTTTTGAAACTGTGTTCGCCATTCGTTTGTTGGTTTTAATCTATGGACTTTAAAAAGTTCTTCCAAAAGGGGTAGTAGCACCGGATAATTATATGGCATGACGAACAAATTGACGCAGGTAAGATTTGTGCTAGCTTTTAAATACCCAAAAGGATGACCAACTTCACTGGACTTGTAAGAATTGGCGACAAAAACTTGCCAGCAAATTGTAGGCTGCTTTCTTGCAAGAATATACTGCGTCAGAGGGCTTGGTTCCAGTTCATATTTGTCAAAAGGCAGATTTTCAATAACCATTGGCTCTTGACTGGTGCAAGTAAACTTAACGTTTGGATGCGCAGATCTGGGCGGTAGCGAACTGGCACTTAAATCTGGCCAGAAACTTTCAGGAATTGGCCAAAAACCTACAGCAAATCCTTTCTGTGCAGATCGAGGTACGTAAATCAACCTTCGACACGAATGCCAGGCGGTATTACCAGGTGCCATGGGGTTCGGAGGGTATTGAGATCTTACACCATTCATTAGAATCATTTCATCTTCATTCTCATCGTCCTCTGGATGCTGTGCATCGTTTGCCAGAGGGGGTGGATCTGGACCAATTTTTTCAAAGTTTATTACAACTCCAGACTGGACCTTCTGAACCAATGAATCTATGCACTGCATCATCATTCTATGTGACGTTATGCAATACGAACGACCTGAGATAAGAGTATTATCAGAAATTAGCAAGGAACAAATCATTAATCGATAATATTTTTTTATCATATAACAAACAAATTAATCTTTCAGAGCAGAGCTTTAAATCAATTGGCTTTTCTCTCAAATCAAGTCTCTCAATGTTCAAAGTTCAGTCTCTTGGATGTGACTTGTGATCATAATTCCAAACAGAAAATCTTGAGTCTTTTGGTACCAGTTAAGCTAAATGATGTGCATTGTGTCAGTTTCAACAGTTTGCTTGATTTTAAATTTCAGAAACTTTATTGTTTCGAATATAAGAAACCAAGGCCCTTATATCTCTGAACCTTGTTTTAGGATTATAATTATATATAAACATTGAACTTTCTGACAACTCTGAAATATTATCAGACCAAGATATCTCAGGATTTGCACATGCATAATACACTTAGTACAAAGTATTGACAAATATGACAATTTTTTCGAGATATCATTCATCAAAACAATGAAAACGTGCAAGAATCCATGAAACGGCAATAGACAATGTACAGGCATAATTATTTTTGTCCATATCAAGCTTTCCTCAGGATTATCATTAAAGATGACTGTGGTTCAAGAATACTACTGCATCAAGACATAAAAATTTTTTATTTACCTCCAGTAACTTCACACATAGCATCGATTGGGGATGAATCGCTCGCTACTAGTCCGGTATCTCGTTCTATGGCTGGAGTGCCAGATAGCCTTAAGACCAAAGAAAACAATCTTTGGTCCCATCTGAATGGTTCTTTCGTTAATTCTGTGCCGGGTATTGGGGTATGCATTGGCAGCGTAAACTGTAATTAAAAATATAACACTATATCTGTTATATAGTTGACTTAACTATTATAATTAGATCAATACCACATACAAGTTAATTATTGTATAAAACCGTACTCTGAATGTCAATACGATTGTAAAAAATAATAAATTACTAAACATGTTATTCCTTATACAGATCAATATTCGATATTCTGAGTATTTCATCGAAATATGATCTGTCTCAAATTTTTTTTTTACGCTGAACGTATTTAAGTCTATTTTGTGGTCCGAATATTGTATTAACAGAAAGGAATTATGGACTAACATCTTGATGTACTCCTCCATTAGCCGTGTATTTCCCGCCATCTGTGATGACGACTATAACTGATGGCTCCAAATAAAATGGGCATCTCCCCTGACCGTAGGTATCAATGCCTGTTTGCATACGATTAATATTGAGAACATCTAAGGCGTGCTTCAAAGCTGCACCCAAAGTCGTCAGACCAACACATTGCAAGTTCTTCAATTCGTTCATGAACGTTGCCAAGTTTTCCTTCCAGCCAGCCTGTAATTAAAGAATAAGAATTAATTAATTGGCTCTATTTATTGATTCATTGTTATTGAATTGAGCCAGGGACTGTTAAGCTTTTGTATTCAGAAAAAGGGATGAAAATATCTTGCATTGTTTACAATTGTGCATGAATCTGAGTTTACGGCAGAATTATCTTGAATATTCAATCAGCTTGAATCAGAAATGATAACATGGTTTGTTGTAAATTGTAGCCTAATTTCTTTCAATTAAAATGGATCGTGCCCCCTTCCCTGCAAGTATCAAGGTCTATTCAATCAATAAAATATTAGACTAGACTTTGCCTAAAGAAGCTCCTTTTTTCTAACTCTTGGACAATTACCAAACATCAGCTTGCAAGATGTGATCAATGAATGAAAAAGCAAAATGAGTTATATGGACTGATATTCATTGAGCTCTCGATTTCCCACTTCATGCCTATTCAGAATTAATATTAAATACATTAGTATTTCATTCAATTCTATCAGATAGTTTTCAAATTTTTTTTTTTTTTTTCGCATCAGGTGCAGAATTTCCCCTAAATATTTAGTCTGCCGTTCTTGGATATTTTTAAATTGTAACTGCTCTATGGCTGAGTTGATACAAAAATAAAAGAAACTTTTCTTCACCTTATTTCGATGAAGCATTCGTTATAACTTTATGAATACTTAGATGGGACAATAAATCTAGTTTTACTTATACCGCTAATTTGTATGCGTGCAATTATTCTCAATTATGTTTCCGGCTGAAGGAGTGTTGATGCAAGTTTATATGTTAGCTAATAACTGTTGCTAAATTTTCGATTAACTTGACTGTATTGCAATTTTCGATCCAATTCTCTGGATTAAATAACTTTCATTTACTTTTCAGGCAATTATAACAACCAGTCCGCTGACATGCAAGTTAATTTTAGCTGAAAGATAACGTCAAACAAAGAATTGTCAAATTAGCCAGATTTCAACTACACCTAGTTTAACAACCAGTTTTTCCATAAATCGTTGCATAAAAATTTTCATCAGAAAACGAAGTACCATGCTGTAACGAAGAGTATAATCTACAAAAGAAGTAGAAGGAGAAGAACCAACGAGGATAAAGAACGTTCCTGAAATATCATCATCCGTTTTTAAATTCATAACGAATAAATAATCATCATTGAATACAAAAACGATAATTATCATCTCAGTTAGAATGAGTATATTGCAATTGTAAATCGTAATCAATTTAGGTTGCACTTGGCGCTCAGCCCGTGCCTCAGGGCTGTGTCAATGGAAATCCGTAACGGGCGCTAGGGGGCGCGGTAGTTTTTTTTTTTTTTTTCTCGCCTCCCCCACCACTCGCCAGCAGCATTACCCAGTATGCACTTCTCTCCGTTCGTCAGCGGAGGACGATAGAACGCAGAGGGGCACGTTGATCCCCTCTAAATAGGAATAATTTAACCCAAAACCGGGAATAATTTCCAGGTTATCGTGGTAACGGGTTGTCCGTAACCATATCGTTGAGATATGGAATTAGTTTTTTAGAACGGGGCGTGTGTCGGAAATAAATAACATACGAAAATCCGCAAGGAAAGGCGAAGACTTGCGAGTCAACATGGCAGGGAATGGCTGAAACGCGGACGTACCTTAATATTTTGAGGAGGTTCTTCGAAAGTTAGCAGCATGTAACGGTCCCCGCGGCTCTCCGGCGACCTTTGACGTACCTAAAAAATAATATTTATCAATTAGGGATATTGACACGGGGGTATCGTTTGAAATCCAGCATACCTTAACGAAAGTCTCCACCGCGCTCTTGGCTACATCCAAGAGCGTAGGGCGCCCGCCCAAATAGGCCCTCTGATTCATAGAGGCCGACGTGTCGATCAGAAAGACAATTATAGTCATTTTGCTTTACTATTTTATGGCTAATATTCCTCGTATCCGCGATTCAAACTAGCTAACTAAAGGCCCTAGAGCGTAGCGCATAGCAGCGGCCATTCAACGCTCCCTACGTCCGATGTATGCTAAGCTGCCGTGTGGACAGCAGCTGAAATGCACGGTATTGTGAGTTGGGTAGGTCTGCTCTCGCAGTCTCTTTGGTCTTGCTCCCTGCGAGCTTACCACGTGATACCGATGCTAGTCTCTTATTGGTTCCCCCCTATTCCTACCTCTCGGCGCGACGATATTTAGTTGTGTGAGTTTTTACGGTGCGGCGTTACCCGCGTGTGCGAGTGTACGTGTGTCTGTCCTGCTTGTCTGTCACTACGCTATAACACGTTCGGTCACGATCACGAGCACTACGATGCGGTTTATGTGAACGATGCGAGTATGTAATGCGTTTCAATTGGAATATCAAATTTTCATCCGCTGAGTATCGCGGAGCAGAGATATCAACTCGTAACTCTCTGAATTTTCTATTCAACAATGTAACAAAATATACGTACCATCTTTCGGCGAGAATATAACTCACAATAAGTGGTTGCATTGATTTCACCTGAAAATAGACGTTACATTTACATGCATACCTATATCTCTTACGTTATTATCATTTGAATTTCGGAAGCTCACTCGTACTATATTAAACCTAACACAAAGAAATACCGTTTATAAATCATGAGACTTCTGCTTAGACGTATTTTGTTATAGAATACATGCGATGTTGGAAAAGCTATAGCTGAGGACATTATTTTTTTTATTAACGTAATAATGAGAAGTATACATTCGATAACTGCAGGCTTACATAAACCTATACATAAAAGCGGTTCTATGTTCTTGATATTGACGTAAGATCTGAAATATTTTTCAATTATACATGTACAGATTTTTTTTTTTTGCCCTTATACTTGCAGCCTTTATAAACTAGCTGCATGTTCGTATCCATAGTTTAGTCGAACTGATCTCGAGCGGTTTACTCTATACAGTAACTACATTAAAGTGGACATAGGTATAGATTGTATATTACAATTAGTAATTTAAAATAGGTGTACACTGATCATCGTCGGTTTCTGTACAAATACCTGCCAAATATATACTATACTTATTACAACAGTATATAGGACACAGCCACCAAACTATCGCCATAATATAGACCTATATTCAAAATATCTCCGTTTTCGACGGTTGAGATAGAAAAAATTTATGTCTCTCTAGTCGTCTGCCTTGCCGTTTTAAACAAGTTTTAAACGATCTGTGAGCATTAAGCATATGCCGTAAAAAATATAGAAATAAAAAAACTCGTACGTTATACGATGTAGGTATATCTGCGTTGCATTAGTCTTAACGCGTTTATAATCCATATTCACTATATTGATAAAAAGCTCTATAAACTCGATAAACGCTGTAAAATCTTATTTTTAGGAATAGGTGGAAATTAGGTCATTCTTACTATACCACAGTATTGAAAAAGTGTGTTATTCATACCGTGAAAAGTTACGAAAAAAACAAAATATATACGAATTAGAGGTGACATCTTATAACGCTGCATTTGAATTTTCAAATAGCCCGCAAGAACCAGCTGACGATCGCTGCACCCGATCGATTGCGAGATTTGGATTGTGGATTCGTATCTATCTACGCAAAGTAAGGAAGTATTTATCCGAGATTGTTTGTAAAAATGAATAAATAAAGAATCATAATTTTTGTCTGTATAAAACAACATATCTTGTAGGTATGTCGCACGTCTTGATGCGCGTATATTTTTGATATTCAATTGATTCACTTTCGATTGTTACTTGTCGACTTTTCGATTTCAACTTCAGCTCGAATTTAGAATGCGTAAAGTGTAATTATTGTAATGATATTTAAAACCAGAGTGTTATAAGTTCGAGCAAGAAGAAAATAAACCGGTTATTAAAGTTTCGCCAATAGATAAAATCAGCAAATACATTCGAAAATAATATTCAATGTTTTTGCGAGTGCGTCCGGTGTCGATTTACGAATAATTCGAGGTTAATTGAACCTCGTTCTATCATATACGTAAACAAAACATCAATCTATAAACTAGAAAAAATATTGCAATACAACGCAAAAAATGGACAAATTTTTAGCAAAGCGTCCAAAGCTTTCGAACTTAGTCAACGAATTGGAAGAGGAGAGAAAAAACGTGAGAATTATACGTTGTGGATAACTATTTTTGCATCTTTTTATTATTAAAAAGGGGAGCTGTAGCGACGCATATCTTGAATTTTTTAGACAGCGGAATCTGTGATGCAGTTCAAATTCAACAAAAAAAGAGTCCGAATCCTGACCGATATGGATGCAGTGAAGAAGAACTCCAAAGGCATCGTTTACTGGATGTTTAGAGATTCTAGAGTACAAGGTAAAACTGAAAAAAAAAAAAAAAAAAAACAATACATCACTTTCATGTAAAATTGCATAAAACAGTGAAGAATTTAATCACCATCGAACGTTGACTTCGAATGTTTGAACAGATCTGTTGAATTTATTTCCTGGATTTGAAAAGAAAAAAAAAGAAACGAAGGAATCTAAACTTTGTTACAAATTCGTTGCTCTAGATGAAATACGAATATGGAGTGTGTTTGTCTATATGATATTCCAGCATTTGATATTAAGTCCGCATATTCACTCTTTCAAATGTCAATTTCCAAGTAAAACTATCAAATTCGTCTCATTATTACTTCAACTAGTTAGTACTAACAGCTTTAGGCATGCTAATCGCGATTAGGAATGGTCACAGGCGACAAAAAATATGCTAGAGGCCATGCTAGAAGATAAAGTACGCGTCGATACGCATGCTACTAATTTTTTGAATATTTTTCATTGTTCTTTTAACAGATAACTGGGCGTTATTATATTCGCAAAAATTAGCCATCAAGAATACGGTGCCTCTTCACGTCCTATTTTGCCTTTTGCCCAAGTTTCTAGAAGCAACAATTCGCCATTTCAAATTTCTTCTCAAAAATTTGGAACAAGTGGATTCGGATTGCAAGAATTTGAATGTCAACTTTCATCTCCTCTATGGACAGCCTAACGAAGAGATTCTAAAATTTGTAAAAAAATACAACATGGGAGCAGTGGTCACAGATTTCTTTCCGTTACGCATGCACCTAGCTTGGGTCGATGATCTGAAGAAAAATTTACCAGAAGACATTCCCATTTGTCAAGTGAATAAAATTCCACAGACTGATAATAACTCGATACGTTTTTATAACTTGAAAAATAATTTTTAGTTTTCAATTTTTTTCATTAGAAACTTGAGGGTTTTCAAAATTGTCAAACATTCTCAAACTTACCAGCTTCCCAAATCGTTTATTGTCTCTATTTTACAGGTCGATGCGCACAATATCGTACCTTGTTGGGAAGCGTCGGACAAGTTGGAATACTCTGCCCGCACAATCCGGACTAAGATAAACTCAAAGCTGGGTGAATATTTGACGGGATTTCCGCCCGTAATCAAACATCCCTTCACTACTAAGTATAAGTTTGAAGTAAACGATTGGGGGAATGCGTTGAGCCATCTTAAGGTGGATAAATCAGTTGAGGAAGTAAAATGGGCAAAGCCAGGCTACAAGGAAGGAATTTTAGAACTTGAGAGTTTCATACAAAACCGATTGAAGGTATATGATTCGAAGCGGAACGATCCCTTGGGAAATGCTCTGAGTAATTTATCTCCTTGGTTTCACTTCGGCATGATATCCGTTCAACGTTGTATCCTAGAAGTATCAAAGCATAAGGACCGTCATAAGAAATCAGTTGAAGTTTTCTTGGAGGAAGCAATCGTCAGGAGAGAATTGTCAGATAATTTTTGCTTTTATAACGAGCATTACGACTCTCTGAAAGGTGCTAAGCAGTGGGCTATTGACACCCTTGATAAGCATCGGTAAGATATTATGTTGAATTTATTTCTTCACTCATAAACACCAGAAGAAAATAATAGTTATTTAAATGCTAATTCTGCTGGATAGTAAACAGCCAAATTATAGCCTTATAATGTGTTAACTAGTGAAGATAAACGAGAATACGTCTACACGCTGAAAGAATTCGAAAAATCACTGACTCATGATGACTTATGGAATTCTGCTCAAAATCAGTTGGTACAAGAAGGAAAAATGCATGGATTCTTGAGAATGTATTGGGCTAAGAAGATCCTGGAATGGACGCGTACTCCTGAAGAAGCACTTGAGTGGGCGATCTATTTGAATGATAAATTCAGTATGGATGGCCGAGATCCAAGTGGATATGTTGGTAATTGAAATTTGAATACCCTAAGTGAAGATTCTGATTCATTGGCTCTTAGTGTCGAAAATTTCTGTAAAGAATATTTACAATGTGTTGTTAAATTGTGATTGTACTACATGTGATACGCTCGTGTGTTTACAGGATGCATGTGGTCGATCTGTGGTATTCACGACCAAGGCTGGGCAGAGAGAAGTATTTTTGGTAAAATACGATTCATGAATTACAAAGGATGCCAAAGGAAATTCGACGTCAAAGCTTTCGTTGCACGATGGGGTGGTAAAGTACATACTAAAAAAAAATAAGTTTAAGTCGAGCGACAACGTTCAGTACCTAAATATAACCAGTGTTCAATTTCAACGGATAAGAATGAGAATAATATTTATATATTTTTTTATATTGTTATAATTTAACTCAGTATATATTAAGAATTTACTCCATGGAAGTTCATCGAACTAGGAATGCTAAATACTTTTTCTGAAAGTCACGCGAAATAGGAACAGAAAGCTTTTATTGAATGCTTGAATTCTAACTTATAACATTACTGCCGTTAAATGAGACTATAATTTCCAGCAAACTTAGGGTATTCATTAGCCGGGAGTATTCTGAAATATGTATCTCCTTGAGCAAAAACTACATAAGGCAGCAACAGCATATCAATATCTAAGTTTTCTCCTGCGGATCTACTCACTTTTAATAGCCAATCTAAATATTTTTCCGAGACATTAGTTTCTACATAATGTCTGTTATTCTTATGTCTTTCGCTGGAAGCATTTAACTCTGCTTCCCTTCTCGTTCTATTTATTCCTTCTTTTAATTCTTGCTTATTATTTCTTGTTCCGTCTTCTCCTTCCAGATTTTTCTTGATGTTATCGTTCTCACTTCTGTGCAGCTCATTTGATCTTCCCTCACCTTTTTTACCCCTCAAACGATTGTCCGTATTTTTAAACTTCCAATTTTTATCGTTCCTTTTGTAACTGAATTCACGGCTTTTTTCCCATCCTTTTCTCATTTCAAAATTGTTGCTAACATCCTCTTCAATTTCATCTTCTTTCTTGCCTTTTTTTGATCTCATTTTATTTCCACCATCCATTTCAACTCCATTAGTGGTACGTTTACGTCTATTTCTCTTTCCGTCTTTCAAATTGTTGTTAAAGTCCTCTTCAATTTCATCTTCTTTCTTGTCTTTTTTTGATCTTATTTTATTTCCACCATCCATTTCAACTCCATTAGTGGTACGTTTACGTCTATTTCTCTTTCCGCTTTTCAAACTGTTGTTAAAGTCCTCTTCAATTTCATCTTCTTTCTTGTCTTTTTTTGATCTCATTTTATTTCCACCATCCATTTCAACACCATCAGTGGTGCGTTTACGTCTATTTCTCTTTCTATCGTTCAAATTGTTGTTAAAGTCCTCTTCAATTTCACCTTTGTTGTCTTTCTTTGATCTCATCTTATTTTCACCATCTATTGCAACTCCATTAGTGGTACGTTTATATCTATTTTTCTTTCCGTCCTTCAACTTTATTCCATTGTTGGCAGCTCCTTCATCCTTATCATTGCCATTCTCATGGCTTTTTTCAATTCCCTTTTTTGATATCACCTTATTGAAGGCATTCTTCACATCACCGACAATATCGAATCTATGACCTTTTTTGTCAGTGTTTTTCGAGTCGATATCATGGTCTGAATCTTCCTGATTATCAAACAGATAATCTGTCTTTTCTTTATTCGATTTTACATCGTGAGCCTTTTTATCTTCCCTGTCTAAAGTATGGCCTTTTTTCCGTTCTTTGTTAGATTTTATATCATTGCCGACAACTTCAGTTTTAATTGTTCCATTCCTATTTTTCTCTGAAAGTACATAAAATGAAATAATTCAGAATCAGTCCATGTACTTAAAAAATGAGCATTTATGAGTCGTTGCTGAATTGAACTATTGTTTGCCTTTCGTCTCATATGCACCGTCATCCTTGTACGCATGTTGATTCCTGTTTTCATCACCAAGTTGATCCGTACCATATTTCCTATAAGCTGTAGAATCTTGATCCTCGCATTTGGGTATAGTCCTGTATGTTTTATTTTCTTGATTTTTTGAACTCTTTTTACCTTGATCAATTAACAGATATTTTTTATAACTACAAAGATTATTAGTAATAATTATTAGTAATAACTCCGTTTATAAATCATAATCGTTCTTTCGGAGTATTAAATAAGTAGCTGGTTTATTTCAGATTTATAAAATAAAAATCTTCATCAAATAACAAGTACAAAATAAAATAAGAATCAATAATTACTACAAACATGTTCTACGGAAGATATGATATGAATGAGTAACTGTCTGGACAGTTGAAAATATTGTTATTAACTAATGCTCTCTTAAACAGTTGGAAGTACCAAGTCGATAAATTACTGTATCTAAATCAAGAACAGGGAATATTATATTTAATAAAATGGTTTTTTCAGTGCACTCTGGCTAAGCTATTTACCTCTTTGTTCTACGGAACTTATAGCTTGCTGCTCTAGATCCATGTATATCTCAGGATTTTCAAATCTTTCCAGGATGTAACTTATTGGGTCAAGGCCTATAGTCATGGCGATTTTTTCTAGTCTAATCCATTCTTTCTCATAGAAAACTAAAGAATTTGTTATACATATTTATCATTGTAAGAAAAGATTTCTTGGTCTTTAATCTGATCTAGTACATAATTCCAAAAATCAACCAAGGAATGATTTCAAATATCAAGCTTTGTTCACTTGAAAGTATTTCGGTATTAATTGTGACTTTTCACAATTCAGAGTCGATCAGGAAATACTTTTGAATAACAAATACTATTCACCTGGGCATTGATGAAGATTCGCCCTTCGTGTAGCACATATTGAATTACATTCTTGTGAGCAGAAATATACTTGCTTGCATTCAGGACACAGGATCAAAACTTTTCCATGAACATTGAGGCATTCGAAACACACGTTGAATCTGTTATCCTTAAAAAATATTATTCTGCAGTCTTCTACAATGAATTCTAAACAACTCAAAAAACGTTTCAAATATTGTAGATCAGAGGATTGGGAGCTTCTGTGCTCTCGAAAATTCATGAATATTATTAAATGTCGTCAAACTTTTGTTTCTCTTAGCTGAGCTATTTAATTTGAATGTAAATCTGTGAGCAGGAAATTCAAATCCCATATAAAAAGTAGTTTTGCAATACTTGGAGATCGGATTCTGCTTGGCAGCCAGCAGTTCGTTTAAAATTCTTTGTTTCTTCTCTGTCAACATGTCTATCTGCTTCAAAATCTGCAACTACTCCAACGCGTTTCTTCTGGTTTACCAAAGGCATTACTTTGTTTATTATTCTTTCCGTTTCATTTCGTATCAGCTAGAAAATACAGATTCTACGAAATTCATTTAATCACTTGCATAATTTGTAGGTTTAATATTTTACTCTCACAACTCTTCCGTTTACAGATATGAGGATTTATTGATTCAGGTAGAATGTTTTTCACTAAGTGATAAGCTTCAATAAATTCTACCTATAACTCTAACGAAATATACTAAATTGAGTACTGAATATCACACCACAGGCTGTTTAAAGGCTGAGACGTATCATCTGTATCTGTAAGTAACTCACCGTATTCATTTTGGACGAAGTTTTTTGATGAGGCGAAATGCAAGCTGTTACAAAGAGTCTGACTAATTCTTTAACATTATCACGATTGTAATTCATAGTCTTCATAACAATAGCTATATCTTCTCCACTCATCCAAGTTCGTGCATTTTTAAATATCGGTTCTTGAAACAATTCTGTTTGGTTTTCTGGAGGCAAGCTGTAAGACATACATAAGATGAATAGAATTAGTTATACGTTATTGTGACAATGAGCTATTGAAATAGCTGCTTTATTGTATTACTAGGATATTACCGCATTATAGGAGAGTCCATCAAATCTCTAACAAAATTTGCTTTTATTCTTGCTATCAATTTTTCCTTGGCAATTTTTTCAACGAAATCTATGCTTTTAGCAAAATTCCTTGTGTCCTGTGGTCTTGAACATTGAGATCCCTTCAATTTAATTGCCTTCTTCTTCGCTTTTACTTCTACTTTGTTCTTGGGAGGGTTTGACATCTTCATTAATTCTTTTCTCCCATATTCAATTTGATTATACGCTTCCTCCAGCACCTGAATGGTAAAAGTCTCAGTACTTGACTGTTTCAGTATTGAAACTTTACATGTACTATTAAATTCTTACTGTAGCCGATGCAAAAGGACAACCGCCATATTTTAGCAGTAATTCAATCTGAAACAATATGATATCAAACGTTTAAAGACTAGACGGTAGCTGTGTCTTAATATAATCTAATTCGCCTTACAAGATCTTGCAAAAGATCGGGTGGCAGCAATTCTTGCAGTTTACAAGACTCTAGCATTAGCATCGCATTGCCTAAGTCTGCACCCAACTGTTCATTGACATTGACACATGTTGTTCTCAGAAATGCCTCTACAGTGATAAAATTACCTACAGTCAGAGTATAAATTTCTAGTATATGGCAAAGTAGCAAACATAAGAAACGTTAAATTTTGTTCTATTTTGAAGTACCTTCCAAAATTGCTAAAGACAACGGTGAATGTCCCTGGTATAAGTCACTCCTCTTAAGACATCTGTGCTGACAAATAACTCTGATAAGTTCCCCTAAGTACTGTTCAAAAGAGATGATAATCATGTTTAATCCATTCAAACAGCAAGTAATCTCAAGCTTAGAATAATCCAATGCTGAACCTACCCCATTCATGTCTGTATTCATGTCAGGTCTAATTGCCAAAAGATGTAAAGCGGTAATGCCTTCAGAATTGTCAATAAATTCTGATGATCTATTTCTTTTCAAACGGTCTACTAAATCTTGTCTAAAACGAACAGATATTATTAGAGGTATAGAAAATGTTATTGTTCATATTATTTTATAATATATGATTGATACGATGAAATTGAAGCATTATTCAATCAATCAAAATTATTAATAATACTAAAGTTAGTTTGATATATGTACCGGTAGTGAGGATCTGCTCTGATACTCGGATCCGCTTTAGCTTTCAGTAAAGTCTTTGCCATAAGAACATGTTCGGCAGCTGGTTGTAAAGCAGCCAAAATCAGCAGCGGTGTAAGGGACTGATCCTAGTATTTAATCATAAAGAAAGAAATAATGTATAATAGTTTTTGATAGAATACATGCTTTTCAAATTTGGCTTACAATTTTAGATAAGGTGGTATCTGGATCTGCCCCATATTTCAATAGTTCCGTAACCAGGGATGGCATTTTGGTAAAAATTGCCATAATTAATACGGGATATGGCACTTGCGAAAAGTTTGGATCCGCACCTCTTTCTAACAACTTTGATATTGTAGTATATATTTTTTCTTTCCTGTGATGAGTGAATTCTGTATATCATCGTTCTTGTGTAGTCAGAAAGTAGAATTATTCAACACATTGCTGCATTTGAATTACAGATGCTAACTAACTTTGCTGAAACTTCACTGCTGATAGTGTCTTGTATCCACTTAGGATCTCTTAACAACTCTTTACTTCTGATTCGCTTTGCTTCTTTCAAAGATAGACTTCTTTCTCTTACTTTCGTATCTGTGGTACTTTTAACTTCCATTTTATTATTTCTGGTATTTCTTTGATTGTTTTTTAATTTTTTCCAAGAATTGAAAGCTCCGATTATTGGTGACATATCAAAAATGTATCTCTGGGTTTGCTTTCTATCTGGAATTATGAAATTTAACACGTGAGAAAATTCACGTTCATAAGCTTTATCTGTTCTTTCAAATCTTACGTTGCTCTGCCGAGTTATCATTATCTTGCATATCTGGACGCTGATCTAGCTTTTGAAATACTTTCTGTTCAGCCTGTGAACAATCACAAGTACAATTTCAAGTATAGAAAGTAATTTTATAAATAGGAGCAGCTCTCTCAGATCACAGCAATGCATTACTGATTTCTTATACGTCACTCAATTTCGTTTTCGAATTGATGGATCAAATTACAGAAAATTTTAATCAACAAACCTGTTGCATTAAAGACTCGCAACTGATTCTTCCGTGCCATTGCTCAAAGTTTTTAAATACTGTGAATTCATTGTCAACCATCGTTTGCGGCAAAAAAGCCTTTGACCAGTCAGTTACACTATGTATCAGTTCCAGTAATCTCAACACGCACAAGGAGAGCGGCGTTAGACCTTCGTCATTTATACTGTCAACATTTGCGCTGAAGTTCAGCAATGTGTCTATCATTTCTATTCGGTCTCTAAGAGAATTAATATTTTTGTGATTTTACTTCTGGATCAATTGCCATTGGTATAAAAATTCAATTGATTGATCCATACTTGTTTATTACCTCGCGGCTGCTAACAATAGACCGTTATTTCCTCTGCTATCGGCAATATCTATATCTAAGTTATGTTTTGAAATCAATTTTGAAATTGTATTTGGAGAACCACTAAAGCATGCCTCAAGCAGTTCTAAAGCAGCTTTTTCATGGGTTCCTTCTTGTCTGAATGAAGCACGTCTTCCCGCCAGAATCTTACTGATATCAAAGCTCAATGTTTTCTACAAGATTTGCATCATTAAATAATTATTCATGTTGGACCTAGCTAAAGTTATTGAGCATGTAAAACTGAATTTTCATCCAATATTTGCCTCACAGTTTCGATGTTCAAAAACGTGCTTCAGCAACTTGATCATTATCGGGCTATTGTTCCAAGCCATCAGATCGGTTACAACTACTTTTTTTGTGGGCTGTGTATCCTTGATTTTCTTCTTTCCAAAGTCATCGAATTCTTCTTCCAATCTTTCTGCTTCACTTACGTCCTCAATATTTTCTTCATTTGAGGGATTTAAGGCTGAGTTATCCGGCTTAAATTAATTAGTATATTTAAATGATCAAAAGTATCTAACTTGGTTCAGCTTTGCAAATGGTATTCACGTATTACATTACAGCCCATTTTATCTACAGCTCCATGAAAACAGTTATTTGACTCTTTGCAATAAATATTTTACAAGGTAACACTTCTGATTATAAAGCATGTGCTTATTAATTTATTTGGCAACAATCACAGTTGAACAGTGAAAGTATGGTGAGTCAAATACACTTACAAAGGCCTGTGGTATTTCAATAGCAGAGTTTTGAAATATATTCCATTGTTTTTCGTGATTGCCCAGAGAAAATGTGGCATTCATAGTTTCTAAATCAATTTGTTTGATTTTGCAATAATCAGGTTCTTCTTCCTGTATCTGGTCTTTGATTGCTTCTGCATTTATATCCTGCTGGGATATTTTGCCGCGATATTGGTCATCTATTCGAATGTTACCTGGATTATACTTTTCATGAATAATTTTTGATTCTTTAATCTGTGGTATAACAACGCTGGGCGAATCTTCTTCTTCAATAGCTTTTCCTTGCTCAGCTGCTGTTGAAATCGATATCAATAGATACTCAATGTCAATGTATGATATTAATTGCTAAAAAAAAAAAAAAAACATAAATGCATAGTTTGCTTGATACTGTAGTCAATAATTCTCTTAGAAGTTATTTTCAATGCGCTTCCTACCTACTCTGATGTCTCTCTTAATAACATAGGACTAATGCATATATGACGATATAAGAGAGGATCTCTACATGTAAGAAATTAATAGTCAATCTATGTACGAGTCAAGCGTTATACCAATTTTTTGCTGGACTTCTTCTTCTGTCATAATAACGTCTATTGTAAGCTGATTAGATTCATGACCGAAAAACGTTTCGTTGTACCTACGTCAAATACGTATTTTTACATTAGAGATCATCAATAACCAGATAGTGCTAGCTACGCAAGTTTTATAGCATTGGAATAGTATTAATACCTCGGTTTATTAAATGAAGGTGCCCTGTAGTCTCTACACAAATGATTGTATAATTCCTCAGCTCTGGCCAGCACACCTTTGTCATAGTTTCGTAGATGAGTCAGGGTTTCGAGCAAGATTTCTGCTACATCTTTTATTTTCTCCTATATACATTTATATCTTGCTTAATAGTAAACAAGTAACGAATATTCTGGATTCAATACATCATCATATGAATAATAGGTTTCTGAAATAAATTACTTCTTCCAAGTGTATAACTTGACGGTATCGCAAAACTCGTATTTTATCCTCATCTTTGCTGGCTAATCGCGGCATTATTCCATCTGGCTCAAAGATTCTAGACAACCGAATCAACTTTGAAGCCACCCAAATACCAACATCCTGGTAACCTGCGGCATCTGTATATATACCTGGACCAAATCTTTCGTCGTTACGATACAGACCCTAGTAAATCATATCTGTATATCTGTATCTAGTTACCATAGTATTTGTCGTAATTATAAGCTCCACTATATTGATTAAAACATTTTATGATAGTAGATTGAAGAATAACATAAAATCTAAGACGGTTTGCAAAATAAGTACTTCAAAGTATGCTCCAGATGGATATGAGAAGCGGCCGTAGCCTTCTTTCTTGTTCACATAAAATTGGCCTTCGTGTTTATACTTCAGTGATTGCCACCTGTTATTTGTAGAAATTAGTTTGTCATTCTCAGAGCAAAAAGTCAGACCTTGCCTGATTAGCTCGCATTATGACGAAATGATTGTCATTCTACATGATAATTACGGTCACCCAACATACTGGTATTCACCATAGCCATGCATATTGTTCCATACGAATCTTCCCTCATAGCTTTGCATGTACTGAAATATAATTCACACATCAATTTGCAATCTGTACAGAAATTAGTAGATTTCAATGGCATGGTAGATATAAGAACGCAATACATCATCCCGATTGTAGACTACGGAGCCTATCCCATCGCTCATTCCACTTTTTTCATCTATTGGTCCAGAATAATCTTGCTTGACTGGCTTATGTGCAGATATGTGTATCCCCAAGTTGGCTGGTTCATACATTTCAAAAATGTAATCAGATGGTTTTTGAAATATGTGTGAAGCAACTGTCAATTCAATATAAAACGGAGATGATTGATGAGGTAAAAAAAAAACAGTTGCGCATTGTAAAATGAACTTTTATTAAATTAAGTATTTTGAGTCAACATCAATAGGCAATGATTAATTCAATGCATGCAGAGACCCCTAAATTCGATCCGAGCATTGCTTGATTGGTCCACTTTTTCTCTTTATTAATTTGCTCTTAATTATTGTTAATTTAGCTTATAAACTGAGCTGTGCATGTAGTATACTGTTCACGTCTTCTGTGATTAGGGTCTGTCTAATGTGTAAATCTGTTGTATCAAATCTGGTGAAATGTTATGAATAGATCGATTGATAGATTGAATCTAAAATGACTATCTTATAGCTTCATTACATTTGCAATTGCATCATCGTATTTGATATAAAATTTTGATAGAATTGGATTAAAATCAACAATCTAGAAAATTTTTTGGCCTCTACATTCCTTTATATCCAAACTCAGTCGAGAAACATTAGTTATAAATCGTCAGGCTGGTAGGAATCGTCTACATCAAGATTTCACCAAATGGTCAAAGTACAAATATTCCTGCAACATACAATAACATTGTTATAGGCATTTATAAAGCCAGGCTACTGATATTGTGATGATTAGGGTATTTCTGTAACTTGTTATACAGACTGTAATATATATTTAAATAATTACCAATAGAAATGCAGCACCAAGTAGTAGACCTTTCAGATTCACATTTGTATCTGATGGTACAGTTAATGTTAATGTATAGTCAAGCTGCAGATGATCCCACTGGTGCATCAGCGATGCAATCTGATGCGTTCCGTCAACTGATACAATCTATAAGAAAGAACATCAATTGGTGTATCTGAGTACATAAATAATAATCTCGAGAGACAATTCTCGTTCCTGTAATGAAATCTTAATCTCTTGTATAATATGTTACCTGGAATTGGGTATTCCTGGAGATACAGCAACAAAATATATTGGGTCCGTATATTTTACAAAGAGGCTTCCGTGTGTTGTCATATACCGTGAAACTAGGTCCGAGGAAAGTGAAGTTCTGCTCTATGCTACCAATCGGTTCCAAACAGTCAACCGACATTTTCTGTAATATTATTTATGCATCAAATTGAATGAATAAAGTCACTGATGTAAATCGTATTTCTGCAGCTAAAATCTTTCAATCGCAAAGGTGCAGTAGCGATACGCCAAATGCATGATACCTTTGTTAGAAGTTTGTTTTTCCAAATAAGAAATAAAATCAATAGACGTTGAATTCAGAGTGTTGCTTACATGTAAAAATCCAGGCAAACAACCCCAGCTCACATCTTTTCTGAATGTGAACGCAACTTGCCCTGTTGGATCGTTCAAATTCAAACTGAAGCCTTCTGATAAACCCAAAAAACTATATTGGCATGTGGAAGATGTTTCTGTGGCTAAGAATATCGTCTCAGCTCTGGGAACTTTGACTTTATATTGTTTTCCCGATCTTGTTTGACCTAGTACTGAAATAAATCGACAATTTCGCGCATTAAAAAATCAAGTTTGAATTTTTTGACCTTGTTTGCACCAAGATAATTGGAAAGTAATTACAAGTGCTCAGTTGTACTGTCTGTTGAATTTCCAGCTGCTCGATTCCGTTTAAAAAATCTGTTCCAAGGAGTGCGTTGAGCTGATTCCGCGGCGTTGATACCCATCTTGCTGTATTTACTGGAACCGGTATTCTCGCTGGTCGATTATTATTTGTAGCTGTAACTGCAATGCATTGTTCAAATGAAATAAGTGATTGACATTAATCACTGTATATTTTTTATGGAGGAGAAGTTATCGTGGCGCTCACCATTCTGATTCTGTGGCTGTACTGTTATAATAGTTTGTCTAGTGTACACGACTGGGACGGCAGATGACAGATTTCCTCCTGTGTCACCAAGTACTTCGGCATAGACCTCTAAAAATTGAACATTTTTGAATCTATATACAATAATGGAGCAGAAGTTTTTACTTAATACTGAAGAGGTGATAAATTAGGTGATAAATAAAAATGAAATGTGTGGTTAATTCTTGTGCTATGATTGGTATATTCGAGTGAAATTATTAGAAAAAACTTTTTTCTACTTTCTTCATCATCATTCTAAAGGCTGACGATTCTCACCAGTTCTTGGTGACGCAGTCGGCCGAATTTCCTCAGGAAAATGTCCAACGGTGTTCTGTGACATTTCTGTGTAAGAACAATTGATACTAGACCAGTTTTATCTGTGATTTATCCGTTGCTTATCTTGTATATGACTCACGTGATAAGAGTTATCGCTATATTTTATAATATGAAGAGTAAAATATTCAAACAGTTTGCATAAGAAAGTATGTAAATTCGAAACACTAGTTTTATGAATAATTACGGATTTCTTATCTTTATTATTTATTAAAAATTCGTATAAATTAAAAAGTAGCTATACAGTACAGCGATGTGTTGCTTCGAGCTTCTTGAATCTAACTAATTTAGAATTTCGAAAACAAGTGCCACTGAGTCGATGTTTACAAAGGAAAGGTAGAGGTGAGGCTTTTCTCGTGCCTTTAATCCTTTGTGTTTACTGAAAGGGAACACATGAAAAATTTTCAATATATTATACAAATATAATATCGTTAGCTAAATATAAAAGTCATGCAACTACCAACATTTTCAGGTATCGCAAATTTGAGTAATAATCACATATCTCCATTTCTTTTTCATCTCTCCGCGTTTTCCTCACTTTTTTTTTTTTTGGTTCTTATTGTGATTTTTCTATTAAACTAACGATACAATGATAGCTTCTTTAGTGAAATTTGAAAAATTCAAAGATACACGGATTCAAACTGATTCCCGCTGGCCTTATTACGGCAAAGATAGTTCGAAATACTCTAACTAGTGACGCCACCATCAAATCTGGTTGTTGGCGTGATGCAAGCTGCTGCAACAAGGCGCAAATCCAATGAAATTCAAATATTTGTTCAAATCAAACAGGCGGCATTTAATTTGAACAACGTTAACAGTAAATTACGGTAGTATAAGTATGAAAGAAAATCTGAATCCATTTACGAAATGGGAAAATTACCACTGGGCGTGGATCAATCCAGACGATTTACAAAGAAAAGTACATAAAGTCATAGACATCGCGTGGTGAGCGGTACCGAGTTGAGGAAATTAGATCGATTATCTTGTGTTAGAATTGTTGCGCGGTTATTTTCGCGGTGTCCACAGTAACAAGATTTGATTACTAAGACCAACTCGGCTCGCTGATAATTATTTTTACAGAACAAGTAATGCGTGTCGAGAGGTCTATGCAGTACCAACTACAATCTGCAGATAAGAAATTCTTGTCTTTTCTCATTTAGAAAAAGGGAACTCTAGTACCTGGAGAAAAGAATCAATAAAGTAAACCCGAATCCTACTTTTGCAATTATCTTCTATATTCGGAAGCTCTCAGCGAGATAGCGACACAACAATTAGGCACTGCGATTCGTCGTATCTTTAATGATATTTTATGCATCGAAAAATGCGATAAAATAAAAGCATGCATGTTGGAATGATCACAAAATAAAATCTTCGGAAACTTGAGGTTTTTTCATTATCATCACTGATTAGGTGCCCAATTTTAGCCTGTGACGACCCAAGAACGAAAAGTCTATCGCTCTAAGTTAAGATGTATTCGCCGGTACGACAATTAATATAACAATTCGAAAAGCTGCCAGACTATGTTTAAATATATTTATTATATCCATACATAGGGGCTTGATACATGTTACGTGGCTACATTTTATAACATAAATAGAATATTGAATTTAAAAAATCAACATAACGAAATATTGTATGCAGGGTTGTTTGTTAAAATTATTCTATGTTTCTTTTTTACCTATTACGGGCTAAAGTCTCACATCCTCGATGGCTGTAATTCAGTCGTAGGAAAATATTTCCAATATTATGTATTTTCGTCGTTATTTTCCGATGCATACAAAGAAAGTTTTCAAGAATTTTAACAAATCCCACTGCTTTTCGGTTACAGGAAATCTCTTCCTCATTCAATTACTGGTCGTAAATCGCTTTTTTTAAATAATCGTATATGTGTAGGTATAGGTATGGTTTAGTATTATCTAATAATATATAAGGTATTCGTTTTTCAACACATATCTCGATTAACAACATCTATAGTATATTATATCGTAATAGTTTGTCTTATACTCCAATTCTTTTATATGCACCAATAAACTTTTGCGGGATACAGGTGAGCCTGAACTATGCGGCAACTAAAAATATACGATTTCATCTATTTGCGAAGTATCGAAACGATGCAAGTAGGTATGTGATTGCTACTTGTATGTATTTTCTGAATCATTATTTTCCAATTACATTGCAACATCAATTACAACGTTATTATTATTTTCACTGATCATGGAAATAACAAAAATTATTTTTCTTTTCTCCACAATATTCAAATCCTAGCATACATATATTTATAGTAGGAAGCCCAGTTTTAGTTTTGAAATAAAATTTAACGATAAAGTAATATACGTATTCACCCGAAATGAAATATTATTTAGTTTAAAGTTGCCCTTTATACGTGGACTCCTATATGACTGTTTGTACATATTATTTATACTGCTAATATGCTACATATAATTTCAAAAATTTCTCAGTTATTGTCTTGTTTGATCGAAATAAGATAATATTTTTTTAATATAACGGTTCCACAAAAGGGTATAAAAATCTAGTGTACCTTCCCCGTTTATTTCTCGCAAATAGATATATCATATAACTTGCCAATCATATTTTTAATATACTTTCCATCGATTCCTAAATAAATTATTTCATTTATAATATATAATTAAACCGTAACAAGAGAAGCTCTTTCGAACTACGTAGGCCTTTATACTGGAACATGGTGCATATAATAACTTTTTATCTTAGATTTGTAAAACGAGAGTAAATTTCGAAAAATTCAATTATACACAGACAAGGTCTTGACAAATTCGTTATAGGTTCGAAATAATTTTAGGTACCTATATCTCGGGACGTTTCGTTTGCGTTTCATTCCTAAAGAAGGAGTTTTACATAAAAGTGATATTATTTAAATAAGTTTAAGATAAAGGTACATCTTCTAAACAATTAATCGCCGTCACTCCATATTTTCATAAAATATATTTTACCTATACACTTTCCATGAAAAAATCTAATTCATTTTTACAACTTTCTATAATATCCCCGTTCCAATTACAAAATAATTTGAAAAATTATGCGATCGATTATTAGTGTTCGATGTAATATGCGAATTTATAAGTTTTCTCGATGGTTTGAAATAAAAAAAATAAATAAATTAAAAAAATTGTGATAGTAACCGAGAGTTTATAAGCTTCTCGTAATCATTATGCTCAGGGCAGAGTGAAACAATTGTTATTTATCAATAACTGGGTAAAATTGAATTGTGAACGATAAATAACTTTCACTCCTTAAAATAAAAAATTAGAATTTCCATTCATACTAGAATAATTTTTCATTCATATTTGCATATGTATGTTATGTATATGTAACAAACAACAACTATACCTTTAAATTTTTACATAGCCATAAAACATTATACAAGATTTTGAATACAGTGATATATAATATTATATATTGGCAAATACTCTGCGAAAGGTTCGATGGTAAAATATTTCCATTTCTTTTTTTTTTTTTATTATCGCCATATTTTCAAATTTGTAAAGTGCTATAGACTCGCATGAAGCTACACACGGTACAAGTTAAGTACTGATTTCAGATTTCATTATCTCTCGGCAATCTGGAATGGTTTTTTTTCTTTCTTTTTTTAACAGTTATTTTAAATCGAACATGATGCGAGGGTCCTTTTCGAATTATATAGTAGAGCCTCACCATGATTATTCGGAGATTACTTTCTCATTTGAGCCTGCAATTCGCAAAGACATAAACCCGGTGTTCCAGCTAGTGGTTGTAGCTGTGACAACGTAGTATGTGCCACGTGTGCTGCTCGCATGCAGCCCATATGACCATCGCATGCCCTAGATGCCGAAACGAATAGCTTATCGCAGGATTTATCGTCTTTTTCCTCTTGAACCTTTGGGGAATACGAAATTATTAACAAAAATAAAATAAAATTCAAACTGATACAGGTAGTACATATGCGCCGGATAGCAGTACGGATTGAAGTCAGGTATTATACAGATAATGCTTTCTTCGTGGTGGGTGAGGGGGGAAAAACGGGGTACTTAAGGAAATGCCAAGTTCTCCGGGACTCAAATATCTTGAATCTTTGTTTTTTTTTTAAGTAATCAAAGTAAATGATGAAAAAAATTTAGGTATTGGAAATTTTTTTATAAAATTTTGGGGGTACTCTATTTTGCCCCCCACCCCCTGCCCTGTTTTTCCCGGGCCTCTCCTATTACGCAAAAATATTCATCAAATAGCGAAAGGATTTTTCTTATCTTTTATAATTAATACTTACACAAGCTCGGCAGATCTGATGCATGATACAAAGCGGGTAAAACACTTGAGCCCTATTTCCCACCCATGTATCAACTGCCTTGCATCTTGCCTCAACTAATTCAATTTCTGGACAACTTACATCATCATCGGTACCTTAAATATACGTTAACGTTTAATCATCGTACTTCTGTCGTTGCTATATGAAAATTTATATCAATACATGTTTGATACATACCTTCATCGCTGTCGACGCTATTACTGCTGCGTTTAGCGTCGTTTTCAGTGTTAGGTAAATCAGTAGTCAGATTATTCTGCGTGGCAATAAATTTTTGAGCTTGTCTTTCCATGGCTACATTATTTTGGAATTCACTCAAGGCTCGTCTCATTTTTTCCAAGGAATAAGACGCTGCTGCTCGAGCCATGATGTTATCTTTTACCTAGAATTCAATTACCCTGTCAAACATTCCTGCTACAGAAAATGAAGTTATTCCTCGATTTTCAATCGTTATGTTATACCTTTTGGGTATCAGTCGCATCTCGCGAACCCGTGTATCTTAATGGTTCTTCGATTATCAGATCTTCCAGACTCTTCAGTCTCGAGTCTATTTGTTGCAGCATGTTTCTTTTCTCACTGCTCTCTTTGTTAGCGACACGTTCTGATGGTTTCAAGTTTTCAGCCATTGTCTGAAACCCAAATTATTATCGCATAATTGTTGTCTCTCACATTCATCGTTAATCGTCCTTATACCTTGT
Source organism: Tenthredo scrophulariae (assembly GCA_963978835.1). NCBI lineage: Eukaryota > Metazoa > Arthropoda > Insecta > Hymenoptera > Tenthredinidae > Tenthredo > Tenthredo scrophulariae. The sequence goes on from OZ022227.1 coordinate 14,196,131, forward strand.
AGTATTGTTGCAAGAGCCATTCGTCATCCTGGTCTTGTGTACCAGGCCGCGCTAATAAACTAGCCTTCTTCTTCCTACGATCAATTCCAAAGTACTGGGACCAATCAACGCTCTTTTTCTTTATTTCGATAGGATGTTCCCTTGGTTTATTTTGCTGAGTTACTTTGTCATCCTCATCTTTCGGCCGAGTCGTGGTACTGGGGGCTTCGGATGTATGCTCGTGATTGTGATCATGATCATGAGAATGAGAATGATCATGATCATGATCGTGACTGTGATCGTGTGAATGGTCATGATGTTCGTGGTTCTTTTTACCAAATAAATTCCCCAAGTCCTGCGCAACCTTTAGCCATGAGAGATGAGTAAATGATCAAATCGGTATAGAAATAAGACTACAATTGTTGTTCTCGAATTCTACAATGGCAAATCGAAATGAAACAGAAATGAAAAAAAGATTCTTTGTTTTTTTTCAACGGTTTACAAAATTACCTTTGGGTCCGTTACTTGTCTCTTCTGCTGAATGGGTTTTGGGCTCCTTTTAGCAACGGGATAACGCTTTCTTATCTCTCTGTATTCTTTGTATCCTCCCAAGGGATACCTACCATTAACGTTCCTACGTTCGGCTGGTAATACATACAGGAGATCTCGATCCTGATCCTTGGCATTTTGCTTCATGAAAGTGCTACCCCAGGACATAGGTGCATTAAAGAGGTCATACCTGAAAAAGAAAGTAAACGTACAGCCTTGTATTATAGCGATATAATGTTTCATCCATTATTCATTTCCAAGGATAGATATCTGTATGCAATTATGCACACTGGCTGTAATCAACATTTCGTTTCAGATATCGTATCACAAGACCCGATCAAATTAAGTTGGACAAACGTTCACGACCTGAGAGAATTTGTGTAGTGGTGAATAGCGCGATTTGCATAAATCTGCGGTTACTTTTATCTCTTGGAAATGGCGTAGATCCATACTCATAGTCTGATAAAACTTACCCTTGAGCTTTACTTTCAGGTTCGGCTCTGTGCTTATCGTACCAAACTCTAAAATTGTCTAGATCCTCTTCGTCGTCGACTTCTACTTGATTAGAAGGCGGGCTGTCTTGTAGTTCTTCTAGAAACAATTTTGCTAATTGTTTGTCGTTTCCATTTGCTCGTGCATTATTTCCGCCTCTCTTTTCACTTCCGCTTCGTTCTCGTTCCCTAAAAGCGGATGGGGCCGGTTCTCCCTAAAGAAATTAGTTAATATCAACATTTTAGAAATCTGTTTTACTCAATAAACAGTCTGCACTGTATGCAGCACTGCTTCTGCAATAGCTAATTATAATACCATCAATATAAGTTAACGTATCATTAATTGACTGGCACAGCAGCTGGAATACTTAGAAGATCAATAACTTTCATTTGTCCAGTAATGTTATTCACAGATATGAGCTCACCAGATTAGCTTCACTCCCTAAGTAGTCGAGCAGCATTCTGTCGAATAGTTTGGTATTGAGATTTGTCTCAGGTTTTTCATCCGCCCAGTGACCATTTGGTAAGGTCTTCTGAAATCCGTCACCGATTGTTTCTAGTTGACCATTTTCTGTCGTAGAAGTATAATACAGATATTTTTTTATCATTTATGAAATACAATATCTGTGATACAGTATATGACCAGATCTTTGCTACAGACGGCGGCGAGATTTAATCTAAAACAAGCTGATAGACTAATTGTCCTATAATTTATATCACACCATGAAGTGCAATAAGAATAATGTTAATTAAAGGTCATGTTTTATGACTACTGATCCTGGCATGACCATAATTGAGTAATTGCTAGTTTCAAGTCGTTCTCACCAAATGGTAGAAATTCTAAATCATCGTCTCGATCGCGCTCGCGGCCACCGTAGTATTTAAAGGAATGCAAATCGTTGTAATATTCATCAGGGCTCGATTCCAACGATCGTTGTTTTCTGGTAACTGCATTCAAAGCACTTCTGAGCGAGCCTTCATCCATTCGATGCGGTGGTGGACCTAGGGCTGATGCAAATCCCGCAACAAACAACAAGGCCCAGCTTTTTGCTGTCATTTTGTCTACAAAAAAATTAGATTATTTTAATCTTTTTTTCTTATCAATATATTGTCTTTATTTCATAAAACATTCTTTCATCAACATGTTACAATTATTCCTTAATCCTGCGGGTAATTCTCACAGTAGTTTGCAGTATAGTTCAGCTTTATTGAGTGGGTTAAATTCTGACAATTGTTGATTGATTCATGCGGTACCAATAAGTGAAGTGTAATTGAAGCATTACAATCAAATAGTGACGGAAAAAAAAAACTCGTATTTTTTCGTATGAATTACAATCAGATAAAAAGTGTTAATCAAAAATGATCATATCTGTGATTATGAATAAAATTCTTCGCGTGATAGTAGGGAATGAATTAACTCGGTAGGGTTTCACTCGAGAGAATCATTTCATTTGTTAATTATTTTAACAACGTTCAATTACGTTCCCTTATCCTAAAATTATATGCAAAGCAGAACAGGCACTTTTACTATCCGTAAAATGAAATTACTTCAGGTAGAATATCGCGGCTGATATTGAAATGAAATTTATAAAGACTTGAATAAGTTGAATATAACTAATCAAGCTTTCGCTACTAATTGCGCCAAGTCTGTCTCAACCTTTCCCTTTGCATTTTCTCAAATTGCATCTCTTTGTTTCGTCGCAAGTCGACTTGATTATGTATAGAATACCATAATACGCAGGAATCATGAATAAAAAGTATGAATACTGCAGAAAGTAGAATCTCCATAAATTTATTTTCCAACTCTATGTATATTATACATACAGATTTCGGTATCGTGTTAAATTATAACACGGCACTACAGCAATCAATCTTCCCATGTCCGGTCTCTCCGGGTGAAAAATCCATACGCAGGTACGGTACATGCATAAACATCGTTACATGTGAATACATTAGGGTTTTCTGAGATTCGCGAGTAATGTGTAAGTCTGCGTAATGAGTAAAAGAGAAGCGAATTACGATTGTCCATTAAACCATGAAGAAGAAAGTTCGTTAGGACAAGATTACCGCTTTATACTTTAAGATCATAATGGGATAACTAGAAGACTTATAAAATGAGCTTCACATCTTCAGTCATCGCGAGTTGCCACCTCAAATGTCAGCTTGGGGACACAGCTTGAGTACCGATCAATAGACTGCACCCTCGCCTATCGCTGTCTTTCTCATATCCACGGGCATAAATATGCGCTTTTCTCCGTAATACCTTGCGATTATACCTGCAGGTTCAATTACTCTTACCGACCTCCGTCATTTCCTCATATAAGCCATCATATTACAAGCACACCAAAACTGAACAAGACATATGACGTTAATTCATGTTGTCTTTAATAATTCTTCAACGCTGTTATATAGTTGTATAATATTTATGAATCGTGTATATAGTATAAAAACTTGGAATCTTCATTTCGCTCAAAAGACAATAATTTGTAACAACATCCCGTCCCCTTTCTGGAGTGTGCCAAGAAAATTATCTCTATCGACTAACCTGGTCTAAATGGAGCAGAGTGGTTTTTTTTTATTCGCTCTATTATCTGTCTCATGTTTTATTCCATCCGAAAGTACTCGTCAATAATTAACGGGAAATCTTTCATGCATCCTGCCGGACTTGGTAGTATTTCCATCTCTAGTTTTCCTGATTTATAAACCGCGCAATTTTTTTGTTCTTAATTCGGACGGTTTTTATTCCTTTTTTTCAGCATGACACGGTACAATCATGATGATATCTAACGTATCTAAAATTAGTCTAATCGATGGCGTCCGAATTTTTTGGCTATGTTTTATGATTATCAGTATAGGCCGCTCCGAACAATATTCGCGGACGATCGATCTCCTCTATACAAATATAATTTTCACCTCATATACAGATTATTTCCTCTGATTACAATTTCTGAGATAATAATGAGACAATCTGATGTGTAGCTCATCAGCTGGATAAACTGTTCGCGAATCAATTTTGTCGTTACGTAATACAGTACGTAAATATGAATAGAGATACTGGAGTAATATGGTGGAGACATTAGGTGGGATAAGCGAAACCGATTTTGGATACGATATATGTATGAAACAGCACGTCTTTTGCGAAAGAGCAGTCGAGAGCCCGCTTGTTCTAAGCTCATCCAAACGCGCTGCTAATTGCTTCGGCTGACTTGTATACTGTTGGGATTAATTTCCTCGAAAACCTCGTTTCGAATTCCATGAGTTTCAGGGAGCTTTATAGCCATAAATAACTTTGGAATTTGATCAGCACGCGTCGATATATCGAGCAAATACCAGCTCGAATTCAATTTACGAGAAATGCCTCATTCCTTCTTATATCCAGGTCCTGGTTAGGAGATAAAGAATCTTTACAAAGAGAGGCTCACATTCAAGACGTGACGCACGCAAATAACAGAAATATGATCTATGTGTGTATAAAATGTGTTACGTCACTCAAATTACGCCGAAAGGCAATGTTCTTTGATCCAAAATTCAAAAGAGCCAACCGCTTTAGTATGCTTCCAGAGCCACAAAGGCTCATCAAAAACAGAAGGACAGGCCTGTTACCGTACATCCGTAGACATCGGCTTGATCTAGGGCCGTTGTATCGTCTATACCGTCGTGATTCTCCTTGCCTCGGAAAACGGAGGAAAGATAAAACGAAATCATTCATTAATAATGTATTTAATTCCATTATCTCATACTCTTGCATTATGTATACCCATAACACACCTGACCGATTTATCTTTCGATGGTTACCTAACCGGGTGTGAGACAAAAGCCCATGAATCGTATGGGCAACGATTTCTTTTAACCATAATAGAACTTGTCGCCTAGTCTATTCTCGAGCAACAAGTAGTATTTGCGAAGAGGGTGAGGCCTTTTTTCGTATGTAGCGCAATTGCTATCGCATAAGAACTCGCCTCCCTGGGGTACGAGCTACGAGCTACTAGTATAGCTACTAGTAAGTACGAGTGTGTGGTGCACGTATCCAGTCGTTATTGCGACAAAACTGTGCAAGATGCACTCGGTACTACTCTGCAAGAAGTGGATCTAAGAATTGACGACGGGAAATATCTCTCTATAAGCTACGAGTCGAACTTGAACTTTGGGTTTGGGTTATTGAAACTATGGGTAATTGGTAGGGTTCTACGTGCTCTGCAGATTTTCTACAAATGGAGTATTAATTGGCGAGTTAGTAGTGGCAAACTTAGTTTATCAAATTATGCGTTTAACTACGAAATTCGATGATGAATTCTGTCGCTCAATGGACGCAAGGAAACGGGAAAAATATGTTATACATTATGAGAATTTCGGGGATGAATGGGATAAGGGTAGATCTTGACTTACGACCAGTTTGAAGAGTTTTTCACTTGAGGGTGTATTCACCGTTTTAATATCATATTATTTTTGGAAATTGAAGAAAGACGCTCTGGTTTCTGTTTGAAAAACTTTAACGCCTTCGAATTGATTGAGAAACATTTTCAATTGTTTTTAAGAACATTTTGAAAGATTCAAAAATATGTTTCGACTTTTCTTATTAGCCGTATACACATAATACTACTTGTGAAAAATACTAATATTATGCATTTTAATTTATCAAGAAATTATTAAAGTTAACAGATATTGTGCTGCGTGGTTCACCTGACGCGTCTCTTTAAAATTAAACCTTGTTCACGCCAACTTAGATTTTATATTGAGAATGAGGAGAAAGCTGAGTCGAAGAATTGACTTCTTTTCAATTCCTTGTCGGTTTTCGAGTGGAAAAGGTTCCGAGAATTTTTCGGAATTTTTTGAAACGTTTGAAATACCATTCTACGGTTCTTCTCAATTTATTCTCAACGACTTATTTCAAAGCAATATACTGCCCTGGAAGAATTCAATGTGAAATTGGTGTGGGGTATAACCGAGGGTTTCGAAATCTTCCGATTGTAAAATTATTTCGTACCGTATTACGGGAAAGAGTAAAAAATGAGCGAGAAGTAAGTGTGAAACAAAGTACGATATCTGATCGAATAACTAGCCGATATTCTGCCACGTTTGATGGTAATTGTATCCCATCGAATTATTGTACAGCTCATTCCACTCGAAGTAATCGCAATATAAAAATGAAAAGCAATTACCGACATGCTATCTTTCTACGTGCGGGAAACATGCGCTTTACATATACCCACATATTACCTACGCACTTCCATAATTTGCTACGAAGGGTGCGCAAGTACTTGTGCATGTACGACCTGACTTGATCTCTATATGGTCTTCTGATTATCAAAGTTGATGATTTATAATCGTAAACATTCGTGATAAGTATTGTAGCTTGCAAATGAAAATTTTATGTGATCAATTTCATGATTTTAATAATCGTAGGAGGTTCTTGTTCATCCCTCGGAAGTATAATTAAGTTTTTATCATATATGGCAACGTTTCATAATATACTACGATGTCGAGCACACCATCGATGCTAATTCATCGATGAATATTAATGAGAAATAATTTAACAGTTGTTTTTGAATTCGCTAGTACTGTGTTTTACGTTGGAAAAATAGGTAATCGATTTCATGTGGTTGAATATATTCAAAAGATTAAATTTATTGCTTTGTACATATTACGTAACGCTATAGCCGTTCAGGTAACAACCGTTCCCAGTGCAATTGACACTTCGGCGTATTTGACTGGCTGTTAGGTATAAGGAATCGAGATTTACTTCTTGTTTATAAGTTTCTACTATATGATCTGCATGAAATGTCGATCGTTTAAATTTGCAAGTTAAAATGGTCAACGCGTGGTCGATGCTCATTGTAGCATGCTGATATATTCAAAATGCGTTGAACGAGGGTGCCTGAAATCCGAAATGACAAACCCGAGTTAGCTGTTATAATTCCATCTACTTATAAAAAATCCGTACCGACGAAGACCCGTGTTTTCTACTCTTCTCTCTTATAGACCAACCCATTATCACGTTACTAACAGTATTCGACATTTATACGTCACTGATATTAAAAAAAAAAAAAAAAATACCGAAAAGTACACATCGACTCGTCCCATTCACCTGTGTTATCATTTTTGTATTAGATATGGTTCATCCATTCCATTTTTCTTCTCCAAAATCTGATACCAGCATGAATTACTAATATAGGTACGGTGCAAAATGCACGTGGATTTGTACATTTTCTGATTCTTTGTTTTCTTATGAATTGACACCATAGACTATTGTGAAAATTCATCGATTCGTAGTCAATTGGGAGAAAAACTATTTCGAATTTATTACAATTCGTTACGTAACTCGGGCGTTTACTGGTGAAATCTATACGGGTATATAGTGAATATTCCATGCATATATGTACAGTTGTATGGGATTAGAAATATAAATCTGGGTCAAGGATTAGAATATCAAAAAGAGAGAAAAATAAAAATGGAAAAATTTCATCGATTCAAAGTGACGTACCTGACTAATCTTTCATCCGCGTAATAAATAAATCTGTAGCTCCTTTTCCACCGCAAAGTCGATAACGATTATCTGTCTTATATATTTTCCTTTGGTTTTATCTCGACTGTGGAATCCGTTCTGCCTACCATCACCGTAGGTTTCATCGCTTATATAGAGAAAGACCAGGTCGATATACCTGCGCATGCTGTTCCGGCGCCACAGCAACAAGTCAAATTCAACGGGGTGCGCCTGAGACAACATACTTGACCAAAAAGACTTCGTATCATTGTATGAACCCCAACTTTCAGATCGCTAGAAAAATTTCGAACCATTTCCATCTGTTAAAGCGTTGATTATTTATTTTACAATTTTTTAAATACTGTTTTCCATTTCTGGTGGACACAAACTCTGGACATTTCGCTCGATATCGAAAAGGGTGGCGTAACTACTACAGCCCGGAATCGTATAATTCTCAATTTAGTTGGCTATTGCCGATTTATCCGAGACCTCCTAGAATATTGAGAAACAATACCTTCAGCCATGTTGAGAGGGATATCAAGACGAAAGATTCTGTCCTCGGTATAAGTTGCCTGGCAGAGTATTTATTTCAACTTTTGTTGTTTGTCAAGAGAATATGAGCATAGTAAAAAAAAGTATACCTACATGTGTATTATATGTCGACGGAAAGTTAGGAGGAATCACGAACATTACATAGCAAGCCACGGAGGAGGATTTATCGCGGTTTTATAAGGGTCGGAAATACAGTAAAAATAATTGCTTTTTCGTAGACAAGGAGTTGAAACACGTACTTCCTTTCTATTATACATTAATTTTTATTTCTAACACCCCGAAATTAAAAAAAAAACTCGAAAATCGCGATGCTTAATATCTTCTAACAGAGTATGATTGAGATAATTTATCGTATCGATTACTGAAACAATTCCATCCTTATTACAATTTATTCATTATGCGTGTAAATTGATACCCACTGAATCGATTACCCTATATTAGTCGTCAACAGTAACTGTTAGCTTGTCTTTAACATTCCCTATTTATTGATATCGCTTTCGAAGAAAACGATACTGGTGAATGAGCACGGTTCAATTCTTAAGAAAATTTTAATGTATTCCTCGAATTTCACAATGGAATATTCTGATGATGACGGGCTGATGTAATTGCAGTATTCCGAGCCTTTAGATGGTTCGATGTTAGTTTTTTCTTTATTCATATTACTATCGGCCCATAATGTATAATATATCTATAATATCATACAGTATCTCACGTATTCGCATGGTTTAATTGCGGTTTTTATACATCGATCAAACGTAGCGTTATATTTGATTCGATAATTGACCTGATTTTTCTGTCATCATTCCATCATCATGTCATCTATACCCACGTTCTAAGTGTTCAAAGAATCTCTTGCGATATCATATAATGATATATGTATGACGTGCTAGAAAATGATCTGAAATAATCAATGACTGATAGATATGGTGGAAGGGCAGGAACAGATTTAGGTTTTTAATTCTTCACAAATTAAGAAACAATTTATTATAATATAATAAAATACAAAATGTTATTTACATAATTTTTGAAACATTTGAGATCACTAATAGCCTAGCTTACAATTGATGATAATTTACGAGTTAATCAAACGATGGCACTAAAAGCTTTGAATTGTTAGATCATAGTTTTTAATAGCTACGTCTTAGTTTACGAACAGCTTTAGTTTAATATATAGTTTGATACGTATATATCTGTACCCATGTATGTATAAATTAAGGTTACTCTTCGATCATTATAGCATATGACAACACAACGTTAAATAATAACAATATATTTCCACCCTTTTATTTGCTATTCTTAATTAAACGAAAAACAGCAGAAATTCACTGTCAATTCATCACACTGACGCAGCTATGTGATGTATGATTGAATTGTCATTTCTTGCTTATATACTCAGAGTATAATTAACCATACCCTTAATTTTGCGGTTGTTGCCTCGGAAGCCTCGTATCTCCAAGTCTAACAAGACCAAAGAAACTTTTGTCATGTTGAAACAACGTATACCTATCTGGACCCACATCTTTGAGTACCAGTTCATCTCCTGACTGCAGAAATATTGCCTGAGCAGAGAAACAGGATCGACTTTTGTGCTCCATACCAGGGCTGTATACCTGTAGAATAAAATGAGTATAAAATAATTCAATCGTAATTTCATACACCGTAGAATAATTGACATCATCATTATATGATTCTATAAAAATGAAAACTAATTTGGATCGAGAAATCGTAGAAATACTCACCATGCACTGCAGTATCGAGTTGTTGTTGACCAAAACCCGGAAACCATTCTCGTCGTGTTCGTCCAGGTAATGAATTTGCGCGTAGATAAGATAAAGCCCCATTTCTTGAACAGTCAACCGTCCATTGGTGGACAAGGTGAAATGTCTACTCATCCCTAACTCATCCATCCAGTTGCTGGGCCTCCAGGCCTTGAAAACACCCTCATAGTGTCGTCCTTTACCGTTTCCAACATGCTCGTCTTCGCTACCGAAAAGAGAACTGTCAGCGGCGTAGTGTGCGGCTACTACTTGCCTTGGGCTTCGAAGATGACGTCGGGTGATACAACGACGTCGCTGAAACCGCAGACCCTAAAAGAGAGAATATTTGGCTGAAATACTAGCGCGAAATATTCTGATGGCGAAATTTTTTAGGGATTTATAGTGGAATCGAGATTTTTTTTATCCAAGAGACCATAACGTGCGTGGTGTTCCTTACCTGCACGGATTTTAAATCTTCTCCTTCTCCTCGGCTCACCGCTTCCTCTTTTAGCGTAAGAGCTTGAGGGCCCTCGTCTCGCCGACCCTCTGAACGACGACCATTTATTTGCCGCGGATTATGAACCCTCGAAGCGTGAAGTGGCGGGGGTGTTACGTACGATGTTGCCGGCCTTGATTGGGCGTAATATTTCTTCGGGGGGTGTTTGTCCCACGATGTTATAACCCTGTACAAAAATTATGGTCATACGTTGCAAGAGCCGTACTTCATACGTCAGGATCTATTTCGTTCGAGGAGTTGAAGGCGTCCCTTCATCTCTAGGATATTTTACAAATTTGAAACCGTTCAGACAATCAATGCCTGAGATAATAGATGCAATATAGTTTACCGAAGTGAAATGTCAGATTTTCTGAACATCCTAGTAGTTCATTGATCTACGTTTCACGGTTTGCATTTTATATCTGATAATTAAGACAATGGGGTGTCAAACTTGCAGATTAATATTGGAATTGGAAAATATTTCTGAATATTTGAACGAGTTTAACAAATTTTTGAACATTCGCAGTGAAAACTCGTTCTATTTTCGCTTGAAACGTAAAGCATGAAAAGTGATTGATGAAGATTTGACGTGACGTGTCTAATCAAGAGCTAAAATTGGATTGGAAAGTTTAATGCAACAAATATTTAAGCGGATAGCTATAATATCGTATCTCACTACTAGCAATGTCACAATATCACCGGTTTATTTAATATTTCGATCGAGTAAACGCCCTTAGAATATCAATTAGTATATTATTATGTCCCACTTAATTTCTCGCCACTCTGTAAACGCGATATGCTATAGCACTGATTATTAAGCTCTGCTATACAAACCCCGTTACGGTACAAATCCAAAGACAAATAACCCTAGGTTTGGTAGCCGGAATTGCTAACTCGAAAACTGAGGGTTGTTGGGTCAAATCCAAATCCTCATCCCTTAATTATAATCACGTTTTTGTTATCGCTATAATTGATATTTAATATACAATATATTTCGGTTAATTCGCGTAAGCGTGTATCCAAGCGATAGGATGCAAATGCAAATATGGATAATTTTTGCGGTCGTTTTCTATGAGCGCTGGATATGATCTTCGTTGATAAAATCCAACGCTCTCCCGAAACCGAAAATTATTTAACGACTGTAATCTCGTCATATAATTCCACAATATACATACTCAACAATTATAACGTTATCATTTTATCAAATTTGTGCTTCATGATGAGCGGATAAGGTATACATATATTATGTCCAAAGAGCGAGATGCAAACTAGGTTCTGATTTCGAGGGCCTTTCTTAATACCGAAGCGGTAGGAACGAAGGCCCTTGAGATCAGCCTCTGAATTTACTTCTCGTTTTTTATTGCCTAGCCTAATATTGTTGCTACTAAATGGGTCAATGCCAGTCTATTACCAAACAAAGATAGTTCATCGAACAATGTTATCCAATGGTATCTTTCCTCGAGGCTTTGCGTTTTCAATGCTGAACCCTTTTGTAAGCAGGTCACGATTCAGCTACACGGTACATTTATACACATCCCAGTATGTATATTAAATTAATGTGGGGCTAAAGTACTTACGCGTGATGTATCAATGACTCTTCTTTACTCTTCTCCGTGGTAACCTTTTCCCCGTTCATCATATTTTCGTAAAGGCTTAGTCTTGGTCTTGCAGAGTTTTTCGGCGAATTTTTTCTATTTCTAAGAAGATATCCGTGAGCGTATATAGGAACACCACTCGGATTATAACCCACGGGCTGCTCCTTCTCGACAGAGCGCTTCTTTTTTATCCTTGGCGAGTCAGGATCCTCAGAAAACTCTTCTGTTAAATCTTCATCGTCCATTCCCTCCCGATCCTCGAGCCTCGCGTCATCGGATAGTTTCTCTTCATTAAAGAGTCGTTCGAGCTCAATTTTCTTTTGGTTTTCCTGCACGCTTTTCAAGTCCGCTCTCTGGCGAGCTGCGAGCACATTTTCAAGATCATCTTCGCGGTTTGCTGCCACACCATCACCAAATCCGGAAGTGTGGGTTCTGTAGGGTGCGGAGTGATAATCGCCTAGATATTCCTGATTGGAAAGTTTCGAGTCTTCGTCGTGGTCGTCTTCCTCTTCATCATCGCTGTAGACAGAATCGTAATCTCCACTGTCTATGTCAGAATCACCCGCATCGTCATCCTCACTATCTTCATCGGCGTACATCTGCACAACGAAACAACGAAAGCTTGTAATTTATGAGATATAAATCTCCAACTAGCAAGAGGTCAAGTTCAGAATCGTAGCCTCGACCATAGCCCATTATGATATGTCTGCCAGCACGTCTTGAATTGCAGCTCACTCCGCCAGCTGTTATTTGCACGATATACCTACTGGTAGATTCTTCTAACGATAAACTAAATATCGTGGTTTTTACTTTTTGTCAGCCATAATGTTAGTCTTCTTGTAATTCTACAACTATAATATTTCAATAACTCGCTACCGATGATATTTATGAGTCATTTAATAAAACGAATTGTCTAGTACTGCACCAAATCCTCGAAACCCACAGAGATTACCAGAGTCTCTTTCAAAGGAGCAGACATCGAGTGTATAAATTGTAATACCTGAGCTCGATCGTGTGAATCAGATGATCATGTTTAGACTTAGGAATAGATCGAGTCCATGAACTCGGATAACGTTTCCTGATTTCACAAGATTCTGACGTCATATTGATTTGCATGATGTTACTCATCACGCAATGTTGAGGTGATTCGACCTCGGGAATAAATCCGAGAATGGATGCTAAAGGATATAATAATCCGTAAACAGGAATTTATTGTACCTACTTGCAATGTTGAAATGCAGATTTCCACGAATAAGAGATAAGTTTACGGAAACTTCAATAAATTCTGAAATCCGGATACGACTATAGTGCGTTTTGTGGTAATAAACCACAAGATTTTACTACATCGACTGAAATACACGAGATGATTGCGTAATGGGAAAGCAATTATGAGCTTGCATTGGTTTCATGGAGTGTCGACAAGCATCATGTTGAGAAGCAATTTATGATCACACCATGCTTACAAGTTGTAAGTTATCTCGAAACTAAAGTCTCTGATAAACGTAGGCTGAACATTTTCATCACGTCTCAACTGTGTTCATTGATTATTGAAAAGCGGAAAGGTTTGATTGGTAACACCAATCTCGATTGATATTAAAATTGACTTCAACCTTTACTACATAGAATAATTAAACAGCGAATTTGGTCTTATCCAATTCTGAGCATTCCATCTTTTCCTAATAAGGTCTGTTTTAATAGACGACAGACTAGACCGCATATACGGTAGCAGGCAATCAGTGTAGCTAAGAATCGACGTATGTATATGTAGTACTTTTCCTTTCGGCGTAGTGGGCTGATCGCTATGATGCGCCACGAAATCAATGAACATATGTATAATCTGGCGACACCCTTATTTACTTCCATGTCTGTGACGTGGCTTGAGTAGTAGTACTACAGTTATAGAAAGAATTCAGACTCGAGGGAGTCAAGAGCTCATAAGAACCTTAGCGTTTTACGTACAAAATTCTACCTTAAGCTTATCCATTGTTTAATAAGCCACCAGCCGACCGCTGTAATAAATTAGTCGTAGGCTTACTCCTCGAGCTCGAAATCGATAGCCCTAGTTGGAAAGGTTCAGAAAAAAGTCCTCACTTAGCCGAGAGTGCAAAAAAAGAAGAAAATAAAACGAAGAAAAGGAAAGATATGGCCGGCTGCCGCAGCGTGACTGTGAGTACTGTTGCACGTTTGCATAATTTGATGTGAGATATACGGAGGCCAGCGTCGGCGGGTATACATGCATCTAATATGTATACATAAGATTTCAGGTGTATAGGCACCTGGTCAACCTTGGTTTTTTATTTTTTTTTGATACTGTAAGTCTGTTTTTGGTCTGGCGCCACGCAAAACTAACCGGCAAATGTGATTCGTCACGGAAATAAGACGAAAGAAGAAACGAGAATGATTTAGCGAACAGTGAATGGATTTGGTCAAATTCGTCTAGTCGCCCATAACCGGAGTGACCTGTTGCTTTTCGAAATAAACCGAAAAACATCTGTACCAATTTCGGTTGTCGCAGAGTTAAAAATAGAATCGGAGTATCGATGGTCCTATTGATTGTGACCGTATTTGGTGGGAACTTTCGGGCCTATTATTATAATTATTATCATCACTGCAGGTGACTCAACTGAGCAGTGTGAAGAAAGAATTTGTTTACAATGGCTAATTTGAGCTTAGTTATCGTGCGGTGTGACGAATAAATTACGTAAGATTCTTTTTTTTTTTCCTCTATAGTATAAAAGCATTTCATCTTTGAACCAATTAAAATACCATTCCGCGTTACGAATCGAGCACACTCGACTAACGCACTGGGAATAATTTCTATTAATATTTTGCACGAAACGATATTTCGCACAGTCTGGTCTAAGAAAAACCACGTGCGTGTGCCGGTCAGCTGCTACTCGTCTAATTGAAGTCAAATCTATAAACCCAATGCTCTCGTTAGATCGACGGATCTACCAGCTGTGAAAGAGAATTACTTTTGGCTTTTAGTCTGGCAATTGATACACATTTAAATTGTGTTATTATTGTTCTTATTATAATGCTGGCAATAAAGATTGACCCAAATTTTAAATAAAAAATGAATAAAAAGTGTTCATTTGTTTTTATACCCTGTCAATAATGACTATATGACCGCTCTGCTTCTTTGTATTAGCAACTGTTGATTGGTTCAAAGGTGAGTCGGAATTGGGGCTTCAGAAATCGCATAAGTCTTCTCTGAGGTCAAGGAGTCGGTCCAAGGATTTATCTGTTCTCTATTTACGAGCAAATGAGAACCTCTGGAATTGACGATGTCCACGTTAATTGGAACCTGCTACTGTACACGGGAGTAATACAACATTATAGGCCACAGAAACCACAGTCCCTCGCCTTGGTTCGATCTTATAAACACACAAGTCTCATAAGACATTGACCTCTTCTACGTGTCTGACAATACGAACTGATCATCACGTCGCCGATGTTGAAACGAATTCATTTTGTTACAACACCGAGTCTACCGTGTGACACTCACATTTGTTAGTATTCAAATCTTGTGGACACGCGTAATGATGACGCCTGAGATACTCTAAGCTGCCAGTTTTATTTTCAAAGTAAACAGGATTTTGCTCGAGGCAATTGACCAGCTGTACATACTTCGCAGATAATATTCGATACTGACCGGGACTAATTGTCGGTATACGCTTACAATTAGTGACGAACTAAACAAACAGTTTATACTGTCTGCTATCTTCGCTTGACTATAGTTACATTTCACAATTAGACCTTTGCTGTATATTACTTTACGACCCACGCGTAGAATGCAGTACGGGGTTAGACTTGGCAATTTTATTTCTGAATCTGCAGACGTGAATTACGGTTCAAAAATATCAATAAGACGAAAATCTGGAATTTATGGAAATATTATTGCACAGTTTTGGTGGTCTAAAAAAATGATTAACCTCTGAAAATTCGGAGGGAAAATCCATATTGCTTTATCTCGCGGACTTGGATTGGGGTTCTTATGTAGTTTTACTGCCACGTGTGGAATATCGCCTCTTTGGCTCTTGGCTCTTGGCTCTCTTGACTTTCGGATGAATTCACGAGTCCTGCGGCATTCTATGAATAACTCAGAGCAGAATTTCGAGTGCGAATCTTATCGCCGAAATACGTTAGGGAGCTGGTTTATATTCGTCGAGCAGTGGTCCACATTCTTAGCTTTTTTCATTGACGGCTGACTGATTTTCCTCGGACTATTACTACTCATGTCTTTTATTAGGATCTACCTAAGCTCTGGAGCGTAGTCCGTACGTCATTTGTCTGTTTTATTCGTTATGTCATAAACAGATTATCCGCATTCTACACCGCCTGTTTGATTTCGTGGTAATTTTAAAACCAAGCCAATTATAGTACCATTGCAAATCATCAAAACATTTGCATTGGCAAATTTCAGTTGAACTTGACTCGATGTCTTTGACTACCACATTCTTGATCTCTTATGTAGTGACTCGTTTACTCGTTACGTAAATCTCTGAAATTTGCACGTAAGCAGTTATCAGCATCGGAATGTGAATGATACATACATTTCTCCGGTGATAAGTTAAAGCAACATCGAGATAATCAAGTTATGTGATGTGACCGTAATTATTTCATTTGAACTTCGAATGCGACGCAGATTGCATGAAATTTTTGTAAAACAGTGCATTGCGGCATAAACGTGTAGAGAATGAAAAGAAAAATCTGACATTTTCACAGGGCAAATTACTACTAATTCCTTAAATATTCAGCATACAGAGTCAGCACGAGATAACACATATACGAGTATGTTGAATTTGTCTTTTTATCGTTAATAAAACTTGTTTGACTTATATTCTATCCGTGCATAGTCAATCAGAATATTTATCTACAGTATATCTCATCAACTCTGGAATTTTTATGATGATAATTAAGAGCTTAACATTCCACTTTTTCGCGATACTGTCGTTTGTACAAGACACACACACTGTGTCTATTAACCCTGTGGAAAAAACGTTGCCTGTTATTTTTACACGTGATGCAAGTAAATTCTTTAGATAACGAAAATAATTTCACGTCCTTAAACGATCGTCTATATTTCATAATTCCTGGGTTCATGTTAATCGGTAATCGTTATACTCGTTAAATCATTAAATCGGCATTAATCTATAGTTTTCTTTATATTGCTTCTTCTTTCATGTTCTCACCATTGTATATCTACATATTCATACACCGCATGCCGATTTTAAGACAGATTTCCATCTAGATGCAAGCAGGTAGGTAGGTAGGTATACAATGGTTTTGTAGCTCGAGCAATACGGCGATTATGAACGTTGTTAAACATAATAAGACCAATTGTAGAGCTGGCGAGTTTTATAAAGCAATTAAAGTTTTAATCGAATCAATTAAAATCGTTACTGTAAAATGCTCTCCACTATCTCTCCGCGGAAATGCTTCTTGTGCGGATAATCCGCGTGCCGTAGAGATAAAGAATGCAATTTTCACTTGCCTGCATATACGTGCTCGCAGAACGTTTCAGTTGTTAGTGATAATCTATATGGAATTGTCAGTTTCAGAAAAACTTGTCTACTTTGTCCCAATGATCATTTTATATAGAAGAATATGTTGGTCTGCACTAATGATATCTACGTTACAGAGACAGTCTTATGTTAACGTTAATCAGTATTATTTCATTACGCACAATTAAGAGTAAAACCCATATAAATTCTCATAGTCTGCAGTCAGCGACGAAGCAGAACTTACAACGCGTTGAGCAAGGATTTTGGCAAAGTAAAAAATTTTAAGGGGTATCCCGAATGGCGAGACATTTTATGGGTGGATGTTGTTCGTTATTCTTTTCCAAAAATTTCATCAATTCTTCCGAAAAATCGCGTTCATTACCTCGGAAGTGTAGCTTTCAAGAATTATTTGAAACACGATTATGATCGAAAATGAAGTTGAAAAAATGACTCGGTATTTCTACACCAAAAAATGAAGTCGCAGAAGCATGCAGTAATCCATATCTATTAACAGCATGGAATGCCATAAAAAGATACGCCTACGAAGATCTCCGGCCCCTTTGGCTTCTATGAAGATCCGCGAACTTTTTTTACCAATTTTAATGCAAAAATATGTCATGATTATTTTCGAGAATGTCTATAAGCTATACGTTTAAGATGTAGTCCATAATAATATATCTTCATACGTAGGTGTGCGTAACAGTTTATTCTTTTGGCTTATAATTAGTAGTCGACCGCTGAATTTAAAAGTGGAACGTTCAAACGCGAAAAACGTGTCAAGTAAACTATCAAATGTCCAAGAACTCTGGGCTTGGCTGGCGCCAGGATTATTCAAGGAAGTCTAACTCGAAAGTAAAGAACGTGGTATACCGAAAAAAATATCGTCTCGTAGTTTGACTTGGCTATTACATTTGAGAAACGATCATTCATCATTTCATATACCGAAAATGGTTAGGGATCCAAGTTGCTCGATATATAGCATCTGTATAATTGTAAAAAAGTAAAGGTATATTCATAATGAAGGTAAAATATTGACAAGAGAAATTATGACTGTATGGTTAATTCTGCATAACCTTCTGTGAAAGAAGCGCGAAAATTAACGTATTCAATACAAATCAAGCTTTCACGTTCTATAATCGGACAAAGTTAAATTAACGCAGCTTCCTGACACCTACGTGATTTATTTTTATTCAAAAATTTTTCCGCTATAAATATTCATTTATATACACTCTAACTTATAGTTATACAAATAAAAATTGGTATATTGGTCGATTCCTATGTTCTGGAATTTAGAAGCACTCTTAACAACGACGATTACCGTCCACAGACAAGTATTACACAAAGAGTTGATCTACTATTCGTTTCTTTTCCATACGACTTTTATATAACGACTCACACACTTTTTACCAATTTCTTCTCTTTCTCACATGTAATTCATTCATTAACATGTCAGCAACACGATTATTTCAGCCTCCGAAGAACAAACTATGACCGACGTGAAAAAATAGACATATCCAGAGCACGTGTAATGATCATATAAATATCTAGGTTCATTGATCTGATCTTTACATTGCAATAAGAACAGAGTATCATTCGAATGATTTTATGGGAGAATTTCACCCCGCATTTTATTATTTCATTTGCAACTAAAATTCGCCGTTTGTCAAATATGGTGCGACAGATTTTGCTGTAAGTCAAAATTAAGTCGCCTCGTATCGTAGAAAGTAACGGTAAATTTTTACAATACGTTCGAATTTCTATTGAATACATAAACTGATATATTGAGTAAATACCACAGACTTGAAAACAGAAGAATATCTACATTCTGGTAACTCGGTTAATTGCTAGAAATTGTATGATCGAACAATCGGTTCCTTTTGGAGAGTCAGATCTATTTAGAAACAAATTCTAAGACTGAGAGTTCAGATGAGTCGATTCTTGCATAAAAGGAATTCGCGTTAAACGTTTTGCAGAATATAGAATACAGATATTACAGGGAAAATTGTATTACGATATACCCATATACGGATGGCGTATCATATGGTAAAGAAGATCAAAGGTTGCACGATGAACATTCATCTAATAATACGCATGAACAATGAATACCAACGATTGTAAAGTCTCGAGTTGTTCAAAGTGGATCAAAACTTGTGAGAAAAACATTGAGTGAATGAATCAATCGATATAATGATCGTTTTTACCTCTTCGAACGCCTTCAACTCGTCCAGCAAGTCTTCTTCCAGGAGTCGATGCTTCATGGTCTCAATATCGTGTTTCAGTATTTCAATTTCTCTCGCGTTGTCCACCACGCTTTGTATCTTCCATATTTCAAGCCCGATGCAAAATAGGGCTAAAATAATTCCTGTCAAACTCAGGATCGTGTCTCTGCGAAAACGTGGTCGCATTTTGTTGAAGCCTTGCTCGAGATCTGAGTGAGAAATGCTCACATCCTCACGAGAAAAACTTAGAAATGATCGAGATTCATCCTTGGTAGGATCGCTGGAAATTTTCGGCTTGTCCATATTGGGTTTTACTGGGACTGTGCTGGCCCCTTTCTTGGGTGACATGGAAGTCATGTCTGCATCGATGGATAGATGAAGATTAGTTAGGAGATGGGCGTTCAGTGTTTTGTTTTATTTTCCCTTTCAATTTGTCAGGATTGGATCTTTCGGTTCATTTGATCACGTTGTTCTCTGACAAATACTCATCATATCTTTGACGATGGTTTTTAGTGAGCCGCAGTGCTTTCTCCCTTTCTTTAAACACGTCTTTCAACTATCGCGAGGATCTCCTTAAAAGTTGTTCAAATTAACGGGAGACCTCAACGTTCGATCAAGCGATGTTTCCGTGGGTCAAGGAAGTCTGGTTGTAATGAGTCCTGCGGCTTAACCCGTATACCTACTCCAAAACGCCGAATTTCGAGCTCCCGTAAATTGGACCAGTTACAACCTTGTATCAACTAAGTCAAGTTCGACAAATTTGTGCAGTGTCATATACTTTGAGTAGAAAGTGAATCAGTTTCACGTTTTACCTCTAGTATCTGCGATTAATATTAGTGTATACAAATATAGACGAAATAGTCGAGATTTCGAAACTGATCTCGGGGTTTAGTTATCTGGCTTTTATTGATCTCAGCGTCTCTTCAATCGCTAGATAAGTGTACAAGTTGCCAGTTTTTACATCTATAATTTACGTTCAAAATTTCATATCTTTTCGTACATATTTAAGGCCTGCTACATGGAAAGACGATAAAGAAATCTTGAAAGATTTACAATACACTGAAACGCCGACTGTCCACCTTCGGGCACAATCCCACTGACTTAAAACCTGTTGGGTAACTTTAAAATTCTCGACCTCAAGACGTCGAGAGGAACGTCTTTTGTTTATTCCTCTTGGACGCCCTCGCTTCCTGTGTGCTGGTTTTATTCCCTTTTAAAATACAATCAATCCTCGGCATCGGGTGATGATTCTCTTTTTCTCATATTTTATCTCCCGATTTTCTGACTTCTACCTTGCTTCCTTTACTTCCCTTGCTTATCACTCCTCAGTTACTTAAATTTTATTTTTATTTTTATATCTCCTTTATTTTTCTATTATCTTTCTTTTCTTCCCTCGAAGTATTTCTTATCTTCTCTTGAAGACTATCGGAGTTCGAAACCGATCAGGGAGCAGCGACTACACGGTCTCGACAGCGCGACACAGACTGGCTGGAAACCCGCAAGCCGACAACGTTTATGTTGCCTCCTTGACAGTGGCGCAGCATTCGATGGAATCACCTTGTATATAGTACACATAGTGTACACATTCATTCCAAGCTAAGATTTTCCGCATTTAATTTACCGATTAAACCAGTCATCCCGGCAATTAACTGATTATAGTATCGTTCGCGAAGCGTAGCTTCTCCTAGCTCCGGAAAAACTTCCATTGCAGTTCTCGTGCTACTAATCTACCCAATTATATAAACGTAGCGACTAAACATTGGAAAAGATTTCAGTTACAAACTCCAACGAAGAAATTTGATAAATATATTTTTCTCGATTGTATGAGACAGTTGCGACTTACACGACGCTAGGCGTCTCGTGGGAATGAATTTCGTTCGAAAGATCATACTCTCGGAATCTTATTTTCTATGTGGAAAGCGAAAATTTTTAGCATCGTCCTTATGGCATTGCAGTATGAATTTTTAAACAAAATCACGCACCGTTGAGTGCAGACGTGTTCACGTATTACGTGTCAAAATTGAAGATAGAGGAACTTCTTAAGATATTCTCCTATCAGGTCGCGTGCACGAAAGATTGAAGTGTTAAAAAATTCAGCGAAAGTGAAATTTCATTCATCAATTTTGTTTTCCTTCATCTAAAGGAAAAATCTCTTCATGGTCCAAAAAAGTTGCATTTAATGAAGAGCTCGCGTTCTTTGCTAGGCAATTCCCTCTCAGAGTTTGCTGTGGATCAATTTAATTTAGCTTTCTATTGAAAATGAGGAAATTTGAGCCTCTCTATGGTAAGGTTGTCGCTATCGACAGTTTATTGCCAGTAGTTGGATTTGTGCGCGTGTTGATTATCGTATTTCCTCGAAATTCATAGTCTTTTCTGAAAGGCCCAATTTCACTAATTCAAAGATTTCTTACAACTCTTTAAGATCATGCTGAGTATTATACTCGATTATTTGGTTGAATAACTAAAACATGAAGTCATATCATCTTTGGCTGTCTTTTTATGCCAGGCGTCATCTCAAATAGGCTTGAAACATCTGCGAAAGAATTTCTTCGGTGAAAAAAACGTCTACATACTTTATTTGCATGCGTATATAATTACTATTCAACGTTCATACGCTGTACCAAGAATGTAAGAAATCTATCATCCATATATGAAAAAAACTAGCTACGTTACCGATACAAATTAATTATGCATTATTGTTACGTCGAATAATGTGTCATTACAAACGACGGTATGCACTCGAATCATAAATTTTCTTATAAAATAACCGTTTTCAAATTCTCTTCGTGGGTCAATAATTTTTACCCAAAATTTCTCGGTTATATAACTTCAAAATGCAAATTGAAGAGATGAATTGTATAAGAGTATTGATTATTAGTGAGATTTTAGTGAAAAGAAAAGATATAATGAATGCATGAACATTAATTAGCCCGGATAAAAAAAGTCTCTAATGTTGTAATAAATTTGTAAACTACATTGGCACATCGGCAAACTTTTCTTTCGTCAATGTCAGGATAAAAAAATTATCACATTGATCTGCCGGAACGAATTTATCCGATTTTGAATACATGAACTGTTAATTTTGTCGCGGAATTCAGCTGACGTGTTCAATCGAGGAATAAAAAAAAATTTGCGAGACGATGTTTTGCGTGAAATTATGCTCAAACGAATCACCATATACACCAACTACGCGTTGACACCAGAGTTTGTTGAACCGTTAGAAACCGTTTTCGATAATGCAGATAGTAAAAAGTTGAATAAATACATAAAGCCTTGTGATAATATGCTATAAATTAATAACTATCTGCATTTATTGATCGGCCTTCGAATGATCGAGACAAATGGTGTGGCGGCAAATGGTATAATCATGATTGGTTTGAATATTCTAGAATCTAGATCGTAGATGTAATTCGTCGATGTATTGTTTTCAATGCCTTGTTTCACAACATCAAATAGGAGGGTTTGATCTTAACCTTTGCAGATTTAGATGGGCGTTTCTTAGTAAAGAATAAAAAAGAAATTACTATAAAGGAATATCAATATGCGATATAAACTTGGAGTGATATAATTCCGCACAACCTACTATGCGTATTTATAATTCAAATATTTACCACCGGTTTAAGATGAATAAATCAATGCTTATTATATAATATATTAAATATACACTGATGTACTATTTCCATAATGAAAAAGTGCAAAACCGCAGCAATAAGTTCCCTTAAGACATTAATATGCCCGGTGTTTGAGAATAGAATGGAATTTTATCATGGATTGGAATGTTTTCTCCATCTTGCGTAAAACTGTTTACTGTTGAACTGTTTTGACGTTAGATAAAGCACTAAATTCGGTCTCGTGATTGCGTTCAAAATATTACATACGTTTAAAATTAAGGTGTGTTTACCCACGAAGGACGCGTCTCTCTGTATATCTGCGTTGGTTATATCAGTTATACACATGAAAAATCAACGTTATACACAGTTTATCAATGTAACATGTCCCACATATTTGGCCTCCGTTTATTTATTTGGTCCAACGAATAATGAAGAAAGAAAAATTAACGTATCAAGTAAATGCACGTCTCTCAGAATGAATTTAAACTTTGGCAAGATGAAACGTGTCCTCTAGTTTATACACTCAATTCTCTGGTAATTATTCAATTAACTTTTTACTCAGTTTAACACTTGATCTTAGTATACTTATGCTGGTTGTTGCATTACCTCGTTCAACAGTTGAATCCTAAGAAACTAACTCTCGACTGTAACAAAACTCCTGCGATTCTTTCTCATCTATCCACCCGGTTGTTTTCCACTTGATTAATACCCAATTATCAATCTCTGTAGGAAGAGAACACAGAGATCGTATATAAAACGATCAACTATAATACTTGGGCAAACAATATAATTCAACAAACAATTTCCTCTCAGTTCACTATCGCGTTTACAACGATTCTTAATTGCCTTTAAATGAACGCTCGTCAATTCAGCGTCGTCCTACCATTACGTATACGCATATGTGCCTAGAAAATCATTCGTCAGTTATTCTCTGAATAATTATTACTACAGTCAAGTGTCGATTAAAAATTACATTTTCAAACTTATACAGCTTCTGCAGT
Organism: Tenthredo scrophulariae; assembly: GCA_963978835.1. Lineage (NCBI taxonomy): Eukaryota > Metazoa > Arthropoda > Insecta > Hymenoptera > Tenthredinidae > Tenthredo > Tenthredo scrophulariae. Next base: position 14,220,369 of record OZ022227.1, read on the forward strand.
AGCGCAACGCTCTTAGTATAGTAGTCCAGTCGAATTATACAAAAAATATATGAAGATCTATTCAGGAATATGACATTTCTGCCGATTTTTTTACGACTTCATTATATCCCTACCAAGATGAATGACTTTGTGATGGTTCATTTTTTTGGGGGCGACGAGACGAACAACCTTTGTATGAACCATTTTTTCGTAAAACCGTCAGGTAAATAAATAGAGCGCAAAAAGTATCGTTCATGTTTAATCCTCATATGCATTGACCTCAAACTTTCTAAACTTTAATATAAGGTCAACAGATTTCAGATAAGATGGACATGAATTGCACATTAAATAATCCAGGAACGTTCTTAAACCACTGCAGTGCGGAGTACTTTGATACAATTTTCTGCATATAATTTTCAAAATCTGTCGTGTATATGGGTCTCGGCTTTTCGAAATTATCACAACGCTATTTGTGACGTAAATCAGCTCTTGTCGATGAACAGTCTCCACATACATCTCGTAAACGAGTGCAGAGTGCTCATAGGTAGGTGTTCATAAATCTTACTGTAATACTTGATACATGTATCGTGTTTTAATACGATACATCAATGTTTGGATTTGTGTTCTCAATATTTATTATACAATACTGTATGGACACATTATTGTCTGTTACGGTTTTTATAGATGGCTTTAAAAAGTATACCTTATTCTTACGCAACGCGTCTATAGACTTACATGTATGGTATAATAGCAACGACTGACACGTCGGCAAATCAATAATCATGAGTATCGTATATCGAAGCAGCATGATGTGAGTGTAAACTTAATTTCGTAATTCTTAACATAGGTCCAGGTAGGATATTTGCGCATTCATTTAGAGCCTGAAGGCGTCCGCACGACATTGACTTCTCCGCGAGGCGCCAGGGCGACCTAAATTCCTCTGCGAGATCCGCCAGCCGCTCTAAGGGGTCAAAAAATTCTATGGGGATTGAGCCGCTTATACTTATACCTACAATGAACCACATTATTCTATGTATAGAAGTAAATCGCCGAATCTATTTTCACCGAGTGAATTATCGGTGGAATTTGAATCGAAGCATTCAAAAATAAATCTGACGCAAGCCATCGCAAACTCGTGGGATGTAATAGGTAGTACCCGCGAAGTAATAATCACATTTATGTAACTTTCTCGATTTAGTATTAACTAAAATATCTATCTGATGAAAAAGTGGAGTTTCATTGATTTCAATTTCGAAGAACTGGATAAGTGGATGAATAGGGAGATATTACGGGGGTAATTTGTTTCATGGTGGAATGATTCATTGCTTGCAATTTGTGAATGATAAGTACTACGAGTATTGTATATTCAGAAGTATTGGGGACTGCGATAATTTCTGATCGTTGGACATCGTTGTCTGTTTATACTTGCGTCCTGTAGCTAGCTACACCTTGCCCCAACTTCGGGGAAACATTATCTCTTTGAATACACGCAGACCCGAAAGACACGCCATGGTACAAAAGTGATCAGACCTTCTGACCCTTTGTATACATATAAAGAGGCAAAAACGTGATTATGGGTAGGAGAAAAACCGACCTAACGAGTTCCCTGCAAACTTCGAACTCTTTCTCCTTCCAATTTGAAGCAACCTTGATGTGCACGACCGAGGGAACTTTGACCGTGATATTCTGACCTCCAGGAAACGTGATTTAACCCCAATACCTCGTGGCTCTTGGCTCTTGGCTCTATTAGCTCTCGGCGTTTGGCTTTTGGCTACGAGCAAACCTCGTGCCGAAAATAAATCTGCGGAATATTTGTGACAAAGTGTGACTAATGCCTTCCGCGCAGTGATTAATTGAATAATCTTGACAACATAAACGTGATTTTTAATTTCTGAGTAAATTCCGATCCAGACAATATATAGTTTCATCATGAATCGTACCTACAGAATATTGCGTAATGCAGAATCTATATATGCAAGTGATTCATGTGAATGAAATAACACCAAAGACCACAACAGAAGAAATATTCCCTAATAATTAAATAACAAATATGATTGTGTACCACAGGATGTAGGAGTTGCTGAAGCTAGATCGTATTCATCGCTTCTATCTATAAATCAAATCCGAAATGACTAAACGGAAATTTAGCTATGACGCACGAAAAGCACCGAGGTTTTTGCAAAGCTGCATTTATAAGAACAGCCTTACGGACGCCTGATAACAGGCAACTCATGACGCCTTGTTGTAGTAAGGACAATTCGACTTCAGGCGCAATAAACATGCAATTAGCTGGGCTGTTCCAATCGTTGAATTACAATTGCGTCGCTTTCCAAACAAAGAAAATCTTTGTTCAATTAATTATATGGTACTTGCTCTCGCTGGTACCAAGCAGATACTTCCTGGTAATATAACTTATATAACTCTAGAAAAGTCTGTGAAGTTTCGAAGCAACGATTTCAATTAAGATATGTGTGCAATCGACGATCTACTGCAGTTTTATGAAATACATTATTTTGTAATTTTCCATCACGTAGTAAAGAATATCTTTTCCCAGCCACTACATAGAACTTAGCGATAAATGTGCTTGACCACTCATTATGTATGAGATTCGTGTTCTTACTGCTATACATTCTGCAATGAGTACTTGTATTCAAACTTGATAGAAAACTTTTCAAACTGCAATGAATTCGAAGCCAAACTCGACTTTACCAAAGTTTATCGACGCTTAAGGATGTTCGATAATAATAATAAATCTAGTTTTGTAATGCGGGCTCGCGTTCCCCCGGTTACAAATAGTGCCGCCTTTTTTATATCTACACGGGATATTTATTCAAACTCGAGAATATTATTATTCAGTATGGCTAACCACTGTTGCGTAATTTAAAAATAAAGTGAAGTAAGAATAAGGAAAAAATATACGTTAAACCCGTTATACTTATTAGTAACAGAACCGCGCACAATTGTTGTCACCAGTTAACATCGGCGATGAAGAAAATAAAACTTGCGGTACTCCGATCAGTGTTTCAGATAGACAAAAGTTCGCACATCTGAATAACGATGATTCATGTAATCTAATGATGGCGTATCATTCTAAGAACGACCCAAGTGTTGAAATTTTCGTTCAAATACCAGTCATGTGGTTTGATGATTAGCTACTCTTTCTACATTTCCTGCATTATGATGTATCTGCATCGGAGATTGAGAAATGTGCAAAAACGTTGATGGACAAAATGTTGATCCAATTGTTGAGGGTGAATTTTATAATATCTTTATTCTCAGTCAAGTGATAAAATCAACGAGATCTAGGGTATAATAATAGCTGTCCCGTATCCTGGGACATCTGCTGCCAAATAGACATAATGGCACACATTTGTACTGATAGATATGAAGCACGTGTGAAACAGTATAGCCTTGGTGATAAAGCGAATGATATGGTATGTATGCGTTGAACGCGGAAGCCTTATAAGAGTACGAACGTATCTGTTGGGATGTATGATTCATCAAAATCCTATTTATGAAGTACAGTAGACATGCATTCAAAGTGAGCAGCTGTAACGTAGCTATTTCCGAATGAGTAGCGATTTACTCAATCTGTGAAAAATTCAAACTTGAAACGCAGGATATACGGAGTAGAGTTAAACGGTCATGAGGCCGATGTTTCATCTGCAGGTCTTTGTCACGATAACGCGAGCTTTTATAAATAACAAACCTTTATTGACCTATGGCTACGAAGTTATTATCCACTGTATTTGCCAACAATTTGTTCCCACAGGGTCTTCAGTAGTGGTATATGTATATCACGTCGATTGGAAATACTACGTGATAACAATATTATCGATTTTTTAGCTATCGAAAAGCATCTTGCCAAACGTGCGAAATCAGGATAGTTAAACTGGCGATAGATCTGAATATTAAATGTAAGAATTTCGTGCGCATAGTGTAAAGCAAATAAAGAATTCTGAAGAAGTTACCAAGAAAGATTAGCTAGCCTTTTGTAATTGCTGCGTATGCATGTTATGTATGTATACACTATCGTCACTTTATCAACACTTTTTGATAATAAAGAGTCTGACAATATTATGGGTGATGCATGTCGATAACGATAATTATTTTTAGTCTGTTTGATCTGATAATTAGTGAAGGCAAGTGCGGTGACATGTAAGGGTATGAGCAGTCAATACGGAAAAGTGGATGGTTCCAAATAAGAGATTGAGAGAATTCATTTAGTGTCCCAAGAAAGAAGGACACCTAACTTTTAAACGAGTCAACCGATTTCAACAAAATTTTGGTACAGAAATACTTAAATAATTTATAGACCCGGTAATAAAGTCAAACACAATCGATCGACGGATTTGGTAGGAACAACCTTTCGCAGGATTTAGACGAAAATTGTTTGTTCAGTCCATTTCGAGGCATTGAACTTTTTGGCCAAATGTACTATAGAGCAGAATTTGGGAATCAAGTGTGGAAGAGAAGGCAGTTTACAATTTTATTGTAGTATAGGTAGTATTACATGAATAACAGACTTTTGAACGAATTTTGGTAAAATTAAATGTAGCAAATCGTGTTTTACGTCAAGTATCATAATTCTTCCTACACAAAATTTTCCGGCTTTCAATCTGCGATGTTTTCTGTTATTTTTAACGTCGCTATTTTCATACATGATTCATATTGATGGGTTGACGAGATCATCGACCTATGCATACAATATTATTCTACAGATTTAGGGGAAATATACTCTATAAAGGAAACCTGATTTTAAATAAAACCCGTATTCACGTGGTACTAAATAGTTCGGGAAGATTATCACAATCTCAAGTAAGGTGCAGCATTCCTTTCTAAAACGTGTCACACCAATTCTATAGCTATCCATATCATTCGGTCTCTAGGGACTTCAGGCCCAAGAACCACGCGTTGGCACCAAAGCTGAATAATATTCGCTTGGGAGTGGGGCGCCTCGAGGTGTAGAGACTGCAGAGTACGAAGGCAGACCGTGCGTGAATGTAGTAAACAAAAGATGGGCCCACGCTGCAGGACAGTGGACGAAGTTTAGTTGATTTTTTTTTTTTTTCAGTTAAAGGTTTAAAGTTTTAAGAAATAAATTTGCGCAGGGCCCAGTCATGGCATCAAGGTAAGACGATATGATGAAATAGTTGTGTTAAAATTGTCATTTTAAGTGTAAATTCGACGTATTCAAGTTTCTTAACAAAGGAGAAACCGGAATGTATACCGTCCACCGCATGTTCCCAGAATGCAACAGGTGCGGTTTGTGGGTATAGAGCCAATCAAATACGGCCCACCATCCAATGCTGAGTTTGAAAAATTCAATAATTTTGTGACACGATTTATTCTTTTCTCGTATTTTACATCTGAGATAGACGTTCAATTTAGCATCTTAATTTATTATGGTCGTCATTTAACGACGTCGACAGACTATGTTAGCCATATTCTGACTTCCAATTATCTATAGTCTCTGTTGAAGTTTGAAAAATGTATAGTTATCGCGCTCTATTATTTTTAAGTTATAACATACACATATTATATCTACTGTATATTTCGCGCTGGTAAAAATAGTTGAAAATATTTTCCACCTGCATTTTATCCAATCTGTGATTTGGACATCAAATTATTCTTGAGTCATGCAATTTTGAATTGTATTGAAAAACTAAATTTTATGATATCAGAACTTTATTTTCTTTCTTATAATCGTCGTTATCATAAATATAATATTTTTCAGAATTACAGAACCAAAGACGCTCAATATCTGATAAAATTGCAAAGCACCAGCATATAACATTCCACGAAATTCTCAATTTTTTATTTTAATTTTTTTTTTTTTCCACGAAACTGCAATAATTATTATCACATCCCAAAATTATTTGAAAAAGATGACATTGACGAGAATAAAAACAGCAGCGTTAGAAAATGTCATTAGAATTCACGGAAATGCAGACGATCAGAAGCCGACAGAAGTGATTGATCTGAACATAAAAACGAACCTGACAGTATCAAATTCTAAAGGGTCAAAATTTGTTCAAAAATCACTTTTTGTACTGGTTCTCTTTTTTACTGGTACATTCACCATTCTTCTCTTCAATGTTAAAAGAGAATTACAAGCCTTAAAATCGCAGGTAATTAATTAATATATGAAACGAAAATATGCATGTGTTACACTTTCGCTATTTCCAATACAAGAGGAGGTAAAAATCTCAGTTTTTAATGTATGAAAATATTTTCCTCTCTCTATCTCTCTCTCTCTGGCTCTCCCTTTTATGACTTATCGCTCAGAGAGCATGTAGTCTAGAAAATATTTTCCTCACAATTACTTCAATGACTTCAGTCATGAAATGTATAATACATGGGCAACGATATTTTTAGGAGAATTCGTCTAACTTTACATTTCTGAAAATGAAAAATTATTTTCTTGATTATCAGATTGATTTTCAAATAAACATTGTAGACGTAGTGAAATTCTTAACAGTCCAATGGCATCAGACTATAAATCTCGAGTATAGGTATATACTCAACATCCTTTAAGCCTTAGATCATCAAATCATAATTCCGGATACCTTAGCTTTGTTTTTGTTTTGATTAAGTGTAAAGATTCATGGGAGAGTTATGCAGAAATAAAACAAAAGATAAGGATGATAATTACATGACATACATTGGATCATATTACAAAAGCTTGGGGGTTTACACATGACACAATCTTACTCAATACTATAGCCTACACATTGGTCCCACTACATATGCATGTGCATTTATGAAAGAACCTGCTTCATTCAACTTAGAATTGATTCTATAATCAAATATCATTGAAAACAATTTGTCTAACTTTTTCTTCAGGAACAATGCATAGAAACAAAAATTGCTATTCTCATGACGAAGTATGAGAAAGTGAACAATCAACTGACCCGTGTCCGTTCCCATATAAATGACCACAAATATTATCAACCTTCAACTACCTTAGGGGAATCTGATGAAGATCAAGTAAACTCGGCTTATAACAAAATGGATGAAACTGTTTCAAGATATAAAAAGTTTAATACTGCTGGATCTGGTACAGAAGATAAGCCAAATTCGATTTCAGAAAATGATTCCAAAGAAGACTCGAGTTTTATTCAAAGAGATGATTTTAGAGACAATGCAGTCAGTGAAAAAGAACCAAAAATCAACTATACGGAGTATAATAACGAGAATAAAAATGGAAATCGTTTCCCTAGGACGATATTAAACACTACGGATGAAAATTACAAAATAGATACTCCGTCTGTACATCAAAACTTTACCGACTCTGGACCTAGCTCAAATTTGGTCCAACAAAATGATCAGATACCGAACGACAGACAAATTGGTGATATTATTGATTTGCGGAGTGAACCTAGGACAGCAAGAATGAGGAGAGATGATGAAGGAAGAGGTAAAAAACGGACAAAGAACGAAAGGCGGCCCAAACGCAGTCGCAGGCGATTGGGTATACCCAGACGATTTTTGCACTAGATTTCAAACTTCAGTCGTTCAACTAAACTAGCCCAAAATTTCAGATTTTCACACTTTACAGTCCGAATAATATCTCTAATAGCATTTGCATATATTTTCTGTGCAAGGTTTGAGTCTTGAATTGAAAACTTGCTAAAATTTAATTGATTATGCTTTTTAAGTAAGAACTACTATAGATATTAGAATCCAATCTTTCTAGTCCTTACACTGAGCTGCTACTTGCTAATCTTTTGCATATTTGGATTCAATATATTACATTATATCGTTACAGGACCATTGGTTGCAACCTTTATCGGCGGTATTCCAGAGCAGCATATAACAGACACAGGTAGTTAGTATAAGTTATCAATTAACTGACTAGCAAGTGACGATCAACTTTTTTAATAATCAATATATGATTTCCTGTTGGTTTTCATTTCCTCATCTTCTTGCTGTTGCAATATTCTAGGTGCAATAGGACCATGGGTAAAACTGATAAAAAATACATCACTGTATGACCTTCAAAAATTCCACCTAGTGGATAATAAAAAAGCAATCGAAATTACCATGAATGGGTTGTACATGATTTCTACTCAGGTAAATTCGAAGTGTTTAAAAGTTTGCTCCATTCTTCAATTTGTTGATAAAATATAACTCAAACTAATAATAATAGAGAATAAAACTGTATTGTTGTTATGAAGATAGTATCAGCGAACGCTGGATTCTGATGGAAAAAAGATGAGATAAATGTATGTAGCTGAAGAAATGTTTAATCAAAATAATTATTATTTCAGATATTCTATGTTGGTCAACAAACAAAGTACTCATACTGGATTTTGCTCAATTCAGAAGGGCAGTCGAAAACTCAAAGAGTTACAAAATGTTCAGCAGTATCTAGTGCGGCTGCCAACGAAGTATCATGCCATACCAATGTTGTTTTACCTTTGCGCAGAGGTGATAGACTTCACATACAACAACAAGAACGTAATCGGTAAGTTGGGTGAAATATTATAACAAATCATCGTCTTGAAGCGCAAATTGTTTTCAATCACACCAGTGAAGTTTGGAATACGAAACTTTGTTTAATATTCAATGTAAGATAATTCATAAGATATTGTTTGTATCACAAAGATATCTTTACAGATTGGTCAATTTGCGAGAAGGTCACAGTTATGTACAGCTAGTGTTACTGTCCAATGAGTCACAAAGAAAACAACAAGTAATTTGAAAGAGTTCGGTAAGGAACGAATGAATGTGAGAACATGATAATGTACAATTAGCACTTCACAATCAAAGCACATGTATGAAACAATTCATGAACGATATAAGAATCGAGAATATTGTTGCATTGTAATTTAGAATCATATTATCATGTCAATCATTTTTAGTATTAGTTTACCTTTTTTTGAGGTCGGACAGTCAATATGTTACACATGTAAGTTAAATGCTCAAAGATTTTTTTTTATTGTTACCAATGTTCAAGATACAGTCTGTGACAATAGTATCTACGATCTCATACGATTTTTGATACTGCCATTTTTATTAGTGAGAATCAGGCACGAGCGGAATTCTTTCAACGTTGTCAATTTAGCAAGTATTCACGAATAAACAGTATATAGGTCGTTTATTAGGTTTATATGTCGTTTTATACAGAAGATATCGTAACTAGTTATCCAACAATTATCCAAATATCAATAATTCTAAGGATTACATTAGTTGAGAGTTGAATGTATTCTGTCGCATTTACTTCCTGTAATTAATACATATTGATACAGGTCGCTTTGTTATTACAATTAAAAATAATTGTGATTTTAAATTTTACGAATTTTATTTGCTAATTAAAAAAAAAACAAAAAAAAAATGTATGCATGTGTGTGTGAATGTATAATAGTATACATAATAAGCAAGCTTTTAATCTTACATATAATAATAATAGTAATCACCAAGCCATCCAGGTCAAAATACTGTCACTAAGTGCTAAAAATTCATTTTCTGTCTTGAAATATCTTTCGTGTCATTGATTGCCGAAAAAGTTAATTTCATAAAATCAAGTAACAAGTTTTTTCATTGGCGTAATAATATCGTGAAGTGTATACCTATATACATGATAAGTAATAAAAAAAAACTTAAGTTTTAATTGTGATTAGTTAATATTGGCTGTGGCAATTCGCATATAATTGACGGTGCATTGTATTTTTACTCTATTCTTGAATAAAACTCTATTAAGGAAATGAATATTCGACAACAGTGTTTGAAATAAATATAAAGTATTTTCAATTGTAACGTTGCAGCTTTATTGGATCAAAAATTGATTAAATGTTTTTTTCTTTTAAATAAATTATCCAATTAGCGAGTAAATTGCCAATAATTTGAAATCAACTACGGTTTTCGTAGCTTTCAAACATGTTCATTTCATTTGATAATATCCAAATTTCATTTTATGTCAAGCACGTTAATGTGCTTTCGGGTTCATAGCTCACACATTAATTGATGACAATAATTTCGTAGATCTTAACTATAGTAAAGATAATGAGAATTCGTAGTAATATCTGACAAATAAATTAGGTATAATGTTAAATTTAAACATTTGAACGATTCCTATGAATGAAAACATTCACAAAAAGGAATAACAACATGAAGTATTACATATAAAAACTGGGTCTGTTTTGGACAGAAATTAAATTTATACATTCAAATGAGTACGAATTATTGAAGACAGTTGATAGAAAAGAACATAAGAGAGAAGGTCATATTCTACGAATGTAACAGGTAGTTGGCCTATAGCTCTCGTATCAGAGTACCTCAAGGTATTCAGTGTTAGATTCAAGCAGTAATTTTCGTTCCAAAAATGATTGATTCCTAGAATAATTTCCAATACAAAGTTGAGTGTTGTTTCATTAAACGAAGGTAATTAATTGAATTACCTACGGTTTTTATGAAAGAGACAGACAAATCAACGTACGAATTAAATCTAAGCAGAAGTGCTAAGAAAATTTCAGCTTTCTCTTTATTGTACTTACTATGTAATAAGTGATGAATTTAATTTCATATCTTTAAACAATCGTCAATTATACGAAAAATAGATAAATATACAGGTATAAATTCGAGACAAAAATTATCCTGACTTAAATGGAACAATTCTACAACATAAATCGTTGGAAACAATTCGAAAGAACTACGAAGTTTCTAATCAGCACGCGTCTTGCTATTGATATTAATTTATTACCAGTAACTATGAATGACCTCTCGAACTAAGTATTGCAATATTGGCAATAAATCAATAATTCAATGTAAGTGAGTGCTAATGAAAATTATGCTGCCTTAATGAAAAGTATTTACTGAAGGTCAACGAGTATACACAGCATACCGAGAGATTGGTATATGCACTTGTATGTGGATAGATACACACATATAGATTTCTATTCATACATATGTATACATATGAATGATTGTAGCAGAGCGACTTGTTCAAAAGGATTTATGTATATATATTATTTCCTTTTTTGTTTTTCGCGTTCAATATAATAAGGGCTAGACTGGATAATTGAATACTTGATGAAAATTTTAAACCTGACCATAAATAAATATTGAAAAATAAATATCATTTAAAATTGGAAATAAGTTGACCCTATATTCTTTTAATGCTACTTTTATAAAAATAATGAACCTAAAATCATTGTATGTATATTAAATAAACATATCATTTTCTTAATGAATGTATATATGCATATAGATAACTTTTTTACAGTCTTTGGCCTTATTAGAAAGAGTCCCTAAATTAATATGCCTACTTAATGTACTTCTCGGTTTAAAAAGTTATTATTACAGTTGATCATTGCACGGAATGTTTGCTAAAGCTTGTCTTTGCACATTGACCTCTTTCGCTAGTTGGTTAACGAATGGATGTCTTATCTTCCCATTTGTTGCAGTGAAAAATTCCTGCAGTTTACCAGGTGTTCCATCACGTTTCTCATACTCAAATGCCTGCATTATAAGGTCTAGTCTATCCAAGTCTTTCACATACTGAGCTTCAGGAGTCTTTTGTTCTTCGTACTCCTGAAAAATAAACCAAAAGTTCATCAGTCAAATCAAAGCTGTCGTTAAAACTATTTTAATTAGAGAGTAAATGTAAATTCTCTTCAGAATTTTAAATCGCTAGAAAAAGGAAAGAACAACCATGATTCTAAACGAATATACAATATAAGAAAACACTGTGTGAATTCATACCCTGAATATGTTCAACATTTCGGGACCCTTGTCACCCAAGAGTTCGCAGATCTTCTGCATCGCATCGTCTTCGGACTTGTGCTTTACTTCGGGAGAAATTCCACAGTGTGGTGTAATATCTCCAACTATACACTCAGCCAGGTCATGAATTAGAGTCATTTGCATTATCCTGATGATAAAATGATCACATCAGATAAAGTCTTGTGAGTAGAAAGCAGAAAGTAGGTCAGTGAAAGTGATTTAGTTCTATTTCGAGATATTTATGTCGCATACTAAAATTCAAATATTAAATTGTAGATATCAGATTTGAGTTTGGTTTCTTATATACGTTATCAGAGGCTGCCGACTGTTATCAAATCTGAGAATCGAACTGCAACCGCGTTTCTTAGTCATAAAATATGGAAATAAACGACTTTTGGACTTCTTGAAGGTTTTCAGTTAATTTCTTGCTAATTTTGCAGGAATTATGATATGTTAGTACTTTCTGCATATCGGACAATAAAACTTTAGAGATATCTTCAACAACATAAAATCGAGGAATAATGCTTACTACCAAGATCATAAATTCACAGTGAATTTTCAACTTTATTCTTACTTTACTTTATCTAAATTTTCCGCACTGTCGACCAGAAAGGATAGCATAGCCATGCGGTACATATGCCCAGAAATAGTTTCAGGATCTGATACATCGCAAAGAATCCACCCCGTCCTTTTGACATGCTGTAGAAATATACCTGATTTAGAATTTGTTAGAAGCTTAATGTGAATTTGAATTACCAGAGTAAATTAGGCAGAAGAAAAATAAAATAGCTAGAAAGTCAAGGGAATATTTTGTAATTATAATAATGAAATTGTCAATGCGAAAAATGGTGTTTGGGATTGAATATATGCGTGATATATTCAATACAACAGTCTTCTCAATTGGGTACTCTGATGAGTGAACAACTCAAGAGCAAAGGAATCAAACATACTTGATGAAATGTCAAGTGTCATAATGGTTTGACCATTCGACCAAATTAACCTACAAACGATGATGTATGTTTCGTCGTAGGAGTGTATAATTACATAATAATTTTCGAGCAGTGAGAAGTTTCGAAAGCAACAGACGTTGGATTAGTAAAATGTAAAAAACCTATTCATATTTTTAGAAAATGGATCGTAATTCGATTGTAGGATATTTTGAATCGTACCTTGAGACGACCTACTAGCTCCATAAATTCCATCAGTTTTTTTACATCAGACATTATGAAAGTTTTAAGAAAGAAGGCACTTCAGTTATTGATAGAATGAAGTATTTTCACGTCAAATATTCACTATATTTATTTCCTCGCAGAAATGTAGGCCAAGAATTCGCGCCAAAGTGAAGGTAATCGTTTATTGCTTGTCCCGGTCTCACTGCAGTCTGCGGTCTACACTACCTACTCTGTCGCACTGCAGTGGATGAAATTGGCGTATGGAGTGCCAAATGGTATTGTCATCTCGCGGGTGATACAACAAGTATTTTTACCGCAGATATCGGCACGCCACGATACATGCAACCCGCATGCCAGTATCGTAATTCGGATTGCATATAACAAGCCGGACCTATGTTCATGCACCCGACTGAAGTTCGCGGTGATAGTGTTCGTCAATTTATCCGCGAGATGGCAATACCATTTGGCACTCCTATGGCGTCGAGCATTGACCTAGGGTAACGGCACCTGTCGCGGGGTCAGTGGCCCCTGTGGCGTCGAAGCATTCGTATGGGGGTTATGTTAACGAAATACTGCTGTCACAGGCATGTCAATAGAAATACTCTGAACACAGAGAGTTGTCATTGACGAAAAACTTCCGATATTTCTAGTTTCTTCAGTAATTTATCGGATTGTATTGATATTATAACACTATTGCCATTCCGTTACACTTGGAAAAACTTCCATCAGAACGTCTCCGTCCGTAGAAAAGATTCTGCTTGAATTGCAACGTACTACGAGTTTGTATCGAACTTAGTCTTCGAAACATTAGATGTATTAGGTTAATAAGGTAGTCTATCATAGTAATACTTCATATTATGATGATAACTCATTATATGCTACATACTTATTTTTAACAAACAAATACGAATTGTACATAACTTTAACAATGAGTGATATTGTATCAATGCTGCAGTAATAAATTCTCAGGTATACCAATAATCAATTACTTTGTTATATTTCACTATCCCCTCCTTGCGACACTTTATTTCAGGTATCGAAATTAGCAAGAAATGAATTATCTAAAAATCGTATTAAAATTTTTGTAACGTCGAATAACGTAAATATTAATAAAAATATAAACATGCATAAAGAACCGTATGCATAAGAATTTCAGCCCACCTCTTCGGGTCTGATATCCTCCGGAGACCAGGCATTTTTAAAGTTGGAAACATTTTGGGTCGAAAAATGCTCTTGGTATCAGGAAAACATCTGACCCGAGGTGTGCTAAAATTTTCGGTGGGGGGAAAAGAGTAGTGTATCGATACACGCATGCATACGCTGCTTCATGCACGTCGCTATATCGCTTATATATTAGCTATTTTAGGAGTTTAAGAAATTTTGAGTCGAAAAATGCTCCTGGTATCAGGAAAACATAAAACCCGAGGAGGTGTTCTGAAATTTTTGGTGGGGCAAAAGAGTAGTCTGTCGATAGAGGCATGGAGATATATATATCTTATCTATACTGGCATTTTTAAGAGTTAGAATAATTTTAAGTCGAAAAATGCTCCTGGTATCAGGAAAATATGAAACCCGAAAAGGTGTTCTGAAATTTCTGGTGGGAGGAAAAGAGTACTGTGTCGACACAGGCATGCATACGCTGCTTCATGCACGTCGCTATATAGCTTATCTATACTAGCATTTTCAAGAGTTAGAATAATTTTAAGTCGGAAAATGCTCCTGGAATCAGGAAAACATGAAACCCGAAGAGGTGTTCTGAAATTTTTGGTGGGGGAAAAGAGTACTGTGTCGACACAGGCATGCATACGCTGCTTCATGCACGTCGCTATATAGCTTATATATACTAGCATTTTTAAGAGTTAGAATAATTTTAAGTCGAAAAATGCTCCTGGTATCAGGAAAACATAACACCCGAGGAGGTGTTCTGAAATTTTTGGTGGGGGGAAAAGAGTACTGTGTCGACACAGGCATGCATACGCTGCTTCATGCACGTCGCTATATAGCTCATCGATACTAGCATTTTTAAGAGTTAGAATAATTTTAAGTCGAAAAATGCTCCTGGTATCAGGAAAACATGAAACCCAAGGAGGTGTTCTGAAATTTTTGGTGGGGGAAAAAAGTAGGGTATCGACATAGGCATGCATACGCTGCTTCATGCACGTCGCTATATAGCTCATCGATACTAGCATTTTTAAGAGTTAGAATAATTTTAAGTCGAAAAATGCTCCTGGTATCAGGAAAACATGAAACCCGAAGAGGTGATCTGAAATTTTTGGTGGGGGGAAAAGAGTACTGTGTCGACACAGGCACGCATACGCTGCTTCATGCACGTCGCTATATAGCTCATCGATACTAGCATTTTTAAGAGTTAGAATAATTTTAAGTCGAAAAATGCTCCTGGTATCAGGAAAACATGAAACCCGAAGAGGTGTTCTGAAATTTTTGGTGGGGGAAAAGAGTACTGTGTCGACACAGGCATGCATACGCTGCTTCATGCACGTCGCTATATAGCTCATCGATACTAGCATTTTTAAGAGTTAGAATAATTTTAAGTCGAAAAATGCTCCTGGTATCAGGAAAACATGAAACCCGAAGAGGTGTTCTGAAATTTTTGGTGGGGGAAAAGAGTACTGTGTCGACACAGGCATGCACACGCTGCTTCATGCACGTCGCTATATAGCTTATATATACTAGCATTTTTAAGAGTTAGAATAATTTTAAGTCGAAAAATGCTCCTGGTATCAGGAAAACATGAAACCCGAAGAGGTGTTCTGAAATTTTTGGTGGGGGAAAAGAGTACTGTGTCGACACAGGCATGCATACGCTGCTTCATGCACGTCGCTATATAGCTCATCGATACTAGCATTTTTAAGAGTTAGAATAATTTTAAGTCGAAAAATGCTCCTGGTATCAGGAAAACATGAAACCCGAAGAGGTGTTCTGAAATTTTTGGTGGGGGAAAAGAGTACTGTGTCGACACAGGCATGCATACGCTGCTTCATGCACGTCGCTATATAGCTTATATATACTAGCATTTTTAAGAGTTAGAATAATTTTAAGTCGAAAAATGCTCCTAGTATCAGGAAAACATAACACCCGAGGAGGTGTTCTGAAATTTTTGGTGGGGGGAAAAGAGTACTGTGTCGACACAGGCATGCATACGCTGCTTCATGCACGTCGCTATATAGCTCATCGATACTAGCATTTTTAAGAGTTAGAATAATTTTAAGTCGAAAAATGCTCCTGGTATCAGGAAAACATGAAACCCGAAGAGGTGTTCTGAAATTTTTGGTGGGGGAAAAGAGTACTGTGTCGACACAGGCATGCATACGCTGCTTCATGCACGTTGCTATATAGCTTATATATACTAGCATTTTTAAGAGTTAGAATAATTTTAAGTCGAAAAATGCTCCTAGTATCAGGAAAACATAACACCCGAGGAGGTGTTCTGAAATTTTTGGTGGGGGAAAAGAGTACTGTGTCGACACAGGCATGCATACGCTGCTTCATGCACGTCGCTATATAGCTCATCGATACTAGCATTTTTAAGAGTTAGAATAATTTTAAGTCGAAAAATGCTCCTGGTATCAGGAAAACATGAAACCCGAAGAGGTGTTCTGAAATTTTTGGTGGGGGAAAAGAGTACTGTGTCGACACAGGCATGCATACGCTGCTTCATGCACGTCGCTATATAGCTTATATATACTAGCATTTTTAAGAGTTAGAATAATTTTAAGTCGAAAAATGCTCCTGGTATCAGGAAAACATGAAACCCGAAGAGGTGTTCTGAAATTTTTGGTGGGGGAAAAGAGTACTGTGTCGACACAGGCATGCATACGCTGCTTCATGCACGTCGCTATATAGCTCATCGATACTAGCATTTTTAAGAGTTAGAATAATTTTAAGTCGAAAAATGCTCCTGGTATCAGGAAAACATGAAACCCGAAGAGGTGTTCTGAAATTTTTGGTGGGGGGAAAGAGTACTGTGTCGACACAGGCATGCATACGCTGCTTCATGCACGTCGCTATATAGCTTATATATACTAGCATTTTTAAGAGTTAGAATAATTTCAAGTCGAAAAATGCTCCTGGTATTAGGAAAACATAAAACCCAAGGAGGTGTTCTGAAATTTTTGGTGGGGGAAAAAAGTAGGGTATCGACATAGGCATGCATACGCTGCTTCATGCACGTCGCTATATAGCTCATCGATACTAGCATTTTTAAGAGTTAGAATAATTTTAAGTCGAAAAATGCTCCTGGTATCAGGAAAACATGAAACCCGAAGAGGTGATCTGAAATTTTTGGTGGGGGGAAAAGAGTACTGTGTCGACACAGGCACGCATACGCTGCTTCATGCACGTCGCTATATCGCTTATATACTAGCTATTTTAAGAGTTTAAGAAATTTTAACTCGAAAAATGCTTCTGGTATCAGGAGTACATCTGACCTGAGCAAGTGGTCGCGAATCCCTAAGAAGCTAGAATTGCATTTATTCTAATTTTATATCCTATTTTATTATCGTTACTATGTGCTGCTCACCTTTCGCCTCTTTGAATAGATAGTCATAGGGAAGGAAAAGTAGAAAATAATCAAGCAAATGATTATCGGTATATCGAGTTTATTACTGCAGTATAGATACAATATTGCTCAGTGTTAAAGTTATGTGCAATTTGTATTTGTTCATTAACAATAAATATATAATATTATGAGTTATAATATAAAGTATTACTATAATAGAGTGCCTAATTAACCTAATACATCTAATTTTTCGAATACTGAGTTCGAACAGACTCTTTGCCAGACGGGACGTTGTGCCTCCAATGAAAGTTTTTCCAACTGTAACAAAATGACCAGTGCTTTAATATCAATGTCATCCGGTAAATAACTAAAAAAACTAGAAATGTCGGAAGTTTTTCGTCAATGAGTACGATATCTATTCTGCAACAATTCTCAGCGTTTAGAGTATTTCTCTTGACATGCCTGTGACAGCAGTATTTCGTTAACACAACCCCCATACGAATGCTTCGACGCCATGGGGGCCACTGACCCGGCGACAGGTGGTGTTACCCTAGGTCAGTGCTCGACGCCAACGGAATGCTAAAAGGTATTGCCATCTCGCGGACAAATTGACGAATTACTTTCGCCGCTAATTTCTATATGCCTCATGATATGCAACCGATGTCGAACTACAAGAATGGCATGCGGGTTGAATATGATATGGCGTACCGGTTTCGACTTTCGGCAACAAGAGTAGTTCAGAGACTTGACCGCGATA